>CAMAPE010000018.1:8850000-9450000 GCA_945859875.1 Cuscuta europaea
AACATATGTGAATATATGGTTAATCTGTAACTTTTAATTAATTCATTGTAAATGAAGTTGGAACAATAGCTTTAGAGCTCCGATCTATCTTTCCAACTAGATATAATATGATCCAAACGGATAAACACACAGCAAGATATGAGTGTCAAAAATACTTAGCCTTATCTCTATGATTTAGCGTTTTTATAAAAAATAGAGCACTTTTAGCGTAAATACAGTGTATTTTAGTAATTAGGAAATCAGCGACTGAAGACAAGTTTTAGAACTCAGTAAGATCTTTCCAACGAGATATTAAATTCTTTCAACGGCACAAAATAGAGCAAGATATGATCGCATCAAATTCTACACGAGTTCGGAGTGAAATCATAAACATTTGTGAATATATGGTTAATCTGTAACTTTAAATTGATGCATTGTAAATGAAGTTGAACAATAGCTTTAGATATCCGATCTATCTTTCCAACGAGATAAAATACGCTCCAAATGGATATACACACAGCAAGATATGAGTGTCACAAATACTTAGCCTTATCTCTATGATTTAGCGTTTTCAGCGAAAATAGAGCACTTTTAGCGTAAATACAGTGTATTTCAGTAATTAGGCAATCAACCCTTGATATTTTGAAACCAGAGCCTGAAGACAAGTTCTAGAACTCGGTAAGATCTTTCCAACGAGATATTAAACGCTTTCAGCGGCACAAAATAGAGAAAGATATGATCGTATCAAATTCTACACGAGTTCGGAGTGAAATCAGAAACATTTGTGAATATATGGTTAATCTCTAACTTTTAATTAATGCATTGTAAATGAAG
Organism: Cuscuta europaea; assembly: GCA_945859875.1. Lineage (NCBI taxonomy): Eukaryota > Viridiplantae > Streptophyta > Magnoliopsida > Solanales > Convolvulaceae > Cuscuta > Cuscuta europaea. The sequence continues at coordinate 8,850,814 of CAMAPE010000018.1, forward strand.
TTGGAAAAATAGCTTTAGATCCCCGATCTATCTTTCCAACGAGATATAATACGCTCCAAATGGATAAACAAACAGCAAGATATGAGTGTCACAAATACTTAGCCTTATCTCTATGATTTAGTGTTTTCAGCGAAAATAGAGCACTTTTAGCGTAAATACAGTGTATTTTAGTAATTAGGCAATCTTCCATTGATATTTTAAAACCAGCGCCTGAAGACAAGTTTTAGAACTCGGTATGATATTTCCAACGAGATATTAAACGCTTTTAATGGCACAAAATAGAGCAAGATATGATCGCATCAAATTCTACACGAGTTCAGAGTGAAATCAGAAACATTTGTGAATATATCGTTAATCTGTAAGTTTTAATTAATGCATTGTAAATGAAGTTGGAACAATAGCTTTATAGCTCCGATCTATCTTTCCAACGAGATATAATACGCTCCAAACGGGTAAACACACAGCAAGATATGAGTGTCACAAATACTTAGCCTTATCTCTATGATTTAGCGTTTTCAGCAAAAATAGAGCACTTTTAGCATAAATATAGTGTAATTTAGTAATTAGGCAATCATCCTTGATATTTTGAAACCCGCGCCTGAAAACAAGTTTTAGAACTCGGTAAGATCTTTCCAACGAGATATTAAACAATTTCTACACAGGTTTAGAGTGAGATCAGAAACATTTGTAATAATAATAATAATAATAATAATAATAATAGTAATAATAATAATAGTAATAATAATAGGAATAATAATAATAGTAATAATAATAATAGTAATAATAATAGTAATAATAATAATAGTAATAATCATAATAGTAATAATAATAATAATAATAATAATAATAACAATAATAATAACAATAATAATAATAACAATAATAATAATAATAATAATAATAATAATAATATTAATAATAATAATAATAATAATAATAATAATATTAGTAATAATAATAATAATAATAATAATCATAATGATAATAATGATGATAATAATAATAATAATGATTATAATAATAATGATAATAATAATAATGATAATAATAATAATGATAATAATAACAATGATAATAATAACAATGATAATAATAACAATGATAATAATAACAATGATAATAATAAAAATGATAATAATAACAATGATAATACTAACAATGATAATAATAACAATGTTAATGATAATGATAATAATAATAATAATAATAATAATAATAGAAATAATAATAATAATAATAATAATAATAATAATAATAATAATAATAATAAAATATGGTCTAGTCTGGTCTGGTCTGATCTGTTTTAGTCTGGTCTGATCTTGTTTGGTCTTGTTTGGTCTGTTCTGGTCTGGTCTGGTCTGGGACGAATTACAGTCCAAGTAAAAACAACTTAAAGCTATTGTTCCAACTTCATTTACAATGCATTAATTAAAATATACAGATTAACGATATATTCACAAATGCTTCTGATTTCACTCCGAACTCGTGTAGAAGTTGATGCGATCATATCTTCCTCTATTTTGTGCCGTTGAAAGCGTTTAATATCTCGTTGGAAAGATCTTACCGAGTTCTAAAACTTGCCTTCATGCGTTTGTTTCAAAATATCAATGGATGATTGCGTAATTACTAAAATACACTGTATTTACGCTTAAAGTGCTCTAAGGATATTGTTCAACCTTCATTTACAATGCATTAATTAAAAGTTACAGATTAACCATATATTCACAAATGTTTCTGATTTCACTCCGAACTCGTGTAGAATTTTGATGCGATCATATCTTGCTCTATTTTGTGCTGTTGAAAGCGTTTAATATCTCTTTGGAAAGATCTTACCTAGTTCTAAAACTTGTCTTCATGCGGTGGTTTCAAAATATCAAGGGATGATTGCCTGATTAATAAAATACACTGTATTTACGCTAAAAGTGCTCTATTTTCGCTGAAAACGCTAAATCATAGAGATCGCTGTGTGTTTATCCATTTGGAGCGTATTATATCTCGTTGGAAAGATAGATCGGAGCTCTAAAGCTATTGTTCCAACTTCATTTACAATGCATTAATTAAAAGTTACAGATTAACCATATATTCACAAATGTTTCTGATTTCACTCTGAACTCGTGTAGAATTTGATGCGATCACATCTTGCTCTTTGTTGTGCCATTGAAAGCGTTTAATATCTCGTTTGAAAGATCATACCGAGTTCTAAAACTTGTCTTCAGGCGCTGGTTTCAAGAAATCAAGGGTCTATTGCCTAATTACTAAAATACACTGTATATACGCTAAAAGTGCTCTATTTTAGCTGAAAACGCTAAATCATAGAGATAAGGCTAAGTATTTGTGACACTCATATCCTGCTGTGTGTTTATCCGTTTGGGGCGTATTATATCTCGTTGGAAAGATAGATCGGAGCTCTAAAGCTATTGTTCCAACTTCATTTACAATGCATTAATTAAAAGTTACAAATTAACCATATATAAACAAATGTTTCTGATTTCACTCCGAACTCGTGTAGAATTTGATGCGATCATATCTTGCTCTATTTTGTGTCGTTGAAATTGTTTAATATCTCGTTGGAAAGATCTTACCGAGATCTAAAACTTGTTTTCAGGCGCTTCTTTCAGAATATCAAGGGATGATTGCCTAATTACTAAAATACACTGTATTTACGCTAAAAGTGCTCTATTTTCGCTGAAAACGCTAAATCATAGAGATAAGGCTAAGTATTTGTGACACTCATAGCTTGCTGTGTGTTTATCCGTTTGGAGCGTATTATATCTCGTTGAAAAGATAGATCGGAGCTCTAAAGCTATTGTTCCAACTTCATTTACAATGCATTAATTAAAAGTTACAGATTAACCATATATTCACAAATGTTTCTGATTTCACTCCGAACTCGTGTAGATTTGATGCGATCATATCTTGCTCTATTTTGTGCCATTGAAAGCGTTTAATATCTCGTTGGAAAGATCTTACCATTTTCTAAAACTTGTCTTCAGGCGCTGGTTTCAAATTTTTTTTTGGATAAAGGGTAATTATATATATCATCCAAAAGAGTTTCTGTACAAGTAAGGCAAAAAAGTGGGGGACAAAAATGGGGCTATCCCAACATGGGATATACCATAGACCTGTGGGCTATACAATCAGTCCCAAATCACACAAAAAAAGGCATGTAGCCGCACCCTATAAAATTTCAAAACGTAATAAGCTCATGAGGATAAATACTATAGAGGATCTTATACACCATGTATTGGATCCTGGCAAAAACTTCTTCCTCTTGGGTCTTCTTATCATCAAATCTGGTGGCATTCCGAACTCTCCATAACCAGTATATAGTATAGATGAATGCAATTCTGACTGCCTTGGCCTTGATCCCCGCACCTGCATGCTCCTTCCTAATCCACTTAACTGAGCTTTCCAGAGTAGACATCTGTCTAGGTATTCCAATCCATGCTCTTACTTTGCTCCAAACTGTGCCTGTAAATTGACAACCAAAGAAAAGGTGTGGCACCGTCTCCGGTTCACCCTTGCAAAATGGACAAATGTTAATCACATCAAGCCTACTAAGATTATCATACGTTGCAAGGCGGTTGCGGAAGGCAAGCCATGCAATGAATGAGAACTTAGGAGGTATGTAAGCTTTCCAAATAAAGGGCATCCACACCTGTTTAGTGCCCTTAACTCTAATCAAGTCATACACATTTGAAGAGCACAGTTTCCCATTTGTAACCATCTTAGAGAGGGCTGCTATTGTGGTCTCAATGGAGTCATATTTTGAGACAAGGATGTCTCGGATCAGCCCTAGCTTCTTAGTAAGCTGGGAGTCCCTAGTGTGTGGGGAAAATTCCCACACACATCTACCTTTAAGATAGACTCCATGCACCCATTTCACCCAAAGTGTGTCTCATTTAAGGTGAATATCCCAAAGGGTCTTAGAGAGTAAAGCATTATTCCAAGTTTTAGTATGTCTTATACCCAAGCCCCCCTCCTCCTTTGGGAGACACATATCTGCCCAAGCAACTCTGGCAAATTTGCATCCCCAAAAGAAAATACGACAAATTGAGACCACTCTATCAAGGATGGCTTGGGGTATAGGAAACACCTGTAACCAAAAAGAATGTACTCCCTGAATAACAGATTTAATCAATTCAGTTCTACCAGCATATGACAATGTCTTGGTGTTCCATGAGCTGAGATAATCAGAGATCTTTTCCAAAAGGGGGGCATATTCAGCTATAGCTAGTTTAAGGGGGGAGAGGGGAATGCCGAGGTACTTGACAGGGAAGGCTCCAACTTTGAAGTCCACCAAGTCAAGTATGGCCGTAAGGTCATGGTCTCTAACACCTCCCAAGAAAATATTAGATTTGTCAAAGTTAACTCTTAACCCTGATACCTCCCCAAACTCATTCAATGCATCAATCAAAACTTTAACAGAATATGTATCACCTCTACAAAACAACATAAGGTCATCAGCATAGGCAAGATGTGAAATCTTTAAGGTACCACACTTGGGATGAAAGTTAAAATCAGATGTAGTTCTCAAGTTTAACAACCTTGACAAATATTCCAAACATAAAACAAATAGGAGTGGGGACATAGGATCACCTTGTCTTAATCCCCTCTTCCCTCTAAAAAAACCATGTAATGTTCCATTGATGGAGATAGAAAAGGAAGCGGTAGAGACACATTCCATAATCCATTTAGCAAATTGTAAAGGAAAACCAATGTTAAGGAGTACACTATAAAGAAAGTCCCAAGAAATGGTGTCATAGGCTTTCCTGAGGTCCACCTTAATCATACACCTGGGGGAGCAATGCTTCCTAGTGTACCCCTTTACCAATTCCTGTGCAAGGAAAATGTTATCCATCATAAGCCTCCCATCTACAAAAGCCCCCTGGGCATGGTCAATTAGCCCCGGTAAACATGGAATCATTCTATTAGCAATGACTTTAGTAATGACCTTATAAAGAACATTTGTACATGCAATTGGTCTAAAATCAGCAGCTGTGGGGGAGTGTGAGGTTTTAGGGATTAAAGCAATAATCGTGTGATTGATTTGCTTTAATAACCTGCCAGACTCAAAGAAGCCCCTCACGGCCTCAACCACATCTTCCCCAACAATTGACCAATTTTCTTTAAAAAAGGCAGAGGTAAAACCATCTGGCCCCGGGGCCTTGTCATCCCCAATATCAAACATAGCATTTTTAATCTCAATGTCTAAAACGGGGGAAATCAGCCCTAAAGCTTGGTCCGTACCTAGACATGTCCCGGATGTAATTATGCTAGGCTCAATTGGAGGACAACTTACCGGGGTTCCAAACAAATTGACATAAAAATTCTCAAATTCCTTAGCAACTTGATCCATAGAGGTAGTTAGTTCCCCATTGGCTAGTTTTAAAGCCGTAATGGAGTTCTTGGCAGCCCTCTTCTTCACAATAGAGTGGAAGTATTTGGTACATCTATCCCCTTGGATCAAATGAATAGCCTTCGCTTTTTGCCTATAAAAAGCATCCTCGGCCATTTTAAGAAAAAGCACTCTCTTCTTAGCTACTTGGACATCATTCTTTAAGGTATCATCCAAATGGGAAAGTAAGAGAAGACTATGTAATCTCTTAAATTCTTTCTTTGAGTCCTTTACCTTAGAAGAAATATTAGCAAAAGCATTCTTGTTAAGTTCCTTGAGTGGTTTCTTAAGAGCTTGGAGTTTCTTAACTAACCGAAATTGAGCATTGCCCATTACATACATAAACCAATTCTCATGAAGTATAGAGGGAAAAGACTCATGTTTAAGCCACATGTTGAAAAATTTGAAGGGTTTTGACCCCAAGGGGGGGTTATGGCCGAAAGTAACCAATGGTGCAACATGGTCACATTCCACCTCCATATCATGAAAATGTGTTTTGCAAGTGATACCATTAGTATTCCAAAAAGAATTCATTAAAACTCTATCCAACTTAGCCCAAAGTGAACCCCTATTCCAAGTGAAAAATTCACCGGTGGAAGGAGTGTCAATAAGGTTTGCATTAAGCTTGAAGTCAACTAAGTCTTGTAAGTAATAAGCCGAGGGTGGTGTGGGGCCAATCCTTTCACTAGGGGAAGAAACACAATTGAAATCCCCCATAACTAGCCAAGGACTACTTATGGTAGATCCCAAATTGGTAACGTGATCCCAAAGGGTTCTCCTCACCCCCACCGAGTACAAGGCATAAACAAAAGTAACCATAAAATTCAATTGTGTAGTCTTACACACACATTTGCAATGAATATGTTGTTTGTCAATTTCAAGCACATCTATGTCAACATAGTTCGTATTCCACATAAGGGCCATGCGGCCACCATCTATAGTATCAAAATTTGTAATAGAAGACCATAGTGGCCATCTATTTTCCTTAAGTTTTTCAAAATTAGAAGTAGACATTTTAGTTTCAAGCAAACAACACATATGTACATTATGAGCACGAATAAAATTAAAGATAAGAGATTGTTTTGAGACCTTATTAAGGCCTCTTATGTTCCATGCCGTAATGATCAATAAACAATTGAGTTGGTTCCCCCATCATCCTTGATCCTCTTTTTCCTTCCTTGCCATGGCCTTTTCTTCCATGTGTTGCCTTGAAGGCCATTTTCGCTAAAATACCTACCAAGAAAAAGATGATGAATATTACGCATAAAGAAAGCATCAAAAGCATACCCGTCCTCTATTTGGATCACCCCAGGCAGCCCCTCTAGGCAAGCTTTAGTGAATGTAATCCCCGGTGCATCCAAGTCATCGGTGATTGAGAGGCAATTATCAAGTCTCACAAGCTTTTCCCCCGGCTTCATGGTTAGTTCTAGCTCATTCATGTGGGCCATGTGAAGATTGGGAGGCTTCCCTTCAATGAAATCTACTTGAATGACCACATCATCATGGTAGCTATCTCGGATATCATTGATAATTCTTACTTCCAAATCACCATCCTCCTTCTCTTCCTTTGATGTCCCTTGCTCCTCTTATTTGTTAGCCATGATTTTGTCAAGCTCATCCACTAGTTCTTCTTCTTTTTGTTCTTCCCTTTCAATGTTAGGTGTAGCCAAGATCAAGGCAAGGGGGTTTTCTTCTAAGATTGTGGCTTCCTCTTCAATGATCTCCCCCTCTTCTCTTTCCAAACTTTCTGCCACGGGCTGGTCATGGCTGCTCTTGGTGGTCTCGGCCTTTGGATGCTCCTCATGATAGCATCTATTCTTAGCTTTGATAGTATAGATTTGCCTTCTTTGTTCTTCTATTTGAAATGTAGTGTTTTTCCTTGGTTCTTGGGGGGGTACTTCTTCTCCTCTTTCTTTCCTTTCCAAGTCATGGAGTGTTTTACATGTGAAGGGGTGATGGCCGAACATCTTGCAATGAAAACAATAGTTTGGAAAGGTCTCATACACTACGCCTTGGCTATAGATCTCCCCGGATGGAAGTTTGACATCAAATTGGAGTGGAGGGGGCTTGGCCGCATCTACTTCAATTAGAACACGAGCATATGAAGATCTAGCTTTCTCTTGTGTCACCCTATCCGTAGCCAATGGTTTACCCACTCTAGAAGCCACGGCACTTAGGATATCCTCTCTCCAAGCCCTCATGGGCAGCCCATGAAATTTGACCCATATAGGCACTTTGAGGAATTCATCACTATGTGTTGAGAAGTTATCATCAAGGACTTTCAAGTAGCACATTTTCCCATAGATGGAATGAGGTCCATCTAGAAGGACTTGATCCCTATCCGCCTCCCTTTGGAACTTGAAGATAATCCATCCTTTGCTATGTGGTCTAGCTTTGCAAGGAACCCCCCATTTTTGGATCATAGCGTTGACTGCCCTAGGTCCGGGAAACACCCCTACAAAGTAGCCAACCAAACAGTACCCCCATAGCTCCACCATGGAGGGAAGTGTGTAGTTAGAAAGGTCAACCATATCTCCGGTAGGTGGGATGTAAGTAAGTTTCATTCCTTGGGATGGTTCCCTATTATTAGTAAATAAGGAGGACCATGGTTTAGGGGCAGCTTGGACAGTTTGTTTGGTGCCTTGAGAGGTAGAAGCATCTCCATTAGTACTCCATTTCTTGGTCCTATTAATGGCCTTAAGATAGACATCATCTTCACATGGTTCCTTTTCAACCTCAACGTTTTTTCCTTTTTCAATTGCCCTATCTTGCTCCAAATCCGAGGATGTGGTCTCATTAATGGGTGTAGGAGTAACCACATTAATGGGGCTAACAACCCCCAAAGGTTGGTCATCAAAACCCCCCTCCAAAACAGCCTCCAAAACAGCCTCCACACTAGCATTTGTAGTCTTCACTATCTCGGCCAAACAACCCTCATTTTGCACAATTTCTTCATTAATGGATTGGTGAGGGACCTCTTTAATGTTTCCAACAGCCAAAATACCTATTTCATTTTGTAAGACAGACCCCCCACCAACTTTTTCCAACGCTAATACATCATCATTTTCGCACACAATATTGGTGTCCAAAGAAGTTACCTTTAAGTTGTTGTTTGTGTTGTCATTTGCCACATCTTGGGTAGGTGGTTGCTTAGTGTTGTTGGCCCCCTTGTTTTTGGTATTTTCTGGCCTCAACTCACTGGTAACCTCCCCATCTCCTTCGGTAGAGGATATGTTCTTCTCCATTTCATCCAGCATCTTAGCTTCCATGTGTTGAGCTTGGAGTTTCTTAACTGACTTCAATTTGTTTTTCCCAGTCATAGGAGCGATGGGAGACACTGCCTTGGCAAGCTTCCGAGTGTTGACCATAGCTAGGAGGTGTGTCCCAAGCTATCCAAGGTCAAGGTGAGCATCCAAGAACGTTGTAAGCACAAAACGCCTCCAAGAGTCCTTCAAAGACCAAGTTTGTTTTCTTCTTTTCTTCTTTGAGCTTGTTGTCCGTACTAATGGAGTAAATGTCCGTACAAACGGTCACAAAGTTGATTGTACGGATAGGGGGGATGAAGCTAAGATTAGAGTATGTGGTGCGCCAAGGAGAGGCGATTCTCACCCCATATCCAGAATCATCTTAGCTCAAAAGGAGGCTTTGGGATCTAAGAAAGAGTTTTTCGTGTATGAATAGTGTTTGTGCGAAAAATGTTGCTCCAGCCCTCCAAAGACTTCAGGTTTTGAGCTAAAAAATTAAAGATAATACACCCCTAAGGGAAGGAAGATGTATTACAGTTAATGTTCGAGCTCAAACACCCAAAAATCCAAGGAAGAAAACAAGAACGAACAAAAAACGCAATGGGGAAGAAGAAGTGTTCAGGCGCTGGTTTCAAAATATCAAGGGATGATTGCCCAATTACTAAAATACACTGTATTTACGCTAAAAGTGCTCTATTTTCTCTGAAAACGCTAAATCATAGAGATAAGGCTAAGTATTTGTGACACTCATATCTTGCTGTGTGATTATCCGTTTGGATCGTATTATATCTCGTTGGAAAGATAGATCTGAGCTCTAAAGCTATTGTTCAAACTTCATTTACAATGCATTAACTAAAAGTTACAGATTAACCATATATTCACAAATGTTTCTGATTTCACTCCGAGCTCGTGTAGAATTTGATGTGATCATATCTTGCTCTATTTTGTGCCGTTGAAAACGTCTAATATTTCGTTGGAAAGATCTTACCTAGTTCTAAAACTTGTCTTCAGGCGCTGGTTTTAAAATATCAGTGGATGATTGCCTAATTACTAAAATACACTGTATTTACGCTAAAAGTGATCTATTTTCGCTGAAAACGCTAAATCATAGAGATAAGGCTAAGTATTTGTGACACTCATATCTTGTGTAACACCCCGGGGCCCCACACGGACCCGAGGTAGTTACTCTAGACCTCTAGTACTGTCCCCACAAACCACCACGAGCCTTTACCGCGCACTTTGTCCTCACTCATGCGCGCCCTGAGAAACTTCCCAGGGGGTCACCCATCCCAAGACTACTCCCGTGCAAGCACGCTTAACTTTGGAGTTCTTGGGTGATGAGCTCCCTTAAAAGGAGATGCACCTCTGTTGGTATGAGTAGTACTATTAATCCTCTTAAATTAATCTCGGGTATTACATCTTGCTGTGTGTTTATCAGTTTGGAGCGTATTATATCTCGTTGGAAAGATAGATCGGAGCTCTAAAGCTATTGTTCCAACTTCATTTACAATGCATTAATTAAAAGTTACAGATTAACCATATATTCACAAATGTTTCTGATTTCACTCCAAACTCGTGTAGAATTTGATGCGATCATATCTTGCTCTTTGTTGTGCCGTTGAAAGCGTTTAATATCTCGTTTGAAAGATCTTACCTAGTTCTAAAACTTGTCTTCAAGCGCTGGTTTCAAAAAATCAAGTGATTATTGCCTAATTACTAAAATATACTGTATTTACGCTAAACGTGCTCTATTTTCCCTTAAAACGCTAAATCATAGAGATAAGGCTAAGTATTTGTGACACTCATATCTTGCTGTGTGTTTATCCGTTTGGAGCGTATTATATCTCGTTGGAAAGATAGATTGGAGTTCTAAAGCTATTGTTCTAACTTCAGTTACAATGAATTAATTAAAAGTTACAGATTGACCAGATATTCACAAAATGTTTCTGATTTCACTCCGAACTCGTGTAGAATTTGATGCGATCATATCTTGCTCTATTTTGTGCCATTGAAAGCATTTAATATCTCATTGGAAAGATCTTACCGAGTTCTAAAACATGTCTTTGGGCGCTGGTTTCAAAATATCAAGGGATGATTGCCTAATTACTAAAATAATTTTTATTTACGCTAACAGTGCTCTATTTTCGCTGAAAACGCTAAATCATAGAGATAAGGCTAAGTATTTGTGACACTCATATATTGCTGTGTGTTTAACCGTTTGGAGCGTATTATATCTCGTTGGAAAGATAGATCGGAGCTAATAATAATAATAATAATAATAATAATAATAATAATAATAATAATAATAATAATAATAATAATAATAATAATAAGAATAAGAATAAGAATAGTAATAAGAATATTTACGCTAAAAGTGCTCTATTTCCGCTGAAAACGTTAAATCATAGAGATTGCTGTGTGTTTATCCGTTTGGAGCGTATTATATCTCGTTGGAAAGATAGATCGGAGCTCTAAAGCTATTGTTCCAACTTCATTTACAATGCATTAATTAAAAGTTACAGATTAACCATATATTCACAAATGTTTCTGATTTCACTCTGAACTCGTGTAGAATTTGATGCGATCACATCTTGCTCTTTGTTGTGCCATTGAAAGCGTTTAATATCTCGTTTGAAAGATCATACCGAGTTCTAAAACTTGTCTTCAGGCGCTGGTTTCAAGAAATCAAGGGTCTATTGCCTAATTACTAAAATACACTGTATTTACGCTAAAAGTGCTCTATTTTAGCTGAAAACGCTAAATCATAGAGATAAGGCTAAGTATTTGTGACACTCATATCCTGCTGTGTGTTTATCCGTTTGGGGCGTATTATATCTCGTTGGAAAGATAGATCGGAGCTCTAAAGCTATTGTTCCAACTTCATTTACAATGCATTAATTAAAAGTTACAAATTAACCATATATAAACAAATGTTTCTGATTTCACTCCGAACTCGTGTAGAATTTGATGCGATCATATCTTGCTCTATTTTGTGTCGTTGAAATTGTTTAATATCTCGTTGGAAAGATCTTACCGAGATCTAAAACTTGTTTTCAGGCGCTGCTTTCAGAATATCAAGGGATGATTGCCTAATTACTAAATTACACTGTATTTACGCTAAAAGTGCTCTATTTTCGCTGAAAACGCTAAATCATAGAGATAAGGCTAAGTATTTGTGACACTCATATCTTGCTGTGTGCTTATCCGTTTGGAGCGTATTATATCTCGTTGAAAAGATAGATCGGAGATCTAAAGCTATTGTTCCAAATTCATTTACAATGCATTAATTAAAAGTTTCAGATTAACCATATATTCACAAATGTTTCTGATTTCACTCCGAACTCGTGTAGATTTGATGCGATCATATCTTGCTCTATTTTGTGCCATTGAAAGCGTTTAATATCTCGTTGGAAAGATCTTACCATTTTCTAAAACTTTTCTTCAGGCGCTGGTTTCAAAATATCAAGGGATGATTGCCCAATTACTAAAATACACTGTATTTACGCTAAAAGTGCTCTATTTTCTCTGAAAACGCTAAATCATAGAGATAAGGCTAAGTATTTGTGACACTCATATCTTGCTGTGTGTTTATGCGTTTGGATCGTATTATATCTCGTTGGAAAGATAGATCTGAGCTCTAAAGCTATTGTTTAAACTTCATTTACAATGCATTAATTAAAAGTTACAGATTAACCATATATTCACAAATGTTTCTGATTTCACTCCGAGCTCGTGTAGAATTTGATGTGATCATATCTTGCTCTATTTTGTGCCGTTGAAAACGTCTAATATTTCGTTGGAAAGATCTTACCTAGTTCTAAAACTTGTCTTCAGGCGCTGGTTTTAAAATATCAAGGGATGATTGCCTAATTACTTAAATACACTGTATTTACGCTAAAAGTGATCTATTTTCGCTGAAAACGCTAAATCATAGAGATAAGGCTAAGTATTTGTGACACTCATATCTTGTTGTGCGTTTATCAGTTTGGAGCGTATTATATCTCGTTGGAAAGATAGATCGGAGCTCTAAAGCTATTGTTCCAACTTCATTTACAATGCATTAATTAAAAGTTACAGATTAACCATATATTCACAAATGTTTCTGATTTCACTCCAAACTCGTGTAGAATTTGATGCGATCATATCTTGCTCTTTGTTGTGCCATTGAAAGCGTTTAATATCTCGTTTGAAAGATCTTACCTAGTTCTAAAACTTGTCTTCAAGCGCTGGTTTCAAAAAATCAAGTGATTATTGCCTAATTACTAAAATACACTGTATTTACGCTAAAAGTGCTCTATTTTCCCTGAAAACGCTAAATCATAGAGATAAGGCTAAGTATTTGTGACACTCATATCTTGCTGTGTGTTTATCCGTTTGGAGCGTATTATATCTCGTTGGAAAGATAGATCGGAGCTAATAATAATAATAATAATAATAATAATAATAATAATAATAATAATAATAATAATAATAATAATAATAATAATAATAATAATAATAATAATCATAATAATAATAATAATAATAATAATAATAATAAGAATAATAATAATAATAATAAGAATAATAATAATAAGAATAATAATAAGAATATTTACGCTAAAAGTGCTCTATTTCCGCTGAAAACGTTAAATCATAGAGATTGTTGTGTGTTTATCCGTTTGGAGCGTATTATATCTCGTTGGAAAGATAGATCGGAGCTCTAAAGCTATTGTTCCAAATTCATTTACAATGCATTAATTAAAAGTTACAGATTAACCATATATTCACAAATATTTCTGATTTCACTCTGAACTCGTGTAGAATTTGATGCGATCACAACTTGCTATTTGTTGTGCCATTGGAAGCGTTTAATATCTCGTTTGAGAGATCATACCGAGTTCTAAAACTTGTCTTCAGGCGCTGGTTTCAAAAAATCAAGGGATTATTGCCTAATTACTAAAATACACTGTATTTACGCTAAAAGTGCTCTATTTTAGCTGAAAACGCTAAATCATAGAGATAAGGCTAAGTATTTGTGACACTCATATCCTACTGTGTGTTTATCCGTTTGGGGCGTATTATATCTCGATGGAAAGATAGATCGGAGCTCTAAAGCTATTGTTCCAACTTTATTTACAATGCATGTAACACCCCGATTTTTTATGAGCTAATTATTTAATAATTAGTTATTATTATTTTAGTCAGCTAAATAAGTTTTTTTTTATGAATAATGTGATATTTATTATTTTACATATTTTTAGCAGGTAACGTGGACCAGTAAGCTCATAATAATTTTAATTGAAGAAATAAATACTATTTTAGATTTTATCATTTCATAATTCATAAGTAAAAGGGAGATTTTTATTATTAGTCTCAGAAACATATTTTCTTTTTAAAGATAATTAGAGGCCCGAATCAGTTAACTTGGCCCAGGGAAATGTGTTTAAGGCTGAAATCCCTAGAAAAAAAATATATACTTTACGCTTATTCATAAGCGCTAAACCCTATCAACGGCTCTACCTGTAAAGCTATATCCTCCATTCTAAATTTTCCTCACCCCCAACGTTTCAATTTTTCTTTTTGCCAAAGCTTAACCTGGGATTTTGTTTCAGCATCTTTTAATCGGTAAGTCTGGTTCTCTATATTCATCATTCATTTTGTTTATTGTTGAGTAGCAGGGTTGGTCGCAGTTAAAGATTAAGTTTCATAGTAATTCCTAATTGATATAATTTTGGGTTTCAATCCTCAGATCAAGTTTATTTAGGAAACCTCTGATTTGCAGCTCTTTATCATAGATTTTCTTACGTAATAAGTTCTTATTGAAACCTCATGCTTTTAAATCTATAAACTTAGGAGTGTAGAAGAAATTCCGATTTTCAATCCAATTGTTCGTATTTTATTAGTCACTTTGATTCCAGATGGTTAGACAGGTGATAAATTCTTTTCTTATGTTTTGTTAATAGAATTTTATATGCCCAACTTGAGTGGGTTTCATATTGATCAATTTAGATTTGTTCATAGCATGAAGTCTTGTCTTAATTGATGGGCAATGGCTTTCTGACGTAAGGAAATATTCATTTAGAGAACACCTATTAACTCAAGGTTTTATGTTCCAGAAGAAAAGTAAGATTAGAGCAGCAATTCAGCCTGAGATTTTTATTTTTCTCTACCTGTTCCTGCGCTTAGTTCCTAGCCAACAGCTTCATTCCTTGAAAGTTTAAATTCTACGAATAGTAAAATTCTATCACTAAAGGTTTTAGCATCAAAATGTTTAAAGAAAACTCGAGGAGGAATTCATATTTTCTCCTACGTGTAGTTCCAAACTAGAGGACTTATTATTTAGGATAAAGATTGAATTGAAATAGGGGAATTTCTAATTTGCAATTTATTCATTTAATTAAAGATTGAAAGAAGAGCTTACCGAGAAACGTTATCAAGGTGCCACATTTATTTTGGTATTTTTGAGTTCAGCTTCTTACAGGTAAGTTCACTACCACCTGTACATGTTTGTTTTACCAAATAAAAGACAGAAGTCTGATTGATTTTTAATAGATGATTTTAGTCTATGTGCTATTATGTGAACCTAGTGAACTATTTGCTGAGCTATTTTATTTGTTGTGTTAAGTTATGTTTATTATCGGACATAGTCAAGATTATGTTAGTATTTATTTCAAGATTTTGATGATGTTTTTACTCAAACGTCACCATAAAAAGAACTAATATTTAAAGTGAAAGATCAGGTGATATGTACTCGGGAACAAGTTCCCTCAGATTATCAGTTTATCAGTTTCAGAGAGTCCGATATGTTTAGCGGGTCGCTCCCCTGAGCTGTCGGATTGGCGCCTTTGAGTACATATCATGGGCCCACAGTTAAAATTAGCCACAAAGAGTTTTACAGTAAAGTTTATGAAATCTCTCAGAAAGTTTTACAGAAAATTGTTTTTGAGATCTCTTTCAGAAAGTTTTACAGAGATGTTTTGAGAAAGAAATTTTGAGATCTCTCTAGTAGTTTTGAGAAATTATTTTAGAAAATATTTTGTTTTGGTATCTCTCAGAATTTATTTGAGAATCTATTTGTTAGTCATTTGTTTAGTGCATGCTTATAGCCTAAATTTATATATTGATAAATTAGCATAGACTTCTCAGATATTTTTGTGGATCCATAGTGACTTACTAAGCGTAAAGCTTATCAGTTTTCTTTCTTCGCATGTACAGATACTAAAGGTAAGGCCAAGGCCTAGGAAGATGATGAGAGAGTGGAACGCGTGCCGAAATGAGTTAACGGGAACGACCTTGGCGGCTTCTAGCTAGTTATTATTTTTTTTAGTATTTCAGATGTTATTTTAAAGTGATTATTATTACTCTATTTTATTTGAGGATTTGAAGTTTTAGTAAATTCCTGGATCCAGGTGGTTATCACATTTGCTGATGATAACTAGATTTTATTGAGTTTTATTTGGAGTAATATTTTAGTTATATTTGAGTTCTTATCAGGGTTATTTCTTAAACAAACGGCTGTTATATTGCAGTTTTTTTAGTAGTAAGTTTATATAGCGTTTCCTTTAACCGTGAGAGGGGCGTTACAATGCATTAATTAAAAGTTACAAATTAACCATATATAAACAAATGTTTCTGATTTCACTCCGAACTCGTGTAGAATTTGATGCGATCATATCTTGCTCTATTTTGTGTCGTTGAAATTGTTTAATATCTCGTTGGAAAGATCTTACCGAGATCTAAAACTTGTTTTCAGGCGCTGGTTTCAGAATATCAAGGGATGATTGCCTAATTACTAAAATACACTGTATTTACGCTAAAAGTGCTCTATTTTCACTGAAAACGCTAAATCATAGAGATAAGGCTAAGTATTTGTGACACTCATATCTTGCTGTGTGTTTATCCGTTTGGAGCGTATTATATCTCGTTGAAAAGATAGATCGGAGCTCTAAAGCTATTGTTCCAACTTCATTTACAATGCATTAATTAAAAGTTACATATTAACCATATATTCACAAATGTTTCTGATTTCACACCGAACTCGTGTAGATTTGATGCGATCATATCTTGCTCTATTTTGTGCCACTGAAAGCGTTTAATATCTCGTTGGAAAGATCTTACCATTTTCTAAAACTTGTCTTTAGGCGCTGGTTTCAAAATATCAAGGGATGATTGCCCAATTACTAAAATACACTGTATTTACGCTAAAAGTGCTCTATTTTCTCTGAAAACGCTAAATCATAGAGATAAGGCTAAGTATTTGTGACACTCATATCTTGCTGTGTGTTTATCCGTTTGGAGCGTATTATATCTCGTTGGAAAGATAGATCTGAGCTCTAAATCTATTGTTCAAACTTCATTTACAATGCATTAATTAAAAGTTACAGATTAACCATATATTTACAAATGTTTCTGATTTCACTCCGAGCTCGTGTAGAATTTGATATGATCATATCTTGCTCTATTTTGTGCCGTTGAAAACGTCTAATATGTCGTTGGAAAGATCTTACCTAGTTCTAAAACTTGTCTTCAGGCGCTGGTTTTAAAACATCAAGGGATGATTGCCTAATTACTAAAATACACTGTATTTACGCTAAAAGTGATCTAGTTTCGCTGAAAACGCTAAATCATAGAGATAAGGCTAAGTATTTGTGACACTCATATCTTGCTGTGTGTTTATCCGTTTGGAGCGTATTATATCTCGTTGGAAAGATAGATCGGAGCTCTAAAACTATTGTTCCAACTTCATTTACAATGCATTAATTAAAAGTTACAGATTAACCATATATTCACAAATGTTTCTGATTTCACTCCGAACTCGTGTAGAATTTGATGCGATCATATCTTTCTCTATTTTGTGCCGTTGAAAGCGTTTAATATCTCGTTGGAAAGCTCTTACCGAGTTTTAAAACTTGTCTTCAGGATCTGGTTTCAAAATATCAAGGGAGCATTGCCCAATTACTAAAATACACTGTACTTACGCTAACAGTGCTCTATTTTCGCTGAAAACGCTAAATCATAGAGATAAGGCTAAGTATTTGTGACACTCATATCTTGCCGTGTGTTTAACCGTTTGGAGCGTATTATATCTCATTGGAAAGATAAATCGGAGCTAATAATAATAATAATAAGAATAATAATAATAATAATAATAATAATAATAATAATTAAAAAATAATAATAATAATAATAATAATAATAATAATAATAATAATAATAATAATAATAATAATAATAATAATAATAATAATAAAATATGGTCTGGTCTGGTCTGGTCTGTTTTAGTCTGGTCTGATCTGGTTTGGTTTGTTCTGGTCTGGTCTGGTCTGGGACGAATTACAGTCCAAGTAAAAACAACCTAAAGCTATTGTTCCAACTTCATTTACAATGCATTAATTAAAATTTACAGATTAACAATATATTCACAAATGTTTCTGATTTCACTCCGAACTCGTGTAGAATTTGATGCGATCATATCTTCCTTTATTTTGTGCCGTTGAAAGCGTTTAATATCTCGTTGGAAAGATATTACCGAGTTCTAAAACTTGTCTTCAGGCGTTTGTTTCAAAATATCAATTTATGATTGCGTAATTACTAAAATACATTGTATTTACGCTAAAAGTGCTCTATTTTCGCTGAAAACGCTAAATCTTAGAGATAAGGCTATGTATTTCTGACACTCATATCTTGCTGTGTGTTTATCCGTTTGGAGCGTATTATATCTCGTTGGAAAGATAGATCGGAGCTCTAAATCTATTGTTCAACCTTCATTTACAATGCATTAGTTAAAAGTTACATATTAACCATATATTCACAAATGTTTCTGATTGTGCAACATATGAGTGTCACAAATACTTAGCCTTGTCTCTATGATTTAGCGTTTTCAGCAAAAATCGAGCACTTTTAGCGTAAATACAGTGTATTTTAGGAATTAGGCAATCATCCCTTGCTATTTTGAAACCAGCGCCTGAAGACAAGTTTTAGAACTCGGTAAGATCTTTCCGAAGGGACTAGAACACGAGGTAATAGGTCGTAGGGAGAAATTCTGTCACAAAGACGATAATAGTCTAAGCTGGTTGGTGCATAATTGAGCCTTGCGCTCGTCCAACTAACTGGGAATTTCTCCTTGTGCTGAAACTTCGTTGTTCGAAATCTTTGACGAAAACTATAGTTTCGATGCAGGGATTTTCAAAATGTTTTTGTAAAATTAAGAGAATGAATATACTAGGAAAAAGAACCTGTTAGGAACGCGGTGAGGATATAATGTGAGATTTTCAAGTTATTGATTTATATGATTGAGTAGTGAAATTTATGTAGTTGCTTGCTCGTGTGAAATATATGAATTTTGATGACATCTTTGAATGTCTATATGTGTTAGAGCTTAGTATGGACCTAGTGAAGAACTTTGCGGTTCAAATAGTGTAGGGACTTTTTGAATGCCTTAGTATTTAGGAGACTTGTGAGAAAAGAAGTTAAGTGGTCGAAATGGTGAAAGTGTTGTGGTCTAACCACTTGGCTGAGAGCGCCACATGGAGACGGAGGATGATATGCTCAAATGCTACCCTGAGTAATTTTATTAAAGTCATAGTTTTAGTTACGAGCGCGTAACCTCTCTTTAAGGCGAATAGAATGTGATACTTTAGAATTTTGTCATTTAACTTTAGTTTATGTTTCGGGACGAAACATCTTTTAAGGAGGGTAGAATGTGACACTCCAAAAATTTAAATAAAAATAAAAATAGAATGTAATACTTAAGAATTTGGTTATTTTAGTTTATGTTTCGGGACGAAACATCTTTTAAGGAGGGTAGAATGTGACACTCCAAAAATTTAAATAAAAATAAAAATAATTTTTATTAGTTAGATAAAATATTACGAAAATAACATTTTTATAAATAATTGAGTCAGACAAAAATATTTCAGTAATAAGAACAACATTTTAGTAAACAAGTGAACCAGACAGAAAATTTACATTTGCAACATTTTAGTCAGATAAAAATGGTCCGATAATAGATGTAACGTATAAAATAATACGGAGGGACTGTACAATAATACGTAGTATAATTTACTAAACCTAAACTAAAATACCTACGTACGTATAAATTTTATACGTATAAATTAGCAATCAAAACTCCTAAACAAACTAAACTACCTACGTACGTACATAATACTAAGTATATAGCTAATATACTTCTAATACTCTTAGAAGTGCAAACGAAATTAACTCAAACTCCAACTCCAACTCTAACATAGCCTAAAACCTTCATCTTTCCCTATAAATAGCAAGCCAAACCTGCGATTTTATTCATTCAAACCTGCGATCAATACATACATATATATGTGTATATATGTATACACACACACACACACACACACATATATATTATATATATATGTGTGTGTGTGTGTGTGTGTATACATATGTACATATATATATATATATATATATATATATATATATATATATATATATTTTAGGCAATTCGTTTTAGCTAGAACCAAGCCCTGAAAACACTCTAGAAACCTTCCCCTTCGTGAGACGAATCCAACGGTGAAAGAATCGTAGAAAACGGTCGTGAAACGAGAGAGATATCGCTCGCCGGAGTTGCAAGTTGTGGAAGCGGGTCTTTATAAAAAGCAGATATTTTGCCGTAGATAGGGGTGGAGGAGCTTCGTCTCGCCGCAAGGATCATTTTGCAACTTGAATCGTCGAAATCCGTTATCTGTAAGTCAAGTTATAGCTCGCCGGAGTTTTCTAGTTTCCGGCGAAATCGCCGGAATCACGACCTGGAGAAGATGACCCAGTTGTCTGGGTCAGAACTCTTGGGCCGGGTCGGTTTAATGGGCCAGTTCGGCCCAGTTTTAATAAACATTAAAAATAAAATAGTAAATCAAATAAATAAAATCTGGAAAAATATAAATTAAATACCTAGTATAAATATACATATTCGGACCAACCAGAATTGAAAAATAATATTTTTAGCTATTTTTAATTGATTTAATTGTAATTGGGCCAATTTGTACACATTTAGAAAATAATTAACTAATTGACGAAAATAATTATGAAATAAATATTGGAGTAAACTAGGATAAATATATGACTAACTAGGACCTTATGGACCATTTATAATTAATAAATATTAAGATTTAGTATATTTAATTGTAATTGAACCGGTTAATAGATATATGAAATTAAATGAGTAATTATGGAAATAATTATAAAATAGATATCTGGACAACCTAGGTCAAATATAGACCCAAATTATAGTTATAGACGGTTATTAATTTATAAAGTCGATTCTTAGTCTATTTATTTAAATTAGGCCATATAAAACTAGTTAAGTAATTAAATAAGGAAATAATAATATTAATGGTGAAATAAATAAATCACTCAGATTGAAAAATAATATTCTGGACTAAAAATGATGTTGGAATAAAATAAGGAAAATAAAATAAGGATGGGTTAGCTAGCATAAATAATTGACTATATGTAGACTTAATAAATAACTTAGTTATGTAATTAGTGGACTAATTCAATTAATAATTTTTATGATTAATTATTAGATATTCAGACTTCATATAAATATTTAAAATATTTGAATTCATAAATTAATGGGTTAATATAAATAAAGTAATTAGATAATAATTTATGAGTAGAGTAAATTAATGGTGATTATTGAATAAAAATTGGATGTTGTAGTTAATTATATTCGGATATTTTATTTAATATTAGAATTCAAATATTGTAATTAATGGCTGAATTAATAAGGTAATTTGATTAATAAAAAGTGATTAACCAAAGTTAATGTGAATAATAAAATAAAAGGAGAAAATCGGGTAAAGTAATTACAAATAGAATAAGTAACTAATTTATCATATTTAATTAAAAAGGTGATTATCTAGAGACCAGATTAGAGGAGGATAACTAGGAGCATCAGGACTTAAGGTAAGTTTCTCTGCCAATCCAAAATTGTTTCCTCATATTATATGTTTATTATGCATTATGTGATTAAGTGTGAATTTTGAATGTGTACTATTTGGGGTGACTAAGAATTTGAGAAATATTGAAGGTATATTTTGGGATTTAATCCCTAGTATGACTTTGGAGTGAATTTTTATGTAAAAGAATTTTGGAGTATTTATGAATGTGAATTTTTGGTGGACGTATCTATTAAATAGATATTCTGTAGGACTATATATAGAAAGATGATTTTTCAAGGAATAATGTTTTTCAATAATTATTGACATCTCGAGAGAAACACGAGGTGTGGGTGGTTAGAGCTATATACCGCGGGTTTAGTTTAGGTTTATGATGATTATTGGTGGCGGGAGGAATCCCGTTAAATATTGGTGGCGGGAGATTCCCGGTATTTCTTTGGAGAACTTTAAAAGTTCTTTGGTGGCTGCGGTAGTAGTTTCTAATTACCCGGGTTTCTAACCCATTGTGAGGTAGGGGGACATTGTCCGAACTACTTGGACTTCTTACTACTCGGAGGGCTTGGAATCCCTTTTAGGGGGTGTGCACACTTAAGGGTGAAGTTCAGTTTCCAATTGGTGGTCGGTGGGAGCCGGAATTCCGGGATGAGTCGTACACAACAACGATTCATTGGGCTCGAGGAATCTTGAGTTTCGCCCATCTTTAAAGAATCTGAAAGTGACATTGATTTCGGAATGGTGATATTTTTAGCTTCAAAAGTTATTTTTGAAAAGTGATACTTCTTTTGAGATATTAATTAATTGTTGGGAGCTTATAAATATTATTTTTAATTATAAGGGTATTTGAGATTGTTGATAAATAATGTTTTGAAAAGAATTTCGGTGGTGTGAGTATTTTTATATATAGTATTATATGAAAAACTATTTTTGTCAAACTTGATTATTTTACGGGGTTGGGTAGTACTTACTTAGCTCTAAAGCTAATTTTTGTTATTTTTCTTGTCTCTCTCTTCTCCCTTAAATTTTATCAGGTGATGAGTTGGATACCTATGTGGATTGATGGATTGCTCGAGCTTGAGTGCGAATTAGAAGATGCCTTAGTTAAATCTAGTCATGAAACAAACATTTACTTATTATTACATTAGTTTTTGTTGTTTTACTTTGAGTTGCCTGTGCATTCGGTAAAGAGATGACCGAATGTGGCGGTAACACCCATTTCCCTTTTAGACTTCCGCTGTATTTCTTCAATTCTTTGATGAATGAATAAAGTATTTCTTTTAAATATATCAATGTTTTGGGCGGGAAATTTAGGGGTGTTAAATCTGGTTTCAGAATATCAAGGGATGATTGCCTAATTACTAAAATACACTGTATTTACGCTAAAAGAGCTCTATTTTCGCTGAAAATGCTAAATCATAGAGACAAGGCTAAGTATTTGTGACACTCATATGTTGCTGTGTGTTTATCCGTTTGGAGCGTAATATATCTCGTTGGAAAGATAGATCAGAGCTCTAAAGCTATTGTTCCAACTTCATTTACAATGCATTAATTAAAAGTTACATATTAACCATATATTCACAAATGTTTCTGATTTCACTCTGAACTCGTGTAGAATTTGATGCGATCATATCTTGCTCTATTTGTGCCGTTGAAAGCGTTTAGTATCTCGTTGGAAAGATCTTACCGAGTTCTAAAACTTGTCTTCAGGCGCTGGTTTCAAAATATCAAGGGATTATTGCCTAATTACTAAAATACACTGTATTTACGCTAAAAGTGCTCTATTTTAGCTGAAAACGCTAAATCATAGAGATAAGGCCAAGTATTTGTGACACTCATATCCTGCTATGTTGGGAATATTTTATGGTGTTCAATCTAGTTAGTTATCTTTGTATTTGTGTAGTTATTAATTAAACGTGTAATACGGGCCACAAATGTGTATCAGCCCGTGGGCTTCCTTGTAACCCGTAAGTTAGCTAACTTCTCCTATAAAATGAGGCTAACTTAAGGGAACCCAAACTGATCGATAGAGGCTTAGAGACGCAGAGGCGAGATAGAGAGAAATTAGGGTTGCCGCTGCTCTCCTTCTCCAGGGAGAGTAGCGGCAGGTTCATACGGTATACCAGATTCGGTTCTTATCTTGTCAAATTCTTCCTATCTGCTTCTTATTCTTCTTGCTATGGTTGTTGAATGTTAAATTCTGGAATTAACATTTGGTATCAGAGCCGAGGCGTGAAACAGGTTGGATCTGTCTGCGATTTTTTGGATCTAACGAAGAACTGCTCTGTTTTGTTTTCTTCTGTTTTTCTACATGTAGAGATTTGCTCCTGTAATCTCGTTTGTGAACGAAATTTTGTAAAAATCATACTGTTGGATTCGCCTTTCAAAACCGATCCAGCAACATACCTCTTTTTTCGTTTTCTGCAATTTTTATATTTCGAAGATCTCTACATTGAGATCTCGAAATCCTTATTTTTCACTGCTGCAGAAACGTTTTTGGCTTGAAACTGATACATGAGAATCTCGACTTTCAGGGCTATTCAGAACAGGTTTCAGATTTTCAAAAATCAATGTTTTCGTTTTGCAGGATCTCGACATTTAGGGACTCGATTTCTTCTTCTCGACTTTTGAGATCTCGAGATTTGCATCTCGACATCTTGATTTCGAGATTTGCATCTCGACATCTTGATCTCGAGATTTGCATCTCGACATCTTGATTTCGAGATTTGCATCTCGACATCTTGATCTCGAGATTTGAATCTCGAAATCTTGATTTTGAGATTTGCATCTCGACATCTTGATCTCGAGATTTGAATCTCGAAATCAAGATCTCGAGATTTGAATCTCGAAATCATGATCTCGAGATTTGAATCTCGAAATCAAGATCTCGAGATTTGAATCTCGAAATCAAGATCTCGAGATTTGTAATCTCGAAATCAAGATCTCGAGATTTGTAATCTCGAGTTTTGGAATTTCGAGTTTTGGGATATCGACATTTGGGATCTCGATGTTTTGGATCTCGACATTCTGAAGATTTCGAGATTTTCAAAATTTCTCGATGTTTTGAATCTTTCAAAGTTTGCAGTTTCTTGGAACTCATAATTCGAATCTTGACATCCTTTGCAGTTCATCGAAGCTTTACATTATAAGGATCTCTGAATGATTCCCTGCTTATATAAATGTTTCAGGAGTTTTCGATGTTCTGATGTTTTTCAAACAGCAAGTTTTCGAGATTATGAGGTTTTCGAAACTCCAAAGTTTTCGATGTTCAAACATTTTGAAATTCTGCAGATTTCGATATTCTGAGGTTTGTTTTGTAGGTGGATTTCGCCATTATTCTTCGAGGCAACCTAGAGATTTGGATTTCGAAGTATTGCCTTAGAATTTTGTTTAAAATCCACTTGCTCTCGATATTCATCATCGAGAACCTCAACTTCGAAGAAATTCCTCAAAAACTCAAAATTAGAGATTTTCTGCGACACCGCACTGTTTTGGTCATAACTTTTGACTCAGTGATCCGATTTGAGCAAACTTTTTTTGTTGGAAAGCTAACGAGAAGATCTACGTTAATTCTCGGGCTGTGCCCCAGAACCCATTCTCACGCGCCCTCACTCGCAGTCTTTGAGGGTCAAAACGTTAGTTTTCCGACAAACTTTGTAAATCACCGATGTCCAGGTTAAAACTTAGGCGAATCTGTTCAAATTCTTTCAAAGTCAACCCTGAGGTCAAACATTTTCTAAACCTAACTGTAAAGGTCCGAAAGTCGTAGATAATTCAATCAACCTCGCGTCAACGGTCATCTTACAACAATCAACAATCAACTGCTGAAGCCTCCCCTGACTCGTCAACATTATGTGATCATCAATATGCTGAAATTCTACATGATGAGCTCAGGGAAACCGTCATGTGTGGTACATGTTCAGATTGCTCCACACACATGGCGGGTATGATAAGCTGTGAGCAATCAAACCTTGCACATTCTGAGGGGGAGTTTCAGTTTTCTCCTCCTTGCGCCTTACACCGACAAAGCAAGGAATCTCTCAAAGGATGCAACATTTTAGGGGGAGTGTTCAATGTTATCCTCCCCGGTGCCTAACAATGACAAAGCATACCGAGTGCTCCAGTTGAGGGGGAGTACAGAGAGAAAATGAGAAAGTAATGAGAGAACATGTCCCTATGGCTTAGTAAACCCAACTAAGCCTACCCAAGGGACAAAGCCGAGCGTAAGTGCTTAAGTGAGCGAGTGAGTGAGTGAACATTATGAGCATTAGGAAGCAGAAGGCTCGAGTGAGAAGGAAACAATTATCAATGATGAGTCTGCTACCTCAATTGCCTGCTATGAATTGACCATTTGCTCCTAGCCACTAAAATACTCTGGACTATCCCCATAGGTTCAGGACTGAATTTATTCAGATCCCGGGTAGAAGTCGCTGCATTTTGTCCAAACGGCGCATGCACAACCCTACCCTAGACCACTCACTTGTCTCCCAACAGACAGATGTTTAATCATATTTCACGGGGAACCGCATCTCTCATTACTACCTCCTTACGAGGCAAGTAATACTGACTACAGTGGCCTCAGCCCCATGCCACTGAACTTTCATTGATCACGTCGTGTCTAGTTACTCACTCCCAAATGTTTTGAAATTTTTCTAGGGCTCATCCAATCATTGCTGTAGACAAATTTATTGGTCTACTCGCGAGAACTTCCATAGGGCTCATCTATAACAGATGTAGACCAATAATTGGAAGGAAGTCCTGCTGTTGCAACATAAGAATCACCAACATTTTCAGGCCATTGCTAAAGAGTTTTTCTCTATAGTGATGATAACGGGCGTCTTCACGACCCCGGGGGGCTACATTATCTTCTTTACATTCTGCTTGTTTTTCCTGTTTTTATTTCTGCAGAATAAAAGAATAAAAGCATGACGTCCCGATTCATCGGATCGTCATGAGGGGGAGAGTGGTCCACATGCTGTTAACTGTCAAAAAAAATCATTCTGGGACACTTCTCTCCTCCAACACTCTCTCTACTATCTCCGCAGCTCAAATCAAATGGTCAGCTACACTCACAAATCCACAATCATTATGTTCCGTTGTGCCACCGACAAGTTCTCCTCAAATGCATTCATTCCAAATAGTCAAAAAGACTACATTGTGGAGGAGACAGAGGTCAAATACTCGTGTCCTGAAGATGAATTCCATGGGCGTCTCCTATTCTCCAAAGAATATTCATTCTAGAGGCGTCACCGGACTTCATCCAAGCTGATCAAGAGCAACTTCTGGAAGGCAAGGACTACATGCAAGATACAGAAGGTCCCTCAACCCCCGGCATCAAAGATCAAATTGTCAAGAAGACATCAAAGGGGAGATTGCAAGGATTTCTTCAGATAGCCTTCCTCAGAAGTCAAGTTCAAAGACAAAGGAAGCTCAATAACAACAAAGACAAAGATATCTGCGCTGCAATGCTGATTCAACACGATTGATCACCAAGGGGGAGATTGTTGGGAATATTTTATGGTGTTCAATCTAGTTAGTTATCTTTGTATTTGTGTAGTTATTAATTAAACGTGTAATACGGGCCACAAATGTGTATCAGCCAGTGGGCTTCCTTGTAACCCGTAAGTTAGCTAACTTCTCCTATAAAAGGAGGCTAACTTACGGGAACCCAAACTGATCGATAGAGGCTTAGAGATGCAGAGGCGAGATAGAGAGAAATTAGGGTTGCCGCTGAAGTGGTCCACATGCTGTTAAATGTCAAAAAAAATCATTCTGGGACACTTCTCTCCTCCAACACTCTCTCTACTATCTCCGCAGCTCAAATCAAATGGTCAGCTACACTCACAAATCCACAATCATTATGTTCTGTTGTGCCACCGACAAGTTCTCCTCAAATGCATTCATTCCAAATAGTCAAAAAGACTACATTGTGGAGGAGACAGAGGTCAAATACTCGTGTCCTGAAGATGAATTCCATGGGCGTATCCTATTCTCCAAAGAATATTCATTCTAGAGGCGTCACCGGACTTCATCCAAGCTGATCAAGAGCAACTTCTGGAAGGCAAGGACTACATGCAAGATACAGAAGGTCCCTCAACCCCCGGCATCAAAGATCAAATTGTCAAGAAGACATCAAAGGGGAGATTGCAAGGATTTCTTCAGATAGCCTTCCTCAGAAGTCAAGTTCAAAGACAAAGGAAGCTCAATAACAACAAAGACAAAGATATCTGCGCTGCAATGCTGATTCAACACGATTGATCACCAAGGGGGAGATTGTTGGGAATATTTTATGGTGTTCAATCTAGTTAGTTATCTTTGTATTTGTGTAGTTATTAATTAAACGTGTAATACGGGCCACAAATGTGTATCAGCCAGTGGGCTTCCTTGTAACCCGTAAGTTAGCTAACTTCTCCTATAAAAGGAGGCTAACTTACGGGAACCCAAACTGATCGATAGAGGCTTAGAGATGCAGAGGCGAGATAGAGAGAAATTAGGGTTGCCGCTGAAGTGGTCCACATGCTGTTAACTGTCAAAAAAAATCATTCTGGGACACTTCTCTCCTCCAACACTCTCTCTACTATCTCCGCAGCTCAAATCAAATGGTCAGCTACACTCACAAATCCACAATCATTATGTTCTGTTGTGCCACCGACAAGTTCTCCTCAAATGCATTCATTCCAAATAGTCAAAAAGACTACATTGTGGAGGAGACAGAGGTCAAATACTCGTGTCCTGAAGATGAATTCCATGGGCGTATCCTATTCTCCAAAGAATATTCATTCTAGAGGCGTCACCGGACTTCATCCAAGCTGATCAAGAGCAACTTCTGGAAGGCAAGGACTACATGCAAGATACAGAAGGTCCCTCAACCCCCGGCATCAAAGATCAAATTGTCAAGAAGACATCAAAGGGGAGATTGCAAGGATTTCTTCAGATAGCCTTCCTCAGAAGTCAAATTCAAAGACAAAGGAAGCTCAATAACAACAAAGACAAAGATATCTGCGCTGCAATGCTGATTCAACACGATTGATCACCAAGGGGGAGATTGTTGGGAATATTTTATGGTGTTCAATCTAGTTAGTTGTCTTTGTATTTGTGTAGTTATTAATTAAACGTGTAATACGGGCCACAAATGTGTATCAGCCCGTGGGCTTCCTTGTAACCCGTAAGTTAGCTAACTTCTCCTATAAAAGGAGGCTAACTTACGGGAACCCAAACTGATCGATAGAGGCTTAGAGACGCAGAGGCGAGATAGAGAGAAATTAGGGTTGCCGCTGCTCTCCTTCTCCAGGGAGAGTAGCGGCAGGTTCATACGGTATACCAGATTCGGTTCTTATCTTGTCAATTTCTTCCTATCTGCTTCTTATTCTTCTTGCTATGGTTGTTGAATGTTAAATTCTGGAATTAACATGCTGTGTGTTTATCCGTTTGGGGCATATTATATCTCGTTGGAAAGATAGATTGGAGCTCTAAAGCTATTGTTCCAACTTCATTTACAATGCATTAATTAAAAGTTACACATTAACCATATATTCACAAATGTTTCGTGCGAAATATAGTCCCAAATACTTAGCCTTATCTCTATGATTTAGCGTTTTCAGCAAAAATAGAGCACTTTTAGCGTAAATACAGTGTATTTTAGTAATCAGGCAATCATCCCTTGATATTTTGAAACCACCGACTGAAGACAAGTTTTAGAACTCGGTAAGATCTTTCCAAAGAGATATTAAACGCTTTCAACAGCACAAAATAGAGCAAGATATGATCGCATAAAATTCTACACGAGTTCGGAGTGAAATCAGAAACATTTGTGAATATATGGTTAATCTGTAACTTTTAATTAATGCATTGTAAATGAAGGTTGAACAATATCCTTAGAGCTACGATCTATCTTTCCAACGAGATATAATGCGCTCCAAATGGATAAACACACATCAAGATATAAGTGTCACAAATACTTGGCCTTATCTCTGTGATTTAGCGTTTTCAGCGAAAATAGAGCACTTTAAGCGTAAATACAGTGTATATTAGTAATTACGCAATCATCCATTGATATTTTGAAACCAACGCCTGAAGACAAGTTTTAGAACTCGGTAAGATCTTTCCAACGAGATATTAAACGCTTTCAACGGCACAAAATAGAGGAAGATATGATCGCATCAAATTCTACACGAGTTCAGAGTGAAATCAGAAACATTTGTGAATATATCGTTAATCTGTAAATTTTAATTAATGCATTGTAAATGAAGTTGGAACAATAGCTTTAAGTTGTTTTTACTTGGACTGTAATTTGTCCCAGACCAGACCAGACCAGAACAGACCAAACAAGACCAAACCAGATCAGACCAGACTAAAACAGATCAGACCAAACCAGACTAGACCATATTTTATTATTATTATTATTATTATTATTATTATTATTATTATTATTATTATTATTATTATTATTATTATTATCATTATCATTAACATTGTTATTATTATCATTGTTAGTATTATCATTGTTATTATTATCATTTTTATTATTATCATTGTTATTATTATCATTGTTATTATTATCATTGTTATTATTATCATTGTTATTATTATCATTATTATTATTATCATCATTATTATTATCATTATTATTATTTGCATTACTATTATTATCATTACTATTATTATCAATATTATTATTATAATTATTATTAGTATCATTATTATTATCATTATTATTATTATTATCATCATTATTATCATTATGATTATTATTATTATTATTATTATTATTATTATTATTATTATTATTACTAATATTATTATTATTAATATTATTAATATTATTATTATTATTATTATTATTATTATTATTATTGTTATTATTATTATTGTTATTATTATTATTGTTGTTATTATTATTATTGTTGTTATTATTATTATTATTATTATTATTATTATTATTATTGTTATTATTATTATTATTATTATTGTTGTTATTATTATTATTATTATTATTATCATCATTACTATTATTATTATTATTAGGGGTATTATTATTATTGTTATTTTATTATTATTATTATTATTATTATTATTATTATTATAAATGTTTCTGATTTCACTCTAAACCTGTGTAGAAATTGTTTAATATCTCGTTGGAAAGATCTTACCGAGTTCTATTTTTTTTTTTTTTTTTTGGATAAAATGTAAATATATATATCCAGAAAAATAACAATACATGTATCAAAAAGATCAATCTAAGCTAGCAAGCTAACCTAAACAAGAATCTACCATCTACGCCCCCCCCCCCCCCCCCCCCACCTTGCAGCAGGGGGAGGGAGAGAGGATTTTTTTGTAGTCCAAAAAAAGCATCACAAAAATAAAATCCAAGAATGGTACGGGACAGTCCCCGACTCATTCAACAAAAATAAATCAAAGCCCAAGTCCGAACCAATGAAGGCCCATCATTAGGAAATTCCAGCAAAATATCACCAATTGGGTAATGCTCCAGCAGTCCAGGCCCGAAGACCCTTCCCTGCAGCAAACTAAAAAGACTTAAACCAAATCAGACCCAAATGGCCATCAAAAACAGGCCCAGGTTCGGACCACTTAAGGCCCATTGCCTGGGCTGTGATCAGAAACAGTGAAGTCCGCATGTAGTTCATGCTTCTCATTCCAACGGCCCAAAATCTAACCCAAGAAAGTCTAGGGTTTCCCAGCCCAGATCTCTTTCACCAGCGCCGCAACATCACGCGGGAGACCTCAACCCAAATTGGATTTGAAATTCAAATCCGGTCAACGCATGTGACAGGCTGTCCACCACCTGTCCATCAATCGTAGCCCACCCCCCTGTCCCAGCCACCCCACCTGGTCCGGCTTCCCCAAAGTTTTCCGGTGACCGTCGACTGGAGAGAACAAAAACATCACCGTAACACACGCCGGAAAAGTAACCCAGCCAAACCGAGCTTCCCCGTTACGCCACCACCCCCGTTGAGCCCCGGCGGCCCCTAACGACATTGGTAGACGGCTTCACGAGGCGGTATGACAGTAGCCGGAAACCACAGTTTGTGAAACACGCAAAACGACCGGCGGTTCCGACTCCTCGTGGCCAGTCGTCTTCTCCGGCGAAACCCGGTCGTTTTCAACCAACTACAATCCCAGAAAAAACCATCAACGGTAGAAATTAGTCAGACTTACCTCGATCGCGAAGGAATACATCGACCTTCTTTCTCAGGTTCCAACAAAACACTTCAGACCAGGCACCATCTCACTGTCCGTCGCCGGAGCTTCGTCTGCCTACCCGTCCAGACCTCTCACCGCCAGGATTCGCCATCCATTGTTGTCACCAAACACACCCACCATCTCCAGTCCTCGCCCCTGTACATGCCTCCCTTCAACATGCAGTGGCCCCAGCCGGCCGGCTAATCGGTGGCAGTCAGTGTTTCCAGAAGGGTCCCCTTTAAGCTCGAACCTATAGAGGTATCAGACTAGTCAACGGCCTCTTCCAACAAGACTACACCACACAGTCTTCCATTCATCACACACTCAGGTCCTCTGGCAAGAACCAGGCATCCACAAAACAACAGAGCTCATTTGCCGGAGAAAGACCCCCAACCACGTACCTGCCTTCCAGGAGCACCTTTACGTCATCAGTGAGAGCAACGAACCAGCACTCGCGGTGACCTTTCCAACATCGACGAAGCTCAACAGTCCTCAGTCAAACAGAAACTGAACCAACAAAACAAACCACAAATCCACAAACAATTTTCCAAAAATTCATAGACCAGACAACCTTGAAGCCCACCGGAGCCGTGAGGGATCCGGCGGCGGCGACCGCCGCGAGTGGCGGCGCCGGCGAGTAGAAGAGAAACTAGAGGTTTTCTAGTGAGAGAAACAGCTCTCAACTCTTCTTCAGGCGATCATCAGGCGCTATCTTACCGAGTTCTAAAACTTGTTTTCAGGCGCGGGTTTCAAAATATCAAGGATGATTGCCTAATTACTAAAATACACTATATTTATGCTAAAAGTGCTCTATTTTCGCTGAAAACGCTAAATCATAGAGATAAGGCTAAGTATTTGTGAGACTCATATCTTGCTGTGTGTTTACCCGTTTGGAGCGTATTATATCTCGTTGGAAAGATAGATCGGAGCTATAAAGCTATTGTTCCAACTTCATTTACAATGCATTAATTAAAACTTACAGATTAACGATATATTCACAAATGTTTCTGATTTCACTCCGAACTCGTGTAGAATTTGATGCGATCATATCTTGCTCTATTTTGTGCCATTGAAAGCGTTTAATATCTCGTTGGAAATATCATACCGAGTTCTAAAACTTGTCTTCAGGCGCTGGTTTCAAAATATCAATGGAAGATTGCCTAAATACTAAAATACACTGTATTTACGCTAAAAGTGCTCTATTTTCGCTGAAAACACTAAATCATAGAGATAAGGCTAAGTATTTGTGACACTCATATCTTGCTGTTTGTTTATCCATTTGGAGCGTATTATATCTCGTTGGAAAGATAGATCGGGGATCTAAAGCTATTGTTCCAACTTCATTTACAATGCATTAATTAAAAGTTAGAGATTAACCATATATTCACAAATGTTTCTGATTTCACTCCGAACTCGTGTAGAATTTGATACGATCATATCTTGCTCTTTTTTGGGCCGCTGAAAGCGTTTAATATCTCGTTGGAAAGATCTTACCGAGTTCTAGAACTTGTCTTCAGGCTCTGGTTTCAAAATATCAAGGGGTGAATGCCTAATTACTAAAATTCACTGTATTCACGCTAAAAGTGCTCTATTTTCTCTGAAAACGCTAAATCATAGGGATAAGGCTATGTATTTGTGTCACTCATATCTTGCTGTGTGTTTATCCGTTTGGATCGTATTATATCTCGTTGGAAAGATAGATCGGAGCTCTAAAGCTATTGTTCCAACTTCATTTACAATGCATTAATTAAAAGCTACAGATTAACCATATATTCACAAATGTTTCTTATTTCACTCCGAACTCGTGTAGAATGTGAGGCGATCACATCTTGCTTTATTTTGTGCCATTGAAAGCGTTTAATATCTCGTTGGAAAGATCTTACCGAGTTCTAAAACTTGTCGTCAGGCGCGGGTTTCAAAGTATCAAGGGTTGATTGCCTAATTACTGAAATACACCGTATTTAGGCTAAAAGTGCTCTGATTTCGCTGAAAACGCTAAATCATAGAGATAAGGCTAAGTATTTGTGACACTCATATCTTGCTGTGTGTTTATCCGTTTGGATCATATTATATCTAGTTGGAAAGATAGATCGGAGCTCTAAAGCTATTGTTCCAACTTCATTTACAATGAATTAATTAAAATTTACAGATTAACCATATATTCACAAATGTGTCTGATTTCATTCCGAACTCGTGTAGAATTTGATGCGATCATATCTTGCTCTATTTTGTGCCGCTGAAAGCGTTTAATATCTCGTTGGAAAGATCCTATTGAGTTCTAGAACTTGTCTTCATGCGCTGGTTTCAAAATATCAAGGGATGATTGCCTATTTACTAAAATTCACTGTATTTTCACTAAAAGTGCTCTATTTTCGCTGAAAACGCTAAATCATAGGGATAAGGCTAAGTATTTGTGTCACTCATATCTTGCTGTGTGTTTATCCATTTGGATCGTATTATATCTCGCTGGAAAGATAGATCGGAGCTCTAAAGCTATTGTTCCAACTTCATTTACAATGCATTAATTAAAAGTTACAGATTAACCATATATTCACAAATGTTTCTGATTTAACACCGAACTCATGTAGAATTTGACGCGATCATATCTTGCACTATTTTGTGCCGTTGAAAGCGTTTAATATCTCGATGGAAATAGCTTACCGAGTTCTAAAACTTGTCTTCAGGCGCTGGTTTCAAAATATCAAGGGATGATAGCCTAATTACTAAAATTCACTGTATTTACGCTAAAAGTGCTCTATTTTGGCTGAAAACGCTAAATCATAGAGAAAAGGCTAAGTATTTGTGACATTCATATCTTGCTGTGTGTTTATCCGTTTTGGGCGTATTATATCTCGTTGGAAAGATATATCGGAGCTCTAAAGCTATTGTTCCAACTTCATTTACACTGCATTAATTAAAAGTTACAGATTAACCATATATTCACAAATGTTTCTGATTTCACCCCGAACTCGTGTAGAATTTGATGCGATCATATCTTGCTCTATGTTGTGCCGTTGAAAGCGTTTAATATCTCGTTGGAAATATATTACCGAGTTCTAAAACTTGTCTTCAGGCGCTGGTTTAAAAAAATCAAGGTATTATTGCCTAATTACTAAAATACACTGTATTTACGCTAAAGGTGCTGTATTTTAGCTGAACACGCTAAATCATAGAGATAAGGCTAAGTATTTGTGACACTCATATCCTGCTGTGTGTTTATCCGTTTGGGGCGTATTATATCTCGTTGGAAAGATAGATCGGAGATCTAAAGCTATTGTTCCAACTTCATTTACAATGCATTAATTAAAAGTTACAGATTAACCCTATATAAACAAATGTTTCTGATTTCACTCCGAACTCGTGTAGAATTTGATGCGATCATATCTTGCTCTATGTTGTGCTATTGAAAGCGTTTAATGTGCCGTTGAGAGCGTTTAATATCTCGTTGGAACGATCTTACCTAGTTCTAAAACTTGTCTTCTGGCGCTGGTTTCAAAATATAGGGGGATGATTGCTTAATGACTAAAATACACTGAATTTACCCTAAAAGTGCTCTATTTTCGCTGAAAACGCTAAATCATAGAGATAAGGCTAAGTATTTGTGACACTCATATCTTTCTGTGTGTTTATCCGTTTGGAGCGTATTATATGTCGTTGGAAAGATAGATCGGAGCTCTAAAGCTATTGTTCCAACTTCGTTTACAATGCATTAATTAAAAGTTATAGATTAACCATATATTCACAAATGTTTCTGATTTGACTCCGAACTCGTGTAGAATTTGATGCGATCATATCTTGCTCTATTTTGTGCCGTTCAAAGCGTTTTATATCTCGTTGAAAACATCATACCGAGTTCTAAAACTTGTCTTCAGGCGCTGGTTTCAAAATATCAAGGGATGATTGCCACATTACAAAAATACACTGTATTTACGCTAAACGTGCTCTATTTTCGCTGAAAACGCTAAATCATAGAGATAAGGCTAAGTATTTGTGACACTCATATCTTGCTGTGTGTTTATCCGTTTCGAGCGTATTATATCTCGTTGGAAAGATATATCGGAGCTCTAAAGCTATTGTTCCAACTTAATTTACAATGCATTAATTAAAAGTTACAGATTAACTATATATTGACAAATGTTTCTGATTTCACTCCGAACTGGTGTAGAATTTGATGCGATCATATCTTGCTCTATTTTGTGCCGTTGAAAGCGTTTTATATCTCGTTAGAAAGATATTATCGAGTTCTAAAACATGTCTTCAGGCGCTGGTTTCAAAATATCAAGGGATGATTGCCTAATTACTAAAAAACAGTAGTTACGCTAAAAGTGCTCTATTTTCGCTGAAAACGCTAAATCATAGAGATAAGGCTAAGTATTTGTTACACTCATATCTTGCTGTGTGTTTATCCGTTTGGAGCATATTATATCTCGTTGGAAAGATAGATCGGAGCTCTAAAGCTAATGTTCCAACGTAATTTACAATGCATTAATTAAAATTTACAGATTAACCATATATTCACAAATGTTTCTGATTTCACTCCGAACTCGTGTAGAATATGATGCGATCATATCTTTCTCTATTTTGTGCCGTTGAAAGCGTTTAACATCTCGATGGAAACATCTTACCGAGTTCTAAAACTTGTCTTCAAGCGCTGGTTTCAAACTATCAGGGGTTGAATGCCAAATTACTAAAATACACTGTATTTACGCTAAAAGTCCTCTATTTTCGCTAAAAACGCTAAATCATAGAGATAAGGCTAATTATTTGTGACACTCATATCTTGCTGTGTGTTAATCCGTTTGGAGCGTATTATATCTCTTGTGATATAGATCGGAGCTCTAAATCTATTGTTCCAACTTCATTTACAATGCATTAATTAAAAGTTACAAATTAACCATATATTCACAAATGTTTCTGATTTCACTCCGAACTCGTGTAGAATTTGATGCGAACATATCTTGCTCTATTTTTTGCCATTTAAAGCGTTTAACATCTCGTTGGAACTAGCATACCGAGTTCTAAAACTTGTCTGCTGCCGCTGGTTTAAAAATATCAAGGGATGATTCCCTAATTACTAAAATACACTGTATTTACGCTAAAAGTGCTCTATTTTCGCTTAGACGCTAAATCATAGAGATAAGGCTAAGTATTTGTGACACTCATATCTTGCTCTGTGTTTATCCGTTCGGAGCGTATTATATCTCGTTGGAAAGATAGATCTGAGCTTTAAAGCTATTGTTCAAACTTCATTTACAGTGCATTAATTAAAAGTTACAGATTAACCATATATTCACAAATAGTTCTGATTTCACTCCGAACTCGTGTAGAATTTGATGTAATCATATCTTGCTCTATTTTGTGCCGTTGAAAGCGTTTAATATGTCGTTGGAAAGATCTTACCTAGTTCTAAAACTTGTATTCAGGCGCTGGTTTCAAAATATCAAGGGATGATTGCCTAATTACTAAAATACACTGTATTTACGCTAAAAGTGCTCTATTTTTGCTGAAAACGCTAAATTTTAGAGATAAAGCTAAGTATTTGTGACACTCATATCTTGCTGTGTGTTTATCCGTTTGGAGCGTATTATATCTCGTTGGAAAGATAGATCGGAGATCTAAAGCTATTGTTCCAACTTAATTTATAATGCATTAATTAAAAGTTACAGATTAACCATATATTCACAAATGTTTCTGATTTCACTCCGAACTCGTATAGAATTTGATGCGATCATATCTTGCTCTATTATGTGCCGTTGAAAGCGTTTAATATCTCGTTGGAAAGCGCTTGACGAGTTCTAAAACTTGTCTTAATGCGCTTGTTTCAAAATATCAAGGGATGATTGCCTAATTACTGAAATACACCGTATTCACGCTAAAAGTGCTCTGATTTCGCTGAAAACGCTAAATCATAGAGATAAGGCTAAGTATTTGTGACTCTTCATATCTTGCTCTATTTTGTGCCGCTGAAAGCGTTTAATATCTCGTTGGAAAGATCCTATTGAGTTCTAGAACTTGTCTTCATGCTCTGGTTTCAAAATATCAAGGGATGATTGCCTATTTACTACAATTCACTGTATTTTCACTAAAAGTGCTCTATTTTCGCTGAAAACGCTAAATCATAGGGATAAGGCTAAGTATTTGTGTCACTCATATCTTGCTGTGTGTTTATCTGATTGGATCGTATTATATCTAGTTGGAAAGATAGATCGGAGATCTAAAGCTATTGTTCCAACTTCATTTACAATGAATTAAATAAAAGTTACAGATTAACCATATATTCACAAATGTTTCAGATTTCACTCCGAACTCGTGTAGAATTTGACGCGATCATATCTTGCACTATTTTGTGCCGTTGAAAGCGTTTAATATCTCGATGGAAATAGATCGGAGCTCTAAATCTATTGTTCCAACTTCATTTACAATGCATTAACTAAAAGTTACAGATTAACCATATATTCACAAATGTTTCTGATTTCACTCCGAACT
The DNA here is from genome assembly GCA_945859875.1 of Cuscuta europaea. NCBI lineage: Eukaryota > Viridiplantae > Streptophyta > Magnoliopsida > Solanales > Convolvulaceae > Cuscuta > Cuscuta europaea. The sequence goes on from CAMAPE010000018.1 coordinate 8,889,054, forward strand.
CGTGTAGAATTTGATGCGATCATATATTGCTCTATTTTGTTCCGTAGAAACCGTTTAATATCTCGTTGGAATGATCTTACCGAGTTCTAAAAGTTGTCTACAGGGGCTGGTTTCAAAATATCAAGGGATGATTGCCTAATTACTAAAATACACTGTATTTACGCTAAAAGTGCCCTATTTTCGCTGAAAACGCTAAATCATAGAGATAAGGCTAAGTATTTGTGACACTCATATCTTGATGTGTGTTTATCCGTTTGGAGCGTATTATATCTCGTTGGATAGATAGATCTGAGATCTAAAGCTATAGTTCCAACTTAATTTACATGCATTAATTAAAAGTTACAGATTAACCATATATTCACAAATGTTTCTGATTTCACTCCGAACTCGTGTAGAATTTGATGCGATCATATCTTGCTGTATTTTGTGCCGTTGAAAGAGTTTAACATCTCGTTGGAAACATATTACCGAGTTCTAAAACTTGTCTTCAGGCGCTGGTTTCAAACTATCAGGGGATGATTTCCAAATTACTAAAATACACTGTATTTACGCTAAAAGTGCTCTATTTTCTCTGAAAACGCTAAATCATAGAGATAAGGCTAAGTATTTGTGACACTCATATCTTGCTGTGTGTTTATCCGTTTGGAGCGTATTCTATCTCGTTGGATAGATAGATCTGAGCTCTAAAGATATTTTTCAAACTTCATTTACAATGAATTAATTAAAAGTTACAGATTAACCATATATTCACAAATAGTTGTGATTTCACTCCGAACTCGTGTAGAATTTGATGCGAACATATCTTGCTCTATTTTTTGCCGTTGAAAGCGTTTAACATCTCGTTGGAACGAGCTTACCGAGTTATAAAACTTGTCTGCTGGCGCTGGTTTCAAAATATCAAGGGATGATTCCCTAATTACTAAAATACACTGTATTTACGCTAAAAGTGCTCTATTTTCGCTTAAACGCTAAATCATAGAGATAAGGCTAAGTATTTGTGACACTCATATCTTGCTTTGTGTTTATCCGTTTGGAGCGTATTATATCTCGTTGGAAAGATATATCGGAGCTCTAAAGCTATTGTTCCAACTTCATTTACAATGCATTAATTAAAAGTTACAGATTAACCATATATTCACAAATGTTTCTGATTTCACTCCGAACTCGTGTAGATTTGATGCAATCATATCTTGCTCTATTTTTTGCCGTTGAAAGCGTTTAATATCTCGTTGGAAAGATCTTACCATGTTCTAAAACTTGTCTTCAGGCGCTGGTTTCAAAATATCAAGGATGATTGCCTAATTACTAAAATACACTGTAGATACACTAAAAGTGCTCTATTTTCTCTGAAAACGCTAAATCATAAAGATAAGGCTAAGTATTTGTGACACTCATATCTTGCTGTGTGTTTATCCGTTTGGAGCGTATTCTATCTCGTTGGAAAGATAGATCTGAGCTCTAAAGATATTGTTCAGACTTCATTTACAATGCATTAATTAAAAGTTACAGATTAACCATATATTCACAAATAGTTCTGAATTCACTCCGAACTCGTGTAGAATTTGATGTGATCATATCTTGCTCTATTTTGTGCCGTTGAAAGCGTTTAATATGTCGTTGGAAAGATCTTACCTAGTTCTAAAACTTGTATTCAGGCGCTGGTTTCAAGTATTCAAAGGATGATTGCCTAATTACTAAAATACACTGTATTTACGCTAAAAGTGCTCTATTTTCGCTGAAAACGCTAAATCTTAGAGATAAAGCTAAGTATTTGTGACACTCATATCTTGCTGTGTGTTTATCCGTTTCGAGCGTATTATATCTCGTTGGAAAGATAGATCGGAGCTCTAAAGCTATTGTTCCAACTTAATTTACATTGCATTAATTAAAAGTTACAGATTAACCATATATTCACAAATGTTTCAGATTTCACTCCCAACTCGTGTAGAATTTGATGCGATCATATCTTGCTCTATTGTGTGCCGCTGAAAGCGTTTAATATCTCGTTGGAAAGATCTTACCGAGTTCTAGAACTTGTCTTCAGGCGCTGGTTTCAATTTTTTTTGGGGAAATGTAAATATATAGATAGTAACCAAGTTTATGTACATCGTATGAGCAAAATTTGAGGCATATCCAAGTATGGATACCCTATAACATCAAAAGCTGTTTAAGCTTAACTTCTAACTATTATCATCTAGCAAAACAATAGCCATCACCTCATGACAAAAAACAGGCTAGTTTATAATTCAAAAAGGGATCATATGATACGGATATAGCGAGAATAGCACTTTGTACACCATATACTTGATATGTGCAATTGTATCATCTAGTTTTAGTGATGCTCCATCAAAACGAATCGCATTTCTAGTCCTCCATATCCAATAGATTGTGTAGCTAAATGCTATCCTCGTAGCCTTTGCTCTAATATGTGCTCCATTGCAATCTCTTGAAATCCATTTCACCGCACTCCTCAACGATGACATTTGCCTAGAGATTCCGAGCCATCCTTTGATATTCTCCCAAATCTGCCCTGTACAGGTGTGTTACCGTCTCCGGAACACCCTTACAAAAAGGACAAACATTAACAATATCAAGATAAACCATGTTGTCATATGTAGGTAGTCTATTACGGTAGGCGAGCCACATTATGAATGAAAACTTGGGTGGGATATAGGCTTTCCAAATGAAAGACATCCATGCATGAGTAGTCCCTTTCATCCTAAGAAGGTCATATACCTTAGAAGAGGAAAGCTTACCATTGTGAGCCATCTTTCCAAGGTTGATAATAGTCTCGGGTATAGAAGGGTATTTAGATACCATGGAGTCTCGGATCAAAGCAATTCTTTTCATCAATTTCAGGCGCTGGTTTCAAAATATCAAGGGATGATTGCCTAATTACTAAAATGCACTGTATTTACTCTAAAAGTGCCTTATAATCGCTGAAAACGCTAAATCATTGAGATAAGGCTAAGTATTTGTGTCACTCATATCTTGCTGAGTATTTATCCGTTTGGATCGTATTATATCTCGTTGGAAAGATAGATCGGAGCTATAAAGCTATTGTTCCAACTTCATTTACAATGCATTAATTAAAAGTTACATATTAACCAATATTCACAAATGTTTCTGATTTCACTCCGAACTCGTGTTGAATTTGAGGCGATCACATCTTGCTCTATTTTGTGCCGTTGAAAGCGTTTAATATCTCGTTGGAAAGCTCTTACCGAGTTCTAAAACTTGTCTTCAGGCGCGGGTTTAAAATTATCAAGGGATGATTGCCTAATTACTGAAATACACTGTATTTACGCTAAAATTGCTCTATTTTCGCTGAAAACGCTAAATCATAGAGATAAGGCTAAGTATTTGTGACACTCATATCTTGCTGTAAGTTTATCCATTTGGAGCCTATTATATCTCGTTGGAAAGATAGATCGGAGATCAAAAGCTATTGTTCCAACTTCATTTACAATGCATTAATTAAAAGTTACAGATTACCCATATATTCACAAATGTTTCTAATTTCACTCCAAACTCGTGTAGAATGTGATGCGATCATATCATGCTCTATTTTGTGCCATTGAAAGCGTTTAATACCTCGTTGGAAAGATATTACCGAGTTCTAAAACTTTTCTTCAGGCGCTGGTTTCATAATATCAAGGGATGATTGCCTAATTACTAAAATACACTGTATTTACACAGAAAGTGATATATTTTCACTGAAAACGCTAAATCATAGAGATAAGGCTAAGTATTTGTGACACTCATATCTTTCTGTGTGTTTATCCGTTTGGAGCGTATTATATATCGTTAGAAAGATAGATCGGAGCTCTAAATTTATTGTTCCAAATTCATTTACAATGCATTAATTAAGAGTTACAGATTAACCATATATTCCCAAATGTTTCTGATTTCACTCCGAGCTCGTGTAGAATGTGATGCGATCATATCATGCTCTATTTTGTGCCATTGAAAGCGTTTAATATCTCGTTGGAAAGATCTTACCGGGTTCTAAAACTTGTATTCAGGCTCTGGTTTCAGATTATTAAGGGATGATTGCCTAATTATTAAAAGACAATGTATTTACGCTAAAAGTGCTCTATTTTAGCTGAAAACGCTAAATCATAGAGATAAGGCTAAGTCTTTGTGACACTCATATCCTGCTGTGTGTTTATCCGTTTGGGGCGGTATTATATCTCGTTGGAAAGATAGATCGGAGCTCTAAAGATATTGTTCCAACTTCATTTACAATGCATTAATTAAAAGTTACAGATTAACCATATATTCATAAATGTTTCTGATTTCACTCCGAACTCAAGTAGAATTTGATGCGATCATATCTTGCTCTATTTTGTGCCGTTGAAAGAGTTTAATATCTCGTTTGAAAGATAATACCGATTTCTAAAACTTGTCTTCAGGAGCTGGTTTCAAAACATCAAGGGATTATTTCCAAATTATTACAATACACTGTATTTACGCTAAAAGTGCTCTATTTTAGCTGAAAACGCTAAATCATAGAGATAAGGCTAAGTATTTGTGACACTCATATCCTGCTGTGTGTTTATCCGTTTGGGGCGTATTATATCTCGTTGGAATGATAGATCGGAGCTATAAAGCTATTGTTTCAACTTCATTTACAATGCATTAATTAAAAGTTACAGATTAACCATATATTCACAAATGTTTCTGATTTCACTCCGAACTTGTGTAGAATTTGATGCGATCATATCTTGCTCTATTTTGTGCCGTTGAAAGCGTTTAATATCTCGTTGGAAAGATCTTACCGTGTTATAAAACTTGTCTACAGGCGCTGGTTTCAAAATATCAAGGGATGATTGCCTGATTACTAAAATACACTGTATTTACGCTAAAAGTGCTCTATTTTCGCTGAAAACGCTAAATCATAGAGATTAGGCTAAGTATTTGTGACACTCATATCTTGCTGTGGGTTTCTCCGTTTGGAGCGTATTATATCTCGTTGGAAAGATAGATCGGATCTCTAAAGCTATTGTTCCAACTTCATTTAGAATGCATTAATTAAAAGTTACAGATTAACCAGATATTCACATATGTTTCTGATTTTACTCCGAACTCGTGTAGAATTTGATGCGATCATATCTTGCTCTATTTTGTGCCGTTGAAAGCGTTTAATATCTCGTTGGAAAGATCTTACCGACTTCTAAAACATGTCTTTAGGCGCTGGTTTCCAAATATCAAGGGATGATTGCCTAATTACAAAAATACACTGTATTTACGCTAACAATGCTCTATTTTCCCTGAAAACGCTAAATCATAGAGATAAGGCTAAGTATTTGTGACACTCATATCTTGCTGTGTGTTTAACCGTTTGGAGCGTATTATTTCTCCTTGGAAAGATAGATCGGAGCTCTAAAGCTAATGTTCCAACTTAACTTAACTATCTTTCCAACGAGATATAATACGCTCCAAACGGAGTGTCACAAACAATTAGCCTTATCTCTATGATTTAGCGTTTTCAGCGAAAATAGAGGACTTTTAGCGTAAATACAGTGTATTTAAGTAATTTGGCAATCATCCCATGATAGTTTGAAACCAGCGCCTGAAGACAAGTTTTAGAACTCGGTAAGATGTTTCCAACGAGATGTTAAACGCTTTCAACGGCACAAAATCGTGGAAGATCTGATCGCATCAAATTCTACACGAGTTCGGAGTGAAATCAGAAACATTTGTGAATATATGGTTAATCTGTAACTTTTAATTAATGCATTGTAAGTTAAGTTGGAACATTAGCTTTAGAGCTCCGATCTATCTTTCCAACGAGATATAATACGCTCCAAACGGATAAATACACAGCAAGATATGAGTGTCACAAATACTTAGCCTTATCTCTACGATTTAGCGTTTTCAGCGAGAATAGAGCACTTTTCGCGTAAATACAGTGTATTTTATTAATTAGGCATTCATCCCTTGATATTTTAAAACCAGCGCCTGAAAAAAAGTTTTAGAACTCGGTAAGCGCTTTCCAACGAGATATTAAACGCTTATAACGGCACAAAATAGAGCAAGATATGATCGCATCAAATTCTACCCGAGTTTGGAGTGAAATCAGAAACATTTGTTAATATATGGTTAATCCGTAACTTTTAATTAAGGCATTGTAAATGAAGTTGGAACAATAGCTTTAGAGCTCCGATCTATCTATCCAAAGAGATATAATACGCTCCAAACGGATAAACACACAGAAAGATATGAGTGTCACAAATACTTAGCCTATCTCTATGATTTATCGTTTTCAGCGAAAATAGAGCACTTTTAGCGTAAATACAGTGTATTTTAGTAATTAGGAAATCATCCCTTGATATTTTGAAACCGGATCCCGAAGACAAATTTTAGAACTCGTAAAGAACTTTCCCACGAGATATTAAACGCTTTCAACGGCATAAAATAGAGCAAGATATGATCGCATCAAATTTTACAGGAGTTCGAAGGGAAATCAGAAACATTTGTTAATATATGGTTAATCTGTAACTTTTAATTAATGCATTGTAAATGAAGTTGGAGCAATAGCTTTAGAGCTCCGATCTATATTTCCAACGATATGTAATACGGTCCAAACGGATAAACACACAGCAAGATATGAGTGTCACAAATACTTAGCCTTATCTCTATGATTCAGCGTTTTCAGCGAAAATAGAGCACTTTTAGCGTAAATACAGTGTAATTTAGTAATTAGGCAATCATCCCTTGATATTCTGAAACCAGAGCCTGAAGTCAAGTTTTAGAACTCGGTAAGATCTTTCCAACTAGATATTAAACGCTTTCAACGGCACAAAACAGAGCTTGATATGAACGCATCACATTCTACACGAGTTCGGAGTGAAATCAGAAACATTTGTGAATATATGGTTAATCTGTAACTTTTAATTAATGCATTGTAAATGAATTTGGAACAATAGCTTTAGATCTCCGATCTATCTTTCCAACGAGATATAATACGATCTAAACGGATAAACACACAGCAAGATATGAGTGTCACAAATACTTAGCCTTATCTCTATGATTTAGCGTTTTCAGCGAAAATAGAGCAATTTTAGCGTAAATACAGTGTATGTTAGTAATTAGGCAATCATCCCTTGATATTCTGAAACCAGCGCCTTAAAACAAGTTCTAGAACTCGGTAAGCGCGTTCTAACGATATATTAAACCCTTTCAACGGCACAAAAAAGAGCAAGATATGATCACATCAAATTCTACCCGAGTTTGGAGTGAAATCAGAAACATTTGTGAATATATAGTTAATCTGTAACTTTTAATTAATGCATTATAAATTAAGTTGGAACAATAGCTTTAGAGCTCCTATCTATCTTTCCAACGAGATATAATACGCTCGAAACGGATAAACACACAGCAAGATATGAGTGTCACAAGTACTTAGCCTTATCTCTATGATTTAGCGTTTTCAGAGAAAATAGAGCACTTTTAGATTAAATACAGTGTATTTTAGTAATTAGGTAATCATCCCTTGATATTTTGAAACCGGAGCCTGAAGACAAATTTTAGAACTCGTAAAGATCTTTCCAACGAGATATTAAACGCTTTCAACGGCACAAGATAGAGCAAGATATGATCGCATCAAATTCTACACGAGTTCGGAGTGAAATCAGATATATTTGTGAATATATGGTTAATCCGTAACTTTTAATTAATGAATTGTAAATGAAGTTGGAACAATATCTTTAGAGCTCCGATCTATCTATCCAAAGAGATATAATACGCTCCAAACAGATAAACACACAGCAAGATATGAGTCTCACAAATACGTAGCCTATCTCTATGATTTATCGTTTTCAGCGAAAATAGAGCACTTTTAGCGTAAATACAGTGTATTTTAGTAATTAGGCAATCATCCCTTGATATTCTGAAACCAGAGCCTGAATTCAAGTTATTGAACTTGGTAAGATCTTTCCAACGAGATATTAAACGCTTTCAACGGCACAAAACAGAGCATGATATGATCGCATCACATTCTACACGAGTTCGGAGTGAAATCGGAAACATTTGTGAATATATGGTTAATATGTAACTTTTAATTAATGCATTGTAAATGAAGTTGGAACAATAGCTTTAGATCTCCGATCTATCTTTCCAACGAGATATAATACGATCTAAACGGATAAACACACAGCAAGATATGAGTGTCACAAATACTTAGCCTTTTCTCTATGATTTAGCGTTTTCAGCGAAAATAGAGCAATTTTAGCGTAAATACAGTGTATGTTAGTAATTAGGCAATCATCCCTTGATATTTTGAAACCAGCGCCTTAAAACAAGTTCTATAACTCGGTAAGCGCTTTCCAACGAGATATTAAACCCTTTCAACGGCACAAAATAGAGCAAGATATGATCGCATCAAATTCTACCCGAGTTTAGAGTGAAATCAGAAACATTTGTGAATATATAGTTAATCTGTAACTTTTAATTAATGCATTATAAATTAAGTTGGAACAATAGCTTTAGAGCTCCTATCTATCTTTCCAACGAGATATAATACGCTCGAAACGGATAAACACACAGCAAGATATGAGTGTCACAAGTACTTAGCCTTATCTCTATGATTTAGCGTTTTCAGCGAAAATAGAGCACTTTTAGATTAAATACAGTGTATTTTAGTAATTAGGTAATCATCCCTTGATATTTTGAAACCGGAGCCTGAAGACAAATTTTAGAACTCGTAAAGATCTTTCCAACGAGATATTAAACGCTTTCAACGGCACAAAATAGAGCAAGATATGATCGCATCAAATTCTACCCGAGTTCGGAGTGAAATCAGATACATTTGTGAATATATGGTTAATCCGTAACTTTTAATTAATGAATTGTAAATGAAGTTTGAACAATATCTTTAGAGCTCCGATCTATCTATCCAAAGAGATATAATACGCTCCAAACAGATAAACACACAGCAAGATATGAGTGTCACAAATACGTAGCCTATCTCTATGATTTATCGTTTTCAGCGAAAATAGAGCACTTTTAGCGTAAATACAGTGTATTTTAGTAATTAGGCAATCATCCCTTCATATTTTGAAACCGGATCCTGAAGACAAATTTTAGAACTCGTAAAGAACTTTCCCACGAGATATTAAACGCTTTCAACGGCACAAAATAGAGCAAGATATGATCGCATCAAATTCTACAGGAGTTCGAAGTGAAATCAGAAACATTTGTTAATATATATTTAATCTGTAACTTTTAATTAATGCATTGTAAATGAAGTTGGAACAATAGCTTTAGAGCTCCGATCTATCTTTTCAACGATATGTAATACGGTCCAAACGGATAAACACACAGCAAGATATGAGTGTCACAAATACTTAGCCTTATCTCTATGAGTTAGCGTTTTCAGCGAAAATAGAGCACTTTTAGCGTAAATACAGTGTATTTCATTACTTAGGCAATCATCCCTTGATACTTTCAAACCCGCGCCTGAAGACAACTTTTAGAACTCGGTAAGAGCTTTCCAACGAGATATTAAACGCTTTCAACGGCACAAAATAGAGCAAGATGTGATCGCCTCAAATTCAACACGAGTTCGGAGTGAAATCAGAAACATTTGTGAATATATGGTTAATCTGTAACTTTTATTTAATGCATTGTAAATGAAGTTGGAACAATAGCTTTATAGCTCCGATCTATCATTCCAACGAGATATCATACGGCCCAAACGGATAAACACACAGCAGGATATGAGTGTCACAAATACTTAGCCTTATCTCTATGATTTAGCGTTTTGAGCTAAAATAGAGCACTTTTAGCGTAAATACAGTGTATTTTAATAATTTGGAAATTATCCTTTGATATTTTGAAACCAGCGCCTGAAGACAAGTTTTAGAAATCGGTATGATCTTTCAAACGAGATATTAAACGCTTTCAACGGCACAAAATAGAGCAAGATATGTTCGCATCAAATTCTACACGAGTTCGGAGTGAAATCAGAAACATTTGTGAATATATGGTTAATCTGTAACTTTTAATTAATGCATTGTAAATGAAGTTGGAACAATATCTTTAGAGCTCCGATCTATCTTTCCAACGAGATATAATACCGCCCCAAACGGATAAACACACAGCAGGATATGAGTGTCACAAATACTTAGCCTTATCTCTATGATTTAGCGTTTTCAGCTAAAATAGAGCACTTTCTGCGTAAATACAGTGTATTTTAGTATTTAGGCAATCATCCCTTGATATTATGAAACCAGCGCCTGAAGAAAAGTTTTAGAACTCGGTAATATCTTTCCAACGAGGTATCAAACGCTTTCAATGGCACTAAATAGAGCATGATATGATCGCATCACATTCTACACGAGTTTGGAGTGAAATCAGAAACATTTGTGAATATATGGGTAATCTGTAACTTTTAATTAATGCATTGTAAATGAAGTTGGAACAATAGCTTTAGATCTCCGATCTATCTTTCCAACGAGATATAATACGCTCCAAATGGATAAACACACAGCAAGATATGAGTGTCACAAATACTTAGCCTTATCTCTATGATTTAGCGTTTTCAGCGAAAATAGAGCACTTTTAACGTAAATACAGTGTATTTCAGTACTTAGGCAATCATCACTTGATACTTTGAAACCCACGCCTGAAGACAAGTTTTAGAACTCGGTAAGAGCTTTCCAACGAGATATTAAACGCTTTCAACGGCACAAAATAGAGCAAGATGTGATCGCCTCAAATTCAACACGAGTTCGGAGTGAAATCAGAAACATTTGTGAATATTGGTTAATATGTAACTTTTAATTAATGCATTGTAAATGAAGTTGGAACAATAGCTTTAAAGCTCCGATCTATCTTTCCAACGAGATATAATACGATCCAAACGGATAAATACACAGCAAGATATGTGTGACACAAATACTTAGCCTTATCTCAATGATTTAGCGTTTTCAGCGAAAATAAGGCACTTTTAGAGTAAATACAGTGTATTTTAGTAATTAGGCAATCATCCCTTGATATTTTGAAACCAGCGCCTGAAATTGATGAAAAGAATTGCTTTGATCCAAGACTCCATGGTATCTAAATACCCTTCTATACCCGAGACTATTATTAACCTTGGAAAGATGGCTCACAATGGTAAGCTTTCCTCTTCTAAGGTATATGACCTTCTTAGGATGAAAGGGACTACTCATGCATGGATGTCTTTCATTTGGAAAGCCTATATCCCACCCAAGTTTTCGTTCATAATGTGGCTGGCCTACCGTAATAGACTACCTACATATGACAACATGGTTTATCTTGATATTGTTAATGTTTGTCCTTTTTGTAAGGGTGTTCCGGAGACGGTAACACACCTATTTTTTGAATGCGTTTGTACAGGGCAGATTTGGGAGAATATCAAAGGATGGCTCGGAATCTCTAGGCAAATGTCATCGTTGAGGAGTGCGGTGAAATGGATTTCAAGAGATTGCAATGGAGCACATATTAGAGCAAAGGCTACGAGGATAGCGTTAAGCTACACAATCTATTGGATATGGAGGACTAAAAATGCGATTCGTTTTGATGGAGCATCACTAAAACTAGATGATACAATTGCACATATCAAGTATATGGTGTACAAAGTGCTATTCTCGCTATATCCGTATCATATGATCCCTTTTTGAATTATAAACTAGCCTGTTTTTTGTCATGAGGTGATGGCTATTGTTTTGCTAGATGATAATAGTTAGAAGTTAAGCTTAAACAGCTTTTGATGTTATAGGGTATCCATACTTGGATATGCCTCAAATTTTGCTCATACGATGTACATAAACTTGGTTACTATCTATATATTTACATTTCCCCCAAAAAAATTGAAACCAGAGCCTGAAGACAAGTTCTAGAACTCGGAAAGATGGTAAGATATGATCTAAGATGTTTTTCCGTTGAGCGAAGTTGAGAGCTCTTTCTCTCGCAAACCATCCGCGGTTTGTCTCTTCCCCAACGGAAATCACTCATTTCTTCACTGATTCTTCAGGAGGGGTTGCTACTTCCAGCTTCCCCTTCCATGTGAAGTAACGGCTTTGGGTCTAAGATGCCGAAGCCCAAGTCTACGGCCAAGAAAAAGAAAACTCCATCAAAAGCTTCTACAAGGCTAAAGGCGAAAGCTCAAGTCAAGGTGGTGGAGGCGGAAGGCATGGATAAAGAAATTGACAAAATCATTGATGAGGACAATAATGCTAGGGGAGCCGAGGAGCTTCCTTTGAACCATGAGGAACATAATAAGGTAACTCTATCACAAACCCAAAGCATGGATATGGTAATAGTAAATGATGGTCCTAGTGAAGCAATTGTCATGGCCGAGAAGGCAAACATTGTGAATGTTAATGAACAAACTTTAATTGAGCCTATGGGGGTGCAATCCGAGAGTGATATTGTCAATGGGCTTACTCATGAAAATGATGATAGTATGAATGTGCCTATGGAGGAGGTTAATGCTATTGTGAATGATTTGGTCACTAGTGAACCCGTTGTTGATAATGCTATTGTTATGCATACAACCGTAGATGCTATTCCAAATGTTGTGAATGATAGTGATGTGCAAATTGTTGATGAAGTACTGGACCCAAAGAGCAGGGCTGGAGTGGTATCCATGGTCCACACCACTGACCCTAATGCAGCTTATGCCGCGGCATTGGGAAAAACTATTGTCCATGGGGAAACTCAACCCAAGAAAATCTATGCATCACTTTTCAAAGATAATAGGCAACCGGATAAAGGGATGAAGCTGAGGTATATTGAGCCTAAGGGGGATGTCATTGACCTTAGAACCCGAAAGCTTCCTACCATGATTGAACTTTGGGGCCATTGTTTGGTGGCCTACTTTGATGGGAGATTTCCCGGGGTGAAAAATATTCAAACTATGGTACAAGGGTGGGCTGTCCCGTGCAAATTCAGGTCTCATGATAAGGGATGGGTGATCTTTAGATTCCAAAATGAACAAGATAGGGAAAAGGTTCTCATGGAAGGCCCCTACTCCTTATTTGGCAAATCAATTAACCTCAAAGTGCTCTCGGATGATTTCTCTACCGATGATGAAGAGTTTTTAAAGGTGCCTATTTGGGTCCACTTCCCCCACCTCCCTATGAGGCTCTGGGAGCTTGCTTAAGACCATAGAGGGCCTTTTTAAGCTTGTAGACACAAGAAGATTGAGTAGGAATGACAAAACCTGGTGGTTGTTCCACATAAACTTCTTCTTCAAGATCTCCATTCAGAAATGCACTCTTGACATCCATCTGGTAGACCTTGATGTTGTTGTAGGCAGCATAGGCTAGAAAGATTCTGATGGCTTCAAGTCTGGCAACTGGTGCAAAGGTCTCATCAAAATCTATTCCTTCTTCTTGGCAATATCCTTTAGCCACTAGCCTTGCTTTGTTCCTTACAATGTTGCCGTCTTCATCTGCTTTGTTCTTGAATACCCATTTGGTTCCAATGACATTCTGGTGCTTTGGCCTAGGAACAAGTTCCCACACTTTGTTCCTTTCAAACTGAGTGAGCTCTTCTTGCATAGCATTGATCCAATCTGAGTCTGCAAGAGCATCTTCAACTGTCATAGGTTCCATCTGAGATATATAGCAGGCAAGCATTGCTTCTCTCCTTGATGTGGATCTGGTTTGAACTCCACTTCTGATTTGACCAATCACTTGGTTAGGAGGATGGTCTCTTAACCATGTTAGGTCTGGTTCTGTCAGCTGCTGTCTTGGTCTCTCTGGTTCCTCATCTTCAGAGTCTTCATCTTTATTCAACAGAAGGGGGTTTGGTGCAGGTGTTGGAAATGCAGGATTGTCTGCCACCTCTTCTGTTGGTTCTGGTGTTCTGTCTTCTATGCTGACATCCTTGAGAATCTCTGTTACTTCTTTAACATAGGTGCTTTCATCAAACTTCACATGTATGGATTCTTCAACATGTAGGGTTCTTCTGTTGAGTACTCTGTAGGCTTTACTGGTGTTTGAATAGCCTATAAAGACTCCTTCATCAGCCTTTTCTTGAAATACCTTCAGATGCTCCTTTCCATTGTTGAGAATGTAGCACTTGCATCCAAATACATGAAAGTAGCTGATGTTTGGCTTTCTTCCCTTCCAGAGTTCATAAGGGGTCTTCTGGTGATTCTTGTTGATCATGCTTCTGTTCTGAGTATAGCATGCAGTGTTGATTGCTTCAGCCCAATATCTCATAGGCAATCCAGATTCTGCAATCATTGTTCTTGCAGCTTCTTTTAGAGTTCTGTTCCTTCTTTCTGCTACGCCATTCTGTTGAGGGGTTCTGGCGGCAGAAAGTTGATGAAAAGTTCCATTCTGATCACAGAAGTCCTTTATGACTTGGTTGACAAATTCAGTTCCTCTGTCTGATCTGATTGTCTTCACTTTCAAGTTCTTCTCAGTCTGAAGTTGCTTTAACAGAGATGGCAACTTCTGAAGAGTTTCATTTTTCTTTGTCAGAAAAACAGTCCATGTGTATCTGGAGTAGTCATCAACCATGACTAAAGTGTATTTCTTGCCTCCAACGCTTGGAGTCTCAACAGGTCCAAATAAATCCATGTGAATCAGATTTAGAGGACTTGTAGATAGATCTCCAGCAATGGGTTTGAAGGAATTCTTCACTTGTTTGCCTTTCTGACATGCACTGCAGAGGGTCTCTTTCTTGTACACAATGTCTGGTAGCCCTTCTACAATGTGTTCTCTGGCCAGTTTGTTGATTGTTTTGAAATTCAAATGGTTGAGCTTTTTGTGCCAGTCCCAGCTCAGTTTTGAATCTCCTTTGGCTATCAGGCAAACTCCATCTTTTGCAGTGTTCCAATCAACTACATAGATGTTCTTCTTCCTTGATGCTGTAAGAACCACTTCCTTTGTTGTCTCATGCTTCACATAGCAGAAGTCCTTTGTGAATTCAACAGTGTAGCCTTTGTCACAGAATTGGCTAGCACTTAGCAAGTTGAACTTCAATCCTTTGACATATGAGACATCATCAATGGTGATCTGGTTCTTGATCAGCTTTCCTCTTCCTTTTGTTTGACCTTCTTTGTCATTACCTCCAAAGGTAACTCTGGGTCCTTTGCATTTCTGGAACTCTGTTAGGCAACTTCTGTCACCTGTCATGTGCCTGGAGCATCCACTATCAATAAACCATTCTTGTTCAGAGATAGCTCCAGCACACAGTTCCTGCAAGATCAAAAGAAAGATTTAGGTACCCAAGCAATGCTGGGTCCTGGGGGGTCATGGAGTCTGGGTAGTTGGTACCATTTTGGTCTCATCAAGTGAAACCTTGGTGGGTGGTACCCATTGTCCACCTGGTAGTTATAGTAAACTGAAGTGTGATTCACTTTGGGCAGATGCTTGTGAGGGTCATGCTTCCTGTTTACATACTTTTGCATAGCTTTCTTTGTTGGAAAGAAGTCCCATATACTATCAAGAGCAGAGGGACGGTTAACTTTGGGCTTCTGAAGTTGACCAGCCAACCTCTTCTGCCTGAAGTTAACTTTCTCTTGATATTTGCCTTTCTGGTGATCATTTCTGGCACGATTGACATGAGGTTGTCTGTCAATGAATGGTCTTTTATTTTTGTTATTTTGAAAACCTCTTCTGTTGTTAGGTTTTCTGCCAGGTTCATTATTTTTCAAAAAGGGTTTCTGTTGAACCTTTATCTTACCCTTTTCTGGTCTGACTTTCTCATGAACAACCTTGGTGCCAGATACACCAGCTTGACAGATGGGGCTAGAAATCAGTGGCTCTATGACCTTATCTGCCTTAGCAACTCTGGTGCTAGGCATTACAGAAGGCTCACCCGATTCTGTTGAGCCATAACCAAGACCAAAACCAGTGCCAATCTGTTGATCAAGCACAATCTTTTCCATGGAAGACTGGGCCTTCTGGTAAGCTTTGTACTTAATCTCGAGAGGCTCTATTTCTCTTATTCTCTTAAGAAGAGAAACATTTTCAGTCTCCAGTTGATCTCTTTCCTCAATTAGAAGATTGATTTTGATCTCAACCTCCTTCTTTAAGTCAAGAATTTCAGCTTTTAACTTACTGTTTTCTTCTGTTACAGAAGAATAAGTGGCTTGTATGGCCTTAAACTCTTCCCAAAATTCTGACATTGATTCAGAATCAAAAGCTAAGCCTACCGAAGAAAAACTAGATTCAGAAGTAGAGGTTACCTCATCATCAGAATGAGCCATCAGACAAAGGTCTTCTGTCTCAGTATCCAGGCAACAGAAGGCCTCATCAGAATCTGAGTCAGAACTGGATTCTGTTTCTGACAGAGGGTCTTTCTCCAGCTGTTCTGTCACAAGTGCCTTTCTTCTTCTGGAGTTGTCCTCGTACTTCTTCTTTTCTCCATCCTGTCCTTGCTTCTTGGACACTCTAGGATGGGGACAATCAGCCTTGAAGTGACCAGGTTGTCTGCAGTTGTAACAGAGAAGCTCTCCACTGCTTTCTGTTGATTTGACCTTCTGGTATGGCTTTCTGTTGAAAGATGGACTCCTTCCATCTTTGGGATTCTTCATAAACTTTTTGAATCTCCTGGCAAAGGCAGCCATATATTCATCAGATAAAAGTACTGAAGGGTCAAAATCATTTACCTTAGATGTGCTGGCAGTGAGGGCTGTAGTGGTCCTCTCTTCTGGTACATCTTCCTTCTCTTCAATCATTTCAAACTCATGAGCTTTGAGATCTGAAATGAGCTTATCAGTGGGATAAGTCTTTACATCCTTGCTGGCTTGGACAGCAACTACCTTCATCTTCCATGCTGAGGGCAGTCCCCTCAACACCTTCAGGTTGATCTTCTTGGTTGTGAGATCCTTGCCAAGCTCAGAAATCTCTCCAGTGAGAGTGAGGAGCCTGTCATACATCTTGGAGATGCTTTCACCAGGGAGAAGTTTGAAGTCATCAAACTTCTTGTTGGCTATGGTTAGTTTGTTGTCCTTCTCCTGCTCATCACCAGCTCCAATGAGCTCAAGAGTATCCCAGATCTCCTTAGCAGTCTTGCACTTCTTGATTCTGTTGAAGTATCTATCATCAATGGACTTGTAGAGGATGTCCTTAGCAATATTGTCTAAGTTGTATTTTCTCCTTTCTTCAGTGGTCCATTCTGACTTGGCTTTGCTAATCATCTGGGGTCTGGTATTATCTATGGCATGTTCAGGGTTGACCTTCTGGAAGCTAGTGAAGGGGCCAATATCTAGAACTTCCCACATCTCATCATGCAGGGCACAGAGATGTGCTTTCATCCGGATCCTCCAGTCATCAAACTTAAGATCTGAAAACATAAGATTCTTGGACAAGGAGTGATCCATTATATCAGATAGAAATGAGGTAAAACAGAAAAACAAGTGGATCTTTGTTCAACAAATAACCTAAAAGATTATTAGAACAAGGAGGCTCTGATACCACTTGTTGGTCCCGGTTATACTGGATACAGTCTAGAGGGGGGGTGAATAGACTGTATTGGTTTTTAGCTTTTTAAACTAAGTACCAGATTTTCAGAATAGCCTGTTCTGTTGAAAGAACAGACTGGCAGCGGATGGGGTTCTGGCAGGGAGTTCTGTTAGCCTCAGAGAAGCAAAGGCAGAAGGCCTTCTGTTAACTCGTAGAACCAGTTCTGCTGAACACAGATACCAAGTCCAAGGAGTTATACAGTTCTATCTATGTGCAAGTATTAAAAGTAGTAAGTAAACGACACCAGGGATTTTTATAGTGGTTCAAGGAACAACTCGTTCCTCTAATCCACTGTTCCACTAAGCTGTAAAAACTGCCGTTTACAAAGCCTTAGTCCTAGCACTTAAGAAGCACTCCACGTCTTCTTCAAGCCTAGATGTGTCCTGGGATGCACTGCCTGGCTTCCTTTAACACTGGTCCTTTCACTGAGTCTCCTTGAAGTATCACCACTTCACTACTCCAGTTATTTGGACGTCCTTCTTGTAGCAAGAAGAGTTTCTATTGAAACTGAGGTTCCTCCAACTAGCTTCGTTACAAAGTATGTGTATGTGAAGAGCTTGAAGAGTTGAAGAACACTTGGAACTTTGCTTGAGTTGGAAAGAGTATTTTTCCAACTTCTGCCTTCTCTTGTAGAGGATACTAAGTTTGAATCTCAAGGAGGCTTTTGCTTTTCAGAGTTTGAATATCTTGCTTGGTTAGCAATGTGATAGCAAGGTTATGGCTAAGTTATCCGGTTGTTCTTCGTAGTGTATCTTTTATACTGAGGTTGTCTTCCCGTTGGAGGAGTAGGAGGACAACTGCATTAAATGAGCGAACAGTTGACTTGACTAGTAGAGCCCGGTAAGGTTGGCGGGTTACTATTTTGGGATAAAGTATTCCTGACATTCCGGCCAATCATCTGCAATTACTCTACGTAGCATGGGGTGCATTAAATGAGCATTTAATGCATGCACTGTAGCTTTTCCGTTTTATACTCCTAGCCGTTGAAGGAATCTTTAAGTTGACTTCCCGGTTCTTTGAAAATCTTCTAAGTGTCAGACCTTCTGGTGTCTTTGTCTGAGAGTAGAACAGAGGAGGTCTGGAGCACTTCTGTTGGGAGTATCCAACAGAGACCCAGAAGGGTTTCTGTCAGAGTCAATACTAACAGAGGTCCTGAGGACTTCTGTTCTGGAGCAGAGAACCAAAGGTCCTCTGTTTCAATAAAGCCTTAAGAGGCACTTCTGCTCTGGGAGCCCTTCTGTTCTTGAAGCACTTCTGCTCTTGAAGCACTTCTGCTCTTGAAGCACTTCTGTCAAGTCGAATACATCTAAGAATTTTACAAAGGAAAATTCTAATACATAATTTCTAAAGGGGTAATCTAAAGTCCTAATTAATACAACATCATCAAAATCTAAATACAATTATTCCTTACAGTCCTTACCCAAACGTTTCTCCTTCTTATCCCGAATGCCTAGCTCACGAGCTACATTCTACAGTCTTAATATACTACCGAGTGTTTTAGGATCATTTACCGTCCAAGGGTTCTCAACCCAACCTGGAGTATGCTGGATCATTTACCGCGCAAAGGTACTCAACCCCAACTTGGAGTATTCTGGATCATTTACCACCCAAGGGTACTCAACCCCAACCTGGAGTATTTAGGATCATTTACCGTCCAAGGGTACCCTACCCCCATCTTATTCCTACCAAATCCTAACCCGGATATGGCTATCATTTCATTCCTTTAACTATGGACAATACCTAGCCCCTATAGTCATATAAAAGTCCCTGGTAACCAATGTGGATGAGTCCCACCCGAACGGCCCACGTTAAACTTACTTAAAAGCAACGTGCATGCCATCTTCCTTGGTTACAAACTTTGTAACTATATCATCGGCCTCCATTTCATGCACGCTCAAGATTTGACGCCCCTCCCAATCAAAGTCACATTCGGTGTTACACTCTCTGCTCGTTGGTTTATCAATATTCTTGGAGAGAATAGGAAAAACCAATAGCTTGTAAGTTGTGGCTTTTTTTGCCCCAAGCACCTCTTTTTTCTTGTTTCGATTCACCTTTATGAAAAGAGTTTCATCCTCATTGTCCACATAGCTTGTTTATGTTTGTATTTTTAATTAGTTTTGATTGATTGTTGCTTTGGAAATTACACACTTTTGGTGTAATAGTTTATGATGGATAGTCTACCCGGGGGTATATATCCGAAGGGTTATTGCTGGGAATAACTTAGAGAGAAGTCAGAGCAAGTAAATGTAGAGAGAGAGAGAGAGAGCGTATTATAAATGTGGAGTGTTTTCAGCGTTTTCAGCGTTTTCAGCGTGGTTACAAATGGGGAGATGGGGTGCTATTTATAGTAGCAATAAATGCCGGACAGGGACACGTGTCAAGCGCCTATTGGCCGAGGGGTCACCTCAACTGGTTGGCGTTGGCAAACGCATGTGGCCGCATTTAATGCGGCTGTTGGATGGGACGTTGCACAGGGTACGGTGATCTGTACGCGCGTGAAGAGGAGATCTTGTCGAGTGAGATGCCTTCGGCTATAGAGCAGCAGCCGAGGGCTCCTCAAACCGGTGGCACCCTAGTGCCGAGGGCTACTGTTTTTGCCGTTTTCTCCCAGTTTCTTAGTTTGCTTGAGAAACCCGTTCTGTGAGAGTTTAGAGCCTTCGGCCAGGGGGGCGAAGGCACCCCTGGCGCGTAGTGCGGGCTGCTTGGTACTCTGGGCGCTGTGATTTGGGCCTGTTGGGCCTTTGCTAGAGTAGTAGGAGTCTGTGGGCCGGGGGTTCCCGGGCCATATACTCCATCAGGAGTCCCTCACTCCTTTTGCCGAAAGGTACTTGAGGGAAAAGGAGTAATTTGTGCTTGCCCTTTGATGTTGTCCTGTCGTAACCTCTGAAGTTGGTGAGGAGTTTGTTGCTTTCACGCCCCTGTCGAAGGCAGTCCCTCAGTTACCCACATGTCGGGACTTGAGGGCTTGCTTTGCCGTTTGTTTCGAATTTTTTACCAATTTTGTAATTTAATGTTTTTCCCGAGGGGGTTCTCCAGTCCCCCACTCCTTGAGGCACTTGTAAAGTGGTGAAAAGGAGTAGAGTAGTTGCGTTGCTGTTGTGGGCCGAAGGCTGACGCTTTTCGTTTCATTTTGGGGGGATGCCGCGTTAAAAACCTCATTAGGAAAAACCCTGAGGGAAAAAATCCTAATGAGGGAAAAAGAGTGCACCGAATTCCCCCAACGATGAATCGAAAATGTAAAACCTTGGTCAAAAATGGAGAACAACGGTAATGCCGAAGGCTCTCTCTTCTGAGGGCTCCTGTGTTGATTAGCCGAAGGCTTGCTGTTGATGTCCCGGGGGTGCCGAAGGGGAGCCCCTCAATCTGGGGATCGAGGGCATGGTGGATGAATGCAGTGATTTTATGCCGCGGGGGGGGGGGGGGGGGGGGGGGTCCCTTGCTTGCTGGTTAGTTGGCGATGGGGATACCCGGGGGCTCCCATTACCTGTGTGCCGTAGGCTGTCCGTCAATGAGGCAACTCCCCGGGGGCTACCCGGTTCTTACGGTGCTGAGGGGGAATCCCCGAGGGGTGCCCTGATATGAAGCCTTGGGTTTCTGAAGGAGTGATCCCGAAGGCGTCTGTTATGTGCTGTGTGGGGCACAACCCGGGGGCGTCTCTGGGTAAGTGTACCCGGAGGCTTCCTTGATGAAGTGGAGTGAAGTAGAAAACCCGGGGGCTTCCAGAATATAGCCGTTGGAAATATAGTCGTTGGAATATGTAACGTCAGGTTTATAGCCGTTGGGGGGGTACACGTGGAGTGTAGCCGTTGGCTGCTCGTGGGCGGGCGTCACCGGTTGGGTGAAACGACGGTGTGTAATGATGACGCTTGGCCGGAGGCCTAGTTTTCGGGCCCAATCCCGGACCCTGGAGTCTATAAATACCCCGGAGCCAGAGTCATTTCTTCTTGCGCGATCACCTGTCCTAGCGAAGCTCTGTCGGAATTTTTCTAGAGAGAGAAAATCACCCTCGATCATAGCAACTTTCAGAGGTCAGTTCTCCCTTCGTTCCTCACCGTTTTTTCGTTAGCTTTTGCTCCCTGGACTTAGGTTAGGTGTCATAGCCTTGTAGAGAACCCTCGATTTAGGAATCTTAGCCTAAGTACACCAAGGATGTCGTCCCAAAGCGACTCGCAGAATATCTCGAGGGAGCCCTCGGTTGAGGACGAGGTTGCTTCCGATGTTGAGTCAAGTAGCAGTGCGCCCTCGGTTGCTGATGACGAAGCCGTAGCCTTGGAGTTGCAGAAGGCCCTTGCCGCTGAAGTGGAAGCCGAGGGCTTCGAACAGGAGTGCGAAGATGAAGAATTAGCCTTCGCGTATCAGGTGGCGGAGGACGAAGCCCAAAAGGAGGCGATGACGGTTACTGTTGCTGTGCCACCCCCTCGGACTGACTGTGGTGAGCCTAGTACCTCCAGGCCGTTGAACCCGACGCCTCTGAGGATAGCCCCCGGTAATAAAAAGAAGATGAAGTCGAAGAGGGCTGCCCCCAAGAAGAAGGGTGTTGCCGCTGGTGCTGGGGGGCCTGTTGAAATGCCAGAGGGGTATACCTGGCTAAATACCGAGGCCCTCGATATCAAGTCGAAGGCGGATAGGGCTGATTTGTACGTCACGCAGCTGCACATTGGGCCCTCGGCCGTAGTGGTGGAGCCAGGCGTCGATGATTTGCTGCCCCGGCCACCCGAGGGATGTATTGCCGTCCACATCCTGTCGGTGTCAATGGGCCTCCGGTTCCCCCTGCACCCATTTCTCCGGGAGTACCTCAGGTTCGTTGGACTCATCCCTTGCCAACTTACCCCCCAACAGCCATTCATATATTGCTGGCTTTCTGCACCTGTGCCGGACGAGGGATGTTACCCCAAGCTTGGACCTCTTCTTCCAAAGCTTCAACTTGTGCCGAGGGGGGCACGCGAATGCCGAGGGCTTCACCAATTTGCAGCAGGTAGCGAAGTTCAAGTTGTTCACCGAGGCGCCCTCGTCCAACAAGGGCTGGAAAGACAGATGGTGCTATGTCCGGTTGGCAAGAGGTAGTCTACGAGGGCCCTTAGTCTTGTACTTAGGCATTCTCATTTTGCATCCCGATAGTTGTTTGTGGTATGAATCCTTCGGGTTAATATTCTCTTTGCATTGTTTTGCAGGTATGGAGGCTCTCTTCGCAATGAAAAAGAAGAAGGAGATGGCGCAGGCCCAGAAGAAGGAGAAGAAGGAGCCCTCGGGTCAAAAGCCCATTGATGAGGTTTTCCCGAAGGAGGCTGCGGAGCCTTCAGTTGCTGCTGCTCCCGCTACTGTGGCCGGGGGGGCGAAGGCCGATGTGGCCGCCAAGAAGAAAAAGGGAGGCAAGGGGGTGGAGCCCCCGATCAAGAAACAGAAGGTTATCGGGGGCGCCGTTGAAAAGGCGGCCCCCCTCATAGTAATTGATGATCAGCCCTCCGCTGACCCCCCGGCCATTGACACTCCGATGGCTCAAACAGACCTTCCCCCGGGGAACATGCCTCGGGAGATTATTCGGCTCTCCCTCGCTCCGGGGGCATCTGTGTTGCACGGTTCAGCTGAACCGATGTCTTTCCTGAGGGGGATTACCTCGATGATGGATAAGGAAGCCCTCTCCACCTATGACGATGACGCCCTCGAAAGCAAGGCCCTTCGATCAGCTCTGGCTGTAAGTGTTTTTACTTTGACTTTATCTTAACACTTAGTACAATCCCAATGCCCGTCTGAACCCTTTGTCCGTTATTCAACAGGCGTGTATAACCTTCGGTGAGCAGGCCCGAAGGCGCGAGGAGTGGCGCCGTCATAAGGCCGAGCTAGAGAAGTCCGTGAAGGAGCTGATCCACGACAAGGACGCTGCCCTCCGGGAGGTGTGCAAGCTGGAGGACGCCCTTCGGCAAGCGGAGCTGAGGCTGAAGGAGGCCAGAGATGACGGGAAGGCCGAGGGCAAGGCAGAGGCCGAGAGGGTTGCGGCCGAGGAGAGAAAGCAAGCGGCTGAGGACGCCGAAAAGGCCAAGGCCGAAGCTGTTGTCAAAGCCCGAGAAGAGGCCATCGCTGGGTTCATCTCCGAGGGCTGGAAGGCCGAGGGCCAGAGTGAGTGGGTGGCCTCTGTGGTGAAGGCCTCGATCGAGGAGTGGGTGAGGGGCCCCGGGCTCGACTGGATGAACGAGAGGGGTGACACCTACTATCAAGTCGGCGAGTTCTTCACCCAGCACCTGGTTTACCGGAGGCTCGCCCGGCATTTTGGCACCTCCCTGGATGAGTTTAACCCCTCAGTGTATGGCCTCCCCCCGTTGCAGCCAGATGTGAGGGTCCCCCTCCCCGAGGGAGAAGAGCGCCCGGTGATTCATGATTCTATGATGATGGGTGTCGATGATGATGCCGAGGACGCCACCGGGGAGGAGGTTACCTCGAAGCCATCGGAGGAGGCGACCCCCGGGAATGATGTTGTTGATTTGTAATGTGTACTTAGTAAACATTAGGGCTTACTTGTAATGGTGACACTATTGATCCTTCGGCTTCAGCCTGTTTGTAACAATTACATTTACTCCTTTTTGTGATGATTGATGGATAAGTGTTAGCCTTCGGGCCTTGTATATATACATGACTTGCTTTCTCTAATTCCTTTCTTCTTGAATGTTTGCCTCCGTTTTTCTTGAATGTATGCCTTCGGTATTTTTGAATGTATGTCTAGGACTTAGAATATTTGCTAAGTGTTTGAATACGGTTGTGGCCTTCGGCAGTTGGGCACCCTTTGCTGGATATACAACCGAGGGCTCAGCAGTAATTAGGACTTAGAAAATTCTCCTAAGTGTAGCACACCATAGGGCCTTCGGATGTTTGTAGTTCCATTGCTGTGTGGTGATTAGGTTGAGAACCCAATTCCTAGAACTTAGAAAAATTTCTAGGTGTAGTTTGGCCTTCGGGTGCCCTCGACTGGTAGCCCCCTTCCCGATGCGTAAACATTGGACCGAGGGCCCAATGTACAGGACTTAGAAAATTTTTGCAAGTGTAGTGTGTCATGTAGCCTTTGATTGATAGGTAGCCTTCGGCTATTAGGTCCCTTGAGATGAGGGTGAAATATGTAGGACTTAGAAAGATTTCTGAGTGTAGATTTTCCCTTGGGAGCCTTCGGGAGATGGCATCCCTTCTTGATGTATGAGTAGGTGACCGGGGGAAAAATATGTAGGACTTAGAAAATTTTCTAAGTGTAGATTTTCCCTTGGGAGCCTTCGGGAGATGGCCTCCCTTCTTGATGCATAGCCTTCGACTGTCATATTCATTTAGCTGTAATATTGATTGGGCCGGGGGCCCAATCTTTAGGACTTAGAATTTTTTCCAAGTGCTGCTTCCTTGTGTCGCCTTCGGGTGATAGGTGCCCTCTGACTCTACATCACTTCGCGAGATGCCCGGGGGCTACTCATTTAGGACTTAGAACATTTTTTTTTCTTTAAGCGTAAAGTGGTGTCGAGCTTCCGGATGTAGAGCCCTCCGGGTATATGAATAGGACCCTTCGGGTGATCGTGGGGCCCTTGAGTTGTATGAGTATTTGATCGAGGGCAAAATATGTGGAACTTAGCAAAATTTCACAGTGTGTCGTAGATGTTGGACCTTCGGTCAGTGAGGAGTCTGTCTGAGGGGCAAATATTTTGGAATAGTACCCTTGGTTGGCTTTTGATGATTTGTAATATATGCCTTTGGTTGTTGTCATTTTCCAAAAGTGTGGACTTAGGAAAAGTGTGGACTCCTGTTGTTGTAAAGAAAGCCGATGAGGAGTATGTGCCCTCGGCAATTGCTTGGAGAGTTGTAGAGTTTGACTTAGCCAGTTGTGTCCCTTGTCATGGGGTAAGGGCCCTCGGTATTATTGCATAAGAGATGGCCTCGTGAATTTGTTGGAGGTACCGTTTTAGTGGACTTTGGATAGTTCAGTCCTTTCGTATTGTTGAAGCCTTCAGTGTTTGTGTGACCGGAGGTGACCAAGCAGTGGACTTAGTCATTTCTTGACGATATTTGTTTGAGTAGTATCCTTCGGGAGATAGGAGCCTTCAATTACCGGAGGTGTTCCCGTGGGGAGCCCTCAGCATGTTGTGATTTGTTGGAGTGTACTCTTTGATTTCTCGCTGAGTCTACTCCCCTTGACCCCCCCCTTTTTTTTTGGTGGTGAAGGGAAGGCATCAAGAAACTTGGTTTCTTGGTAAGGCTGGGCCTATTAGGAGACCATCAGAATACACCAATGGCTCTCCTCCCTCGGGTTAACCTTCCGAGTTCCGAGGGGATCGAGGGTCGTTTCCTGGGCACAAGATATGGTGGTTTGTAACCTGCCTCCCCTTGGGGGATGGCACGGAAAGCGCCTCATTTTTGAAAGTCGTCCCCTCGGCGCTAGACATAGTCCGTGGCCTGCCACACCCTTTGGGTGGTGGCGCGGGGAGCGTTTCGGTTTGGAAGTCGAATCCTGGGCATTTCTCGTGCCTGTCATACCCTTGGGGTGATGACGCGGATAGCGTTCCGTTTTTGAAAGTCGAATCCTGGGCATTTCTCATGCCTGTCATACCCTGGGGGTAGTGACGCGGAAAGCGTTTCAAGGAAGGGTTTTCATTTGCACAATAGTTGCAAATGGCCGGGGGCACTACGTGCCACCGGCACCGATGGTGGCGCCTTCGGTATATGCGTCCTCGTGGGGTACGACTTTTAGAAACAACACTTGGTGTTAGTTTCGATGTGTAGCCCCCGGTACTTGGTACCGAGGGGTCTTCTGTAGGAACACTTGGTGTTCTTATCTTTTCTTTTTTGATGTTGAAGGTGGAGATGTGTACCCCCGACACTGGGTGCCGAAGGGTCTTCTGTAGGAACACTTGGTGTTCTTATCTTTGATGTTTGAGGGCGGAGATGTGTACCCCCGGTACTTGGTACCGAGGGGTCTTGACTGAGAGCACATGGGGCCTGTAGTTGGTATGAGGGCTTGGCCGCTCATAAGTGTTTTGTCTTTGGTGTCTTGAATGTATCTTCATTCCTCAAAAGTGGAGGCCTTGGGCCAAAGGATAGTACATTCATTAGTTATGAGGGCTTGGCCGCTCTTACATTATTGATAAAATTTAACTAAATGGTGTACATTCCAGTGCCTGGGGATCTCTTTTCCATTGGGGCGTTTGAGCTTGTAAGTTCCAGGTTTGATGATGGCTGCTATGATGTAGGGGCCTTCGAATTTTGGTGCCATTTTTCCTCCCTCGGTTGGTTGGCTGGCTTCCCTCCTCCGGAGGACATAGTCCCCCACTTGGAATTCTCGGGTGCGAACTTTGGCGTCGATGTAGCTTTTGACTTGCCTTCGGTAGTTTTCTGCCCGGATGAAGGCCTGCTCCCGGCGTTCTGAAATGAGGTGGAGGTCGAGGGCCATGTTGCTGTCGTTGACCTCGGGGTCATATTGGATCACCCTTCGGGTGGGAAGGGTGACTTCCGTAGGAGCTTTGGCTTCAAAACCGTAGCAAAGGGAGAAGGGTGTTTCACCTGTTGCTCGCCGAGGGGTGGTGCGGTAGGCCCAAAGGATGTTGTGGAGTTCTTCCACCCAGCCACCGCCCTCGGCCTCCAGCTTCTTTTTGAGGCCCTCGAGCAAGGTCCGGTTTGGCATTCTCTACTTGCCCGTTGCCTTGAGGGTAGGCAACGGAGGAGAAGGTGTGTTTGATGCCCCATGCCTCCAGAAGGGCACAGAAGGGGGCTGCCTCAAATTGTGTCCCATTGTCGGAGATGATCTGCTGGGGGACGCCAAACCTCGTGAGGATGTTCTTGAGGACAAAATGACGGCACTTCGCCTCCGTGATACTGGCGAGGGGCTCAGCCTCCACCCACTTGGTAAAGTAGTCGATGGCCACAATGATGTACCTGTTGTTGGAGGTACCCCTCGGCAGAGGGCCCACAAGGTCTATCCCCCATCGAGAAAAAGGGACAGATGTGCTGATGGGGGCATAGTTGACCGCCGGCCTGCTGGGGGCTTTCTGGAAATGTTGACATGCGGTGCACCTCCGGGCAAGGTCGGCACAATCTCTGGCCATGGTTGGCCAGAAGTAGCCCTGGAGAATGAGCCTTCGGGACATGGAGAAGGGTCCCTGGTGAGCTGAGCAAGTGCCACTGTGTACTTCCTCCATTGCGACCTCGACCTCATCTTGATGAAGGCACCGAAGTAGCGTGCCATTGTAAGATCGTTTGTAGAGCCTTCCATCTTCGATGGTGTAGCTAGGAGCCCTCAGCTTTGCCAGTTTAGCGCGGGTCTCATTCTCGGGTAGCTGCCCTGTGGAGATGAAGGCGGTGATATCTGAGATCCAATCCTCTTGGCGTTGTTGTATGTTCATAACGGGGCTTGCATGGATACTTGAGAGGCTGAGTTCCTCAATTTTGGCAATTTTGGAGATGTGCTCGGGGGAGTCGGCCGAGAGCTTAGATAATATGTCGGCCTCGGAGTTCTGAGCCCTCGGTATTTGAGTGAGAGAGTGTGCCTCAAATACCTTAAGCAACTCCTTGGCCGCTTCCTTGTACTGTTTCATTCTTCCCTCCTTGGCCTCATATTCCTCGGAGATTTGGCCAACGACCAACTTGGAGTCGCATTTGATGTGGATCTGCCGAGCCCTCATGTTGGCAGCCAGCCGAAGGCCACATAGGAGGGCCTCATATTCGGCCTCGTTGTTGGAGACTTTGAAGGAGAAGCGGATTGCATAGTAGGCTTTGAAGCCCTCGGGAGTAATGAGGACTACCCCTCCCCCGCATGCTTTGGTCGCGGAGGAGCCATCGGTGTAGAGGGTCCACCAGTCGTCCGAGGTAGCCGAGGGCTCCCCGTCCGTGGCTGCCCTTGCGGTACACTCCGTCACAATGTCCGCCAGGGCTTGGCCCTTGATGGCAGGCCTCGGACGGATGTCAATGTTGTACTGGCTCAAGAAGATAGCCCATTTCACCATGCGGGAGGAGCTGGTGGGGCTCCTCATGAGGGCACCGAGGGGTTGATGGGTGAGGACCTGAACCGGGTGAGCCTGAAAGTAGTGGCCCAACTTCTTGACAGTCCAAACGATGGCTAACACCGTTTTCTCCACAGGGGAGTACCTGAGCTCGGCCTCCCTTAGGGTCTTTCTTACATAGAAGATGGCATGTTGGATGCCGTCTTCCTCCCGGATGAGTACGGAGCTGATGGCTGCCGGGCTGACCCCAAGGTAGAGATAGAGGGTCTCCCCTACCTTTGGTTTTGAGAGCACAAGGGGTGAAGATAGATATCGCTTGAGTTCGTCGAAAGCCCCCTGGCATTCCGGAGTCCATAGAAAGCCAGCCGTCTTCCTCATGATCTGGAAGAAGGGTAGAGATTTCTCCGCTGATTTAGATAGAAAGCGGTTGAGGGCTGCCAGGCGGCCCGTCAACCGTTGAACTTCCTTCACATTGCGTGGGGGCTCCATGTTGATGATGGCCTGGATCTTCTCGGGATTGGCCTAAATACCCCTTCGGCTCACCATGTAGCCCAAGAACTTGCCCCCTTGGACGCCGAAGGTGCACTTCTTCGGGTTTAGCCGAAGGTTGAACTTTTGCATGATGGCGAAGATTTCCCGGAGGTCGTCAGCATGGATGGAAGATTGTTTGCTCTTGACGATCATGTCGTCGACATAGGCCTCCATGGTGCGCCCTAGGACGGCTTGAAAGACCCGGGCCACCATCCGGGTGTAAGTGGCCCCTGATTTCCTTAGGCCGAAGGCCATTACGAGGTAGCAGAAGATGCCCTCGGGGGTCATGAAGGCAGTTTTTTCGGCGTCTTCCTCGTGCATGAAAATTTGGTGATACCCTCGGAAGGCATCGAGGAAGGACATGATCTCACACCCTGCGGTCTCATCCACCAGTTGATCAATATTTGGTAGAGGGAATGGATCCATAGGGCACGCCTTGTTGAGATCGGTGTAGTCCACACACATGCGGAAGGTAGGGGGCTTCTGTGCGAGGACTACATTTGCTAGCCATGAGGGATATTTCACCTCCTTGATGTGCTTAATAGAGAGGAGCATGGCGACCTCCTTCTTCACAAATTCCCTCCTTTCGGCGGAGAGGGGTCTTCTTCGTTGATGTACTGCTTTTGCCGAGGGGTCCACCGAGAGGCGGTGGGTGATGACCCTTCGGCTTATTCCCGGAATGTCCTCCGGCCCCCATGCAAAGACAGTGGAGTAGGTGCGGAGGGCGTCGGTGATACCGGTCTTCAGATCTTCAGGGAGCTGGGCTCCAATCTTCACGACTCTCTCCGGCTGGGCCGGATCGAGCGCAAAGTCTTCTACGTCCTCGGCTGGTTCAGTCCTCGGCCCTTTTTCTTCTTGGTCGATGGTTCCGGTGATGGTGTCAACACGGAATTCCGTCTTGCTTACCTTCTTAGTGACTTGAAGATAGCAGGCACGGGCGATTTTCTGATTCCCTGATCGGGCTAAACTTGCAAGTGTACAAGTGCCGATATAGTAATAAATTCCGGTAAAATACCGGGTCGAATCCACAAGGAAACGTTGTTTAATTCAAGTCCGAGAGTAGATAACGTTAAATGAAGAATTGAATAAAGTGCAGGGATTTTGATTTGTGTTTTATATTTTTGGTTTTTTCACTTTTTGTTCAACAAGATAATCGTTAACTAACTTTGAGTTCAAGATAAATGATAACAACAACTAAGGCTTCGGGAATCACTTAAATGTTTAAATAGGGTTGAATATTAGTTCTTTGCCAATAATTATGAATA
This sequence comes from Cuscuta europaea, assembly GCA_945859875.1. Classification (NCBI taxonomy): domain Eukaryota; kingdom Viridiplantae; phylum Streptophyta; class Magnoliopsida; order Solanales; family Convolvulaceae; genus Cuscuta; species Cuscuta europaea. The sequence goes on from CAMAPE010000018.1 coordinate 8,919,261, forward strand.
CGATGTCGCTAATATATTCTCAACTCCGGTTAAGGCAGCGAGAGCGTGGTTTTCGTTACGTGTAAGTCCCGTTACGGCTTACATTCATCTACCGAAAACCCCGTTGAATATCAAGACATCACACCCGTATCATATAAGACCGGATATATTTCTATTCTCGGTACTATATATGTTTATCCTTTAGTGTTCATAGTTTAGACTTCAACGTTAATTGCAAGAATAAACTAAATTTAACATACTTCTATGTTGTACACCATAGTCATAAACAATCAATATATAAAGGATAAATCACAATTTATTGGTTTAGAACTTTTATCAAACACCTAGTGGGCATAGAAGTTCATCCCTAGCCTTAGCTAAGAAATTAGCCTCTAATGCTCATATTAATCACAATACAATAATAAATGTAATGGAACATGAAATTACAAAGGAAATAATACCTAAACACCAATGATTTCGGAGGATGAACTTCCCTCCTCAAGAACTTGAAGAAAATATCAAGAACAAAAATATAAAAGCTAAGAATTAATCTATGGAATGGAATGTGTTTGTATGATGAATTGAGGGCTTTATATAGGCTAAAGAATGACATCTTTTAGTCTATTCGAACCCAACAATGAGGTATGGAAGCAATATTTGATTAGCATTGAGGAAGATGGGGTTTTCCCATCAAGAATCAGCTTGCACGATGCTGTTTTTTAGCTGAAAATCGACCCAACCGGCGCCGGTTGGTCAGATGACCGGCCCTGGTTGAAAACAGGCTCATTTGTGCGAGAAAAAACGTTCCGACCGGCGCCGGTTCAATACCGACCGGTGCCGGTTGCTGCGCCCAAAAATATACTCCATTTCTCTTCCTCTGAAATGGATCAAAAAGTGTCGGTTTTTGTACCGGAATTTTGGAGATGTTCCGCTACGAATTTGTACATGATTCCTTCACCAAAGTTGTATATAATGAAGTATTATATCCAACACAACTTGAATGACGTGATTTTATTCATCCAATCAACAGATATGGATAAAACACTGAGAGGTATGCATCCTGAAATCCCACCAGCAACATCTGACTTTATCGGTTGATTGAGTATTGTTCCTTTCCTATTCTGGCCATGATGTCTTCATAAAATTTGTACCTTATTGAGTTACCATTCACATGAAATTCGAATGAAGTGATTTCGAGTTCTCTACAATACGTTATACTCAAATGATGGGCAAAACGTCATCCTTTTGGTCCCAAAAGCCGTTCATCACAATGTTTAATGCTCTAACTCTCATTCTCAAGATATTTTCCCAATTTCTCTTATTTTCTTCAACAAATACTTATAAATACTTATTTTAAACACAAGTAAATATAACGGCTATCAAATCCCCCCACACTTGAGCATTGTTTGTCCTCAAGCAATTTCTTTGTATTGATGCACAATTAGAAAAGAAACTAAACCATGCAAATTAAAAGTTTAATAAGATGTTAAAAATTAGATATAAACTCTTTAATCTTTCTCGAGCCAAAAACCTTTTTCTATTACTCACAATAAATGTATTTAAGATTAAGAAAAATATTTAAACACTTGATGGGTTTATTTTGTGACAATTTAGGCAATGTGTGGGTATGTCGGTGTTTTTTTTTCTTGTGGACTGAAAACTTGATTTCGTAGAGAAGGTTATTCTAGGAGAACATGAGTTTTTTTTTGGTTTTGTATATAAACTCTTTTTTTTTTGTTCTCCGTAATTAATATCTAGTTTGTCAGAAATGATGAGAATCCGACATTAGAGTGATTTGGAGTTGGGATGAAACTTTTATTTTGAATTTGCACTCTATGCACATTTGTATGGATTTGGAAAATTGTCACAAATTTGAGTGGAAGTGGTGGTTTCAAGATTAATAAATATTTTAATTAATCGAAAAATACATTTTTGTGAGTAAAAGAAAATCTTTCTCAACCAAAACCCTTAAAAGAGAGAATATCAAAAAATTTAACCTTCCTAGAAAAAAATTAATTTGCAAAGAAAAGTTTCTCAACTAATTATTCACCCCCCACACTTGATTTACATTGTCCTCAATGTATATTGGAGAATGTAATGCAAGATGAAATCTTCAATAGTGGAATGAGATGTCTTTGAGAGAAGAAAATGCATGATACTTGAGTTGAGATCAATGATTTTTTTTTGTTTATTTTTTTTTTCTTTTTTCTTTTTTTTTTTGATTTTATTTTTGATTTTTTTTTTGATTTTTTTTTTTGATTTTTTTTTTGGGTTGCCTCCCAATTAGCGCTTAGTTTAACGTCATAGGCCGGATGAATGTACCTCTTTTAAGGCGGTGGATGTGATGCTTTTCTCCGGTAGAATTTGATCATTGTGCCTCCTTTCATTGGGTAGAGTTTCGGGAGAACTTCATTGTTCGTTGGTGTGATCTCAAGTACGTCTTCAGGGTGTGTTGGAGGATCCTCGGGTCCAAATGTTTGTACCTTCTTGATGTCCGTGATGTTTATGACCTTGGGAGGTGTGAAACGGTTTGTGTTGTCCTCCATGTTTTGAGTTTGAATGGATTGTGTCTTCCACACATGGAATGTTTCATCATCTCCTTCCACTCTTAGCCTTACGGTGCCTGCTTGTACATCAATGACGGCTGCGGAAGTGGCCAAAAATGATCTCCCAAGGATGACGGGAACCTCCATCTCTTCCATGTCTAAAACAAGAAAATCTACCGGAAAGTAGAATTTTCCTACTTTGACAAGAACATCCTCCATGATGCCTATTGGATAGCGGATTGTTCTATCCGCTAATTGTAAGGCGATCGTTGTTGGTTGGAGTTCCCCCACACTTAGCTTTTTAAATAGGGAGTAGGGCATAAGATTTATGCTGGCACCAAGGTCACAAAGAGACCTTACCTCCCCGATTTTTCCAATAGAGCATGGAATAGTGAAGCTTCCGGGGTCTTTTAGTTTTGGAGGAAGTTTGTTTTGAATAATGGCACTACATTCCTCCGTTAGTGCCACTGTTGTGAATTCCTCTAGCCTCTTTTTGTTGGAGATTATACCTTTAAGAAATTTTGCATATGATGGAATTTCCGCAATGACTTCCGCAAAAGGTATGTTGATGCTCAATTTCTTGAAAATATCAAGAAATTTCTTGTATTTCTTATCATCTCCTTTCTTCTTCAAGTTTTGTGGATGGGGGATGGGGGGAACATATTGATCCATTATAGGTGGTAACGGTGTACTTCTCCTCTCTGGCATCTTGGGGTCCTCTGTTTGCCTCCCGCTTCTTAAGGTAATGGCCATGACGCTCTCCCTCGGATTGACCTCTGTAGTTGTAGGGAATTTACCTTGCTCTCTAGAACTTACTTTTTTGGCGAGTTGCCCCATTTGAACTTCAAGATTCCGGATGGACGCCTTGGTATATTGCTCGATGGTGTCGATGCGTTGGTTGAGCTTCATATTTTGATCTTCGAAGCGAAGATCCAACTTGGTGAATTGAGAATGGAGATTCCCAATGGATGCCTCCACTCTACTATGGTTCTCTTCATTTTGAGCCTTCATGTTTGCCATGCTTTTGGACATGAATTGCATCATATCTTCCATGGTGATCTCCTTAGACTGCCCAAAATTAGGTGCTTCGGATTGGGGTTGTGGCTTCCAATTGCTCCCTTGGTTCCACCTTTGTTGATTAGAAGGATTATTGTTTCCCCGGTTCCCATAAGAGTTCATGAAATTTACCTCCTCAAGATGTTGAGATAAATCACCTTTCGGGCTTTGAATGCTCTCCACATTAGCTATCTGTTTGACACCTCCCAATATGGCTTGAAGGGCCGTTTGAAATTTCTGCTCAATTTTTGACTCCATTTGTTCAAGCCTTTTGTTGATCTCGTTTGTGATAGAGATTTCATTCATCCCGGCCACCTTGTAATCGTCTCCTTGAAGTTTGGGATTTGAGGCAATGGATTCAATGATTCGGAGTGCTTGAGTTTCATTCTTGTTTCCAATGTAGCCCTCGGCTCGGTTGTCTACAATGGCTTGACAAGGTGCATTCAAACCATTGTAGAACGTGTCAATTTGAAGATCAAGTGGAATGCGGTGGTGTGGACATTCCCTTTGCAATGATTTGAAACGCCGCCATGCATCTTGAAAGAGCTCACCATTTTGTTGTTTGAAATTGAAAATGCGTTGCCTAAGCTCTTGAGTCATGGTGGGTGTGTAGTATTTAGACATGAAGGCATTGTAAATACCTTCCCACGTTGTGTAGCTCGCTGGAGTTTGCTCTAGAAACCATCCTCTTGTCGCCCCTTTGAGAGTGTAGGGGAAGCATTTGAGTTTGAGATCGTCTTCGGCGAGCTTATTCCTTGGAATCCCTTGAATAAATCCATAGAACTCCGTGATAAAGTTCAGTGGATTTTCCCCCGAATGCCCATGAAACTGAGGCATAGCGTTGAAGTAGCTATGCTTTAGTTCATAGTCTCTTGCCTCCTCGCTTAGTACAATGCAAGACGGGGAAGTTGCAACAACGGGTCTCTTCCTCTCATTTAGTGTGGGCATCATATTTGTGGCTTTTTGCTCCTTCCTAATGTGTTTGCAAGTTCTTTTTTTAAACCTTGACTTCTCAAGTGCATGCAAACACAAAGGAATATCTACACACACAAAAATAAATCTTTCCAAGATCAAGTGAAGAAGAGTAAAATAAATTTAGGATTTTTAAGTGATTGTTTTTTTTTCCTTTGGACTTTATTAAACAAGACCGTTTCCCCGGCAACGGCGCCAAAAACTTGATCGGTGATACGTTCGTAATTTCCATTTCTATGTTTATGTTTTTAATTAGTTTTGCTTAACTTTTACTTTGGAAATTACACACTTTTGGTGTAATAGATTAGATTGTTAAATTCTTGTAAATAGGTTAGATTAGACATATTCTGAGCTTAAGCAGGTTTTGGTCACCCAAAGTACAGTTGGTGAACCCAAAAAGTGAAGAGAAAGTGCAAAAGTTCAAAGACAAAAGAAGATCCTGAATTTTGGTCTATACTCGGTCGAGTATTAGCTATACTCGATCGGGTATTAGGTTGGAACTTCAAATCGGATCAGATCCGAAGACAAAGGAACATGCAGGGAAGATTTTGGCCACGATTCTATGTCTATACCCGATCGGGTAGACCGACATACCCGATCGGGTATGCCTTTAAATTGCAAACGAAGATCGGTCGAGTATAGCCCGAATACCACTTTCTAAGCATACTCGACCGGGTATTCATATATACTCGATCGGGTATACACTTAGAAACTAGCCTGAAACCGGTCGAGTATGCCTCGGATCGGGTGTTACACACATACTCGATCGGGTACCATGTATATACCCGATCGAGTACCCGAATCCCATCCCAAAAACCTATAAATACACCTCCTTTCCTTCACAAAAAGATATCCAATCCCTTTGTACATCTAAGCTCAGTATAGAATAGCTCTTTCTTTATATTTTTCATCATGTTTAGTCTCCAAATGAGGAGCTAAACTCTTCCATCTTGGTTTTGCTACTTTGAAGCTTAATGAATTTGTAAGTTGTGAGTTATTTTCTTTAATCTTCTTCCTTGAATATTAATTCTTTCTTTCAAAATACTATCTCTATATCAAAGTTGGGGAGTGTTACTAAGATGACAATTAGTTAACATCTTGACATTGGTCATAGTAATAGCTATTTCTTCCTCTATGATTATATTGGGGAGTGTTGCTAAGATGACAATTAGTTAACATCTTGATATTAATCATAGTAGGATTCATATATTTTAATATTCTTCCTTGAGTATTGATTAATTCCTATTCATATTTCATGTTAATATCTTAAACATTACTTAAAGTATCAACTAGTATTGTTTCTCATATTAATTATTACTAGAATCAATCGGTTAATACGCTTGTTATTAATCCGGTTCTTTCAACGGTAGTAAACTTGGGATATTAATGCATGCATCTCATGGTTAATATGCCAAGGGGAATTAATTATATTGATTAAACCAATAAACCGCTTGTGTTGAGGTTATCAATCTCAATCGTTTTCATCTTAAGTTTATTGCTACTATCAAGTTAATATACGGCGCTTGTTCTATATTGACTCGATAGTAAGTTTTATTAATGAACGCATCTCGTTATTAATAACTACCCTCGATGAACTGGATATACTCCTCGATTGAGTATTCGAGAGGAAGATAGTTAAAGATATAACCGGGATCGACGAACATTTCATTAAGTGGATAAAAGCAAGACCAAGTCTTCATCTCATTGCATTAAACTCATATAGGTTGTTTATCTTAGTGTTGTTAAAACAAACAAATCTAAACCCCCCTTTTTGTTACTACTTTTATAAAAGAAAAGTATTCCTTTCCCTGTGGATACGAACCTTACTACACTATACTACGTATTAGTGTTGTATTGATTAATTATTTTGAGTGCACCTAACGACGAGTGCACGTCAAATTTGGCGCCGTTGCCGGGGAAGGGCAATAAATTTTTCTTTTATTTCATATCAAGAAAAATAAAAATATATATATATATACCAAACAAAAAAATATAAAGAGTTCTTATTTCTTCTATTTCTGAGCTTAGTGGAGTTTATGGTTAAACATCGCTCCATAAACAAAATCATATATCAAACAAACCAAGAAATAGAACAAACTTTCGAGCGGTTGAAAAGTAAATTTTCTAATACCGACTCGGAGGAATCATCTATCAGAGATTCATCCAGCGCTAGTTCTCATTCTAGCGAGACCGAAGAGTCAATAACCATGGCTCTTGAGACAAGAACACTACGGGAGCTCACTGCTCCAAATCTCAATCAACAACCGTTATGTATTACCTTCCCTACACTCGATGAAGGTAATACATTTGAGCTAAAATCTGGGCTCATACATCTACTGCCATCCTTTCATGGCCTAAGGGGGGAGGACCCCAACAAACATCTCTCGGAATTCCATATTGTCTGCACAAGCATGTGCCCCAATGGAGTCACCGAGGAACAAATCAAATTGAGGGCTTTTCCATTCTCCCTCAAAGACACGGCGAAGGATTGGCTATTCTATCTCCCGTCAGGGAGTATAGATACATGGGCGTCAATGAAAAAATGCTTCCTCGAAAGGTACTACCCTGCAAGTACGAAATTCACATGAAATTCGAATGGAGTGATTTCGAGTTCTCTACAATACGTTATACTCAAATGATGGGCAAAACGTCATCCTTTTGGTCCCAAAAGCCGTTCATCACAATGTTTAATGCTCTAACTCTCATTCTCAAGATATTTTCCCAATTTCTCTTATTTTCTTCAACAAATACTTATAAATACTTATTTTAAACACAAGTAAATATAACGGCTATCATTCCCCCGGGAGTAGCCAATGCCCCCCTCGGCGGGGAACTTGAGGCAGAGGTGCCTCATGGAGATGATGGCCTCGAGGTCCTCCAGGGCTGGCCGGTCGAGGATAATGTTGTGGGCGCAGTCGATGTTAACGACGACGAACTCCACTTCGAGCTGGGCTCTATGGAGCCCGTCGCCGAAGATCACCGGGAGGGTTATTACCCCCTCGGAATCAATAATGTCACCGGTGAAGCCGGCAAGAGGGGTCTTAATGGGCCGAAGGGACCCCCTCTCCAGATGCAGCTCTCTGAAGGTGCTGAGGTACATTACATTGACGGAGCTGCCCGTGTCAATGTAAGTTCGGTGAATGATGGTGTCATTTATTTCGGTCCGAATCACCAAGGCATCCCTGTGAGGAGAAGAATTAGGAGGGAGATCTGCGTTGGTGAAGGTGATGGGTTCCTCCCTCAGTCGCTTTACCGGGGGCATATGAGTGACTTCCCCCACGTAAAGCGATTGAGCCCACTTCTTTCGCTGGCTGGTGGAATCACCCCCTGTATTGCCACCGGTGATCATGAGGACGTGGCGTTTTTTCTCCTGGTAGTGGGGGTACTCCTCCTCCTCTTCTTCCAAGTTTCCGATCTCCCTTTTCTTGCCGAGGGGGATGGTATTCGGGTTCACCCAAGCGTTCACCTTCGTGTGGTGCCCTCGGGGAGGCCCCTGATGAGAAGGTCCCTCCCGTCGAGGGCTCTGAACAAATTGGGACAGGTGTCCCGCTTGTATTAATCTCTCGATGGCCGTCTTTAGCTGGTGGCAGTCATCGGTCCTGTGCCCCTGATGCCGATGGAAACAGAAGTAGGGGAACTGAGGGTTGATAGCATGCACCTCCGGGGGTGCGCGAGAGTCGCGCTCAACGAGGCCCCTCTCCTCGGCAAAATCAAGGATGATGCTGACGGGGTGCGTCAATGGTGTCCGGGGGCAGTCCAGGAGGACGGGCTGCGCCCAAGTCTTAGGGCTGCTTTTATAACCTCCCCCGGGCTTGGCTTGGCCTTGCCGAGGGCGGTCATCAGAGGGTCCTGAAGACTTGGGGTGATTTGGAGGAGCCCCCGGCCCCCGGTTGTTCTTATTGTCAGCCCTCGGGGGCTGCTGATCCGGATGTTGGTGATATTTCTCCACCTCCTCGGCCTCAGCATATCGGTCCCCCCGCTGCAAAGCCCTTATGTAGTCGCGGGGGGGGGGGGGGGGGGGGGGTTCAATGATGAGGCTCCTTGAAAAGTTGCTGGTGCGGAGGACGGTTTGTAGGAGGGCCAGGAGGGTCCCGTCATCAGCACCGTGGACTTTGTCGGCTTCCGTCCTCCAGCGCTCCAGGAAGTCCCGAAGGGTCTCATCCCTCTTCTGGCGTATGGTTAGGAGGTGGGAGAAGTGCTTCCTTGTGCGACGCCTCCCGACAAATTGTGTCAAGAATCGCTGGGCGAGTTCTTGCCACGAATCAATGCAGCCCTCGGGCAACCGGTTGAACCATTCGTATGCCGGCCCCTCTAAGGTGGAGAGGAACCAACGACACAAATATTCGTCCGACGCCCCTACCATCATCATGCTGTTTTGATATTTGCTGTAGTGTTCCTGGGGGTCCGTCTTCCCGTTATAGGGCTGTATGTGTTGCCCTCGGTATTTTTCCGGGATCCGGGCCGCCAGTACCCTTGGGGTAAATGGCGTCCGGGTCCGGAGCTGGATGACGGGTTCCCCGGAGCCCTCGGCCACCTTCTTCTGTAATTCCTCCATCTTGGCCATCATGGCATCATATTTGAGATCTGAATGAGGGGTGGAGGTGGTGGCGTGAGCTTTGTTGGCCCCCATTTCATCAAGCCGGCGTTGGAGGGCCGCAATAATTTCGTCCCGGGGATTCTTCGGGAGGGTCTCCGCCCCCTGCGAACGAACCCGGGCCAAGTGGGCCTGGTTGATCTGGTGGCGAGCATCATTGGCATGAAGGGGTGTCTTGCCTTTGTCCCGAGGGGGACGCTCCTCGTCTGCCCTCGAGACAGACCCTCCGCTTTCCTGGGGTCTTTGGAGTGCTTTCCCTCCGAGGCGGTCTTGGACCCCTCGGCGGTCTGGCCCTCCTCCGAGCCGGTTGAGGGCGGAAGTGCGGGGCCTTTCTCTGTTGTCATTGTGGCGGTCCCGGGACTGAACTTCCTGGGAGGACGTGTCTTGGGCCGCTACCCCTTCGTCGTTCCTAACCCGAGGGGTGGGGTTTCCGAAGGGGTGTGGTAGAGGGGGAAGTATGATGTTCTCCCCAACCTGGGGTTGAGCCGGAGCCAGGGTGCCGAAGGCACCCGGGTTCTGTGTGAGCGTTTAGATGAAGGCGGAGAGCGCCGATTTCACGTCGATGGTGAGAACCGGAGGGCTGACTTGGTCATCGCTCCAGTTTCTCTTCTTGGCCTCGATGCCGAGGCGGGCATCGGGGGCATTCTGTTGGATCTGAAGGCGTAGGTTGACAGCCGCCTGTTCCAGCCCAGTGATGACACCGCCCTCGGGAGCCCTGTGAGAGGCTTCGGGGGCGTTGACGTCGCCGAGGGCCATGTTTTGGAGTTGACACGTGTTGTTCTCACCATTTTTGGTAGAGGGCTAGTGCTTGGCGAAGGGGGAGGGTTTCTTACTCGATTTGTTCGACCTCTCAACGAGAGCACCAAATGATGGATAGTCTACCCGGGGGTATATATCCGAAGGGTTATTGCTGGGAATAACTTAGAGAGAAGTCAGAGCAAGTAAATGTAGAGAGAGAGAGAGAGAGTATTATAAATGTGGAGCGTTTTCAGCGTTTTCAGCGTGGTTACAAATGGGGAGATGGGGTACTATTTATAGTAGCAATAAATGCCGGACAGGGACACGTGTCAAGCGCCTATTGGCCGAGGGGTCACCGCAACTGGTTGGCGTTGGCAAACGCATGTGGCCGCATTTAATGCGGCTGTTGGATGGGACATTGCACAGGGTACGGTGATCTGTACGCGCGTGAAGAGGAGATCTTGTCGAGTGAGATGCCTTCGGCTATAGAGCAGCAGCTGAGGGCTAATCAAACCGGTGGCACCCTAGTGCCGAGGGCTCACAGTGCCGAGGGCTACTGTTTTTGCCGTTTTCTCCCAGTTTCTTAGTTTGCTTGAGAAACCCGTTCTGTGAGAGTTTAGAGCCTTCGGCCAGGGGGCCGAAGGCACCCCTGGCGCGTAGTGCGGGCTGCTTGGTACTCTGGGAGCTGTGATTTGGGCCTGTCGGGCCTTCTGGGCCTGTTGGGCCTTTGCTGGAGTAGTAGGAGTCTGTGGGTCGGGGGTTCCCGGGCCATATACTCCATCAGTTTAGTTTGTAAAATAGTTGTAATTTGTTTAGATTAGGGGTTTTCCGAGCTTAAACTAGGTAAAGATCATCAAAAGGATCCTGGAATAGTCAAGGAAAGTGCAAGGGGACAAGAGAAAGTGGAAATTTGGGAAAATAGTCAAAAACTCGACCGGGTTTTCCAAAAACCTGATCGGGTTTGACTTGACCCGAAGAGTAAATACGATTTGGAGGCAATAAAACGTGCAGGGCGAAGATTTGGCAAAGATTTGTCTTTTACCTGATCGGGTAAATCAAAAACCCGATCGGGTAGATATGACTAATGAAGATTCTGGGCAATTACTCAGTAAACCCGATCGGGTTTCTGAAAAACCCGGTCGGGTAAATGACTCTGTCACCTCCAAACACCTATAAATACACCCCTTTTCCTTCCCATTTGATCACCAATTCCTATACACCTCTAAGCTCAGTTTAATTAAGTACTTTCTTTATATTTTTATCATGTTTAGTTTCCAAATGAGGAGCTAAACTCTTTCATCTTGGTTGTGCTACTTTGAAGCTTAATGAATCGTAAGTTGTGAGTTATTCTTCTTTAATCTCCTTGAATATTAATGAATTCTCATTCATATTTCATATTAATATTTTGAGCATTACTTAAAGGATCAACTAGTTTTGTTTCATATATTAATTATTACTAGAATCAATCGATTAATACACTTGTTATTAATTCGGTTCTTTCAACAGTAGTAAACTTGGATTATTAATGCATGCGTCTCATGGTTAATAATCTAAGGGGAATTAATTATATTGATTAAACCAATAAACCACTTGTGTTGAGGTTATCAATTTCAATCGTTTTCATCTTAAGTTTATTGCTACTATCGGGTTTGTTGAGATTTATTCCCTCAACCCTCAGGCCCAACATGTAACTTGGGGGTTTCGAATGGGTGTTGGACAAGTAAGGTGAAGAAACAAGCAGGAAATGGGCCAAACAACTGTATTCACTCACTCGAACTATTACAAGCCGAAGGGCCGAACGTACTGTGATGTGCTATGAACTGCTCTTACTGCTATAATGCTAGGATGTCAAATTGTGAACCCTTTACAATGGAATAAATGCTACTATTTATACCGACACGGGGTAGTTGGCTATGTCGATGTGGCAGGCTGTGGGTGCCATGATCCCAACCACCAAATCTTCTACAATAAATGCGCTTCCCACCAGAATCTTGGCTTCCCGCCATTGGGTAGGGACGTTCATCCCCAAGGGCTTGGCCGTTGTCTCTTGTCGGGATCTTGATTCTTTTCCAATGGAAGAGACGATGTTCGTCCTCGGTTAGGGCAACTATCCCTGACGTGTCCTTGGGTCGCCCTTGGTCCCTTATTAAGTGGTGGGGACGCCCGTCCCTTAGTACCTCGTAGGGATCCTGAGAACGTTGTAGCGGTGGCAGCGCAACCTGCAACGGAGGTGGAGCATTCTGCCGATTATGACTCCGGCGAAGAGGCCGAAGAGGGGGACGACCTCCGGGTATTCAAGCTTGGTTTCTTGATGGACCAACACCGGCACCTCGTGCTTATCCCCAACGTTGCCGTGATCGATCAGGTCTTCTCTAGGAGGGCCCTGAAGGAGCTGCAAACTCTCCTCCCTCCACTGTTTCATTACAGCCTCCGGGGTGCAGACAACCTCTTCAAAAGACGTCCGGGAATGGTGATGGTGCATATGGACTCCATAAAGGCCGGACTGCGTTTCCCACTTCATCCGTTCTATTTTGACTTTTTCAGGGACTACAGTGTTGTTCCGGCTCAGTTTATATCGAACTCCTACCGCCTCGTCTCCACCTTCATTGTTCGTTGCAAATCGCAAGGACTCACCCCCAATTTGGATCTCTTCCATTATTTCTTTCAAGTCGCCCCCCAAAATGCCGATGGATTTCTGAGCGTGGCCGCGTGTCCCAAAAGGAAGCTGTTCGATGGTGCCCCCACTTCCATCCATGACTGGAAAAACCGTTTTTTCTTCATTCGATATTCGAACCCGCGTGTCCCTGAGCCGCTCGGGAGAAGGATGTCGCCGAGCTCAAGAGGAAAGCCAATGCGGCTTTGAAGAAGGAGCGGGAGGCTGTACGGCTGAAAGAGGCTGCCCAGGCCGAGATGGAAAAGCTCCAGGCTGCCCTGGCCCAGGCCCAACAGGAGCTCCAGGCCGTCCGGGACCAGGGCCATAAGGAGAAGCAAGATCTTCTTTCCAAGGTGACCCTAGCCGAAAAGCACGGGATCTCCTTTGTCCGAGCCGCTGATCCTTCCCCGGGTCCTGAGGGCGGGCCTGCCCCTGGCGACGTTCTGACTCTGGTCCTTAATGTTGAGGAGTTCAAGAAGACATACCAATTCCTCCAGGCCACGCATGAATACTGTCGGGGAGCCGCGGGGGAGGTCTTCGAGGCCGAACTGCAGCCTGTGCCGGAGAAGGAGCGCTTAGTTCACGGGGTGCGGCTCTTACAGAAAACTGCGCTCGATGGTGAGTGGCTCGCCGAGCTTGCTGATGACGCCTTTGCCAAGGGGTACTATGAGGACGTGAAGGATCTCAAGGGTGTCCTTCCTCTGGTCAGCTGCCGGGATAGTTGCTCAAAATTGTCGATGGACCCGGGCCTGAGCTGCCCGAACCATTCATGCGCTGGTCCTCTAAGAGTGCTGAAGAAAAGCCTACAGATGGCCTCGTCGGAGACTCCCAACATAGAGAGTGTTCCTTGATAGGATAGAAAATGGGCTTTGGGGTCCTCGACCCCGTCATAAATCAGAGTTCCCGGGGGCCGAACGTCCCTCGAGATGTCCACTGCCATTACCCTGGCAGAGAAAGGGGGTGAAAGTGCAATCCTGGGCTGCGCCGGTGTAGCCTCCGTATGTCGGTTCAGTTCATTGACCTGCGTCTGCATTTCTATGAGCATGGCATCCCGCGGTTCACTTGACTTCTTTGGTTAAGGACTTTCTCTTAAATCTTAAAACCCAAGAGGTCAAGGTCTGCGGCATTTGCACACAACAAGGGCATCCTACCGATTCATACCCATCACTTCAAGAAGATAACCCCGAGCAAGTCAACGCTTTAGGGTTCCAAAATCAAAAGAGGTACGATTCTTACGGCAACACTTACAATCCCGGGTGGAGAGATCACCCAAATCTTATCTCAATTCAGGAAGGAATTACAAACGGCTATGGGGACAAAATTGAAGTTAAGTACTGCTTTTCATCCAACCACGGATGGGTAGACCGAAAGAACAATCCAAATGTTAGAAGACATGTTGAGGGCATGTGTTCTTGATTTGCAAGGATCATGGGATGAGCACCTAGACTTAATAGAGTTTTCGTACAATAACAGTTATCATGCTAGCATCGGAATGGCCCCGTACGAAGCTCTATACGGTCAAAAGTGTAGAAGTCCCTTATGTTGGGGTGACATTGTCGATCAGGTGGTTCTAGGACCACAATACTTGCAAGATACCATAGAGAAAGTCAAAGTCATCCAAGAGAGGATGAAGGCTGCCCAAGACCGACAGAAATCATATGCCGATCTTGGGAGGATGCCAGCTGAATTCGAGATAGGGGAGAAAGTTCTACTCAAAGTCTCTCCTACAAGGGGAGTAATGAGGTTCGGGAAGAAAGGGAAACTAAGTCCGAGGTTCATCAGACCCTACGACATCCTAGAGAATGTGGGAAAAGTGGCATATCGATTAGCTATACCCACAGAGTTGGATAAGGTAACAAACGATTTTAAAACAAGATACTTTTCAACGATTAGATTTCATCCTTAACATACAGACTTGTGCTAGGTACATAACGTGTTTCACGTATCACAATTAAAGAAGTACGTTCGAAATGAGTCACATATCATCAATCCTGAGGTAAGAGACCCTAAACTTAACATGAACCAAAGTAAACTGGAAATAATATAAGTTAACCCTTACATTATTAGGTGATTGAAATGGATGAGGCGTTATCCTACGAAGAAAAACCCGTAGAGATCCTTGATACTAAAACCCGAGAGACGAGGAAGAAGAAAGTTAAGATGGTAAAAGTACTTTGGTCAAACCATTTGACCGAGAATGCAACCTGGGAGACAGAAGAGGATATGCGTAAACGGTATCCTGAACTGTTCAACTAAGGTAAATATTGGGTTACGAGGACGTAACCTTTCTTTTAGGGGGGCAGGATGTAACATCTTAATACTTGTAATACTTCATCTTCATACTTAATTCTCGTCTTAGTTTATGCTTCGAGGACGAAGCATTCTTTAAGGAGGGTAGAATGTGATACCTTGAAAATTTGAAATAAAAATAAATAAATAAATAAATCAGATAAGTTATATCTGATAAATCAAATGAAAGTAATATAAAAATATTTTGTATTATACTTGGTGTATAAAAATATATGCATGCTACATGCAATAAAATTAAACACTTATGTGGCATCGAAAAACTAAAATAAAAATAAAATAGAAATAAACCAGATAAAATATAGATGACGGAATAAATAAATAAATAAATAAATAAAAAATAGTAAGAATATTAAAAAAAATTACTAATAATAGTATCAAATTAATAAATGAAAATATCAGATCATAAAACAATGACACATGCTAGGATCACCTACCAAATAATGTATATACATTATATACATATTTTTACATATATAATTATATATATTTATATGTAAAAATTAAAATAAAAGAAAATAAAATAAAATAAAATTAAACATCAGCATAAATGGGAATCAAATCATGAATCAATACACATGCCATGTTCATCAACTACCAACCTATCATATACATTATTATTATTATTATTATTATTATTATTATTATTATTATTCATAGAATTATCAAATAAATAAAATAAACCATAAGGACCATCTAGACCTATAAATACACCCTCTTAGCCATCCCAAACACTGCAAATCGGAGAGAAAGAAGCTATATATATACATATACATATATATACATAATCTCGCCGGAAAATTTATCTATATTATTTTACGTATTAAACTTCGTAAAAACGATAGAGGAGGGTCGTGAGAGGTCTAGGAATACTTCCCAATAAATTCCAGACCGATTCGTAGTCACCGGAGCATCCTAGAGCTCGCCGGAGTTACAAGTCGTGGAAGCGGGTCTTCAGAAAAAGCGGATATTTTGCCGTAGATAGGGGTGGCGGAGCTTCGTCTTGCCATCAGGATCATTTTGCAACTTGAATCGTCGAAATTCGTTACCTGTAAGTCAAGTTATAGCTCGCCGAAGTTTTTGTAATTCCGGTCGCCGGAAACGCGACCCGGAGAAGAGCTGGGAAGAAGACAACCCAGTCTTCTTGGGCCGGGTCGTGTATTTGGGCCGATTCGGCCCAGTTTCAATAGCAATTAAAAATAAAATAGTAAATGAAATAAATAAAATCTGGAAAAATATAAATTAAATACCTAGTAAAAATATACATATTCGGACCAACCAGATATGAAAGATAATATTTTTAGCTATTTTTAATTGATTTAATTGTAATTAGGCCAATTTGTACATATTTAGTAAATAATTAACTAAATGACGAAATAAATTACGAAATAATTATTGGAGTAAACTAGATTAAATATATGACTAACTAGGACATTTGGGACCTTTTGTTATTAATAAAAATTATGATTAGTATATTTAATTGTAATTAAACCGGTTAATAGAGATATGGAATTAAATGAAAAAATAAGGGAAATAATTCTAAAATAAATATCTGGACAACCTAGGTCAAATATAGACACCAAATATAGTTATGAACTATTATAAATTTATAAAGTCGATTATTAAGCTATTTAATTTAATTGGGCCATATAAAACTAGTTAAGTAATTAAATAAGAAAATTGATTAATAATGGTGAAGTAAATAAAATCACTAAGACGGGAAATAATATTATGGACTAAAAATGAGGTTTGGAATAAAATAAAGAAAAGAAAATAAAGTTGGGATAGCTAGTATAAATGAATGACTATATTTGGACTTAATAAATAAATCATTTAATTAGTGGACTAATTAAATTAGTGTGATTAAATTAATAATTATCATCCTTAATTGTTACTTTTTGGACTCCATATAAATTATTAAACTATATGAACTCATAAAAATTAGTTGATTAATACAAACTAATTAATTAAGTAATATGTACTTAATAATTTAGTTAATCGACTCCATTAGACTAGTTTAACTAAATCAATTAGTTTAATGGATAAATTAATTAAATTATGGACGTATTAATATTGTTGGACTTTATATTAAAAATATAAAATTAAAACGAAATTAGAATTTGATTGATTGCCTTAATTGAATTAGATTAATGTATTTAACTATATTTATGTAATTAAACTTATTTAGTTGATGAAATTAATTAAATTAATTTAGTTAGCCAAATAAATAAACTGGAGGATTGAATTAGTTATGGTAATTGGATTAGTTAGTATAAATAAACTATTAAACTAATTAAAGTTATTATTGAGAATATATTATCATTAATGATTAATATTTCGAATTATTTCTTACGGAAAATTATTATTCAAAGGTTTATTAAATAAATTATATAAATTATGTAAACTGAAATTGAACTGAAATTGATTATTTAAATTCGAAATATTGAAACTATTATGTAATTAATTTAATTAGACTAGTTAACTAATTAACCAAATAAGTTAAAGTAAATTATGGAGGGGATTAGTATGATTAAAGAAAATAATAAGGTTGGATTGAAAATTAACAATTAAATAAGATTTATGAATCTAACGTAAAAGTTATATTTAAATAAGGAATTATGAAATTAAAATAATTAAAATAATTAAAGGTTGGATAGATAGGAAATAACACAAATAATAGAATAAGTATTGATTTAGAATTTTGATATATATTAGAAGGTGAATTCAAGTGAAGGCCAAGCTAGAGATTTTATTAAGGGGATTATCGCAATTTAAGGTAAGTTCTATGTCAACCAAAAATGTTTTATCTCGTATTTATATGTATGCAATATTTGAACTATGTGAACTATTTATGATTTGGAAACTATTTGTTTGACATGGAATGAATATTTTGAATGTATGGATATTGGTGAATTATTATTTATTATGGATTATTAAATGTATATTCTTTTTATTAAAGAATATTGGTGGATTGATATTTATTACAAAGTATATTTTTGGAAAGTGTGACAAGAATGACTTTGGGAGAAAACTTAAAGTTTTTCATAATATACTTTTACGTCTCGAGAGAAACACGAGGCGTGGGTGATTAGGACTACTACTACTTTTGGTGATTTTTATTTGGGTCGGTAACCAGTCCGGCAATGACATGCTCCGGTAGATATCTCGGGCTTCTATTTGAGGACCAAAGGTCCTTTGGTGGTCGTAGTAGTAGTTACCTAATTTACCCCTGGACAATGTCCCTTGTGAGTAGGTGGTAGAAAACATCCTGCCTACTTGGGTTTCTTACTACTCGGAGGGCTTGGAATCCCTTTTAGAGGGTGTGCACACTTAAGGTAGAAATTCAGCTTCCAAATTGGTGGTCGGTGGGAGCCGGAATTCCGGGATGAGTCGTAAATAACAACGACTCGTTGGGCTCGAGGAATCTTGAGTTTCGCCCACTCTTAAAAGAAATCTAAAGTATTACTTTTGGAGGAATTGAGGAATGACATTATCTATTGAAGAAATTATTTTGAGACATGAAGTTATTTTGGAGATATGAGAGGGTATTTTCTATATATATACCTATACCAATCCTATTTTCCAAATTATATTATTTTACGGGTTCGGGTGGAATCTTACTTAGCTCTAAAGCTAATTTTTATCTCTTTTGTCTTCTTCTCTTTACTCTATTGTACAGATGATTATGATTATGAAGATTGATGTACTTGCTGCCCGAGTGTTCCGCTAGTTGCACACGTTTGATTAATTATCGTTGTTTAAATTTGTAATTCATAAACTTTGTCCTAAGGCCTATTTCATTGTTATTTGAACTTATGGTGGATAGCCTGTGCACTCAATCATGTATAGGTTGAGTGTGGCGGTGATGCACCTATTTTTCCATTAAAGACTTCCGCTGTATTCTAAATATGTTTAATAATAAAGATGGTTTCATTTAAAATGTGATTTTATTTGGGTGGGAAAAATGGGGGTGTTACAAGTTGGTATCAGAGCCCTTAGATTCTCCGAAGGGATTAGAACACGAGGTAATAGGTCGTAGGGAGAAGTTCTGTCACCAAGACGATAACGGTTTAAGCTAGTTGGTTCTTAATTGAGCCTTGCGCTCGTCCAACTAACTGGGAATTTCTCCTTGTGTTGAAACTTCGTCGTTCGAAATCCTTGAAGGAAACTTTTGAAATTGTACCTCCAAATGGGAAATTTTCAATTTTTTTTTTAAACTAGAAGAAATAATATAGCTAGAAATGGCCTATTAGGAACGTGGTGAGGACCTTGTGAGTAATTCTTTTCGTTGCATGTATGTGATAATTGTGCTAATTGTGGGCCCATATGAGAAATGGGAACCCTAAATGTTGAAGGGAATGCCTCATAAGGCAAAATTCCAAAGTGGCCAAGGTATGTACAAACATTATGTGCAAAAGTGGTGTTATGTGAACTGTGAATCCTGTGTATAATAGTATGGTACGATTTTCATATTATCATGTTGTATAGCCTATGGAATCCTTAGTTGAAATAGGATCCTTAAGAGCAAAATAGGGAAATTCTTACACGAATATATTGTGTTATTAAGATATCATGGCACCGAGAAGAGACCCTGATAATACACCCACCAATGCTGAGCTGGCACAAAGCGTCCAACAACTGGCGCAGTTCATGCACACACTAGGTGCTACTGTACTCCAGAATCACCAAAATCAGAACAATGGAAATGATGCTGCTAAACGAGTAGCATCTCGCAACCCACCGAGCTTTCATGGGCAAGAAGATCCTCGTATCCTCGAGGATTGGATCTGACTCTTTGACGCGGTGAACTGTCCGGAAGAGCAAAAAGTTGACATTGCTGTTTATTACTTACAAAAAGAGGGGGATAACTGGTGGGTCTCATCAGGCCCAGCTCTACGTCAACAACCCAATTTCAATTGGGAAGCTTTCAAGATTGCCATGAGGAAACGTTTTTATCCTGCTCACGTCCAGGCCACCATGCATGAGGAATTCATACATTTGAAACAACTGGACATGAGTGTCCAAGAATATCACACTAAATTCCTGGACCTCGCGCCATTTGCAAAGACAATAGTGCCTGATGAGAGCACCAAAATCGAGAAGTTTATTCGTGGACTAAACTTTGATACACAAAAAACCGTCGCTGTTTTGGGTTGCCAAACTCTGACGGATGCCTATGATAGAGCTGCAGTTCACTATTGTGTTCAGCAGTTTTAAAGAGAGAGAAACTAGAAATGAAGAGGTACGGAGATGAGGAGAGAGGTTGGGGAGAAAAGAGGTTTAGGGCGAACCCACCTACACAACAACAAGAACGGAGGGAGAGGAGAAATGACCAAAGCGGAAGAAATTTCCGTGGTCAAAACCAGCAAAATGATCGGAGAACTGCTCCTAGAGATAGGCACTTCTACTGCAAGAAGTGCGGGAGAGATCACCCTTCGGTTAACTGCGACGGGAGCCTAACCAAATGTTTCAATTGCGGGAAGCTAGGGCACCGATCCTTCGAGTGTCTGTCAAAGACCAATGGGGCACCATTGAACCAGGTGCAATATCATGATGGAAACCGAACCGGGCCTAATGGCGGGCAAAACAACAACAATGCCGTCACCATCAATAACAACCGCAACTCTCGAGGAGGAGGGGAGAATAATCGCGGTCACTGTAATGGAGGTAACCAAGGAAATGGCGGGAATAATGGCAATGGCGGAAATAACGGAAACCGTCCGAACCAAGGGTGAATCATGGTAATGAACCAAGCCCAAGCCAATGCCAATGATGTGGTCTCAGGTACATTCCTTGTAAATTCTGAGCCTGCTTATGTTCTATTTGATTCTGGTGCTTCTCACAGCTTCATATCTTCTAATTTCGTTTAGAGATTAAAGATTGAACCAACAGCTAGAATAGACTTGAATGTAAGAACTGCCTCAGATAAATTTGTAACTTGTGGAAATGTATACTCCAACATTTCCGTACTCATATGTGAGTCCAACCTACCTGGAGACTTAATCCAATTTGACTTAGAAGATATAGATGTAGTACTGGGCATGGACTGGTTGGGGAAGTACAAAGCTAGGATCCTATGTGATGAACAGAAGGTGATCTTGAAGGGTCCAAATGGGAAGAGAATATCTTACAAAGCAATCACAACCAAGCCTAGTATGAAGCTGATGACTATGCGACAATTACGACAACATATTCGAAAGGGGTATGAAACCTACTTGTGTTTGATGAAAGAGGTGAATATAGAAGAGCCAAACATTGACCAAATTGCTGTAGTCAATGAATTTCTGGACGTATTTCCGGATAAGATTCCGGGAATGCCGCCCGAGAGAGAAGTTGAATTCTCAATTGAGTTGATGCCCGGAACTGCACCAATTTCAAAAGCACCTTACCGGATGGCACCAAAAGAAATGCAAGAGCTGAAGGAGCAACTGGAGGAGCTATTGGAGAAGGGTTACATAAGGCCGAGTGTCTCACCTTGGGGCGCTCCGGTCTTATTTGTCAAAAAGAAAGATGGGAGTCTAAGGCTATGTATCGATTACCGGGAGTTGAATCAAGCAACTATCAAGAACAAATATCCATTACCCCGGATTGACGACTTGTTTGATCAATTAAAAGGAGCTAGCACGTTCTCTAAGATAGACTTGCACTCTGGCTACCATCAAATGAGAATAGCCGAGAAATATGTACCAAAGACAGCATTCCGCATGAGGTATGGACATTACGAGTTCACTGTGATGCCGTTTGGTTTAACTAATGCACCAGCGGTATTCATGGATCTAATGAAACGTGTATTCCGACCTTACCTTGATACCTTTGTAGTAGTATTCATTGATGATATCCTCGTATATTCAAAAACCCCGGAGGATCACGAGAAACACTTGAGACTCACATTGCAAACTTTGAGAGAGAACCAGTTGTATGCCAAACTCTCAAAGTGCGACTTCTGGCAGGATCGGGTAGCGTTCTTGGGTCACATTATCACCCAAGAGGGCATATCCGTAGACCCATCCAAGATTAAGGTGGTGATTGAGTGGCGTGCACCTACCTCGGTCACGGATGTAAGAAGTTTCTTGGGATTAGCTGGTTACTATCGGAGATTTGTTAAAGATTTCTCCAAGATAGCAAGACCGTTAACCAACCTGACGAAGAAGACAACCAAGTTCTATTGGGATGAAGATTGTGAAGTGGCATTTCAAGAGTTGAAGAAAAGACTCACAACCGCGTCGGCCTTGACATTACCGTCAGGGACGGAGGGGTTCGATATCTATAGCGATGCATCTAAGAAGGGGTTGGGGTGTGTGCTTATGCAGAATAGGAAAGTGGTGGCTTATGCATCAAGACAATTGAAGGTGCATGAAGTCAACTATGCTACTCATGACTTGGAGTTAGCTGCAGTAGTGTTTGCACTGAAAATCTGGAGACATTACCTATACGGAGCACAATGTAAGATATACACTTGATAGAGTATATATCTAGAGAGAAGTGAGAGCTAGAGAGAGAAGTGCAATATATGCTTCAATAGAATGATTTGGTAACCCTTACAACTACTCCCAAGGGGAGTATTTATAGAGAAAATTAGGGCTGGGCTCCCAAGTCTTGGGCTTGGGAGGCCCATTTACAACAGGGCCACTAATGGGCCGGATACAAAGTGTATAGAAATGATAAGTATAAAATCCTGTTCTAGAGGCTATCTGTGGATGACGAGGGCATGGCCGATGAGGGCATGGCCGACGAGGTCACCCGGTTCTCCGGGCTTCTGGATCATATTCTGGGTGGTCTTCTTTCTGGCCGATGAGGGCATGGCCGATGAGAGCATGGCCGATGAGGGCACCCGGTTCTCCGGGCTTCTGGATCATATTCTGAGTAGATCATTTCCTGGCCGATGAGGGCATGGCCGATGAGGGCACCCGGTTCTCCGGGCTTCTGGATCATATTCTGAGTAGACCTTTTCCTGGCCGATGAGGGCATGGCCGATGAGAGCATGGCCGATGAGGGCACCCGATTCTCCGGGCTTCTGGATCACATTCTGGATAGATCTTTTCCTGGACAATGAGGGCATGGCCGACGAGGTCACCCAGTGATCATGGTACCTTCTGTTCTTCTGAGTATGTGGGTCCTGAGGCCTAGACCAATATACTCCATCAACACTGACCACAAAAGCTTGAAGTACATATTCACTCAAAAAGAGCTTAACATGAGGCAAAGAAGATGGCTCGAACTTCTAAGTGATTACGACCTGGAAATCTAATACCACGAGGGAAAAGCTAATGTGGTGGCAGATGCTCTGAGCCGGAAATCTGAGCACTCATGCCGAGCAACATGGATATTACCAGAAGAACTGTTCCGAGACTTTCAAAGATTGAACTTGGAAGTAAAACAATATGTCGAAGTAGATAGTGAAATACCGTTATGTACTATGACTGTTACACCATCTATCTTCGAGGAGATCAAGAATGGGCAACCGGGAGATGTGAAGCTCGAGAGAATCAAGGAAAGAATGAAAGATGGGGTCAATGGACCATTCAGGACACATGAAGATGGGAGCATCCGATACAAGGGAAGGTGGTGTGTTCCTCTTAAGTGTGCAGATGTTAGAAGTCCCTTATGTTGGGGTGACATTGTCGATCAGGTGGTTCTAGGACCACAATACTTGCAAGATACCATAGAGAAAGTCAAAGTCATCCAAGAGAGGATGAAGGCTGCCCAAGACCGACAGAAATCATATGCCGATCTTGGGAGGAAGCCAGCTGAATTCGAGATAGGGGAGAAAGTTCTACTCAAAGTCTCTCCTACAAGGGGAGTAATGAGGTTCGGGAAGAAAGGGAAACTAAGTCCGAGGTTCATCAGACCCTACGACATCCTAGAGAATGTGGGAAAAGTGGCATATCGATTAGCTATACCCACAGAGTTGGATAAGGTAACAAACGATTTTAAAACAAGATACTTTTCAACGATTAGATTTCATCCTTAACATACAGACTTGTGCTAGGTACATAACGTCTTTCACGTATCACAATTAAAGAAGTACGTTCGAAATGAGTCACATATCATCAATCCTGAGGTAAGAGACCCTAAACTTAACATGAACCAAAGTAAACTGGAAATAATATAAGTTAACCCTTATATTATTAGGTGATTGAAATGGATGAGGCGTTATCCTACGAAGAAAAACCCGTAGAGATCCTTGATACTAAAACCCGAGAGACGAGGAAGAAGAAAGTTAAGATGGTAAAAGTACTTTGGTCAAACCATTTGACCGAGAATGCAACCTGGGAGACAGAAGAGGATATGCGTAAACGGTATCCTGAACTGTTCAACTAAGGTAAATATTGGGTTACGAGGACGTAACCTTTCTTTTAAGGGGGCAGGATGTAACATCTTAATACTTGTAATACTTCATCTTCATACTTAATTCTCGTCTTAGTTTATGCTTCGAGGACGAAGCATTCTTTAAGGAGGGTAGAATGTGATACCTTGAAAATTTGAAATAAAAATAAATAAATAAATAAATCAGATAAGTTATATCTGATAAATCAAATGAAAGTAATATAAAAATATTTTGTATTATACTTGGTGTATAAAAATATATGCATGCTACATGCAATAAAATTAAACACTTATGTGGCATCGAAAAACTAAAATAAAAATAAAATAGAAATAAACCAGATAAAATATAGATGACGGAATAAATAAATAAATAAATAAATAAATAAATAAATAAAAAATAGTAAGAATATTAAAAAAAATTACTAATAATAGTATCAAATTAATAAATGAAAATATCAGATCATAAAACAATGACACATGCTAGGATCACCTACCAAATAATGTATATACATTATATACATATTTTTACATATATAATTATATATATTTATATGTAAAAATTAAAATAAAAGAAAATAAAATAAAATAAAATTAAACATCAGCATAAATGGGAATCAAATCATGAATCAATACACATGTCATGTTCATCAACTACCAACCTATCATATACATTATTATTATTATTATTATTATTATTATTATTATTATTATGATTATTATTATTATTATTCATAGAATTATCAAATAAATAAAATAAACCATAAGGACCATCTAGACCTATGAATGCACCCTCTTAGCCATCCCAAACACTGCAAATCGGAGAGATAGAAGCTATATATATACATATACATATATATACATAATCTCGCCGGAAAATTTATCTATATTATTTTACGTATTAAACTTCGTAAAAACGATAGAGGAGGGTCGTGAGAGGTCTAGGAATACTTCCCAATAAATTCCAGACCGATTCGTAGTCACCGGAGCATCCTAGAGCTCGTCGGAGTTACAAGTCGTGGAAGCGGGTCTTCAGAAAAAGCGGATATTTTGCCGTAGATAGGGGTGGCGGAGCTTCGTCTTGCCGTCAGGATCATTTTGCAACTTGAATCGTCGAAATCCGTTACATGTAAGTCAAGTTATAGCTTGCCGAAGTTTTTGTAATTCCGATCGCCGGAAACGCGACCCGGAGAAGAGCTGGGAAGAAGACAACCCAGTCTTCTTAGGCCGGGTCGTGTATTTGGGCCGATTCGGCCCAGTTTCAATAGAAATTAAAAATAAAATAGTAAATGAAATAAATAAAATCTGGAAAAATAAAAATTTAATACCTAGTATAAATATACATATTCGGACCAACCAGAATTGAAAGATAATATTTTTAGCTATTTTTAATTGATTTAATTGTAATTTGGCCAATTTGTACATATTTAGTAAATAATTAACTAAATGACGAAATAAATTACGAAATAATTATTGGAGTAAACTAGATTAAATATATGACTAACTAGGACATTTGGGACCTTTTGTAATTAATAAAAATTATGATTAGTATATTTAATTGTAATTAAACCGGTTAACAGAGATATGGAATTAAATGAAAAAATAAGGCAAATAATTCTAAAATAAATATCTGGACTACCTAGGTCAAATATAGACACAAAATATAGTTATGAACTATTATAAATTTATAAAGTTGATTATTAAGCTATTTAATTTAATTGGGCCATATAAAACTAGTTAAGTAATTAAATAAGAAAAATGATTAATAATGGTGAAATAAATAAAATCACTAAGATGAGAAATAATATTATGGACTAAAAATGAGGTTTGGAATAAAATAAAGAAAAGAAAATAAAGTAGGGATAGCTAGTATAAATGAATGACTATATTTGGACTTAATAAATAAATAATTTAAATAGTGGACTAATTAAATTAGTGTGATTAAATTCATAATTATCATCCTTAATTGTTACTTTTTGGACTCCATATAAATTATTAAACTATATGAACTCATAAAAATTAGTTGATTAATACAAACTAATTAATTAAGTAATATGTACTTAATAATTTAGTTAATCGACTCTATTAGACTAGTTTAACTAAATCAATTAGTTTAATGGATAAATTAATTAAATTATGGGCGTATTAATATTGTTGGACTTTATTGATGGAGTATATGGGTCTGAGCCCCCGGACCCACATACTCAGAAGAACAGAAAGCACAAGACGCAGAGTGGCGCCCTCGTCGGCCAAGGGACCCCCCGTCGGCCGAAAAGGTGCCAACCCAGATTATGGTCCTGAGCCCAAGGAACCCGGGTGCCCTCGTCGGCCACGCCCTCGTCGGCCGTGCCCTCGTCGGCCACGCCCTCGTCGGCCACGAAGACCTCACAGAACCGGATTCTACACTTACTCATTTGTACAGCCCATTAGTGGCTTTGTATTCGGCCCAGTAGCGGTCCAGTTGTAAATGGGCCTCCCAAGCCCAAGGCTTGGGAGCCCAGCCCGTATTTTCTCTATAAATACTCCCCTTGGGAGTAGTTATAAGGGTGACAAATTCATTCTATTGAAGCATATTATTGCACTTCTCTCTCTAGCTCTCACTTCTCTCTAGATATACTCTATCATTTGGTGCTCTCGTTGAGAGCTAGAACAATCAAGTTAGCACCCTTCGTCGCTACCAAGCACAGCTAACCACTAATCATGGGAAGAACTAAATCAAACCGCAACCTCGTCAGCAAGGCCATCCCTGAGGACCAAGAGGCCAGTGAGCACGACGAGGATGCCACGACCGACCAGGTCGGTGGAGGGGACGTCTTCCAGGAGGCCTTCAACCTCACGGCGGACCTCCGCAACCAACTCAACGGCGGAGCCCCTGATGCCCGCATCGGCTTGGATAAGAAACGAGCTGAGAAGACGGACCACGCCCCGGCCCAGCCTATGGCCGCGGCCTCTCCGTCCGTGGATCCACAGGTCCAGGCCGCGCTATCGGTCATCATCGCCAGCCTGGCTCAGAACCCCACCGTCCTCAGCGCACTCTTGCCAAGGACCGGGGGGAACGTCACTCCACCTCCTCAGCCCCAACCGTTGGCCGTCCAGATAGGCAACGATGAGGGGGTGATGGCCCAGGACACGGCGTCGTCCCACTCCCACCCTGCTTCCCCTCTTCGGCCTGGGCAGACACCAACGCGTGGAAAAGCCTCGGCCT
The DNA here is from genome assembly GCA_945859875.1 of Cuscuta europaea. NCBI lineage: Eukaryota > Viridiplantae > Streptophyta > Magnoliopsida > Solanales > Convolvulaceae > Cuscuta > Cuscuta europaea. The sequence continues at coordinate 8,946,635 of CAMAPE010000018.1, forward strand.
TCAACAGGCTAGGCGACACGCGCCGTCGTCCGGTTTCAGAGAGGATGGCGGGACGGATTGGTGAGCCTCGTCCTGGCTCGCCGAGGGAAAGCTTGGGGTCTGTGTCCCGGACAGCGGACCAGCCCCGCCCGGACAAGGGCAAGGGGAAGTTACACGAGGACGACGTGCGCCACCGGATCAATGCGGCTCACGACGAGCGCATGAGGAACCAGCCGGGCGCCGCGGCCGCCAGGGACCCCCGGGACGAGGTCATCGCCCAGCTGGAAAGGAGGCTGGCTCAGATGGAGGCCAAGCAGTCGGCCAACATCCCTACGGCCGGCGCCTCCAACGACCCCGGCCTCAACGCGCTCATGAACCAGGTTAGCGCCCTGGAGAGGGAGCTGGCCGAGGGGCGAGGTGACCCCATCATCCAGGTCAGGACCATGACCCCTTTCACCAACAAGGTCCTCTCGACCCCCATCCCGGAGAAGTACAGGGGAAACGCCATCAAGTCCTATGACGGCCGATCAGACCCCCAGGAACACTTCAGCCGTTATCAGAACAACATGCTGATGGTGAATGCGTCAGACGAGTACCTCTGCCGTTGGTTCCTCTCTACTCTCGAGGGGCCAGCGTACGAGTGGTTCAACGCGCTCCCCGAAGGGAGCATCGACTCATGGCAGGATCTTGCCCAACGCTTCCTCATCCACTTTGCCGGGAGGAAGCGTGCGAAGAAGTATTTCACCCACCTCCTCTCCGTCAAGCAGCAGCATGATGAGTCCCTCCGGCCATTCTTTGATCGGTGGACGAGGGAGACCGAAGAAGTCGAGGGGGCCGATGAGCGCACCCTCCTCGCCTTGTATCAGGAAGCCCTCCGCAGCTCCCCGTACGCTAGGAGCCTCATCACCGACCCCCCGAGGTCGTACGCCAAGGCGCTCCAGCGCGGAGGCTTGTATGCCGACGCCGACGAGCTCCACAATCACAAGAAAGAGAGGGGCCATCCCTCCAAGAAGACAAATCCTTCGCCGGCCCCGGGTCCGTCCCCGGCCGGCCAGGGTGCCCAGGGCCGTCACGGCTCTGGTGGACAGAGTAAGAAAGATCGCCACTGGCGGCCAAGGTTGGAACGGCCGGGAGTTACCCTCACTCACCCGGTCGGCATCATCCTCGACTATGCCGAGAAGCATGGCCTCATCGAGCAGGCCCCTCGGCCGGCCGAGGAGGTCCTTGCCATCCAGCAGGGCGGCACATACTGCCGGTTCCACAAGAACTCGTCGCACAACACCGACGATTGCATCACACTGAAGAAGGCCATCGAGCGCCTTATTCGCCAGGGGGAACTCTCCCAGTTTGTTAAAGGTGGCCCACGCAAAAACACATGGGTAAACACCGGCAAACATGGGGGCGAACCCTCTGCGAAGAAGCGGGAGATTGGTTGGCTCAACGACGACGAGGACTTCGAAGAGCCCCCGCCAAAGAAGAATCACATTCACCTCATCGTAGGTGGAAACACTGGGGGGGACTCCGCCACTTAGAGAAAGAAATGGGCCCGAACCCTCTACATTGGGGAGGTGTCCCACGTTCCCCCCCAGCCGAAGAAGCAGCGGACGGAGGCGATCACCTTCACCGACAAGGATTTGCCTCCGGGTACGGAATCACACAGGGACGCCCTCGTCATCCGGTGTGAGATCGGTGACTCCATCATCCACCACACTTACATCGATACGGGGAGCTCCGTCAACGTGATGTACCTGGATACCTTCAGGCAGCTGAAGCTGGACAGAGCTCTGCTGAAGCCGATCAAGACACCGTTATCCGGCTTCACCGGGGACTCTATCGACGCCGAGGGCACGATAGTCCTCCCCGTGGAGGTCGGTGACGGCCCCCACCGCGCCAGGATTGACATGGAGTTCATGGTGGTCAACCTCCAGTACGCCCACAACCTGATCTTGGGGCGGCCAGCGCTGGAGGACTTGGAGGCCATCATCTCCATGAAGCACTTGTGTCTGAAGTTCCCCACCAATGACGGCATCAGCTACGCCAGAGGGAACCAGAGGATAGACAGGGCATGCTACCTCAAACTGATGAGGCCGGCCGAGAGGGAAGGTCAGAGGATAGACACCATCATGGCAGCCGTTGCCAAGGACGAGGAGAGGCCGCACGCTGAGCTGGCCGAGGAGGTCGAGGAGGTCCCTCTGAATACCTCCCGGCCGGAGCGGGTCCTCAGGATCGGGAAGCAGCTCCCCCAGTGCGACTCCAAACTGGTAGTGGGCCAGGTGGAGGGATCGTACGAAGCAAAGGAGGGACGGATGCGACAGTACAAACAAGCAGCGGAGGAGCTGCTGAAGGCGTTCGAAACCCACGAGATCACACAGATCCCAAGGGCCGAGAACGCCGAGGCTGACATCCTCTCCAAACTCAGCTCGGACACCCCGGAGCACATCTCCCAGCTGGCCAAGATCGAGGAGTTGAGCATGTCCAGCATCCATGCCAGCCCCGTCTTGTGCGTCCAACAGCGACCAGAGGACTGGATCTCCGACATCGTCACCTTCATCGCAACGGGAGAGCTGCCCCCGGACGAGGAGAGGGCCAAACTTGCCAAACTCAGGGCCCCAAGCTACACCATTGAAGACGGCAAACTCTACAAACGATCCTATAATGGCACTCTCCTTCGATGCCTCCACCAGGACGAGGCCGACGTGGCCATGGAAGAAGTTCATTGTGGTGTTTGCTCCTCGCACCAGGGCCCTTTCAGCATGTCCCGGCGTCTCGTCATCCAGGGCTTCTTCTGGCCGACGATGGCACGAGACTGCGCTGACCTGGCCAGGAAGTGTACCACATGCCAGGTACTCCAGAAGGCCCCTGGTCGGCTAGCCGTCAACTACGCCCCCGTCAGCACTGCAATTCCATTCTCCAGATGGGGGATTGACCTGGTCGGCCCCCTGCCCAGAGCCGCCGGGAACAACCGCTACATCATCGTCGCCGTCGACTACTTCACCAAGTGGGTCGAGGCGGAACCCCTGGCCAGCATCACGGGGGCCAGATGCCAAAAATTTGTTTACAAAAACATCATCACACGCTTCGGCGTCCCCCAGGAGATCATATCAGTCAACGGCACCCAATTTGAGGCAGCCCCTTTTCAGGAGCTCCTCCGGGAGTTTGGGGTGAAGCATCGTTTCTCCTCCGTTGCCTACCCTCAGGGCAACGGGCAGGTCGAGAACGCCAACAGGACAATCATGGAGGGGCTGAAAAAGAAACTCCAGGCCGCAGGGGGTAGTTGGGTCGACGAGCTCCCCAACATCCTGTGGTGCTACAGAACCACGCCGAGGAGGGCGACAGGTGAAACGCCTTTCGCCCTGTGTTACGGCTTTGAGGCAAAGGCACCCACGGAAGTTGCCATCCCCAGCCGGCGGGTGGAAAAATACGAGCCTGACGCCAACGAAGAGAACATGAAGATTGACCTGCACCTAGTCGATGAGAGGCGTGAGCAAGCTTACGTCCGAGCAGAGCACTACCGGCGTCAAGTAAAATCATACTATGACGCCAAGGTACGTTCCCGAGAATTTCAGGTGGGGGGCTACGTCCTCCGCCGAAGGGAAGCAAGCCAGCCGACAGAGGGTGGCAAGCTAGCATTGAAGTACGAAGGGCCCTACATCGTCAGTGCCGTGGTCAAACCCGGCACCTACAAGCTTAAACGCCCGAATGGGTCCAATGTACCACGAACGTGGAATGTACACCATCTGGTGAAGTTTTATCAGTAATCCGAAGGAGGTGCAGATGGCGAAGCCCTCACCCCTTAACGGGTTACTGATTGAACGCCACCCTCGGCCTCGAGCCACTTATGAATAAAATCATGCTCCTCTTGATTTTTTCTCTGGAATTTAAAGTAAAACATTAACAGGTGCCCTCATCGGCCACCTTAGAGCGAAAGGCTCAGGCATGGCCGACGTGGCACCTTGCATTTGCAGCCTACGAGCGACAAGCTCACGCACCCCATTGTATTTTGTATCAGCGAAGGGCTCAGGCCTAGCTGAGAGAGCACGTCGTCCTGGCCCCGTAAGCCTAGAAGTGAAACGCTCAGGTATGGCCGACGATGTCCCCAGGACGAGGGGCCCGCAAACGGCCCACGTCTTGAAACGGGAAGCTCACTGCGTCGTCCACGCGCCAAATCGCAGGACTACAGGCCTGAAATCATGGCCGAGGTGACAAAATCCCAAAACTCAGGGATGGGCAACGAAAGCCGTTGGAAACCGACCAAAAGTCTAGCCCGCGTCATAAATAGGCGCCGGGACCCGCCCTGAGACCACGGACGTTATAAACGAAGTCCGAACCGACCGAAGGACGAGCACACCCTTCGGCCGAAGCCTGAAAGAAGGATACTCCCCTGAAATAGGGAACAAAAAAAAACAAAAAAAAAAAAGAGGGAAGCCGAGGACCGCGCGCCCTTGCCGGCCTCGAGCAATGGAAAAATAAAATCCCCACAATTCAGACCCAACTTGGCCAAGTACATATCAGTTGAACACAAGTGTAGTACCACTAACAGGTGACATGGACGATACGTCCACACACCACAAGGGAATGGTCAAGGCCGAAGCATACGCCTATAAAACCCTAACCGAATCGGTTGGGTGACACGCGAGAGGTAACCTTCATCGGCCACAGCCCTTTGAAGCACCAACGCTTGGAATGTAATAAAGAATAACAATCCTGAGGATGACCAGGACGAAGCGGGCACTTATCACACCCACGGAAGAATCAAGCAACCAAGAAACAATCCCTACTTGCCACAGCATCCCGGATGGCCGATACAGGCACTGGAACCCAGGCTGTTGGTCAAGCGAAAGTTCTTTGGGAATTTGTTCAAGTGTTTACCAAACACTTAGAGAAAATTCTGAGGAAAAAAGTTCCTCAAGAAGGAACTATGCCTTAGCCGATGAAGGTAGGGCCTTCTCTTGGGGAAAGCAAGGGGCACCCTCATCGGCCACAAAGCCAGACCTTGGCCGATGATGGTAGGGCCATCTCTTAGCCGGCAGCGGTACCGCAAAGAAGGAACTATGTCTTACATTTATACTTAGAAAAATCTCTAAGTACTTAAATGGAGGAACTCTAGACGAAGCGGGTACCTGTATACTCCAAGGCCGTTAGCTACCTACGCCTTGCGTGTGTACTTAGAAAAATTCTAAGTTCAAAAAAGTAAGTTCAAGGTGCCCTTATCGGCCACAACACAAGGATCCAGGCCGACCTTCATGATCAGCTCAGAAACAAGGGAACACGACGGCCAAGAGAAACACTGGGCCGACAACGACATTGGTTCAACACTTAGGAAATCTCCCAAAGCATTTGTCAATAATGAGGAGAGATCCAACACCAGGACGATGAGAACACCCATTCACTTGAAGTTAGACACCAGGACGCCAGGACGCAGCGAACACCCCATCTTGCCCGCCTCAGTCAGGACGGAAAGAAAGAAACTAGGACATATCCTATCTAATTGGACCTAAAACACTTAGAAATTTTTTGAAGAAATTCCAAGTATTACAACAGCGAAGAAAGACCGGACAGGCCGACCAGGCCACCAGACTGAATGGCCTACCTCACGGACGTAGCCGACACTCGCGGGTGACCTAAGTTGTAACTTTTACACTTAGACAAATTTCAGAATTGAAATGGCAAAAGGCAATAAACACACAAGAAATTCAAAGCCGAACAGGACAGCAAAATCTTCATTCATAAGCAATTCAGTACAATGGTGGGCGCTTCGGCCATTACATCAATTGGGCAAAAATAAAAAACTAATTACAAGGGAGCGGGGAGTAGCCGATCAAGCCTCTTGGGCGCCTCCATCCTCGGCTGGCTCTTCGACATCTTCGGCTCCCTCCTCGGCCTCAGTCTCCTGGCCAGCAGCAGCCGCAGAACTGGTGGCATCGTCCAGGAAGTCAAACTCTGTGTAATCCGGCTCGCCGAGACCGGAACTCTCGATGGGGGACTCCCGCTCCGACAGGGGAAGCTTGGCCTGCTCCTCGGGATCTTTCATCAGCTTGGGAAGCTTCAAGTTCCGTCTAGCCCACCCGGAGGTATAATTCATGGCCTTAAGAGCATGGGATAGCCGCCGACACAGGAGCCTCTGCATCCGCTCTTGGCCCATGTTATAGTACACGGCCATCTCCCTGCTAAAATACTCCTGGCCGGCGGGGGAGTTCATCCCCCAATCTTCAAGCTTAGCGGCCACCACCTCATAGCACCAGGAGAGCCGCTCATCGGCCTTCCACCCCTCGGCCAGGAACTGCTTAACGGCCTCATCAGCGGCCTTCACAGTGGCAGCCTCGGCCCCAGCTTTTGCCTTCACGGCTTCATCGTTTTTGCGCCGCTCGGCCTCAAGCGCCCTTTGGCTCTTCTCGAGTTTGGCCAGGGCATCGTCCCTGGCTGCAGCGGCCTCGTCGGCCCTCTGTTGCAAGGCCTTGGCATCCTCCCGGAGCCGATCCAAGCAAGCTACCGCCTCATCGGCCGAGGCAGCTTTCTGCTCAAGCTCTTTCAGACGAGCTATCTCCCGGTACTGCCTCTTGTGGCTCTCAATGAGCATGAAGGCACCCTGCATAAAAAAGGCAAACAAAACTCAGGCAAATGATTCCACCCGGACGACGAGAAAAACGACAAACAAAAGGAAGGGAACTTACTTGGACGAGGAGGTCCATCCCGCCCTCATACACCTTGACGTCCCCGAGCCTCTTCAGGTAGGCCCTATCTTTGGCCGGCATGGCCTGGGCCAGCACATCGTGGCCGAGGACGACATCATCAAAAACACCCCCGCCGATGGGGTATTCCACCATATTCTGGTAGGTGGCGGCGGCAATCTCCTTGCCGGCCCTCTTCGTCCGTGGCTCCTGGACGAGAGGGAGCGATTGGGCAGCATCGCTTGGCGCAGCAGTGAGATCCACAACGGGACCACTATCGTCCACACTTGGGACGGTCAGAGTGCCGGCCTCAGTAGCATGGGAAGGAGACGGTGCCCTCTTCGTCTTCTTGGTGACGTTCAGGCCGGCCTCAGTCAATTTCTTCTGACCGTCAGTTGGAGGCCTCTTCTTCTTGGATTGGGCAGGCTTCGGGGCCGCACCAGCAGTAGCCCCGCCCCCCTCTGCCGCGGCACGTCTGGCCGCCTCGGCCGCCTTTGCAGCCAACTCCTCGGCCGCCTTGGCCTTAGCAATAGCCATGATTGAACGGCGATCCATGGCAAAATCTACACAAAGGAAAACAAACAGATTAGCAAGGCAAAAGAACTAATTATAAAGGAAGAAAGCCGAAGAAATAATTACCATCGGCCTCAGCAGGAATGCCCAAATTCGGGCCGTCGGCCTCTTCGAAGGTAGTGGTCATCCTCGGCCAAAGTTGGATATCGTCCTCCTTGTCTCCATATACATGATATCTTAAGAAGCCGAGGGCGGTCATCTTGTATTCGGTGATATAATCCTTCACGCTCCTCGGCCCCCCTTCCAAGAACGCCTCCACCTGAGCATCCAAGATAGAACTCTTCGGCGGGTCGTGCAGATTGAACCTCCCGGTATGGCCGAGGGAGGGAAACTCGGTGTCATTCTCGCCAAGGGATACAAAAACGAACTTGCTCTTCCACCCATGAATGGACGAAGGCAAGTCCGTGAAGCTCCTCTTCTTTGGCAGCTGTTGGAGAGTAGCATAGGCCGCACAATTTTTGTGGCTTCCTCGACCTATCTGATACAGATTCATGAACAGAGCCGTCGTCGGCCTGTAGCCCAGCTTCTCACAGCGGAGCAAAAACCCCACCATCAATGAGTAGCTGTTCGGCGTCAGCAGGGCCGGTGGGAGCCCCACCATGTCAAGGTATTCGGTGATGAAGGGATGAAGGGGAAACCTCAGCCCCTTGGCGAAACTCATCGGGTATACTCCAAAGTATCCCGGTGGCGGATGAAGAACATGGTCCGTCGGCCTGGGTGCCCTAACCCGCCCGAACGGCCCCACGTACATCTGGGCAACCAAGTAGTCGGCCGCGCTGCTCTCCGGCTTGATCAGGAAGATGTTTGTGAGATCCAGGTAGGAGACGCCCGGCCCACTCTTCAGCCTCCCTATTCTCTTCGGCTTATCTGCTCCCTTCACGGCAGACACCGGTCTCGGGCATGGAATAACAGCGGAAGTGGACGCCCCGTCCACCACTCGGGACGCACCTGCGTCCTCACCTTTTGAAGACGAGGCGGACTCCTCGTCCTCAACTTCGTCGTCCACCGGCTCTCCGGACTTGTAAGGACTTAAGTGTTGTATCTCCTCCTCGAACTCCTCAAGCACCTCATAGTCGAGTGACCTAGTGGAGGGCTGGTCGTCGTACGGATAGTAGTCTTCGTTCAAGCTCTTCATCATAACAACTACTACGAGCCTAAGAGGAATAACTTAGGATATAAGGGTGTTCAAGCGCCTAACACTAGATCACTAGCCTAGGAAGCAAAGTATGCAAAGTACAGAAGATTGCGATGAACACTAACCTTGAACACGAAGAACACGAAGAACGAGCTTGGGAGTTTATCTCTCTAGAAAATTGGCCAGCACTTCAACAACTCAGATTGCAAATGAGGTTTCTCGTCGGAGGGGGAGGGGTATTTATAGAACCCCCCACCCAACGGTCACTACACGTGGCACCCTCCCAATGGCCACATCAACGGCCACCAATGGGAGGCCACCACGTCACCAGTGGGCCAGGCCCAACCTACATATCAAGAGCCCACTGGCAAAACAGACTCTACGGCCTATACGCTTGCCGGCTTCACAAGTGCCAGCAAGCGCCCACAACGGCCTATTTGCTTACCAAGTTCACAAATGCGAACAAGAGGGAGATGACAACGGCCAGGAACGCAATGAACGCCCGTAACGGCCGCAAAACCAAAGGAACATAGAACTCACAGCCATCGGCTCCTCGTAACGACTCTTGATGATAACTCTTTACAAGCGATCTGCGCACAAGGGTTCTCTCACAGGGTTACCTTGGCCAGAAAATCGCCATGAGGGTTGGATTCAGGGGCACTACGGAGAGGCCGCTTCGGCCAGGGACTCAAGCAACTCCTTCACCCCTCACTCTCTTCGGCCTGAAGCAGTGGGGGACTGGGGGACTACATCGGCTTCAACAAAACAAAAAGGAAAAATGCAAAGAACAATGTAACCACAAAGCATGGCCACATCGGCCATGTATCACACTGCGCCTCGTCGGCCAAAGGCACATAACGTCATCAGCAACAGCCAACTGGCCACCTAAGGCAAGGACACTCATCGTCCTCCGCCAACAGTTAATCATGATGGGCTCTTCGGCCAGGAACACGAAAGCCAGACAGCTACGGTCAAAAGGAGTGCGCGAGCACCCTCACCGGCCACCCAAAAGAAAGGACACCATCGTCCTTGAAGCAAGGTTCAACCTCAACGGCCTCATCGGCCCAAATGAAAACTTCAACCATCAACGTCCAAGAAAGGGAAAACGTGCCTTCAACGGCCACCATCGAAGCAGGACTCCCATCGTCCCCAAAATGAACACACCAAGGAAACAACAGCCTCCCCGTCCACAGCGAGGAGCAGGTAACGGCCAAGCACAGGATTACCAAGATAGAAACAGCGCCAACGCCGCAACAGCTAACGGCCTGGGAGTGCCCGCATCGGCAAAAAACACCAAAGCACGGGAATCTACTCTCCTTCACTTCGTCTACATCTCAGCTTAGAGAGTGGGGGACTCCTGATGGAGTATATGGGTCTGAACCCCCGGACCCACATACTCAGAAGAACAGAAAGCACAAGACGCAGAGTGGCGCCCTCGTCGGCCAAGGGACCCCCCGTCGGCCGAAAAGGTGCCAACCCAGATTATGGTCCTGAGCCCAAGGAACCCGGGTGCCCTCGTCGGCCGCGCCCTCGTCGGCCGTGCCCTCGTCGGCCACGCCCTCGTCGGCCACGAAGACCTCACAGAACCAGATTCTACACTTACTCATTTGTACAGCCCATTAGTGGCTTTGTATTCGGCCCAGTAGCGGTCCAGTTGTAAATGGGCCTCCCAAGCCCAAGGCTTGGGAGCCCATCCCGTATTTTCTCTATAAATACTCCCCTTGGGAGTAGTTATAGGGGTGACAAATTCATTCTATTGAAGCATATTATTGCACTTCTCTCTTTAGCTCTCACTTCTCTCTAGATATACTCTATCATTTATATTAAAAATATAAAATTAAAACGAAATTAGAATTTGATTGATTGCCTTAATTGAATTAGATTAATGTATTTAACTATATTTATGTAATTAAACTTATTTAGTTGATGAAATTAATTAAATTAATTTAGTTAGCCAAATAAATAAACTGGAGGATTGAATTAGTTATGGTAATTGGATTAGTTAGTATAAATAAACTATTAAACTAATTGAAGTTATTATTGAGAATAGATTATCATTAATGATTAATATTTCGAATTATTTCTTACGGAAAATTATTATTCAAAGGTTTATTAAATAAATTATATAAATTATGTAAACTGAAATTGAACTGAAATTGATTATTTAAATTCGAAATATTGAAACTATTATGTAATTAATTTAATTAGACTAGTTAACTAATTAACCAAATAAGTTAAAGTAAATTATGGAGGGGATTAGTATGATTAAAGAAAATAATAAGGTTGGATTGAAAATTAACAATTAAATAAGATTTATGAATCTAACGTAAAAGTTATATTTAAATAAGGAATTATGAAATTAAATTAATTAAAATAATTAAAGGTTGGATAGATAGGAAATAACACAAATAATAGAATTAGTATTGATTTAGAATTTTGATATATATTAGAAGGTGAATTCAAGTGAAGGCCAAGCTAGAGATTTTATTAAGGGGATTATCGCAATTTAAGGTAAGTTCTATGTCAACCAAAAATGTTTTATCTCGTATTTATATGTGTGCAATATTTGAACTATGTGAACTATTTATGATTTGGAAACTATTTGTTTGACATGGAATGAATATTTTGAATGTATGGATATTGGTGAATTATTATTTATTATGGATTATTAAATGTATATTCTTTTTATTAAAGAATATTGGTGGATTGATATTTATTACAAAGTATATTTTTGGAAAGTGTGACAAGAATGACTTTGGGAGAAAACTTAAAGTTTTTCATAATATACTTTTACGTCTCGAGAGAAACACGAGGCGTGGGTGATTAGGACTACTACTACTTTTGGTGAAATTTATTTGGGTCGGTAACCAGTCCGGCAATGACATGCTCCGGTAGACATCCCGGACTTCTATTTGAGGACCAAAGGTCCTTTGGTGGTCGTAGTAGTAGTTACCTAATTTACCCCTGGACAATGTCCCTTGTGAGTAGGTGGTAGAAAACATCCTGCCTACTTGGATTTGGGAGGCCCATTTACAACCGGATGTGGCGGTAACACCCATTTCCCTTATTAAGACTTCCGTTGTACTTTCTTTAAATTTTCATTATCAATAAATAAAAGTTTTATTTCAATTATATCAACGTTTTGGGTGGGAAATTTGGGGGTGTTACAAGTTGGTATCAGAGACTCTGGGGACTCGGATTGCAAAGTCTCTGGTTGTTAAGATGGTACCCTTAACAACTGGTATGGCGGCAACTAGTCCAAAGTATCTAACAAGTTTTTTTTTAAAACAATTATTTTTTTTGGTTTTCTAAAGAAGTTTTCAAAACATTTTCTTTTAACAATTTTTCAAGGGAGTTTTCAATATGTTTTTTTTGAAGAATGGTTAAAAGTTTCTAGGACTAAAATAAAATTTTTAGGACCACGGTGAGGTTGTGAGACTTTGATTTTGGTTTCGGTTGAGTTTGTGATATTTTTATTTTCTTGAGATTTTTTTTAGTATGACATGTCCATATATGTTCATTTGAGGATAAGTTTGGACTTATAGAAGAACCTTATACATTATGGGATTAGTGAGTTATTCGATAGGAGAGTATATTTATGAATACCATTCGATAGATTTCTTACACGCTATCCTTTTCGAGGAGATAGTGACGCTCACGAGCGACAACATCAAGAATAACTATGTCGCATCGTCGAACGCGAAATTAACTCAACTCATCGAGACTATCGGGAATGTGTTACTTCAAAATCAACGCCAACATCGTCTCTACAATGCGGTGATGTAACGAAAACTCATAGTGAGGCGTAATTTCTCGTGTATAGACCAAGAGGATCATCTCATCCTTATGGATTGGATTCATATTTTTGACAAAACTCTGTGACGCCATGCACTGCCGCACGGATCAAAGAATTGGTACAACCTCATACTATCTACGTCAAGAGATGGACAGCGTAACTAGTGGGCAACGACTGAACCGATGTTGCGTCAACATCTTGACCTTTCTTGAAAAACGTTTAAAGAGGCCATGCGACAACAATCTACCGAGGGCACGTGAAAACTACGAAGTACGAAGATTTTTACACTTGAAGCAAGTGGGTATGACCGTACAAGACCACTACACTAAATTCTTGGATCAAGCGCGATTTGCACCCCAGCAATATTCTTGAATATATATGTTTAGTGCTTCGGGGACGAAGCACCCTTTTAAGGGGGGCAGAATGTGACACTTCAAAAATTTCAATAAAATAAAATAAATAATTACTAATAAGATACATAATTTTTTTTTCTAATCATATTTGAAAATGACATTTTTATTACAATTATGTTAATTAGCAAAAATTTTGATCTAAATAATGGAAGTAACATTTTGTTTTACAAGTGATATGAGAGTAAGTACACACATATAATAGGTGTATAATTTACAAAACTACGTTTTAATATATACAAGTAAAGTGCATTACTAAATAGCCAGGCTATGTACCATAATAATAATAATACTAGTATATATTAATATAGTAGTAATAAGATAGGAAAGTGTTGACTCTTCCTAATACGCATGCTCAGTTACAACAATGAGTGAAACGGACGGCCATACGTAATACACATGCAAAACACTTATTATAAATGGCAATAATACGGAGGTAGTACGTACTAATACTTTACGGAGTATAACTGCAGCAGCAAATGGAAAAGTATTTACAAAGCCATAACGGCTGAAGAACGCGAAAAAATAATAATTACGAAGCCATAATTACGAAGCCATAACGGCTGAAGAACGAGAAGCCAATCTGCTAATATATTCCGACCTACACGCCACCCGACTTTTGAATAAGAGAATAGCACCGTGGGAGTCGTAGCAGGTTGCCATCCTCTGCGCAAACCAGAAGAGGAAGGAAGAGAAGCAGTCCAATCGGAGCCTTCGACATCTCCCATCAAACGAATCAATGGAAGAGTAAAGTACGAGATCACCGGACTGGTTAACGACGGAGAGAGAAGAAACCGGCGGACTGACAAAGGGTTACCCAACGACGACCATACCATTGTCACCACTCTTGAATGCTGTCGATGCTTGTCGCCGGGTGCTAATAGCTTGAAATCCGTTGCAAAGCTCATCGAGGGAAGAGTCCCCGGTCTCACGCTGGAGTGACGTTATAGAAAATCGCTGGAGAGGAAGAAGCTGAGCGGCCGAGACTTTTCCGTCGCTGTGTCCACCGGATCCGCCACCACAAGGAAGAACGTTGCTGACCAACTGCAGTTGACGACGGAGTTACGTTGCCGTGCGTCGCCGGTGCTGCGCATATGGGAAAGCCGAACACACAGTATGTGATCCGTATAACTTCGTATGTTCCACTCTGTATTTCTTTTGGGCTGGGCTGTTTTGTTACTGCTGGACCAATTAATACCATAAGTCTGGAGAGTTACAAGTGAAGAGCTAGCCGTCGATAGCCCTACGCTTGCCGGGAGAATCCATGAACACGAACAGTACGTAATTTTGTTTCTCCGTATTACGTTTAAATTTGGGCTGGCCAAGTTAATGGATGAATTATAATAGTATAGTAATATACTAGTACGTAGTCATAATAAATATGGACTATTACATAGATCATTACATATTTACATTGTTAAATAAAAAGAGTCCATCTATGAGATGGGGAATTTATAAAGGGTAGAAGATTTTAACTATCATGGGTATGATATTGACTTTAGAATTTTTAATAGAAGGTGATATTGGTGAAGTGTGAAGTAGAAGAATTGCCTAGAATATTTGGAGTTTGAAGTAAGTTTCTCTGCCAATCTAAAATTGTTTCCTCGTATTATATGCTTATTATGCATTATGTGAATAAGTGTGAATTGTTGAATTTTGTGTATGTGATTTTTGAAGAGATATTATATATATGGTAGTTGAGAAATATAAATTAAGTACTTTTGGGGTATTTAATGTTTTTAAATACCTTCAAGACTTTTTAGAGAAATTGAGAAGTATTTTTGAAGTATTATTTATTGAAGATAAAATTTACATTTTTTTAAGAGGTGAGCATCACGGGAGAAATCCGTGGTGTCGGTTTTCCACGTCCGGATAAATGTGGAGGGTGATTAGGTCTGCTACTACTAAGAAGTACAGTTTGAGTTTAAAGTGATATTTGGATCGATGATCCCTTTTAAGAAGAAGTTATGGTAGTAGTAGTCCCTAGTCATTCAAGATATCTTATTCAGGGGTAGTTGGTAGACTGAGTCCCGACTACTCGTTACGACTTACTACTCGGAGGGCTTGGAATCCCTTTTAGGGGGTGTGCACACTTAAGGTAGTCGTTTCGTTTCCAACAGAGCAGTTGTGGTACCAGCACTTGTTCGGGGTGGCCGTCCGTAACCACGGTCCACCGGACTCTACCGAAAGGTTGAGCACCGCCCTTCTAAATTACTAGGAAGTTAGAGAAGAAGTGATTTTTGAGGAAATCAAAGAGAAGAGTTATCATGAAGTTTTAAAGAGAAGTTGAGGATTTTTGTAAAGAAGTAGTTTTGAGAAAAATCAAAGTGAAAAGAATTTCGATGGTGTGAGTATTTTTATATATTATTATATAAAAATCTATTTTAGTCAAACATGATTATTTTACGGGGTTGGGTAGTACTTAGCTCTAAAGCTAATTTTTGTTTTCTTTTCCTTGTTTTGTTTCTGCACTTTATTTGTGCAGGTGAGGATGATGTTGTCGAGTGATGATTGCTTGCATGGCCCGAGAGCGAGTTAGAAGTCGCCTTAGTTATACTAGTCATGAAATAAACATTTACGTTTCAAACACTTTATTTTTATTGAATTAGTTGTTATGTTTTAGTTGCCTGTGCATCCGGTTGAGAGATGACCGGATGTGGCGGTAACACTCATTTCCCTTATTAAGACTTCCGTTGTACTTTCTTTAAATTTTCATTATCAATAAATAAAAGTTTTATTTCAATTATATCAACGTTTTGGGGTGAGAAATTTGGGGGTGTTACAAGTTGGTATCAGAGACTAAGGTTTTAATTGGGGATTTTTCAAAACGTTTTTTTTTCAAAGATGTTTCGAGGAGACTTTTTTTTAAAAGCGTTTTCCAAATTTTTGTTTTTCTAAATAAGTCTCAAAACATTTTTATTAAAATTAGGAAACGAAAGTGACTAGAAAAAAGACCTATTAGGAACGTGGTGAGGATGTGAGATTTTAACGATATGGATCTATATTATTGAGTTGTGAAGTTCATAAAGTTACTTGCTTATATATGAAGTATGTCAAATTAGATAGCGTATGAAATAGAACTTGAGTATGACCTTAGTGTAGGACTTGTATGTTTAAGATAGCGTGAAGACCTTACAATGCTTTGTACTTAAGAGAGTTGTGAGATTAGAAGTAAGGTAGTCAAAATAGTGAAAGTCTTATGGTCAAATTGTTTGACCAAAAACCCCACTTGGAAGACCGAGGAAGTTATGCGCAAACGCTGCCCTGAGTTATTCGATTAAGGTAATATTTTAGTTACGAGGACGTAACCTATTTTAAGGAGGGTATAATGTAATACTTAAGAATTTTGACATTAGATTTTGCTTCGAGGACGAAGCATCTTTCAAGGTGGGTAGAATATGACACTCCAAAAATTTATAAAAAAATAATTAAAGTAAAATAAATGATTTTATTAATGAGATGAAATGTTACATTTTTAATAACTTAGTGAGTCGGGTAAAATTTTAACATTTATGACATTCTAGTCACATAAAAATGTTTCAATTTAAAAGTTACATTTTATTTTAATCTTGAAAGTGAGAGTTATAAAATAATTAAAGTGATGATTTATAATAAAGTACATAATACTATGTAAACACTAAAGCATACGTAATATAATGATACTCCGTACAAGTTTACATGTTTATAATACTTCCTCCGTTCTTTAATAGTTGCAACAGTTTGACTTTCACGTTTGCCAATGCACAACTTTGACTTTAATTATATCTAATTACGTATTAGTAAAAATTATAAAAAGTTAATATTTTGAAAATTCACATCAATAGAAATATAATGACATTTTATACATAATAATTTGATTTTATATATTAATAGAAAATCGTGGTCAAAGTAAGGTGTGTGAATAGTGCAAATATCCTAACGTTGCAACTTTTAAAAAACGGAGGAAGTATAACTCATGCGTAATACGAGTAGTAAACTCTAATACTCCGAGGATACCGTTATTGATATAAATAAATGCCATGCGAATCACACGCATATGCGAAGGGAGTTCGTTGTATGTATTGAGACGAAAAAAGAGACTATATACATACATTTACGTCGTATAATAATAGTACACTCTACGTTATATCCTCAAAACGGCTGGAAGTTAGGTAAGAGTTGTAGACTAAAAGGAGAGCTCAGTTTTTATGCATGAAACGTAAGTCTGGAGTCTTCTAAATGGACCTTATATACTATGTATATCCGTCCGTCAGTCTGGGATAAAAACCAAAACCCTACCAATCACGAGACTATGGCTTTAATTTACGCTGTTTTCGTTCCCTTTGTCTACGACCAGAGCTATGATCGACCAAGACTTCTCCATAACCTTCGGCCGGTGTCAGAAAATAGAGAAAAGAAACAGAGAAGGAGATCGAGGAGGGCCAGTCGGAGTCTTCACCGCGGCACCGCCGCCTAACACAACGACTTGCCGGAGAAGATTACAACGACGCCAGAGAATAAGCTTTGACCGTGCCTCCATTGCCACCGTAGGAACCGTAGCTTCGCCGGGAACACTACAACAACGAAGGAGACTGCTGCAACGGAAGATCGCCGGAAATAAAGGGACCGCCTGACTGCCGGAACACACAAACATCGGAGGAGGGAGGAATCGTCGCCGGAGAAAAAGATACGAAGCTTGCCGGAGAAGATGGGTCCAGCCGCCACTCGCCTGAAACGCCGGAGATCATCATTACTGTCGTCGCTGAAGAGGGAGTCTGCTTCTACTCGTCACTGGAGGAGACGTGTTGTGCGGCTTCCCAAGAGTCGTGGGGTCATGGAGTTCTTGATCGCCGGAGAAGAGTAGTGTGTATCATGTCTGGTCTTTACCGAAGGAGGAAGACGCCAAGGCAGGTTTCTGAACAACGCCGCCACCCGAGCTGAACTGCTGTTGCCGCCGGACAGCACCACCTGCGCACGATGGCTGAGTTTCGACGAGTATGACGATTGTACGTAAATAATCTGTAAACTACTGCTATTCATTGTTTTGGGTCGTTTATTAATAAGAATAGATAAATTAATATAGTTGGATATTTTTACGTAAACTACAAATTGATAGCTATAAACTAAATTGGTTAGGATGGACTGATAGTGAATAAATTAATATATTTATTAGTGACCGTTTTGGAATTTAGATTATAAATGGGATACTAATCATAGTTGGGTAATAGTCGGCAAGAGACTAGAATAGTCATTAACTCTAGAATTTAATATGATTAGAAGGTGATTAGAAGGTGAATTCGGAGATGATGAAGGTATCAGCTTCGGTTAGGAGTTATCGCGATTTGAGGTAAGTTTCATTGCAACCAAAATTATACCTTTTACCTCGTAATTATTTTGAATGTTTTAATGTACAATTCGAGTAATGTATTGTGTGTATTAAATTTGAGTAAATTGAAGTTGTTTGTACTTGATATATTGGTTTGTTATTATTGGATTTTGATACAAGTTATTGTATAGGATTTTTGGGAGAATTTCTAATGGTGAATATTTTGGTGGTGTTGTGAGTAAATTGGATTTTGAGAAAATATATGGGAATTTTAGCGTATTTTGAAAGATATGAACTTTTGATTGGAATTTGAGAAAACAAAGGAAAGTTAATATTTTTAATGGTGACAGTAATGTCTATAAGACATAAATATTGAGTTTTGAAAAGAGAAGATAAAAGACTGTTTTCATAATTGGGGCACCGCGGGAGAAATCCGCAGGTGTCGGGCCACCTTCACGTCCGTTAATGGTGAGGGAGGGTTAGGACTACTACTACTTGAATTGAGAGGTGTGAAACAATTAAATGAATTTTGGAGGGTTCGGTAACCACCCCGAACAACTGGGCATCAGATCCCTTTTTATTAGAGCAGTAGTAGTAGTACCTATTCTCTTAAGGGTCTTTGAACCTAGAACTTAGGGAGTATATCCCATTTGGAGTAGGGAGGCGTTGACGTCAGAACTACTTAGACTTCATACTACTCGGAGGGCTTGGAATCCCTTTAGGGGGTGTGCACACTTAAGGTAGAAGTCCAGATTCTAATAGAGGAGATGTGGTACCGAGAGCAGATCGGAGTGACCGTACAAAACAACGGATCACTGGGCTCAAGAATCGAGATAACGCTTGAGCACCGCCCTTCTAAATGAACTAGGAGAATTAGCTATAAAGCTATTTTGAGGTAAATCAAATGTTTTGGTATTTTACTCTTAAAGAGTTGGGTTAAAGAGTTGACTAAATACTTAAGCATTTTATTAATTGTGAATTTCTAAAGTACAAATACTTGTGATATTGGTTTGGAAAACATATTTGTGGACATTGATTATGTGTTTTTTAAGGATTGTGATAAAGTTCTTAATTGAGTGAGTTTTGAGATGGATATTTGGAGTTGTGTATATGATATATGCTTTGGAATATTTATGAGAATTTTTATTACATTTTCTAATGATTGGAACTATTATGATTTGGAATATTATTATTTTACATATGAATTAAGTTATGGGAATTTATTATAAATATTGTTTTACTTATGGTTGATATGAATGTTTTGAAAAGATTTTTCCTCCCAAATAGTTTTACAAAAACGTATATATGTACCAAACCTGATTATTTTACGGGGTTGGGTGAGACTTACTTAGCATTTCCGGCTAATTTTTGTCTCTTTTCTTTTCTTTTCTTTCTGTACTTTATTTGTGCAGGAGATAAGACCTGAATATCTATTTGATGACGATGTTGATTCAAGAGAGATTCCGCTAGAACACCTAATTAGTAAATCATTGTAACTTATACTTTCAAGATCCTTAGTGAATAATTGTTTGGAGCTTAAATTGTTTTGGAGGTGATTAGCCTGTGCACTCGGTTAGGTTAGAACCGAGTGTGGCGGTAACGCCCCTATTTTCCCTTTGAATTTTCCGCTGCACAACTATGATGTTTCAAATAAAATTAATAATAAAGAATTATTTCAAAGTGTTTTGGGGTGAGAAATTTGGGGGTGTTACACAAGCCAATGCCAATAATGTGGTCTCAGGTACATTCCTTGTAAATTCTGAGCCTGCTTATGTTCTATTTGATTCTGGTGCTTCTCACAGCTTCATATCTTCTAATTTCGTTAAGAGATTAAAGATTGAACCAACAGCTAGAATAGACTTCAATGTAAGAACTGCCTTAGATAAATTTGTAACTTGTAGAAATGTATACTCCAACATTTCCGTACTCATATGTGAGTCCAACCTACCTGGAGACTTAATCCAATTTGACTTAGAAGATATAGATGTAGTACTGGGCATGGACTGGTTGGGGAAGTACAAAGCTAGGATCCTATGTGATGAACAGAAGGTGATCTTGAAGGGTCCAAATGTGAAGAGAATATCTTACAAAGCAATCACAACCAAGCCCAGTATGAAGCTGATGACTATGCGACAATTACGACAACATATTCGAAAGGGGTATGAAACCTACTTGTGTTTGATGAAAGAGGTGAATATAGAAGAGCCAAACATTGACCAAATTGCTGTAGTCAACGAATTTCCGGACGTATTTCCAGAAGAGATTCCGGGAATGCCACCCGAGAGAGAAGTTGAATTCTCAATTGAGTTGATGCCCGGAACCACACCAATTTCAAAAGCACCTTACCGGATGGCACCAAAAGAAATGCAAGAGCTGAAGGAGCAACTGGAGGAACTATTAGAGAAGGGTTACATAAGGCCGAGTGTCTCACCTTGGGGCGCTCCGGTCTTATTTGTCAAAAAGAAAGATGGGAGTCTAAGGCTATGTATCGATTACCGGGAGTTGAATCAAGCAACTATCAAGAACAAATATCCATTACCCCGGATTGACGACTTGTTTGATCAATTAAAAGGGGCTAGCACGTTCTCTAAGATAGACTTGCGCTCTGGCTACCATCAAGTGAGAATAGCCGAGAAATATGTACCAAAGACAGCATTCCGCACGAGGTATGGACATTACGAGTTCACTGTGATGCCGTTTGGTTTAACTAATGCACCATCGGTATTCATGGATCTAATGAACCGTGTATTCCGACCTTACCTTTATACCTTTGTAGTAGTATTCATTGATGATATCCTCGTATATTCAAAAACCCCGGAGGATCACGAGAAACACTTGAGACTCACATTGCAAACTTTGAGAGAGAACCAGTTGTATGCCAAACTCTCAAAGTGCGACTTCTGGCAGGATCGGGTAGCGTTCTTGGGTCACATTATCACCCAAGAGGGCATATCCGTAGACCCATCCAACATTAAGGCGGTGATTGAGTGGCGTGCACCTACCTCGGTCACGGATGTAAGAAGTTTCTTGGGATTAGTTGGTTACTATCGGAGATTTGTTAAAGATTTCTCCAAGATAGCAAGACCGTTAACCAACCTGACGAAGAAGACAACCAAGTTCTATTGGGATGAAGATTGTGAAGTGGCATTTCAAGCGTTGAAGAAAAGACTCACAACCGCGCCGGCCTTGACATTACCGTCAGGGACGGAGCGGTTCGATATCTATAGCGATGCATCTAAGAAGGGGTTGGGGTGTGTGCTTATGCAGAATAGGAAAGTGGTGGCTTATGCATCAAGATAATTGAAGGTGCATGAAGTCAACTATCCTACTCATGACTTGGAGTTAGCTGCAGTAGTGTTTGCACTGAAAATCTGGAGACATTACCTATACGGAGCACAATGTAAGATATACACTTGATAGAGTATATATCTAGAGAGAAGTGAGAGCTAGAGAGAGAAGTGCAATATATGCTTCAATAGAATGATTTGGTAACCCTTACAACTACTCCCAAGGGGAGTATTTATAGAGAAAATTAGGGCTGGGCTCCCAAGTCTTGGGCTTGGGAGGCCCATTTACAACAGGGCCACTAATGGGCCGGATACAAAGTGTAAAGAAATGATAAGAATAAAATCATGTTCTAGAGGCTATCTGTGGATGACGAGGGCATGGCCGATGAGGGTATGGCCGACGAGGTCACCCGGTTCTCCGGACTTCTGGATCATATTCTGGGTGGTCTTCTTTCTGGCCGATGAGGGCATGGCCGATGAGAGCATGACCGATGAGGGCACCCGGTTCTCTGGGCTTCTGGATCATATTCTGAGTAGATCTTTTCCTGGCCGATGAGGGCATGGCCGATGAGAGCATGGCCGATGAGGGCACCCAGTTCTCCGGGCTTCTGGATCATATTCTGAGTAGACCTTTTCCTGGCCGATGAGGGAATGGCCGATGAGAGCATGGCCGATGAGGGCACCCGGTTCTCCGAGCTTCTGGATCACATTCTGGATAGATCTTTTCCTGGCCGATGAGGGCATGGCCGACGAGGTCACCCAGTGATCATGGTACCTTCTGTTCTTCTGAGTATGTGGGTCCTGGGGCCTAGACCAATATACTCCATCAACACTGACCACAAAAGCTTGAAGTACATATTCACTCAAAAAGAGCTTAACATGAGGCAAAGAAGACGGCTCGAACTTCTAAGTGATTACGACCTGGAAATCCAATACCACGAGGGAAAAGCTAATGTGGTGGCAGATGCTCTGAGCCGGAAATCTGAGCACTCATGCCGAGCAACATGGATATTACCAGAAGAACTGTTCCGAGACTTTCAAAGATTGAACTTGGAAGTAAAACAATATGGCGAAGTAGATAGTGAAATACCGTTATGTACTATGACCGTTACACCATCTATCTTCGAGGAGATCAAGAATGGGCAACCGGGAGATGTGAAGCTCGAGAGAATCAAGGAAAGAATGAAAGATGGGGTCAATGGACCATTCAGGACACATGAAGATGGGAGCATCCGATACAAGGGAAGGTGGTGTGTTCCTCTGAAGTGTGCAGATATTAGAAGACATATCATGGAGGAGGGACACAGCACTCCCTACTCAGTACATCCCGGGGGAGACAAGCTATACAAAGACCTCAAAAAGAACTTTTGGTGGCCGGGAATGAAGAGAGAAGTAGCTGAATTCGTATCCCGATGTTTGAATTGCCAAAAAGTCAAAGTAGAGAGATGTAAACCCAAGGGACTTGTGCAACCCTTGGAAGTACCTAAATGGAAGTGGGATTCCATTTCGATGGATTTTGTTGGAGGGTTACCCTTAACTAAATCAGGAAGAGATAAGATTTGGGTAATCGTTGACCGATTAACCAAAACTGCAAGATTTATTCCCATGAATGAAACTTGGAGCATGGACAAGCTCGCCAAAGCCTATGTCAAATACGTGGTCAAACACCACGGAGTACCTCAAGACATCATATCGGATCGAGATTCACGATTCTTATCTCAATTCAGGAAGGAATTACAAACGGCTATGGGGACAAAATTGAAGTTAAGTACTGCTTTTCATCCAACCACGGATGGGCAGACCGAAAGAACAATCCAAACGTTAGAAGACATGTTGAGGGCATGTGTTCTTGATTTGCAAGGATCATGGGATGAGCACCTAGACTTAATAGAGTTTTCGTACAATAACAGTTATCATGCTAGCATCGGAATGGCCCCGTACGAAGCTCTATACGGTCAAAAGTGTAGAAGTCCCTTATGTTGGGGTGACATTGTCGATCAGGTGGTTCTAGGACCACAATACTTGCAAGATACCATAGAGAAAGTCAAAGTCATCCAAGAGAGGATGAAGGCTGCCCAAGACCGACAGAAATCATATGCCGATCTTGGGAGGAAGCCAGCTGAATTCGAGATAGGGGAGAAAGTTCTACTCAAAGTCTCTCCTACAAGGGGAGTAATGAGGTTCGGGAAGAAAGGGAAACTAAGTCCGAGGTTCATCAGACCCTACGACATCCTAGAGAATGTGGGAAAAGTGGCATATCGATTAGCTCTACCCACAGAGTTGGATAAGGTAACAAACGATTTTAAAACAAGATACTTTTCAACGATTAGATTTCATCCTTAACATACAGACTTGTGCTAGGTACATAACGTCTTTCACGTATCACAATTAAAGAAGTACGTTCGAAATGAGTCACATATCATCAATCCTGAGGTAAGAGACCCTAAACTTAACATGAACCAAAGTAAACTGGAAATAATATAAGTTAACCCTTATATTATTAGGTGATTGAAATGGATGAGGCGTTATCCTACGAAGAAAAACCCGTAGAGATCCTTGATACTAAAACCCGAGAGACGAGGAAGAAGAAAGTTAAGATGGTAAAAGTACTTTGGTCAAACCATTTGACCGAGAATGCAACCTGGGAGACAGAAGAGGATATGCGTAAACGGTATCCTGAACTGTTCAACTAAGGTAAATATTGGGTTACGAGGACGTAACCTTTCTTTTAGGGGGGCAGGATGTAACATCTTAATACTTGTAATACTTCATCTTCATACTTAATTCTCGTCTTAGTTTATGTTTCGAGGACGAAGCATTCTTTAAGGAGGGTAGAATGTGATACCTTGAAAATTTGAAATAAAAATAAATAAATAAATAAATCAGATAAGTTATATCTGATAAATCAAATGAAAGTAATATAAAAATATTTTGTATTATACTTGGTGTATAAAAATATATGCATGCTACATGCAATAAAATTAAACACTTATGTGGCATTGAAAAACTAAAATAAAAATAAAATAGAAATAAATCAGATAAAATATAGATGACGGAATAAATAAATAAATAAAAAATAGTAAGAATATTAAAAAAATTACTAATAATAGCATCAAATTAATAAATGAAAATATCAGATCATAAAACAATGACACATGCTAGGATCACCTACCAAATAATGTATATACATTATATACATATTTTTACATATATAATTATATGTATTTATATGTAAAAATTAAAATAAAAGAAAATAAAATAAAATAAAATTAAACATCAGCATAAATGGGAATCAAATCATGAATCAATACACATGCCATGTTCATCAACTACCAACCTATCATATACATTATTGTTATTATTATTATTATTATTATTATTATTATTCATACAATTATCAAATAAATAAAATAAACCATAAGGACCATCTAGACCTATAAATACACCCTCTTAGCCATCCCAAACACTGCAAATCGGAGAGATAGAAGCTATATATATACATATACATATATATACATAATCTCACCGGAAAATTTATCTATATTATTTTACGTATTAAACTTCGTAAAAACGATAGAGGAGGGTCGTGAGAGGTCTAGGAATACTTCCCAATAAATTCCAGACCGATTCGTAGTCACCGGAGCATCCTAGAGCTCGCCGGAGTTACAAGTCGTGGAAGCGGGTCTTCAGAAAAAGCGGATATTTTGCCGTAGATAGGGGTGGCGGAGCTTCGTCTTGCCGTCAGGATCATTTTGCAACTTGAATCGTCGAAATCCGTTACCTGTAAGTCAAGTTATAGCTCGCCAAAGTTTTTGTAATTCCGATCGCCGGAAACGCGACCCGGAGAAGAGCTGGGAAGAAGACAACCCAGTCTTCTTGGGCCGGGTCATGTATTTGAGCCGGTTCGGCCCAGTTTCAATAGAAATTAAAAATAAAATAGTAAATGAAATAAATAAAATCTGGAAAAATATAAATTTAATACCTAGTATAAATATACATATTCGGACCAACCAGAATTGAAAGATAATATTTTTAGCTATTTTTAATTGAATTAATTGTAATTTGGCCAATTTGTACATATTTAGTAAATAATTAACTAAATGACGAAATAAATAACGAAATAATTATTGGAGTAAACTAGATTAAATATATGACTAACTAGGACATTTGGGACCTTTTGTAATTAATAAAAATTATGATTAGTATATTTAATTGTAACTAAACCGGTTAACAGAGATATGGAATTAAATGAAAAAATAAGGGAAATAATTCTAAAATAAATATCTGGACAACCTAGGTCAAATATAGACACAAAATATAGTTATGAACTATTATAAATTTATAAAGTCGATTATTAAGCTATTTAATTTAATTGGGCCATATAAAACTAGTTAAGTAATTAAATAAGAAAATTGATTAATAATGGTGAAATAAATGAAATCACTAAGATGAGAAATAATATTATGGACTAAAAATGAGGTTTGGAATAAAATAAAGAAAAGAAAATAAAGTTGGGATAGCTAGTATAAATGAATGACTATATTTGGACTTAATAAATAAATCATCTAATTAGTGGACTAATTAAATTAGTGTGATTAAATTCATAATTATCATCCTTAATTGTTACTTTTTGGACTCCATATAAATTATTAAACTATATGAACTCATAAAAATTAGTTGATTAATACAAACTAATTAATTAAGTAATATGTACTTAATAATTTAGTTAATCGACTCCATTAGACTAGTTTAACTAAATCAATTAGTTTAATGGATAAATTAATTAAATTATGGACGTATTAATATTGTTGGACTTTATATTAAAAATATAAAATTAAAACGAAATTAGAATTTGATTGATTGCCTTAATTGGATTAGATTAATGTATTTAACTATATTTATATAACTAAACTTATTTAGTTGATTAAATTAATTAAATTAATTTAGTTAGCCAAATAAATAAACTGGAGGATTGAATTAGTTATGGTAATTGGATTAGTTAGTATAAATAAACTATTAAACTAATTAAAGTTATTATTGAGAATAGATTATCATTAATGATTAATATTTTGAATTATTTCTTACGGAAAACTATTATTCAAAGGTTTATTAAATAAATTATATAAATTATGTAAACTGAAATTGAACTGAAATTGATTATTTAAATTCGAAATATTGAAACTATTATGTAATTAATTTAATTAGACTAGTTAACTAATTAACCAAATAAGTTAAAGTAAATTATGGAGGGGATTAGTATGATTAAAGAAAATAAAAAGGTTGGATTGAAAATTAACAATTAAATAAGATTTTTGAATCTAACGTAAAAGTTATATTTAAATAAGGAATTATGAAATTAAAATAATTAAAATAATTAAAGGTTGGATAGATAGGAAATAACACAAATAATAGAATAAGTATTGATTTAGAATTTTGATATATATTAGAAGGTGAATTCAAGTGAAGGCCAAGCTAGAGATTTTATTAAGGGGATTATCGCAATTTAAGGTAAGTTCTATGTCAACCAAAAATGTTTTATCTCGTATTTATATGTATGCAATATTTGAACTATGTGAACTATTTATGATTTGGAAACTATTTGTTTGACATGGAATGAATATTTTGAATGTATGGATATTGGTGAATTATTATTTATTATGGATTATTAAATGTATATTCTTTTTATTAAAGAATATTGGTGGATTGATATTTATTACAAAGTATATTTTTGGAAAGTGTGACATAAATGACTTTGGGAGAAAACTTAAAGTTTTTCATAATATACTTTTACGTCTCGAGAGAAACACGAGGCGTGGGTGATTATGACTACTACTACTTTTGGTGAAATTTATTTGGGTCGGTAACCAGTCCGGCAATGACATGCTCCGGTAGACATCCCGGGCTTCTATTTGAGGACCAAAGGTCCTTTGGTGGTCGTAGTAGTTACCTAATTTAACCCTGGACAATGTCCCTTGTGAGTAGGTGGTAGAAAACATCCTGCATACTTGGGTTTCATACTACTCGGAGGGCTTGGAATCCCTTTTAGAGGGTGTGCACACTTAAGGTAGAAATTCAGCTTCCAAATTGGTGGTCGGTGGGAGCCGGAATTCCGGGATGAGTCGTAAATAACAACGACTCGTTGGGCTCGAGGAATCTTGAGTTTCGCCCACTCTTAAAAGAAATCTAAAGTATTACTTTTGGAGGAATTGATGAATGACATTATCTATTGAAGAAATTATTTTGAGACATGAGAAGTTATTTTGGAGATATGAGAGGGTATTTTCTATATATATACCTATACCAATCCTATTTTCCAAATTATATTATTTTACGGGTTCGGGTGGAATCTTACTTAGCTCTAAAGCTAATTTTTATCTCTTTTGTCTTCTTCTCTTTGCTCTATTGTACAAATGATTATGATTATGAAGATTGATGTACTTGTTGCCCGAGTGTTCCGCTAGTTGCACACGTTTGATTAATTATCGTTGTTTAAATTTGTAATTCATAAACTTTGTCCTAAGACCTATTTCATTGTTATTTGAACTTATGGTGGATAGCCTGTGCACTCAATCATGTATAGGTTGAGTGTGGCGGTGATGCACTTATTTTTCCCTTAAAGACTTCCGCTGTATTCTAAATATGTTTAATAATAAAGATGGTTTCATTTAAAATGTGATTTTATTTGGGTGGGAAAAATGGGGGTGTTACACATGTTGGGGAGGAAGAAGAGGATCACTTGGTGCAAAGCACAAATCCTCAAGATGAAGAAGAGAAAGAAGAGGAGATCACTCCTCAAAGGAAGTTCCCGCCGCTCGATTCATACGAGCCGGTTCCACCTTTCCCAGAGGCTCTCAAGGACAACCGCAAATACAACAATGACAAAGACATCTATGAGACCTTCTCTAAATGCGAGGTAAATATCCCTCTTCTCAATTTAATTAAAGGTGTTCCTAGATTCGCTAAGTTTTTAAAAGAGCTTTGTACAATTAAAAGGAAATACAAATTAAATGGGAAACATAAAATCCAAGTAAGTGAAAGAGTGTCGACTGTTTTTCAAAAGACACTGCCTACAAAGTATAGTGACCCGGGAATGTTCACTATACCATGTAAACTAGGAAATGCTAGTTTTTCTAGGGCTATGTTAGATTTGGGTGCGTCAATAAATGTCATCCCTTATTCTCTATGTAAGTCTCTAGAACTAGGACCTTTACATGAAACAGAGGTTGTTATCCAACTTACCGATAGATCCAATGCTTTCCCAAAAGGTGTAGTAGAGGACGTTCTCGTCATGGTGGATAATTTAATCTTTCCCGCTGATTTTTACGTTCTGGAAATGGAGAACGATAAAAATGCAGTCCCAATTTTGTTAGGGTGGTCCTTTTTTAAAACAGCCAAAGCAAAAATAGATGTGTTTAGTGGAGTATTAACCATGGAATTTGATGATGAAAAAGTTGAATTTAATATCTATGACTCCATGAAATACCCCACCGATAATCATTCTCTTTTTGCAATAGACACTTGTGACACTTGGGTCCAAGATGTATTTGAAGTCGAGGGGAAAGATGAATTACTAAGCTCAATCCAGAACGATGTAGAGGATTTCACTTCGAATACTCTATGTCAAATAACATGAAGGTTATGGTGGCGGAGTTAAATCAACTCCCACTTTTGCCACCAGGCTCTACAGCCCTCCCCCTAACCATTCTGAGCGAGAAGCCTTTGCCTTCAGTTTTGCAGGCACCCGAAGTTGAGATGAAACCACTCCCAGAGCACTTGAAATATGTGTTCTTGGGAAAAAAAGAAACACTACCGGTCATCATTTCAAACAAATTGACCGGAGAGCAAGAAGAAAGGTTGATAGCGGTGCTCAAGGAGTATAAACTTGCAATTGGATGGACTATAGCCGACATCAAAGGCATTAGTCCATCAACATGCATGCACTGCATCTTGATGGAGGATGAAGCTAAACCGGTGAGACAGGCGCAAAGGAGATTGAACCCACCTATGATGGAGGTGGTCAAAAAGGAAGTAATCAAGCTACTCCAAATGGGGATAATCTTCCCAATTTCCGATTCAAAGTGGGTTAGTCCAACCCAAGTTGTTCCTAAGAAGACCGAAGTCACGGTGGTGGAGAACAAACATGGAGAACTTATGCCCACCCGAATTCAAAATGGATGGAGGGTATGTATAGATTACCGTAGACTCAATGCGGTAACTAGAAAGGATTTCTTTCCCTTACCCTTCATTGATCAAATGCTTGAAAGACTTGTCGGGCATAAGTTCTATTATTTCCTTGATGGGTACTCCAGGTATTTTCAAGTGCCCATAGCCCCTGAAGATCAAGAGAAAACCACTTTCACCTGTCCATTTGGCACCTTTGCATACCGACGCATGCCATTCGGACTATGCAATGCCCTAACCACATTCCAAAGATGCATGATGAGCATATTCTCTGAATATGTTGAGCTATTTATGGAAGTCTTTATGGATGATTTTACAATCCGTGGAGACTCATTTGATTCATGCTTACTCCATCTATCTCTTGTCTTGAAAAGTTGTTTAAAATCAAATCTTGTTCTGAACTCTGAAAAATGCCACTTTATGGTGGAGGAAGGAATTGTGCTAGGCCATGTGATCTCATCCAAAGGATAGAGGTAGACAAGGCCAAAGTTGAAGTCATCCAATCACTCCTTATCCTACTACCGTTAGGGAGATACAATCATTTCTTGGACATACAGGTTTCTACCGGAGGTTTATCAAAGACTTCTCAAAAATTGCATCCCCTTTGTGCACACTTTTGCAAAAAGAGGTGGAATTTATCTTTTCCGAGGAATGCAAGAAGGTCTTCAACACTTTGAAGGAGAAGCTAGTTACCACCCCTATCATTCAAGCACCTGATTGGTCTCTTCCTTTTGAGATCATGTGTGATGCTAGTGACTATGCGGTGGGGCCATTTTGGTCCAAAAAGTTGGAAGGGCATCTCATGTGATCTACTACGCATCAACAACTCTCAATGATGTCCAACGCAACTATGCCACCAATGAGAAGGAGATGCTAGTCTTCATCTATGCACTTGAAAAATTCAGGTCATACTTACTTGGAACCAAAGTGATCATCTATAACGATCACACATCTCTTAGGTTATTGATGACGAAGAAGGAGTCCAAGCCAAGGTTGATTCGATGGATACTCCTTCTAAGCGAGTTTGACGTCGAACTCAAAGACAAGAAGGGCATGAAGAACTTGGTGGCCGACCACTTGACCCGACTCGTTCTTGATGAAGGAAATGATCATGCAAAGGATGATATCCGAGAAGAATTTCTCAATGAGACTCTTTTCTCTCTAAAGGAAATTCGCCCTTGGTATGCTCACATCGTTAATTTCCTTATCTTAAATAGGTTCCCGCCAAGCTTCTCTAAATCTCAAAAAGAGAAGCTTCAACACGATGAAAAACAATATGTGTGGGATGAACCTTATCTATGGAAACATAGCAAGGATCAAGTCATTAGAAGATGCATTCCTGAGACCGAGATAGCATCCATCCTTGCATTTTGTCATTCACACGCTTGCAGAGGACACTTTGGAGGCAAGCATACATCAATGAAGGTACTTGAATGCGGTTTTTGGTGGGCTAGCTTGTTTCGAGATGCTCATATCTTTTGTCAATCTTGTGACAATTGTCAACGCATGGGAAACATCTCTCGAAAACATGAGATGCCGCAAGTACCGATGCTCTATGTTGAGATCTTTGATGTATGGGGTATAGATTTCATGGGACCTTTTCCTAATTCCCATGGTATCTATACATTCTCTTGGCGGTGCACTACGTTTCAAAATGGGTGGAAGCAAAACCCACCAAAACCGACGATGCCAAGGTGGTGGCGGACTTTCTCAAATCCCACATCTTCTCAAGGTTTGGAGTTCCACGCATTTTAATAACCGACAGGGGCACTCACTTCTACAACAAAACTGTGAGTGCCTTGTTGAAGAAATACGGCGTCACTCACAAATTCTCCACCGCCTATCACCCACAAACAAACGGCCAAGCCGAAGTCTCAAATAGGGAGTTGAAGTCCATACTCCAAAAAATGGTGAATCCCAACCGCAAAGATTGGAGTCTTCGCATGGATGATGCCTTATGGGCATATAGAACCGCTTTCAAGACCCCAATTGGAATGTC
This sequence comes from Cuscuta europaea, assembly GCA_945859875.1. Lineage (NCBI taxonomy): Eukaryota > Viridiplantae > Streptophyta > Magnoliopsida > Solanales > Convolvulaceae > Cuscuta > Cuscuta europaea. The sequence goes on from CAMAPE010000018.1 coordinate 8,977,968, forward strand.
ACCCTATAGACTTGTATTCGGGAAGGCTTGTCACCTTCCGGTCGAACTCGAACACAAGTTTTATTGGGCGGTGAAAACATTCAATCTCAACATGGAACCAGCGGGTGAACAAAGGAGACTACAACTTCAAAAACTCGAGGAGCTCCGTCTTGAATCATATGAGAATGCCACAATCTACAAAGAAAAAACGAAGGTATGACGTGCACTCGTCGTTAGGTGCACTCAAAATAAATAATCAATACGACACAAATACGTAGTATAGTGTAGTAAGGTTCGTATCCACAGGGAAAGGAATACTTTTCTTTTATAATAGTAGTAACAAAAAGGGGGGTTTAGATTTGTTTGTTTTAACAACACTAAGATAAACAACCTATATGAATTTAATGCAATGAGATGGGGACTTGGTCTTGCTTTTATCCACTTAATGAAATGTTCGTCGATCCCGGTTATATCTTTAACTATCTTCCTCTCGAATACTCAATCGAGGAGTATATCCAGTTCATCGAGGGTAGTTATTAATAACGAGATGCGTTCATTAATAAAACTTACTATCGAGTCAATATAGAACAAGCGCCGTATATTAACTTGATAGTAGCAATAAACTTAAGATGAAAACGATTGAGATTGATAACCTCAACACAAGCGGTTTATTGGTTTAATCAATATAATTAATTCCCCTTGCCATATTAACCATGAGATGCATGCATTAATATTCCAAGTTTACTACCGTTGAAAGAACCGGATTAATAACAAGCGTATTAACCGATTGATTCTAGTAATAATTAATATGAGAAACAATACTAGTTGATACTTTAAGTAATGTTTAAGATATTAACATGAAATATGAATAGGAATTAATCAATACTCAAGGAAGAATATTAAAATATATGAATCCTACTATGATTAATATCAAGATGTTAACTAATTGTCATCTTAGCAACACTCCCCAATATAATCATAGAGGAAGAAATAGCTATTACTATGATCAATGTCAAGATGTTAACTAATTGTCATCTTAGTAACACTCCCCAACTTTGATATAGAGATAGTATTTTGAAAGAAAGAATTAATATTCAAGGAAGAAGATTAAAGAAAATAACTCACAACTTACAAATTCATTAAGCTTCAAAGTAGCAAAACCAAGATGGAAGAGTTTAGCTCCTCATTTGGAGACTAAACATGATGAAAAATATAAAGAAAGAACTATTCTATACTGAGCTTAGATGTACAAAGGGATTGGATATCAAATGGGAAGGAAAAGAGGTGTATTTATAGGTGTTTGGAGGTAGCAGGGTCATTTACCCGACCGGGTTTTACAGAAACCCGATCGGGTTTCTTGAGTAATTGCCCGGAATGTTCATTAGTCACATCTACCCGATCGGGCTTTTGATTTACCCGATCGGGTAAAAGACAAATCTTTGCCAAATCTTCGCTCTGCATGTTAAATTGCCTCCAAATCAAATTTGATCTTCGGGTCAAGTCAAACCCGGTCGGGTTTTTGGAAAACCCGGTCGGCTTTTTTTGACTATTTTCCCAAATTTTCACTTTTTGTTGTTCCCTTGCACTTTCCTTGAACCTTCCAGGATCCTTTTGACGATCTTTACCTAGTTTAAGCTCAGAAAGTCCCTAATCTAAACAAATTACAACTATTTTACAAACTAAACTATTACACCAAAAGTGTGTAATATCCAAAGTGAAAGTCAATCAAAACTAATTAAAAATACAAAAATAAACATGGAAATTACATGAATGTCAAGGTATGACACGATAAAATGATAATAAGAAAGGACTTCCAGATCGGAGACAAGGTCCTCCTTTTTCGATCATGCCTTCGTCTATTTCCTGGAAAACTCCGATCAAGGTGGGAAGGACCATTGAAGTGGTCAAAGTGTACACTCATGGAGCGGTAGAAATAAAAAGTCTCGACACAGACAAATTCTTCAAGGTCAACAGGCAACAACTCAAACTGTTCCTTGAAGGATTCAAAAAAGAGAGCATTGAAAGCATGGATCTCATTGATCCAATTCATGAAGAATGAGCAATGAGGATATCATCGTGCCGCGACGTTAAACTAAGCGCTTCTTGGGAGGCAACCCACGCCCGGTATGATTTCTTGTATTATCTTTCAGTAGAGTGTGTGTGTGCATTTACAAAAAAAAAGTTTTTGAAGGCCTGGGCACAAAACCCGGCCGGGTAAACCAAATACCTGGTCGGGTAAAAGGTTTAAAACGCATGACCCGAACAAAAAACCCACCGGGCAAACAGAAAATTAATAAAACAACACAAACCCGATCGGGTATTCTTAAAACCCGACCGGGCAAACAGAAATTTTTCCCACTGCCAACCCTGGACACAAAAATCCGTCCGGGTAACACCTCCCCAACCCACCGGGTTTTACAAAAAATCAAAAAAATATCAAAAAAGATGTAAACCTGATCGGGTATTCGGGAAACCCGATCGGGTAAAATGATGAAAATGGTTCTGCGAGTGAAAAATTGAAAATCCGTCCGGGCATTTACGTAAACCCGTCGGGTAAAGCACTGAAAAAACCCTCTGCCCAATAAAAACACAGAATACCGTTCGGGTTTACTAAAAACCCGATCGGGTTTGCGGGATTTTACCCGATTTTAACCCAAAAATGACGCCTTCTTCTCCATCTTCCCCAAACCATTCACACCCCTCTTCTCCAAATACTCCATAGCCACGACCAACAAGCTCCTAATACACCAAAATCCCTCACCCAATTCCAAGATAAACCACATAATCTCTTCCCCTCATCTTCCTCTTCACTACCATACCCTCATTCCCCATTTTTCTCCCCCCAATCCTCAAGTCCGAACCCTAGCCAAAAAAATCCCCAAATTGCAATTTCTCTCAAGAAGAACACTATGCCACCCAAAAGAAGTCGTTCTTCCTCCTTCACGGCATCAGTTTCGGTCCCCGAAGTTCCCGGATACGCAGGACTAGAGTTCACCTCCCAAGCTCACCGAAAAAAATTCATCGAGCAGACCAAAAGGCAAGTATACCCATGTCGATTCCTTTGCACGGTTACATTGACTGCCCTGAAGCTCTTTGAATTGATGTTTGAGCTATGCAGTAGGCTAGGTTTAGTCTCTATCATGAACATAGCATATAATCCGAATGAAAAAGTTTTGTATGAGTTTTTGAGGTCATGCAAATTCACTGAGAATGGTGCTGACGAGTATGAGGACAAACTCACGTTTTGTTACCTCAACGATGAAAAAGAGTTAACGAAACGTGAGTTTGTAGAACTTTTTGGACTGTCAATTTTAGAAAAGGAGGAAAGAAGGAAGAAAATTGACACCTCGGTTGTGCATGAGATGTGGAAAAGAATGACAGGTGAAAGAGTTGTTAAAACTTCTAATATGTATATCAGTCATGTCCAGCACCCTGTTTTTCAAATTTTCCTTAAATGGTTTGGTTGTTTTGTCTTCGGCAGACCAAATAACCATCAGACTAGAAAGACCAATGTGGGTATTCTTTCTATGAGGAAGTCCAGCTAGCAAGGGAGAAACAACGCTTGAGGCTCGACCGCTTAGAAGAAAATCAACGTAGGGCATTGGGACCTATACATGCCTACTTTGATAATCAGGGCTACTTATCCTCCATACCAGTTCAGCATCAACACCCTACATGGTATGACCCCTCTTCTTGGGGCAATTTCGGTGGAGCAAGCGGTAACGGAGGAGGCTATGGCGGTGAGGGCAGCGGTTATGAGGGCTACCACGGTGAGGCTAATGACGGGGAACACTAGGGATAGTGCTTGGACAAAGTAGGGGGGGGAGTCACTCATTTGGTATGTACACCTTCATTTTCTACCAAGATAACTTGCATTATTTTCTAAAAAAAAAATGCTAGTTAGATTGAAAACCCAAAAACAGGCAATCTAAGCAAAAGGGGTTTTTTAAAAATGATGAGTGAGTGGTAGGGATGGACTCGGGCCGGTCCGGTTCCGGTTCCGGGCTGGGACCGGATGGACTTTTTTTTCAAATTGTTGGGCCTGGAACCGACCCGGGTTGATACCGGGTCCGGGCCTAACCGCCTAACCGGGCCGGGCTGGGCCCGGGTCAAGGTAATTTTTTTTGCTTTCTAATTAACCCCCGACCCCCCAACCCCCCCCCCCCCCCAAAACACCCAGCCTTAACCAAGAAAAACAAAAAAAATTGAAAAAATAAAAATAAAAAAAAGCACATGCCTAGCCCGAACCGCTCGGGCCGGTTCAACAAATACAGGGCCCGAGCCCGGCCCGCCAAACCCTCCCCAACCGGGTAAAAGCCGGTCAGGTAAATGACTCTGCCACCTCCAAACACCTATAAATACACCCCTTTTCCTTCCCATTTGATCACCAATTCCTATACACCTCTAAGCTCAGTTTAGTTAAATACTTTCTTTATATTTTTATCATGTTTAATCTCCAAATGAGGAGCTAAACTCTTCCATCTTGGTTTTGCTACTTTGAAGCTTAATGAATTGTAAGTTGTGAGTTATTCTTCTTTAATATATTCTTCCTTGAATATTAATGAATTCTCATTCATATTTCATATTAATATTTTGAGCATTACTTAAAGGATCAACTAGTTTTGTTTCATATATTAATTATTACTAGAATCAATCGATTAATACGGTTGTTATTAATTCGGTTCTTTCAACGGTAGTAAATTTGGATTATTAATGCATGCATCTCATGGTTAATAATCTAAGGAGAATTAATTATATTCATTAAACCAATAAACCGCTTGTGTCGAGGTTATCAATCTCAATCGTTTTCATCTTAAGTTTATTGTTACTATCGGATTAATATACGGTGTGTGGTCTATAATGACTCGATAGTAAGTTTTATTAATGAACGCGTCTCGTTATTAATAACTACCCTCGATGAAATGGAGACACTCCTCGATTGAGTATTCGAGAGGAAGATAGTTAAAGATATAACCGGGATCGACGAATATTTCATTAAGTGGATAAAAGCAAAGCCAAGTCTTCATCTCAATTAAGTAAAATACATAAGTCGTTCATCTTAGTGTTTAAATAAATTTAAAGTTCATCAATCAATCAAAACCCTCCTTGTTACTAGTTATGTAAAAGAAAAAGTATCCCTTTCCTTGTGAGTACGAACCTTACTTCATTATACTACGTATAATTGTTGTATTAATATTTATTTTGAGTGCACACCACGACAAAGTGCACGTCAGCTCCTTAGATACCTCCTTCGTGGACTTAGAGGAATTTGTGCTTCGGATGTTAGTAAAACCTCCACCAAATCAACACTTTCACCCCTCATTGCTTTCTTCTTGTTTTCAATTGCTAATTTCTTAGCAATTAGGTACTTTGCCTTTTCATCAAACTTGGCATCCTTCAGTGGAGGTGTACGGTTTTGTTTGTTCTTCTTAGTCATCACAACGAAGAAGATGATGAATAGTGCATTTTCAAAAAATTGCTTCAAAAATTCTGAAAATAGTATATGAGATGCTCCAAGAAGTGGCGAACCTCACAGTACCTTTCGTTTCTTCTCAGCCCCTAAAAAACTTAAGAAAATAATTGTTAACTAGTTCATACCTGCGTACAAGATGAATAAGTGCATGAACAGTTGCATGAAATTTGATTCCAGCTTTGTAGGTAGCAAAATGGGTGTCAAATTGACCGCCTCAACCAGGCGACCTCCGAAGTTTGCTCAGAATCTTGATTGAACGTTGGAAAATTGAGAAAAAGCTTAAACAGACTCTGCCAGTGTACAGTAACCCGACCAACGGTCAGGTAACGGCTAGTTGCTAATTCCGGTACGGCGGCGCTCCCAGGTGGCCGAAGATGGATGGCAAGGTGCGCCAGGTGATGGCTAACCCCAATATATGCTCCTTTCACCAATCCAATCGTCAAATCTTTAGTTATGAACTAAAATGTAATTCGGATTTTTGAACTCAAATGAACAGTGAAATATGCGAATTAAAATTTGATTGTTGAATCCGTTCAAAAATCAATTAGATTATAAACCAACAATGGGTTATGAATATAGTGTGAATTCCGAGCTAGGGGAACCAAGAAAATCAAAGTTTCAATCGTGGGAGTTGTGAGGTAAGTGTTCGAGCAAGTCTAGGAAATTCAAAGCGAAAATCCTAGAGAGAGGGTGGAGCTTTTCTCAACGCCAAACACTATTGTGAGCTCTTTACTGAGAGCTCTTTCGGATTTTTTTTGGGATGAAATGTAAATATACATTAACACCCAAGAAAAATTATACATCAAAAGTTTAAGATCTCCTAACCCCCCCTAACCCCACCCCTACCTAGGGTAGAGGTTGAGAGAGGGTTTTTATTCGATCTAATCAAAAACTTAAAAGGCACAAGTATACAATACCAAGTGGCTCAAAACTAAAAAAAACAAACGGTGCTGCATAAGTGCACGTAAACGGATCACAAAAAGTCATCAATCAAACACATGGCCGAAAAGAGGTTATAATACACACTCCCCTTAGCCCGAAATCATAGGTGTTTCAAGATGCACACACACTAGTCCGAAACTGAATGCCGCGGCTTCCAAACGAAAATGAAGTCCACCCATCAAAACTTGATCATATCATGTGTGTAGATACTAAATAGTATCTTGTACACCACATGTTTATCTTCGCCACGATCTCTTCAATAGTCTTATTTGCCCCATCAAAACGATTCGCATTCCTTCCATGCCATATCCAATAGATGGTTGCACAAAAGGCTAGCCGGACTGATTTTGCCTTGACCGTTGATCCCTTATACTTCATCATGATCCATTTGACCACACTAAGGAGTGTTGTCATCTGGTTCTCCATTCCCATTCAAGTATTAATTCGCTCCCAAATCTGCCCTGCAAAAGAACAAGTGAAAAATAGGTGTGGAATCGATTCTAGTCCACCCTTACATAAGTCACACATATTCACAATATGCATACAACCAAGGCTATCATGTGTAGGAAGCCGGTTCCTAAAAGCAAGCCAAGTGTTAAAAGAGAACATTTGAGGGATGTACAATTTCCAAATGAAGCTCATCCAGATTCGTGCAGTCCCCTTAGTGCGTAAAAGCTCATAAATCTTTGACGAAATCAATTAACCATTAATGCTCCTACTATTTAGGCCCATAATGGTGTCATTCAAACTATTAAAACATTCACAAATATTGGTCCTGATGTGATACAATTTTTTCATCAACTGTGAATCACGGTTTTGTGGGATAAATTCCCACACCGTTTTGCCGCGAAGATACACACTATTGATCCATTTAACCCATAGAGTGTCCTTTTTGTTGTAGACATCCCAAAGGATGCGAGAAAGGAGAACTTGATTCCAAGTGGTGGCATTCCGGATGCCAAGGACTCCCTCCTCTTTTGGGAGACAAATGTCATCCCAAGCCACTTTGGAGTATTTTCCTCCTCAAAGGAACACTCTACATATGGATACAATTGGATCAATAATCGCTTTCGGGACCGGAAAAACCTGTAACCAAAAAGACTGAACTCCCTGGATAACCGAACATATGAGCTCAAGATTCCCTGGATAAGAAATAGTCTTGACATTCCACGCATTTAAAGAGTCAGTAATGGTTTCAATAAGAGGCGCATATTACGCAACCGAGACCTTAAGACGAGCTAAAGGTATTCCAAGGTACTTTATCAGAAAATACCCTTGGCCATAGTCCACAAGGTCCAAAATGTTTTGTAACTCAAATTCGGCCACACCCCCAATAAAAATGTTCAATTTCCCATGATTCACTTTAAAGTTCAAAACGTCGCCAAAGTCCTTCAATGCATTCACTAATATTTCAATGAAATATTTGTCACCCCTTGAAAAGAGCATTAGGTCATCCGCATAGGGCAAATGGGTGATGCCAAGTGAGGCACATTGTGGGTGGAAGTTAAAATTCGGTCCCATGGTTCTCAATTTAATCAACCGAGAGAAATATTCAAGAAAAATCACAAATAATAATGGGGACATGGGGTCACCTTGCCTAATTCCCCCCTCTTTCCTTTGAAATCCCATAAAGTGAGCCATTCAAAGATACGGAGAAAGAGGTCGTAGACACATTCCATTACCCATCCAATAAAGCGTAAAGGGAGACCCAAGCCCTTAAGGACATTTTCTAAAAAGTCCCAAGAAATAGTATCATAGGCCTTGCGCAGATCCACCTTAAGTATGCATCTCGGTGAGATTAGCTTCCTCGTGTATCCTCTAACAAGTTCCTGGGCGAGGAAAATGTTATCAAACATGAGGCGGCCATCAACAAAAGCCCCTTGGGCCTGGTCAATTAATCCCGAAAGACACGGAATCAATCTTACCGCAAGAATTTTCGTGATCACTTTATATAAAACATTCGTGCACGAAATGGGTCTATAGTCTAAAACCTTAGGGGAGTGATTCGTTTTAGGGATAAAAGCTATAACAGTATGAATAATCTGTTTAAGCAATTTTCCCGTGTGAAAGAACTCTTTTATTGCTTGGACTACATCATTCCCGATAAGGTCCCAATTTGCCTTAAATAAGGTCCCATCCGGGCCGGGAGCCTTATCATTGCCAATGTCGAATAGGGCATTTTTAATGTCCAAAGTTGTAATCGGGGCAATAAGACTCCCATGAGCACTTGGCTCAATCAATGGGCCCGAGGATAAAACCGTAGGGTCTAAGGCATGGCATTCACAATTAGTACCAAATAAATCAACAAAAAAGTTAACGAATTCATTACCCACTTGGTCTAAGGAAGTAGTAACTGTACCATCCTCCAGTGTAAGTGATGAGATTGCGTTTCTTGCCATATTTCTCTTGACGATTGCATGGAAACATTTACTGCCTTTGTCCGCTTCAAGTATATGTGTAGCTTTAGCCCTTTGTTGGAAGAAACTTGCTTCGGCTTCCCCAAGGAAAACAACCCGTTTTGAAGCTTCGGCCAATTGGACTTTAAGATCCTCATCTCCGGGTCTTGGAGCACCAATTTATGCAATCTTTTGAATTCCTCTTTAGCCATCTTTGCTTTGTTTGAAATGTGGCTAAACTCAATGGCATTTAGATTCTTTAGGGGCCTTTTGAGCCCCTTTAGTTTCTTTACCATAGAAAATTGAGCCGATCCAACAAAGTTTTGTTTCCAATGTTGCGTTACTATATTAGTAAAATCATGATGTTTCAACTACATATTAAAGAACTTAAATGGTTTGGGTCTAGGTGAGGAATTATGGAGTATTGACACAACCAGTGTTCTCAAAATCGGGCAAGGCGGCCGCCTAGGCGCCGCCTAGTCGCTAGTCGTTAATGTGGCGAGGGGATTTCACTGAAATCGGACTCAAAGTTGGGAATCCAACTTTTCGGGCGCCGAAAGCGCCTAAGCGGGCGACTTTACAATAGTCGGCGTTTAGGTTAGTCGGCCATTTTTTAGAGTTTAAAATTTTGCCGTCCCGCTGTTTTTTCAGACTCTTCCGCTATAAAGACTTCTAGCCTCAACTAAGGACCTCCCAGGAGCCTGTTTGAACTTTCAACCCCTCCACCACCAGACACCAACCGCACTAGCCGCACCGGTCGCAACCCCTCCACTACCAGGCACCAGCCGCACCGGTCGCACCAGCCTCACCAACCACACCATCCAACACTTTTTGCAGGTAATTTCTTCACTCTTTATTCGATTCTTCACAACTTTCAGCTTTTTAGAAAAATCTAAATTTTGTTTGTTGTTTACAACCCCAAAAATTCAAAATGTATGTACAAACATGGATGTCTATACATATGAAATTATGAATGTGTGTGAAATTGTGAATGGTTGACAGAAAGTTAGAAGTAAATGTAAGGAACTCAATGTTGGAAGTGTGTAAGTTAAGTGTTTGACAAATGTCCTGAAAGAAATATAAACTATATTTTTTAACTTCTATAGGTTGGGTCTATTGGGATTTGGATAGATGAATTGTTCTTGCAATACTCATAGTTTATCAAGCAAATTAATTTAATTATTTCAGAATGGATGTGTTGTTTATGGCTTATAAGCTTATTAGGTATAATTTTAGTTAAACTGTTAAAGTTTATTAAATTAAACCTACTAAAACCAGTATTCAGAGTTCAGAGAACAGAGGACAATATAATATGATGCTTAAAGTTGTGTTTGACATTATGTGTTTGACATTCTGGGTCATTTGTCTAACTAATTGTTTGACATTATATGTTTTACTTTTACTTAAAGTTAAATAACTAGAAAAATACTCTAATCTCTTGGTCTGTTTTCTTTTGGTTGTTCTCTTAGCTTTGGAGTAGGTCACAAACATCTCGATTTATTTTTGGATATCACGAATGATGAATCTAGGTACTCATACTTGCTCCAATAACAGTATGGCTCCTTCCACATGAGTTTGCTCCGTTGTTACACCCTTTTAACTTTTTAAGATAAACCCTCTTTGTATGGAAATGATGCTTAAATGATTGGAGAAGTGCAATATTATTTTAATAATGCTAATTAAGCAATTAATATTGTCATGTTTATTTTGTGGTCTTGGAATCAATCTAATATCATCTGGGTTGGAGCAAGTATTTTTGGGAGGCATACTGCCAGTCTGGCACAATAAAAATAATGTCGAATTGTTAATACAAATGTACCGTAGAGAAGCATTATATTTAGCATTTTAATACTATGCAATAAATCATTGGATGAAAGGAAACTAATAATTAAATAACTGGTTGGTTTTTGGTTTAATAGTCATTGTTTATATGTTGATTTTATGATTTTAGTAATTAACTTGTTCTAAATTTCTGTTTGCATTTTGAATCCTTGATTACTGATTAGGTGACTGAAATTTTGTTTACAGTTTATGTGATTTGGGATGGTGATCTATGGATAATTACTAATTTTGCATTTTTATCATTTATAGCATTAAATCATTAATTATGGAAGTTGGTTTTTAATTTTTTTTACTGCATATAGGATAAACACATGGGTGAATGACTGAAATGAGGCAAAAAAATCCATGCTCCGAGTTGCTGATTAGTCACCGACTAGTCGCTGAGTAGTCGGCCTAGGCGCTAGGCGGCCCTTTGCCGCCCGACTAGCGCCTAGCGAGTTTTAGAACATTGGACACAACGGATATCGTGTGGTCAAACTCCACCTCCATCTCATGGAAATGGACCCTACACCCGATAACCTTTTGGCTCCACACATCATTAATCAACACCCGGTCTAACTTAGCCCACAAAACACCTTTGTTCCATGTATAGAACTCTCTCGTGGAGGGTGCATCACAAAGGCTAGCCGACACTTTGAAATCAAGAAGGTGTTGCATCAAATAGGTCGTAGGGGGGTAGGACCCACCCTCTCATTTGGTGCGCATATACAATTGAAATCACCACAACCCATCCAAGGGTCCATGATTTGATTTCCTATTGTTATCAAATAATCCCAAAGGGCCTTTTTCACTAAAACCGTATAAAGCGGGTACACAAATGTAGCAAAAAATGAAGTTTGCATAACACGATAAACAATATTTGCATGCATGTGTTGCCTTTCCCTTTCCAAAAAAATACAAATTACGAAATTTGGGTTCCACATGATAGCCATGTGCCCCCCATTTTTTTTATCAAAATTATTTTCACTAACCCAACCCGGCCATTTATTTAAAACGTAGTTATTAAAACTAGCCGCGGTCATTTTCGTTTCTAAAAAGCAACACACATAAATATTGTTCGATTTAATAAAGCTAGAAATAAAATTATGTTTAGAGGTTTTGTTCAAACCTCGCACTTTGACGAGCACTTTGTCACGGTGCGTCAAAATAAATTCAATACTAAACACTTATACGTAGTATAGCGTAGTAGAGTTCGTATCCACAGGGAAAGGAATATTTCTCTTTTTATGATACTTAGTAAATAAAAGGGGGGATTTGGATTGAGTGATTTAATTTTAATTAAGAACTAAGATGAACAACCTATATGTGTTTAATTCAAAGATAAAAAGGACTTGGCATTGCTACTTTCCACTTGTTGATATATTTTAGTCGATCATTGTTATATCTATAACTTATTCCCTCTCGAATACTCAATCGGGGAGTATATCCACTTCATCGAGGGTAGTTATTAACAACGACCGTTCATTAATAACCTTTACTATTAATCAAATATAGAACAACGCCTTATACCGATTTAATAGTAGCATTTAATCTTTCTAACTCTTTGATGAAAACAATTGAGATTGATAACTTCAACACAAGCGGTTTCGGTTTAACCAACAAAATTAATCCCTCTTAAGTTTATTAACCACGACCGTGCATTAATAAACCGAAGTTACTTACTTGTGAAACCATCAACGATTAACCATCGGTTCGTTGATCGTTTCTAGTAATAATTAATATATGAAACAAAACTAGTTGATCCTTTAAGTAATGTTCAAAATATTAATATGAAATAAGAGTAGGGATTAATTAATATTCAAGGAAGAATATTATTAATGAAGATGAATCCTACTATAATTAATATCAAGATGTTAACTAATTGTCATCTTAGCAACACTCCTCAATATTAATATAGAGGAAGAAAATACCATTCTAACTAATGTCGAGATGTTAACTAATTGTCATCTTAGCAACACTCCCCAACATTAATATAGAGATGGTATTAAGGAAAGAACTATTAATTAATATTCAAGGGAAGAAGTTTAAGAAAATAACTCACAACTTTAATAATCAACAAGCTTCAAGAGCAACACCAAGAATGGAAGTTTAGCTCCTCATTTGGAGACTAAACATAGCTAGAAAAATATAAAGAAATGCTATTCTAAACTGAGCTATAGGTGTTTTCAACACCAAGAGTATGGAAGAAGGGATGATGAAAAGTGAAGGAAAATGGGGTTATTTATAGGTGTTTTCAACACCTAATGCCGGATACCCGGCCGAGTATTTTGACATACCCGACCGGGTATTTACCAAATCAAATATTTTCCCATGTTTTTGTGTCTTCTGCACGTTCTTTGGTCCGAAATCACAGAATACCCGACCGGGTATATGGAATACCCGACCGGGTATTTGCTAATTTTGTAGCAATTTCCTTTGTCACTTCATACCCGGCCGGGTAAAGTCCATACCCGACCGGGTTTTGCACAAAACTCAGGTTTCTTCATCCTTTTTGCTTCCAAACCTATCCTAAACTTATAGCTCAACTAACTACAACTTACAACAAACAATAAAATGCTAAAAATACGATTACAATCAAATGCAAACTAGCAACTATAAACTTACACAAAACTAGTAAATAAACATTACAAACAATAATAAAAATGTATACTTAGGCACTAACAACTAGTGCCCATCACACTTTCCAAGAGAGGACCTTTAACATCAAGTAAGGTAGAAATCCGAGATATACCGATCATTCCCCAAGTGGACTTCTTCTTTCTCCTTCCCACGTTCATCTTTCCTCTTTCTCTTTTGCATCTCTTTGAGGTAATTCTTATTCCATTTGGTATTGACATCAAAGAAATTAAGCACCTCATTAGTAAAATTTACTTTATCAAATTCATACCAATCGTCGGTCTTTTTTACCATAGGAAAAGATAGCAAGCATGATTCGGTGAAGTTTACATCCGGATCCTCATGTTGCACCTGTTGGAGATTGGCCCCCATGTTTACCACAGTTTCCCCCTTTGGCACTTCGGCCGGAGGCAATACAAATGCAAGACTTTCCCCTATTCATCCTTGAAGACTTCGGTCACAACATCATCAACATTCATCTCGTACATGTTGCGGTTCATGTAGCGCTCCGGGTCATCAATAGTATTTTGTGTGACATCCTCTCCGGTTATCGGATCCGCATGTGTGAGCTTTGTGTAGGCACAAAAATTTGCCGGTCATCAAGGCTTTGGGCACGCCTGTGAGGCAATTACACCCTTCGCAATGGTGACAAGATTTTTTGGCACAAAAAATTGCTTTGTTGGCCTAGCATTGGAAGAGCTAGCCCCATCATTAGGCACGGCCTTCTCAACCACTTCACGTGCGCGCAAGAAATCCACATTATGCCTAGCAAGCACATCAAAAAAACAAGCAACATTAGCAATAAAAACATTTTTATTAAAATTGTACCCTTTCTTGGATCGCTTCACCTCGGGAAGAGAAACTAAGCACGGGTCCGTGAAACAAATAACCAGCATCTTGGTGTGGTTCCCTTCGGAGGTCCATCCCTATCCTAGCCATGGGGATGTGGCTTTTCATTTGATGTCTCTTTTTGGCAAAGGCCATGCACACACCGTCCTCTTGGGAAACAAAATTTGTAACTATATCATCGGCCTCCATCTCATGTACACTCAAGATACGACGCCCTTCCCACTCAAAGTCAACTTTGGTGTTCATAATGTTGGCTGCTGGTTTGTCATGATTCTTGGAGAGAAAACCCGACAACTTGAAGCTAGTTTTGTTCCTCGGCTCTACCATTTGAAATGTAGGTTCTTCCGATTTGTCAAGGACAATAGCTTTATCCTTAATGCCACTTTCTTCAATTGTTTCATGAGTTGTGAGTCTTGGTTGTGTGGGACAAATTCTCACACACTTCTCCGTTGGAGGTAAACACCATTCACCCATATAACCTTAAGAGTATCTTTTTTTTATGGACATCCCATAGTGTGCAAGAGAGTAGAGCATGATCCCAAAGCCTAGCATTATGAATGTCAAGTCCCCTTCCTCTTTTGGGAGACAAATGTCATCCCATGCCATTTTGGCATATTTACCACCCCATAAAAAGATTCTACATATAGACACTATCATATCCAAAATTGTTTGGGGAACCGGGAAGACTTGGAGTCAAAATGATTGGATCCCTTGGATCACGGATCGAATTAGCTCAATCTTATCGGCATAGGATATTGTCTTTGTAATCCAAGTCATAAGTAGGGATGGACCCGGGCCGGTCCGGTTCCGGTTTCAGGCCGGGCTCGGACGGGCTTTTTTCTTAGAAAAATGGGCCCGGAACCGGCCCGGGGTGATACCGGGTCCGGGTCGGGCCTACCAGGGCGGGTAGTGGGCCGGTTCGGGCCGGGCTCGGGCTATTTAATTTTTTTTGTTTAAATATTAAATTAAGATTACTTGGACATAAAAAAGTTAAAATATATTTATTTGAAATATGTAGTGCAATTGAAATTGAGCAAAAATTAAAACATGACATACACTTTTTTAATAAATAAGAATCAATCAGAATTTCCGCTATCTTCGGTTGTTTCTTCCATTAAGTGACGAGTGGGTTCAATGCTAATTTCTTGAGTTCTACGTTTGGCCTTCAACCAATCGTGGAAGCAAACAAGCGTCTCAAGAGAGTTTGCGCTCAATCTCATTCTATAATCCGTTAGGATGTTGCCGGCCGCACTAAATTCTTGTTCCACAGCAATTGTTGATACCGGCATTGCTAGCACTTGCTTAGCCATCTTTGATAAGATCGGGAACGTTCTCTTTTTTTCCTTCCACCACTGAAGAACGTCAAAGTCATCCCCTTCTTTATATATGTTTAACAAGTTTAAAATGTAACAACATTATTTAACAAGTTTAACAATTATCTAGATTTATAGGAGAATAATAAATATAACAATTAACTAGTTTTATAGGAGAATAAGAAATGTAACAATTAACTAGTTTTATAGGAGAATAATAAATGTAACAATTAACTACTATTATAGGAGATTAATAAATGTAACAATTAACTAGTTTTATAGGAGAATACTAAATGTAACAATTCACTAGTTTTATAGGAGAATAAGAAATGTAACAATTAACTAGTTTTATAGGAGAATAATAAATGTAACAATTAACTAGTATTATAGGAGATTAAGAAATGTAACAATTAACTAGTTTAACAATTAAACAATTCATTTCGAATTAACTAGTTTAACAATTAAACAAACAATTATTGTCTAACAATTTTTAATGTAGAAGATGTACGAATACTTGGAGAAGATGTGTAGTGAATTGTATACAAAAAATGGAGTATTTATAGATTTTTTGTACCCCACCCCCACCCCCCAAACCACCCCGAGACCCCTTGGCAGCCTCCCAACGGCTATAGAGCCGTTTGGGTTTGAATGCAACGGGTATAAGGGCTTGTTGGGCTGGAAAAGAAAAAAAAATTAAAAAATAGCCGTTAGGCCCGGACCGGGCCCGAACCGGCCGGGCCGGTTCACCTTTTTCCTGACCCATGCCCGAACCACCCTACTCGATCGGGCCGGTTCAAAGCCCGAACTACCCAACACATACCCGGGCCGGACCGGGCCCGCACAGTAGTGGGTCGGTTCCGGGCCAGCCCGGCCCGGTTGGGTCCATCCCTAGTCATAAGGAAGTCATTGACCATGTCTAAAAGGAGTGCATGTTGGGCACCGGAGACTTTGAGGGGGGCAAGTGGATTCCAAGGTAACGCATCAGGAATACACTACGCCCATAATCAACAAGGTCCAAGGTATTTTGTAGCTCAAGGTCATTCACCCCACCCACAAACATGTTAGATTTTTCATGGTTTACTCTTTGGCCCGATGCATCCCCAAACTCTTTCAGGGTATTGACCAATACTTCAATGGAGTATTTGTCACCTCTTGAAAAGAACATGAGATCATCCGCATAGGCCAAGTGAGTAATACCCAAAGATGCGCACCGTGGATGATAATTACAATTGGAACCATTGGTTCGCACATTGAGAAGTTGAGAGAAATATTCTAGGCATAGTACTAAGAGCAATGGGGACATTGGATCCCCCTTGCCTTATGCGGTTATGCCCCTTTTTCCCCTTAAAGAAACCATATAAGTTACCATTCAATGAGACGGAAAATGAAGCCGTTGAAACACATTCCAAGATCCAACCAACAAATCTAGAGGGGAAACCCAAACCCCTTAAGACATTAGCTAGAAAATCCCAAGATATGGTGTCATAGGCCTTACGAAAATCCACCATAATCATACAACGAGGTGAAATGCATTTCCTATTGTATCCTCTAACAAGTTCCTGGGCACGGAAAATGTTATCAAACATTAGGCGGCCGTCCACGAAAGCACTTTGTGCTTGATTAACCAACCCCGAGAAGCAAGGGATTAGTCTAGCCGCAATGATTTCATTAATAATTTTGTAAATTGCATTCGTACAAGATATGGGTCTAAAATCTGAGACCCTTGGGGAGTGGCTAGTCTTGGGGATTAACGCTATAACAATGTGGTTAATATGTTTTAGCAAGTAGGCTATCATGAACATTTTGTTCAATCAAAGGGCCGATTCCTAAGACCATCAGGTCAAGGGCATGGTTTCCCATCTCGGTTCCAAATAAATTCATGAAAAATTATACAAAACCCGGTCAAGCTTAGCCCATAGAGAACCTTTATTCCAAGTGTAGAATTCTTCCATGGAGAGGGCATCCTCTAGGCTAGCTCAGATTTTAAAATCAAGTAAATGTTGTATCATATATGCCATGGGAGGGTTAGACCCAACCCTTTCATTAGGAGCGCATATGCAATTGAAATCACCCGCAATAAATCAAGGGTCCCTAATTCGGTCCTCAAGTATAGCTAGGTGTTCCCATAGATTGTTACGTTCCAAGACAGTGTAAAGAGGGTAAACAAAGGTTGCTAAAAATGATATTTGCGTAATACGACAAACAATTTTTGCATGCTTGTGTTACCTCTCACTTTCTAAAATAGTCGGCACATCTTGGTGAGCCTCCTTTAGGGAATCCATTGCTAGCCTAGCCACGTGAATATGGCTCTTGAGTTGATGTCGCTTCTTGACATAAGCTACTTGCACACTGTCTTCATTGGGTACAAAAGTGGTAACAATGTCATCCGGTTGCATTTCATGCATATTTAGAATCCTTCACCCCTTCCATTCAAATTCCTTGTTCGTGTTGTGCTTTTGGGCCGAGGGATCCTTAGGCTTGGAAGCATTGAAGTGGGTTTGGCCGGCACCTTTGTATCATGGGATGAAGAAGCCTTAGCTTTGTTCTTCTTTGGCACCACAAGTTGGAAAGGTAGCTCTAACGGTTCCTCTTGGGCAGCAACTATCTTCTTTGCCCCCCTCTTCATTCGGTGTTTCCATCTTCTTTGCATCAACCAATTTTTTGTTGTCATCTTCCTTTAGTTTCGGGTGAAGCACCTTACATATAAAGGGGTTGTGGCCAAACTTGTTGCATTCATAGCAATAATTTGGATACGTCTCATAGATCACATATTGATTCCTCCTTTTTCCGGATGGTTGTATCATAGGAATATCAATGACCGGGGGTTTCGTAGTATCCACCTCAACAAGTACACGTGCAAATTGAGCCTGTGCCTTGTTTTATGTTATTTGGTCTGCAATAATGGGAAACCCACACATGAAGCTAGCTCACTAATTTCCGGTTTATTCCAAAGAGTAACAGAGAGCCCGTGGAATTTCCCCCAAATAGGTACTTTCAAAAATTCCTCTCCATCAAGTTCAAAGTCTTCGGATAAAACCTTAAGAATCAAAGCCTTACCATAGGAAGAGTAAGGCCCCTCGGATATGACCTTTGTTTGGTTTTCCTCATTTTTAAAATGAAAAATAGTCCAGCCCTTGTCATGAGACTTCACCTTACAATTGACACCTCATTTGCCCTGTTCATGGACCGCTTTCATTCCGAGGAATCTCCTGGTGAAGCAACCAACCAAACAATATCCCAATATATCAAAAATAGAGGGTACCATACGGTTAGAGAAGTCCACCACATCCCCTTTAGGTGGGATATAATCAAGTTTGATCCCATGAGAAAGAGAGCGGTTATTTTGAAACAAATTACTCCACTTCTTTTTCCTTCTAGTTCATCTTCCACATTTTCTTCATAACTAGCACTTGAATTTGTATCAACGGACCCAATGGTTTCATATTCGTCTTCCACCAATCCATTAACCTTCGAGGTAGCCACATCATTAGGAGAATTAGCACTAGAGGAAACAATTTGTTTCTCAAAGCTAATCTCTTTGGAAGCCACCCCAATTGGTGAAGTAGGGTTGATAGTAAGTTTGAGGGTTGTTTTGGGGCATACGAAGGTAAGACCTTTGTATTAGCTTCCCCTCCCTTCTTCTTAGCTTCAAGTTCCATCTTCTTAGCATTCAACATTCTGATTTTTTCATCAAACGCCGTGTCCTTCGGAGGAGGTGTACGAGATTGCTTATTATTCTTTGTCATTGGGAAGAGCAATTAGCACCTCACAAACATGTTCAAAAATTGTGAAAATACTCTCACATGTACCCTTTGAAGTGAGGAACACTCCAGTATACTCCGTTTGAACAATGGACAAGTATGGAATCCAGAAAAAATATGTAACTAGTCAAAGGTTCGCAGGAATTACTGTAGCTGGCAGTTCCAAACCATTGAGGAAGATGAACAGTACTCCCTCCACACAAATGGGATCAGAAAATTCTCAAAAAATAGCCAAACGTTCCCACTAACAAGGCAATTCTAGCAGTATATTCAGAGTACAAAACAAATGCCAAACAAGCTCAGAAAAAATCAAAGACCAGTTCACCCCGGCGCACATTGAACATTTGATGAATAGTGCATGAGTTTCTCGAAACTTACTTATTTTGCTCGAAATAGGTACCAAAATGCTCCCCTTGAATAGATGAACCCCAGAATGTGCTCAAAATTCAGATTGAACAACAGATTTTGGAGGCAATCAAAGTCAATGCTTCCTGTGAGCAGTAACTTCGCACACTGGATCTTAGCAAGCTGGTGTACGACAGAGCTGTGGTGGCCGGAAACCAGTACAGGCAGGTTCGCCAGGAGGTGGCGACCCCCAAACAAGTCTTCAGTTCCAAAACCAGTCGTCGAAAGACGAATCAAAACTCAGTTCGTTGATGAACAGTGTATCAACGCACAAAACTTGGATTTTCTTACGTTTTTTGCTCAACAATCCCAAATCTGCTTGAACTAGTTGGTAGATAAGATAGATTCAGGGATTTCGACAAAGAAAATGAAAGAAAAACACGGATTAATCAAGTAGTTTGAGAGCAAAATCAAATGAGGTGTGCGCAACCTAGAGTTTTTTCGCACACTACCGAGAGCTAGGAGTGGACTCGGCCGGTTCGGGCCCGGTTCGGGCCTGGGCCCGGCCGGGCCTCGGTTCAAGAAGGGGAGGCCCGGAACCGGCCCGGGTAACCCCCGGGTCCGGGCCGGGCCAGGCCGGGCCGGGCCGTGCCTCGGGTATATTTTTTTTTTGGACTTTTCCTAGTTAACCCCCACCCCTCCCCCTCACCCCAAACCAACCCTAACCACCTCAAATGGCCCAAAATAACCAGCCCAACCCAAAAACTCAAAAAAATTTCAAAAAAAAAATTAAAATTGGCCCGGCCCGGGCCCGAACCGGCCGGGCCGGTTCACATTTTGAAGGGCCCGAGCCCGAACCGAGAATCCACCGGGCCGGGTGGCCCGAACCGCCCAACGAACCGGTTCCCGGGCCGGTCCGGGCCCGCACAGTGGCGGGCCGGTCCGGTTCCGGGCCGGTTGGCCCGGCCCGAGTCCACCCCTACCGAGAGCTCTTTAGATATTCTATAAATTCTATAAATTTTGGTATTTTTTTCTGGATGAAAGGCAAATATATATTAACACCCAGAAAATTTAACAATATAAATTTTAGGATAGAACAACATGCTTTTACTAACCTAGTTATGCAGAATTGGAATACCTTTATTTGTGGAACAACTTAATATATGCTCGTAAAGAAACTTAAGTTGCTTAAAAAGCCTCTTAAGAATCTAAATACAATGAAGTATGCGCATATTTCTACAAAGGCAAAGAGAGCTAAAGAGGAGTTTAAAAGGTTGAACAAATTGATGCTCCAATCACCTCAAGATGAAGTTATCAAAGCTCAATTAGTGGAGGCTAAAAACGGGCTACTTTCTTTGGAGAGGTTGAATCTTGCTGCTATCAACAAAAAGACAAAGCCACACATTCTAGAGGCTGACAAGGGCACGAGATACTTCCATGCGATTGTTAAGAGGAATGTGACTAGAAATGCCATAACCTCCATTTCTTTAGAAGATGGTAGCCTCACAACATCCTTGGAACAAGTGGGTAACGAGTTTGTATAATTTTTCATGAATTTATTTGGAATCGAGATGGGAAATCATGCCCTTGACCTGATGGTCTTAGGAACTGGCCCTTTGAATGAACAAAATGTTCATAATAGCCTACTTGCTCCAATAACAAACAAAGAAGTTAAAAATGCTTTGTTTGATATTGGAGATGATAAGGCATCCGGGCCGGATGGATATTTCTCGGCATTTTTTAAAACAAATTGGAATATTGTTGGGGAGGATGTGGCTCGTGCTACTAAGGAGTTATTTGTTTCGAAAAAAACGCTAAAACAGATTAACCACACTGTTATAGCGTTAAACCCTAAGACTAGCCACTCCCAAGGGTCTCGAATTTTAGACCCATATCTTGTACGAATCTAATTTACAAAATTATTACTAAAATAATTGCCAAAATGGCATGGGATGACATCTGTCTCCCAAAACATGAAGGGGGACTGGCCATTCATAAAGCTAGGCTTTGGAATCATGCTCTACTCTCTTGCACACTATGGGATGTCCATAAAAAGAAAGACACTCTTTGGATTAGATGGGGTGAATGGTGTTTACCTAAGACGGAGACTCACAACTCATGAAACGGTTTTAAAAAATGTCGAGGAATATCCATCTGGCCTGGGTGCCTTGTCATCTCCAATTAGGGATGGACTAAACCGGGACGGCCCGACCCAGAACCGGCCCGGCCCGACCCGGAACCGGCCCGGCCCGACCCGGAACCGGCCCGGCTCGACCCGGAACCGACCCGACCCGACCCGGAACCGGCCCAGCCCGGCCCGACCCGGAACCGGCCCGGCCCGACCCGGAACCGGCTCGGCCCGACTCGGAACCAGCCCGGCCCGTTACTGTTTGGGCTCGGACCGAACCGGGACCGGTTGGCCGGTTCTGGGCTTTTAGCCCGTTTGGGCGGGTAGGCCGGGTCGGGCTCGGGCCCAACTTTTGGTGAAGCAGCCCGGGCGGTTCGGGCCGGGCCCGATTCATTTTTTTTTGTTTTTTCAATTTTTTTGCTTTACTAGGTTAGGGTTGGGTGTTTGGGGGGGGTTGGGGAGTGGGGGTGAGGGGGGGGGGGGGGGGGGGTCGGGTGTTAATTAGAAACCAAAAAAAAATTGAACTTGACCCGAGCCTGGCCCGACCCGGTTAGGCCCGGACCCGGAATCAACCCGGGCCGGTTCCGGGCCCAACATTTTGCAAAAAAAGCCCGCCCGGGCCTGGCCCAAAACCGGAACCGGATCGGCCCGGGTCCATCCCTATCTCCAATATCAAACAAAGCATTTTTAATTTCTTTGTTTGTTATTGGAGCAAGTAGGCTATCACAGGGCTGGGTTCGGTTTGGGATCCGAACCGATTTGTCGGTTTGTAGAACCGAACCGATTTTTCGGTTTTGAGGATAATGGAAACCGGAACCGAACCGATATAGATTCGGGAACCGATTTTTTGGGAACCGAATTATCGGTTCGGTTTGACTGGGACCCGATTATATTTTCTTTAATATACAAAGTAAGACCTGTAAAAATATATTCCTGCTGAACTACATTTTTTTAAGCAAAGACAGTAGAGAATCATATGAAGAAGACTATAATCAAGTATTGAATCACTAGGCTAACTAAAAAATTAACACAATTTTAATATCGATCATTTACCAACAATAATAAAATCCAACAGTCTATTTCAAAACAAATCCAACATTCAACACAATAAAGTGATAAACATCTAATCTTTTAACATCCCATAATTTGGGGACAAATCAAAACTAAATTCAAAAGTAGACACATTAAGTTTAATTTAAAAGGACAATGTTCAAGAACATCCAAATCAACTAACGAAGAACTTCAAAGTTGAGAGCATGTGTACAGTGTACTGCCATTAATCATCCTGCATTTGACATGTAAATAAAAAATATTAATAATTAATATATTGGACTGCCATACGCCCATACATGTAATAATTTAGAGTTAGTTAGAGGACAATATATCATAAATAAGAGTTAATATATTGGATTGTCATACTATTCCGATCATACTATATATATTACATTATAACATAAAATAAAAAACTAATGGGAACGAAAATATGAAAAAAAACCTTCATCAAGTTGTCATGGATGATTAGATGATGCAATATTTCTCCCACGTTTTCGTGTGCTTGATGGAGCCCCTCTTGAACCTACACGTGAACTTGGTGGGAGTTGGCTTTGAACTTGAGAGCTTGATGGTGGGGGTGGTAATGCTATATTTATTTGAAGAGATGGTGGCACTTGCACTACATTAGGCACACCTATATTAGTAGTTTTGGACTTTTAATAACAACAACAAATACAATAACAACAACAACAATAATAATAATAATAGTAATTAATATTAGTTATAAATTACTCAAGAAAGTTAGCCACTTACTTTGCTCTAGTTCTTCAAGTTCCTTATAGAACTCAAGCTCTTCATCCGTAGGCTCTTTGTAGAATTGGAATTCTTCCCCTCTTAGCCAATCACTAGTACACACTAATGCCTCAACCATTCTAGGAGTTAATGAAGCTCTAAATGGATCCACAACCCCCCCCCCCCCCCTAGGCTAAACGCATTCTCACTAGCAACCGTAGAACTCGGGATAGCAAATACATCTCTAGCAACCTTAGCAAGAGTTGGATAATTCCCACTGTTGACTCTCCACCAATCTAATAAATGAAATTCATCATTTCTTTTACTCTCATAAGCATCATTGAAGTACTTATCTACTAGATTAGTTATCTCCTTAAGCTTGGCCTCTCTTCTTTGCTTATTAAGCTTTCGTTCCGCCCTTGCTTCCATATCATCTACATCATCATCATCATCTTCCTCCATTTGAACCTCTACACAAGATTGGTCAACGTTTTTTGCCTTATATGCATCATACATTTTATTCAAGTGACCTTTCACTTCACTCTTCATAGCTTCAACTTGCACGGAAGTGAACCCAAGATCTTCCAAGTGTATTTCAATCATTTGCAATTTGTATCTTGGATCAAGAGCTTGGGCCACAAAGACTACTAGGTTCATTTTATCAAAAGCATCCCAATACTTATGTGAAAGCTTGGGCCCAAATCTTTCATGTGAAAGCATTCACTAAGATAGGCTTTAAAGTGGAGAATAGAATCATTATCATTGCTAGAGATGACTAGATCATCAACATAAACCAAAACATTAAAATGAGTAGACAATCTAGTGCGTGTGAACAGAGAATAATCAGCATTAGACTGAAGAAATCCATATCCTTTAAGGGCTCCGACTAACTTAGCGAACCAGCAACGAGGGGCTTGCTTAAGCCCATAGAGGGATTGATAAGTTCATATTACAACACGCATTTGATTCGTGTTGGGATCAGCTTTTGATGGTTTTCCTAGCTTGAAGGTGTCATAAGTCTCAATTTTAACTCAAGTTATGTCTACCGGGTGTTGGTTCGAGTTTTGTATTGTTTGGAGTCAAAATCAAGGGATTAGAGTTCGGCGCCTGCGCTTGAGAAAGAAATCAGGACGAGTCAAGATGAATTCGAGAGAGATTTGAGAGATTTGAATGTCACCGGGAGGTTCACGATGAAGATTTGATGACAAAATAACTCTAGGAGTGGCTATGGGATCAAAAGAAGACGAATAAAGCTTGAAAATGACATTCAGGATGACCTTCTGTCAATCGCTCAAGCATATCTTTTTTTAAAAACATCCAAAGAACACGGTTTAAGTTCCATATGGAATCTAACTTCATGGGCTACAAATCATATGAAGACACCATTGCTAGAATCTGAGTGGAGAAAGGTGAAAACAGACGAAGAAAGTCAGATGATCGCTGTTGCGATCTGAGAATGCGACCTTCCACCATTTTAGTATCTTTTGATTGGATGATCGAAATCCGGTTTTGCAAGTTGTTGTGGATAGAGGACTTCATTATCTACAACTTTGATGAAGGAAGCATCGACAATTTTGGATAATACGAGCATGCACGATCGTGCCTAGAATTAGGCACGCCATGCGTGATGAAGAAATCACGGGGAAGCTACTGCCGTCCACGCTCGCCGAGCGTGGCAGGGATGCTGGGCGAGCGTGGCAGGGACGCTGGGCGAGCGTGGCCCCGAAACGCGGAATTATGTTGCGGACGCTCAGCGCACGCTCACCGAGCGTGCCCCCAGAATTCCTGGAGGAACATCATTCCCTCAAACCTCCACGGAGTATTCACCATATACGCCATACTCTCCTCATCAATATTACCCTCATTACACTCCTCACCAATATCACCCTTCCCCACCACAAAATTTTTAGTCTTTTTATTCTTACCCTCCTCCAAATGCGCAACATTCTCAAACTCAATTCCCTCATCATTATGCTCATTCACAATATCCTAGGGCGAAACCAGTCTCCATTCTTGAATATCTTGTTCAAAATAAAAGTCATGAGTAATTGGTTGATTTCTTTCCTAAAAATAGCATTTGTTCCTTCTGTTGAGGAGGTCACCATTTTTGTTTTTGCCCCATTCCTCCAAATGACCATCCTTACTGGGTAACTGCATACCCCACTTCGTCCTCCCCAGCAATTAGGAGCACAAATGTTCCTGTCGTTCCCACATCTTTGCCAAATAATGAGCCACAGGATCAACAAGAGGAGGCAGATTTAGAGAGGCTTTCTAACTTGGAGGAGAAGTGTAACACTTGAGATTTAATATAAACGGATTAATAGTACTACTCATACCAACAAGGTGCATCTCCTTTTAAGGGAGCTCATTAGCCAAGAACTCCAAAGTTAAGCGTTCTTGCACGGGAGTAGTCTTGGGATAGGTGACCCCCTGGGAAGTTTCTCAGGGCGCGCACGAGTGAGGACAAAGTGCGCGGAAAAGGCTAGTGGGGGTTTGTGAGGACAGTACTAGAGGTCAGAAGTAACTACCTCGGGGCCTACGAGGTCGGGGTGTTACAAGAAGCTCATACCATTCATGCAGACCACTTCAGCCAGAATGCATAATTTAAGTAACCAAATGATCAGATGGCATAAGCCCCTATCTGAGGAGTCCGAGAGATCCCATCCTAGCGACACGAAAACTAATCCGAGTAAACACGTCGAGGCTGTCACACATACAAATAGTAAACACCTTGATGCAGTTGATCACAATAAAGACGCATATATCCCCATGAAGAAAGAATTGTCATGTACATATTCAGATGTTCACTCGTGCATTGTCTCAGATCTCGATTTGTTTGATTCACTGCTGAAGGATGATGCTCCTTTTATCAATGATGACCACAACATGCGAGAAGACATTGATAAAAATGGTGTTAACAAGAGTAGGGATGATCGTGGAATTGAGTCAGACTGCGACGATGGGAGTATAATGGATGATACACTTCCAGACACTTTTGAAGACACACCTATGATTGAACTTAAACAAAATTATAGTAGTTTCGAGTTGTTTTTCCGAGAATACAGGCAAAAGTTTCAAATGGTACAAGCTGTAACTGAAAAAGTCACAGATCACTTTGATTTCCATACAGAAACTCCCCAGCCATTTGATTTACCATTAGTCTCAACCTCTGACGAGGAAGGAAAGGAGCATATGAGTCTCAACTTCCAAATGGGAGTATAATGGATGATACACTTCCAGACATTTTTGAAGACACACCTATGATTGAACTTGAACAAAATTATAGTAGTTTTGAGTTTTTTTCCGAGAATACAGGCAAAAGTTTCAAACGGTACAAGCTGTAACTGACAAAGTCACATATCACTGTGATTTCCATACAGCAACTCCCCGGCCATTTGATTTACCATTAGTCTCAACCCCTGATGAGGAAGGAAAGGAGCATATGAGTCATGACATTGACGATGAGTTGGGAAAAGATAATCACGAGCTCTAAGAGAGTGATAGCAAGGTAGATGATCTCCATGACGAAGAAGTCCCGCTCCACATACAAGATTACTCCTCTTACGTTAGTCCAGATTTGGATTTCTTTGATCCATTCCTTGGTGATGATATTTCTTTTTGTGTGGAGAATGATCACAACTTCTTGGAGAATATTAATGAGAAGAGTGACAAAACGAAATGGGATTCATTCATGGAGAGTGATAGTGAGTCAAGAGAAGGTGCTTAGAATTTTAATGGTACATTTGAGCAAGGAAAGGAGGCGTTTGTGATACATTTTGAACATGAGGATGTGAGGTTCATACTTCACTTTTGCGCTAATGAGGGTTATGAAGACCATATGTTACCTTCGTGGTTTCAAGAATTCAAGAATCTGCGCCACCTAAGGGCATTTGTTGAGGGAAAGCAGGATAAGTTGATGATTAGGGCCCCACCACAGTCTTTGCTATTTGAGAGCATATGAGGTATCGTCGGGCACACGACGTTAAAAATAGCGTTTCTCGGGAGGCAACCCGAGCTTATTTCTGCATTGTTTTTGTTTTTTTTTGTTTGTTGTTTGGTTGTTTTGCTTTGTGATATTGTGCAGCTCAGGGTTTTCCGTTGGGATGATTTGCCGATGGTTATTTGACTCGGTTTAGTTCTGCATCGATCAACGCCCTTAGGGAAGTTTTCACGATTATTCTTTACGCCTGTTTAAAATATTGACTTGAGTTGAATTTGATCACACGTGACCCTTTCCCCTTTACCCCTTTGTGCATAGTGCATTTTTGGCCATCGAGGGTGATGTCAAAGTTTAAGTGTGGGGGAGTGAATTGGGCAATCGGGCAGTAGTTGTTACATGAGATTAATTCGGTTAGCATGTGCAAGGATGTTTTTACTTGGACTGTAATTTGTCCCAGACCAGACCAGACCAAACCAGACCAGATCAGACCAGACCAGACCAGACTTGGATAGTTATAAAAATACAAAGAAACCAGACCAGATCAGACCAGACCAGCAAATTACAGTCCAAGTAAAAACATCCCAAGTGTTAATTAGGTTAGCATGTCAAAATTTTTGAAATTTTTTCTTTAAACTGTGTCTTTGTGAGCTGGCTAGAGTTTTGACTATGCTTTTAGAACATCTTTGAAGTGTTTAGACTTAAATTGCTTGAACTATAATCTAGTTATTGAGAGGATGAAGGCACTAGTCACTCATTTAATTCATATTTTCCCATCCCACCTGAATAAGTCCTTTAGGAGAAGCCACGTTGAACCTGACCATTTTGTTCTTTACCCATTAAATGAGCTCCATAGCCAAATGACATGTTTTCTTACCCGTGAATAATTCTGGCAGAGTCTTGGTGTTTAGGGAACTAGGGGATTAATTTGTTAAGTTTAGGGAACTGTTGTAGGAGCCACCGTTGGCACTGTTCCTATGCCCCAAATAAGGTAAGAGTAGTCACTTTTTAGGAATTTGATATTTTCGGAGATTGCGTTGTAAGCATGGATTCACCCACTTTAAATAAACTTTAATTGAGAATTTTCCTTGGTGAGGCCGAGATTAGAATGAGGTAATGTCTAGTGAAAATCTGAAAAAATCCAGAAAAAAATAATTAATATAGCTAGACCTCTTACCTTGCGAAAAAGATAATGGGAGCCGAGGTCAAAAAGCGTAAGTGTTTTGCACAATAATATGAGACTTGGGTATCTTTCGAAAGAAATGGTGTTCTCGTGCCAACATGACAAGGAAAACTGATCTTAATTAATTAAACTTGGAGGCTATTGAAAAATTAGCATGAGTCCTTCGCGTACTTCAAGTATACTTCAAAGCACTAATGTGCAACGACGGATTAGCTTAGTTGTACACCATGTCTACTCTTTGCATAGGTTTAGATGATAATTCCTAATTTGTGGTCTCCTAAATTCCATGATCCTAAGAATAGCCCTGAAATTCCTGAATGCATTAAGTCCTTGTAATGTTGTTCCAAAACTCTCAAAGAAATGGACCGTAAATTCCTTACCATTCACAACCACCTTCACAAGTCCTTCAGATCGATAGCTAGTTTTTAGTGTATGTTGTCATTAGTTTGAGGATGTTGTGATTAATTTTGTGATTTATTTTAGCTAGATTACAAAGATGTAGTTTATGGAAGATTTTTCTTGGTTTAGCTGTCTATTATGTCAATATCCCTTTAACTACCCGTGCATGCTAATAATATTAAATTTCGTTTGGTGATTATCGTAAGTCCCGTTGTTCAGTTTGCTTGAGGACAGGCAAAAGGTTAAGTGTGGGGGAATCTGATAAGTTCGTATTACAACACGCATTTGATGCGTGTTGGGATCGGCTTTTGATGATTTTCCTAGCTTTAAGGTGTCATAAGTCCCAATTTTAACTCAAGTTATGTTTACCGAGTGTTGGTTTGAGTTTTGTATTGTTTGGAGTCAAAATCAAGGGATTAGAGTTCGACATCTGCGCTTGAGAAGAAATCGGGATAAGTCAAGATGAATTCAAGAGAGATTTGAGAGATTTGAAGGTCACCAGGAGGTTCACGGTGAAGATTGATGACAAAAGAACTCTAGGAGTGGCTATGGGATCAAAAGAAGACGGATAAAGCTTGAAAACGACGTTCAGGATGACCTTCTATCAATCGCTCAAGCATATCTTTTTGTAGAAACATCCAAAGAACACGGTTCGAGTTCCATATGGAATACAACTTCAAGGGCTACAAATCATATGAAGACACCATTGCGAGGACCTGAGTGGAGAAAGGTAAAAATAGACAAAGAAATCAGATGATCGTTGTTGCGATTTGAGAATGCGACTTTCCACAATTTTAGTCATATATATTTATTGGATGATCCAAATTCACCTTTTCAAGTTGTTGTGGATAGAGGACTTTATTATCTACAACTTTGATGAAGGAAGCATAGACAAATTCGGATAATACGAGCACGCACGATCGTGCCCAGAATTGGGCACGCCGTGCGTGATGAAGAAATCATGGGGAAGCTACTGCCGTCCACGCTCGGCGAGCGTGGCCCCGTAATGCAGAATTATGCTCCGGACGCTCACCGCCACACGCGCCGAGCGTGCCCCCCAGAAGTCCCGATTTCGCCCTGATTTGACCGTTTCCTATATATATCACCCCTAAACCCTATTTTGAGGGGGGTAACTTAGAGAGATGGCCTAGCATGAAATTTTGAGAGCTTTTCAGCCTTGTTCTTCAATTCTTTGAGATCCTTTGTAAGTTCCTACTTTTTAATTGATGATAATTAATTCTATTCTTCCCAATTCTTTTGTTAATTCAATTATGAGTTGTGAGTAGTCTTAATTAGGGATTTGGGGTTGGTGAAGGGGTTAATCAAGATGTATGGCTAAATTCATGATGGATTAATTGCATGAATGATATTTAATTTGTGATTGAATGATTTTATTGATATCTTTTGTAACCTAGAACGGCCGCTAGAATTACAATTGTTGGTAGAATAAATTAAGAGAGATCTAGTTTATTCTAAGACACCTTCACACACACTTAATTGTTCACTAAGAGATTAGTAACGATTAAGGGGTCGTACGCTCGTTCGTTTTGGCAATAATTTTATATACCTGTCGCATGAGAGATCAGTCTGGTTCCCTAAATTATTGTACTCTACGCTGCGAGAGCGTTTAGAACTTAGTATTGACTAGCGTGCTCAATTAAATTAATTTCATGTAATTAAGTCTGATCAGCCAGAAATCTGATTACCCCGGAATCAATCCCCGTTCTTTTCGTCGTTAATTAGAAAGAACCCATTAGTTTAATTTCTTTATTCGCAATTCATTTTCCATCAATCCAAATCTCGCACAATTAATTTTATTTTATTTTCTTTTTAATCGTTGAATTTAAATAATTCTTAATTCCATTTTCCCGTCCCTATGGAGACGATACCCGACAACCCGTACTTACACTATTATTCTACTATCAATTTAAGTGCGAGAAAACTCACATCAGGGATTTATGCAAGCGACACACCAAAGAGGGATTAGAGCCTATGTATCCCGGTGGAACCTGCATGTAAACTTCTTCAGCTAAATCCCCGTGCAAGAATGCATTATGAACATCCATCTGATGGAGCTCCCAATTTTTAGACGCTGCAATGGCCAAGAAGGCGCATACTGTGACCAGTTTGGCCACAAGAGCAAAAATTTCATTGTAATCCAGCCTCTCAATCTCGCGATTGTCAAAGATAACTAAACGACCTTTAAGGCGTTCAATACTACCATCAATCAGGGTGATATTTGATTTTATATACCCAACGACAGCCCAACGCCCTTTTTCCAGGTGGAAGCGGCTGCATGGTCCATGTGCGGTTTTCTTCAAGAGCACGAATTTCAGCGCGCATGGCATCACGCCAACCAGCATCTTGAACAGCTTCTTTAAACGAGGCCGGTTCTTTACTCACGGAGAGAGCCATCAGAAAAGCACGATAGCGGTAAAAAAAATTACATTTAATATAATGAGCTGTAGGGAACGGTGTACCTTAGTCAGCCGATGAAGAGGATGGAGCAGGGAATGGACTATCAAGCATGATGGTATGCATCTCAAAGTCTCTTAAGTGAACAAATGGAAGTTTAATGTGTTTCCCACGACGCATGTCAGGTGATAAAGGTCCGGTATCAGACGGTACCTGAAAATCATAAGATGCGGAAACATCAACGGGTGGAGAGACAAGAGCCTGTGAAGCCGGTGCAGTAGAAGGATATTCCCAAGTATCCGAAGGTGGTAGCGGTAAAGGTTCCTCTATGGCAGGGGCGTGTGGTGAGGCAAAAGGAAAGGTATCCTCAATAATTTTGACATCCCGTGAAACAAAGTAATCCTCGGTTTCAATGTCATACACCCGCCATCCTTTTTAACCAAAAGGATACCCAATGAAAATGCATTTGCGGGTCCGGCTCAAAAATTTATCTCGGGTAGAGCGAAGATTATATGCAAAACGGAGACACCCAAATACCCGCAGAGCATCATAATTAGGAGTTCTACCAAAAAGTATTTCAAAAGAGGTTTTGTGGTGCAAGACCGCAGAGGGGGTCCGATTAATAAGATGGACAGCGGTCAAAATACACTCCCCCAAAAATTAATAGGAAGATTAGCCTGAAATCTGAGAGCACAAGCGACATTAAGAATATGACGATGTTTACGTTCAACTCGCCCATTTTGTTGTGGTGTGGCAACACACGAAGTATGGAAAATAATGCCAGAAGCCCGGAAAAAATCTTTGAGACAATTAAACTCAGTCCCATTGTCACTACGAACAATCTTAATATTTTGAGAAAACTGACGCTCCACCATAGCACAAAAATTCATAAACATAAAAAAAACATTCGTTTTATCAACCAAGAGATACATCCAAACAACATGAGAATAAGCATCAACAATAGTTAAAAAACTCTTAGCACCGCAGGAGGATGGTGTATGATACAGTCCCCATAAATCACAATGTATAAGTTCAAAAATACGAGTACTTGTGCTAACACTGAGAGGAAAAGGGTCTCTAGTATGTTTAGCCCTAAAACAAATTTCACATTGTGAATAAACAGCAGTGGAATGTCCACTCACAAGTCGAAGCCATTTCATAACAGTGTGTGAAGGGTGTCCAACCGCTGATGCCAAGTGAACACGAAATTCGATCCTTTCTGCACACCAAAAATATAAGCACTAGTGACCTCCCAGAAAAAATTAAGTCCATTCCTCCGCTCACCCGCTCCAATCAGCCTCCTCGAGTGCCGGTCCTGAATAGCACAAATATTAGAAGTGAACTGATCGAATAAAGCAATCAAGATCTTCCGCAAGTTGGGATACAGAGATAAGACTACAATTTAATATGGGGACATATAACACATGTGAAAAATGCACTGTGTGAGATAAATAAACCGAACTTGCTTTAGTAGCTTGTACTTTCTGTCCGTCTCGTAAGCCAACAGTACAACTGTTAATTTCAGTGATATCACGTAAACAAGAAAGATTTCCGGTTACGTGATTGGAAGCCCCTGTATCAATAATCCACAAAAAATGCTAAAGTTACCGGATACTCTTTCATTATTGAAATTGGGTTTACCAAAGGCCGCTAGAAGGGCCTTCCACTGCTCCGAAGTAAAACCCGAAAAAGCACTGGCCTCGTTCTTTCCTTCTGCGCAATCAACACCGTCTGTGCGAGAGGTCAAGCGAGAGCCGGCTGAATCTGTCATCGTCGCATGAGCCCTGACGTTTCCTCGGCTACGACCTGCAGTTCATCCTCTACGACTGGTCCACCGCGGCCTGGACCATCGTTTTACTCTCCGCGTGAGGACGGTCGCCCCATCAGTCCGGGTAGCCAACGATTTCAAAGCGGTGAGAGATGTCATGGCCTGGACATTTGCGGTGAGCACAGATCTGCCCTGTTTTCTCTGGTTTGGCCGTCCCCTGCCCTGACCATTGGTTCGCACAGCAAACCCCAAAATGTCAGTGTTGTCCTCACGATTTTGCCCCATCTCGCGTACGCTCTCTTCCTGGTTGACATGCTGGTATGCGCGATTGAGTGTGGGAAGTGGCGATTGGGTCAAGAGTTCTGACTGGACATGCCCAAATGCTACCGTAGACAGCCCCATGAGGAATTGGTGGAAGCATTCTGACTCTCGTCGTTGCTCAAGCTTCTCCTTCAACTTACATGTACAATCTCCACAATTACGGGTTAGTAATGGTTCAAAATTGTTTAATTCATCCCACAACATTTTCAGCTTCCCATAATAAGCACTAATGGTCATGCCTTGGACCTGTTCACAGCGGGCTAAGGCTGTATTGACTTGGTGTACTCTCGTGCCATCAACGACGGAGAAACGTTCCTTGAGATCCTGCCAAAGTTCATATGCGTTTTCATAGTTCGAGAGGGTATGCTTCAAATCTGGTGCTATGGTGTTCAAGATCCAAGAAACAAATATCGAATGAATTGTTAGCCAATCATCATCCGTGCACGGTGGTTTTGATTTAAGGATGGTTCCGTCTACGAAAACGTTTTTTCGTCGCGCCCTCAAAGCTAATTTTCCCCATTCAAACGCACCGGCGTTATGGAGTCGCCCGGTCGGTCTTGCGGCCCTAGAAAAAAGGGTGAAGTATGATCAATTTTTGCATGGGTGTCTTCACTGTCTCCTACTGCCATTGTTGATGGCCAAAGTGTATTTGTCGTTAGTGAGTCTTTGGAGGCTCCGATACCATGTTAAGACATCATATTCCATCCTAAAAGGTCATCCTGATAGGAGGAGTAACACATGTCTTAATATAGCACTTTGTTGATTCAAACATTTCTGGTGTGGGATTCTAACACCCCTCCTCACGACGAGACACTTCATCTGGATCGTCCCATCAGTCATTTTTTCATCGGTTCGTCATTGTCATTTTTTATCGTGTCGTCATTTTTCATAAGGAGCCCACACCATGGTTATGGATCGATTTGGCTCTGATACCATGATGGACGGTGAAGACAAGTATATGAATAAACTATTGTGTATTATTCTATGTATTCCAAAGATGTACAAGCCAATTATATAGCAGTGGGATGACTAGGCTAAATGGAAAGACATTAAATGTATGCCAAAATTAAGAGATTACATATCATATAAAATAAGTAATATAACTCCTAATGTCTTCTTTACATAATAACACACCCAATACAAAGTGCCAATGATATCACCAAGCTGATTTTTTTTTTGTTTTCAAGATGAAAAGTTTTAAAATAGCACTTGTTTAATTCATCCCACAGCGTTTTCAGCTTCCCGTAATAAGCGCTAATGGTCATGCCTTTGACCTGTTGACAACAGGTTAGGGTTGTCTTGACTTGGTGTACTCTCGTGCCATCAACGACAGAGAAACATTTCTTGAGATCCTGCCACAGTTCGTATGCGTTTTCGTAGTGCGAGAGGGTATGCTTCAAATCATGTGCTATGGTGTTCAAGATCCAAGAAACAAGCATCAAATGAATTGTTAGCCAATCATCATCCGTGCACGGTGGTTTTGCTTTAAGGATGATTCCGTCTACGAAAACGTATTTTCATCGCGCCCTCAAAGCTAATTCTCCGCATTCAAATGCACCGGCGTTATGAAGTCGCCCAGTCGGTCTTGCGGCCCTAGAAAAAAGGGTGAAGTATGATCAATTTTTGCAGGGGTGTCTTCACTGTCTCCTGCTGCCATTGTTGATGGACAAAGTGTATTTGTCGTTAGTGAGTCTTTGGAGGATTTGATACCATGTTAAGACCTGAGATTCTATCCTAAAAGGTCAACCTGATAGGAGGAATAGCATGTGTCATAATATAGCACTTTGTTGATTCAAACTTTTCCTGTGGGGGATTCTAACACCCCTCCTCACGACCAGACACTTCGTCTGGATCGTGCCATCAATCATATTTTCGTCGGTTCATCATTGTCATTTTTTAATCGTGTCGTCATTTTTAATAAGGGGCTCACACCATGGTTATGGATCGGTTTGGCTCTGATACCATGATGGACAGTGAAGACAAGTATATGAATAAACTATTGTGTATTATTCTATGTATTCCAAAGATGTACAAGCCAATTATATTTTAGTGGGATGACTAGGCTAAATGGAAACACATTAAACGTATGCCAAAATTAAAGATTACATATCATATAAAATAAGTAATATAACTCCTAATATATTCTTACCATAATAACACACCGAGTACAAAGTGCCAATGATATCACCAAGCTGATTTTTTTTGTTTTCATGATGAAAAGTTTTAAAAGAACAGCAACAACAACAACATCCAAGCATTAGTCCCAAAAGATATTGGGATCGACCTCTTCTCCACACATCTCAACTCGTCTGGGGGTGCATCACTCGATCTTCTACGCGAATGACCAAACCATCGTTGGCGCGACTCCCGCAACTTGTCTTCAATAGGTGCTACTCCCACCCTTTGTCTGATTGTCTCATTCATCACGCGGTCCTTCCTAGTATGCCCACACATCCAACGCAGCATGCGCATCTCTGCCACACTCATCTTTTGAATGTGACATTGTTTCACCGCCCAACACTCTACGCCATACAATAATGCAGGCCTAATTGCCGTCCTATAAAATTTACCCTTCAGTCTAGTCGGCATACCTGGATCGCATGGAAAAGTTTTAAAAGAGCACTTGTTCAAAATTAAATAAGCGTCTAGCAAAGGAGAGTATTCATAGTTAGGAAATGATAAAGAAAAGCTGAGTGTTCTACAAATGCTAAGCCAGTCCTCGTTGTTGTTTTATATTTCGCAAACTATCTAGCAAAATTCAAACTCAGACATGAAATGCATTATAGTTTGTTAATATAGATTTATGATCTATTTATTTTTTTTGAATGTACTCTGCAATTTCAAGAAAGCTCTACAATAGTAGCCTTAATACTTGATGGAGTATATGGAGCAGGGACCCCCGGCCCACAGACTCCTACTACTCTAACACATGCCCAACAGGCTCAAAGAAGCACAAGAGGCCCAAAGGACAGCCCACGGTGCACATACGGGTGCCTTTGGCCCCATGGCCGAGGGCTCCTAAATCTCACAGGATAGCTGATTTTAGGCATATAACCCACTGGGAGAAAACGGCGGAAATCAGGAGCCTTCGGCTCATACACGCCTTCGGCACTTGGGTAGCCTTCGGATACACAGAGCCCCCGGCCACAGGGGAGCCTTCGGCTACAGCACAAACATCGAAGATTCCATTTGGAGACAAGCAACAACCACATTTAATGCGGCGTCACATCCACCCGCCGCATTTAATGCGGTGCACATGCGTATGCCGGTGCCATCCCGATTGATGTGACCCCTTGACCGTTAGATTGTTGACACGTGTACTCTCATCGCATTTATTAGTGCTATAAATAGCAGCCCATTCTCCATTGTAAAGCATCACAAGTTCACATATTCGAATACACTTTCTCTCTTACTTATTGCTCTGACTTCTCTCTAGGTCATTTCCGCAATAACCCCTCGGATAAGCTACCCCCGAGTACACTATCCATCATTTGGTGCTCTCGTTGAGAGTTCGAACAATCAAGTAAGAAACCCTCCCCTTCGCCGAACACAAGGAACACCTACCAAAATGGGAAGAACCACCCGTGCCCAGTCCAAGAACCTCGAGGACAACAACCTGGCCCTCAGCGAGGTCGATGCCCCCGGAGCCTCTAACAGGGTTCCCGAGGGCGGAGTCATCGCCGGGTTGGATCAGACTGCTATCGACCTGCGCCTTCAGCTCCAGCGGAATGGTCCTGATGCCCTCCTCAGCATCTAGACTCGAAGAAAGGGCCGGAGCGAAAACTAAGTGAGCCCTCTGGTCCTCACTATTGATGTGCAGTCAGCATTTTCTGCCTTCATCGAGACACTCACCCAGAATCCATGTGCCTTCGGCACTCTGGTACCACTTCAACCACAGGTTGGGGAAAATGTCGTTCCTCCCCACCTCCACCCCCCTTCGTAAACCCTATCCTTCGGTTAGGGAATAACGAAGGGGTCGTGGCTCAGGACACCGCTTCCCAGGAAGTCCAGTCCAGGGACCAGCGCGGTGCGAACAAAGATAGGCCCCGGACCTCTGCCCTCGAGAGGTTAGGAGGAGCGCAAGATCGCCGAGGGGTCCAAGACCGCCTCGGGGGTAAGGCGTTCCAATGACCTCAGGAAAGCGGGGGATCTGTATTGAGGGCAGACGAGAGGCGTCCTTCTCAGGACAAAGGCAAGGGACCACTCCACGCCGATGACGCCAGACACAGAATCAACCAGGCTCACTAAGACGAGATTATTGAGGCCCTCCAACGCCGCCTCAACGAAATGGAGGCCCACCAGTTTCACACAACCACTTCCGCCTCCCATGCGGATCCTATGTATGAGACCATGCTGGCCAAAATGGAAGAGATGCAGAAGAAAATTTTCGAAGGCTCCGGGGAACCCGTCATCCAGCTCCAGACAAGGACGCCATTTACCCAAATGGTATTGGCGGCCCAGATTCCGGGAAAATATCGAGGGCAACCCATCAAGCCCTATGAAGGGAAGACCGGACCCCAGAAGCACTACAGCAGGTACCAGAAAAACATGATGATGGTGGGGGCATTAGATCAATATTTATGCCGCTCGTTCCTTTCCACCTTGGAGGGACAGGCATATGAATGGTTCAACTGGTTCCCCGAAGGCAGCATTGATTCATGGTAAGAATTTGCCCACCGTTTCTTGAAACAATTCGCCGGGAGGCACCGGTCAAAGAAACATTTCTCCCACCTTCTGAACGTAAGGCAACACAAGGAGGAAACCCTTCGGAGTTTCCTAGAATGCTGGAGGAAGGCCTCCGTCGAAGTCGATGGTGCCAACGATAGAACGCTGATGGCCCTATTCCACACCATCCTCCGCAACGGTAATTTCTCTAGGCGCCTTATTACTAATCCCCCCCACGATTATACGAAGGCCCTCCAGCGGGGGGACCGATATGCCGAGGCCGAGGAGATCGAGAAAGATCGCCGCAGCCCGGAGCCTTCACAAAAGCACGAAGGCGGAAATCACCCCGGGGGGCCACCCCCTCCGGCCAACCGTGAGGCACAGTACAACGATCGAACTCAGAATGGCCAAGCCAAATCCGGGGGCAGCTACGAGAACAATCTGAGGCCGTGGGCCCAGCCTACCCTCCTGGAACACCCACGCACCCCTCTGACGCATCCCATCAGCGTTATCTTGGACTATGCGGAGGAAAGAGGCATTGTGGAGCGAGACTCGCGCGCACCCCTAGAGGTATATGCCATCAATCCCAGCGAACCTTATTGTCACTTTCATCGTCATCAAGGGAACAAGACCGATGACTACCACCATCTGAAGGTAGCCATCAAAAGGTTAATACAGGCGGGCCATCTGTCTCAATTCGTCAGGGGCCCTCCTCCTCGGGGGATCCCTCATCACCAAGGGCCCACTCCGAAGGGTAGTAAATGGGTTAACCCAAACACCATCCCCTTGTGAAACCCACATGGGAAGAAGCGTGAGATTGGGAAGCTTAGTGAGGAGCACGATCCAGAGCACCAATACAAGCGCCCCATCCACATGATCACTGGAGGCAACACCGGTGGGGACTCCACGAGCCAAAGGAAGAAGTGGGCTCAATCCCTTTACGTTGGGGAGGTCAATCATATGCCCCCAACTAAAAGGCCGAGGGCGGATCCTATCTTCTTTACAGATGCGGATCTGCCCCCGAGCTCTCTTCCTCATATGGATGCCCTCATCATCCAGACATAGATCAAAAACACCATCATCCTCTGCACCCATGTTGACATAGGTAGCTCTGTCAACGTTATGTATCTAAGTACTTTTCGAGAGCTTGAGCTCGATATAGGATCCCTTCGACGGATCAAAACACCTCTCTCCGGATTCACAGGGGACAGCATCGACGCCGAGGGCGTCATTTCTTTGATGGTTAATTTCGGCGATGGATTCCATATGGCCAAGCTCGAAGTGGAATTCGTCGTCGTCAACCTTGACTGCGCCCACAACATCATCCTCGGCCGGCCCGCCTGACGTGCACTCGTCGTTAGGTGCACTCAAAATAATTAATCAATACAACACTAATACGTAGTATAGTGTAGTAAGGTTCGTATCCACAGGGAAAGGAATACTTTTCTTTTATATAAATAGTAACAAAAGGGGTTTAGATTTGTTTGGTTTAATAACACTAAGATAAACGACCTATATGAGTTTAATTCAATGAGATGGGGACTTGGTTTTGCTTTTATCCACTTAATGAAATGTTCGTCGATCCCGGTTATATCTTTAACTATCTTCCTCTCGAATACTCAATCGAGGAGTATATCCAGTTCATCGAGGGTAGTTATTAATAACGAGATGCGTTCATTAATAAAACTTACTATCGAGTCAATATAGAACAAGCGCCGTATATTAACTTGATAGTAGCAATAAACTTAAGATGAAAACGATTGAGATTGATAACCTCAACACAAGCGGTTTATTGGTTTAATCAATATAATTAATTCCCCTTGCCATATTAACCATGAGATGCATGCATTAATATTCCAAGTTTACTACCGTTGAAAGAACCGGATTAATAACAAGCGTATTAACCGATTGATTCTAGTAATAATTAATATGAGAAACAATACTAGTTGATACTTTAAGTAATGTTTAAGATATTAACATGAAATATGAATAGGAATTCATCAATACTCAAGGAAGAATATTAAAATATATGAATCCTACTATGATTAATATCAAGATGTTAACTAATTGTCATCTTAGCAACACTCCCCAATATAATCATAGAGGAAGAAATAGCTATTACTATAACCAATGTCAAGATGTTAACTAATTGTCATCTTAGTAACACTCCCCAACTTTGATATAGAGATAGTATTTTGAAAGAAAGAATTAATATTCAAAGAAGAAGATTAAGGAAAAATAACTCACAACTTACAAATTCATTAAGCTTCAAAGTAGCAAAACCAAGATGGAAGAGTTTAGCTCCTCATTTGGAGACTAAACATGATGAAAAATATAAAGAAAGAGCTATTCTATACTGAGCTTAGATGTACAAAGGGATTGGATATCTTTTTGTGAAGGAAAGGAGGTGTATTTATAGGTTTTTGGGATGAGATTCGGGTACTCGATCGGGTATATACATGGTACCCGATCGAGTATGTGTGTAACATCCGATCCGAGGCATACTCGACCGGTTTCAGGCTATTTTCTAAGTGTATACCCGATCGAGTATATATGAATACCCGGTCGAGTATGCTTAGAAAGTGATATTCGGGCTATACTCGACCGATCTTCGTTTGCAATTTAAAGGCATACCCGATCGAGTATATATGAATACCCGGTCGAGTATGCTTAGAAAGTGGTATTCGGGCTATACTCGACCGATCTTCGTTTGCAATTTAAAGGCATACCCGATCGGGTATGTCGGTCTACCCGATCGGGTATAGACATAGAATCGTGGCCAAAATCTTCCCTGCATGTTCCTTTGTCTTCGGATCTGATCCGATTTGAAGTTCCAACCTAATACCCGATCGAGTATGGCTAATACTCGACCGAGTATAGACCAAAATTCAGGATCTTCTTTTGTCTTTGAACTTTTGCACCTTCTCTTCACTTTTTGGGTTCACCAACTGTACTTTGGGTGACCAAAACCTGCTTAAGCTCAAAATATGTCTAATCTAACCTATTTACAAGAATTTAACAATCTAATCTATTACACCAAAAGTGTGTAATTTCCAAAGTAAAAGTCAAGCAAAACTAATTAAAAACATAAACATAGAAATGGAAATTACGAACGTATCACCGCCCTCGAGGAATTGGAAGCTGTCATCTCCATGAGGCACCTCTACCTCAAGTTCCCCACACCCAGTGGCATTGGCTACTCGAGGGGGGATCAAAAGCTCTCTCGGGCTTGCTACCTTCAACTCACTAAGAAGGTTAGTAAGACTGAACTGCGCGTTGATACAATCACTGCCACCTTGAATGAAGAAGAAGGCAGGCCGAGGGCTGAGCCTGCCGAAGAGACAGAAGACTTTGTACTCGATCCAGCCAAGCCGGAGAGAGTCTTGAAGATTGGAGCCAAGCTCCCCGAAGACTTGAAGACCGGCATCACCGAAGCCCTCCGCGCCTACTCCATTGTTTTTGCATGGGGGCCCTTTGGCGAAACCAGTACAACACTGAAGGGCATGCTGGGGATCCACCGAAGGGTCATCACTCACCGCCTGGCGGTGGACCCTTCGGCGAAACCAGTACAACAGAGAAGAAGGCCCCTCTCGACCGAAAGGAGGGACTTCGTGAAGAAAGAGGTTGTCATACTCCTCTCCATCAAACACATCCGGGAGGTGAAATACCCCTCATGGATGGCTAATGTGGTCCTGGCACATAAGCCACCCACCTTCCGCATGTGTGTGGACTACACCGACTTGAATAAAGCATGCCCTATGGATCCTTTCCCTCTTCCAAACATTGATCAATTGATAGATGAGACAGCGGGCTGTGAAATCATGTCATTCCTCGATGCCTTCCACGGGTATCACCAGATATACATGCACGAAGAAGACGCGGAAAAAACAGCCTTCATGACACCCGAGGGCATCTTCTACTATATGGTTATGGCCTTCAGCCTGAAGAATTCGGGTGCCACTTACACCCGGATGGTGGCAAGAGTCTTTCAAGCCGTCCTAGGGCGCACCATGGAGGCTTATGTCGACGATATGATCGTCAAAAGTAAGCGAGCATCAAGCCATGCTGACGACCTCCGGGAGATATTTGCCATCATGCAGAAGTTTAACCTTCGGTTGAACCCAAAGAAGTGCACCTTCGGTGTGCAAGGACGGAAGTTCTTAGGCTACATGGTGAGCCGAAGGGGTATCGAGGCCAACCCCGAGAAAATCCAGGCCATCATCAACATGGAGCCCCCACACAACGTAAAGGAAGTGCAAAGGCTGACGGGTCGCCTGGCAGCCCTAAACCGCTTTCTTTCCAAATCAGCGGATAAGGCCTTCCCTTCTTCCAAATCATGAGGAAGACAACCGGCTTCCAATGGATATCAGAGTGCCAGGAGGCTTTCGACGAATTGAAACGGTATTTATCTTCACCCCTTGTGCTCTCCAAACCCAAGGTGGGAGAGACCCTATATCTTTACCTTGGCGTTAGCCCTGCTACCATCAGCTCAGTACTCATCCGGGAGGAAGACATCATCCAACATGCCATCTTCTACGTCAGCAAGACCCACAGGGAGGCAGAACTCAGGTACTCCCCCATGGAAAAAACGGTGCTAGCCATCGTTTGGACTGTCAAAAAGCTAGGACATTACTTCCAAGCTCACCCAGTACAAGTGCTCACACACCAACCACTCGGCGCTCTCATGAGGAGCCCCACCAGCTCCTCCAGAATGGTGAAATGGGCCATCTTCCTCAGCCAATACAATATAGACATCCGTCTGAGGCCCTCCATCAAGGGCCAAGCCTTGACAGACTTCGTTACGGAGTGCACGTCAAGATTAGCGGTGGACGACGAGCCCCTGACACCTTTGGATGAGTGGTGGACTCTATACACCGACAGCTCCTCGGCTGCCAAGGCATGCGGGGAGGGGTGGTCCTCATCACACCCGAAGGCTTCCGGGCCTATTATGCAATCCGTTTCTCCTTCAAGGTGTCTAACAATGAAGTGGAGTATGAGGCCCTCCTCTGCGGCCTTCGGCTGACAGCAAACCTGAAGGCCAGACAAGTCCACGTCAAATGTGACTCCAAGCTTGTCGTGGGCCAAATTTCGGGGGAGTATGAGGCCAAGGAAGGAAGGATGAAGCAATACAAAGGAGCGGCCAAGGAGTTGCTTAAGGTATTCGAGGCACATTCTCTCACTCAGATACTGAGGGCTCAAAACTCTTAGGCTGACATTTTATCGAAACTCTCGGATGAAACTCCGGAGCACCTCTCCAAGATCGCGATGATCGAAGAACTTAGCCTCTCAAGCATACACGCGAGCCCCATCATGGACATACACCTAAGGCCGGAGGATTGGATCTCCGACATCATCACCTTCATCACCACAGCTGCCCGAGGATGAGGCCCGTGCAAAACTAGCGAAACTAAGGGCTCCCAGCTATACTATCGAGAACGGGAAGCTCTACAAAAGATCCTACAACGGCACCTTACTCCGGTGCCTTCATCAAGATGAGGTCGAGGTCGCGATGGAGGAAGTGCACAGTGGCACTTGCTCGGCTCACCAGGGACCCTTCTCCATGTGCCGAAGGCTCATAGTTCAGGGCTACTTCTGGCCCACAATGGCCCGGGATTGTGCAAACCTTGCCCGAAGGTGCACCGCATGCCAACACTTTCAGAAAGCCTTCGGCAGACCAGCGGTCAACTACGCCCCCATCAGCACCGCCATACCCTTCTCCAGATGGGGCATCGACATGGTGGGCCTTTTGCCGTGGGGTACCTCTAACAACAGGTACATCATTGTGGCCATAGACTACTTCACCAAATGGGTGGAAGCAGAGCCCCTCGCCAGCATCACCGAGGCCAGATGACGTCACTTTGTTCTCAAAAAAATCCTCACAAGATTCGGCGTTCCCCAACAAATCATCTCCGACAATGGAACTCAGTTTGAGGCAGCCCCCTTCTGCGCCCTCCTAGAGGCGTAGGGCATCAAACACACCTTTTCATCAGTTGCCTACCCCCAAGGCAACGGACAAGTGGAGAATGCAAACCGAACTCTGCTGGAAGGGCTAAAAAAGAAGCTCGAAGCCGAAGGGGGAGGCTGGGTAGAAGAACTCCACAACATCTTACGGGCTTACCGCACCACCCCTAAGAGGGCAACTGGTGAAACACCCTTCTCCTTGTGCTTTGGGTTCGAAGCTAAAGCCCACACGGATGTGACTCTACCAACCCAAAGGGTAGACCAATACGAGCCCGAGGTCAACGACGCCAACATGGCCCTCGAGCTCCACCTAATCTCGGAGCGTCGAGAGCAAGCCTTCCTAAGGGCAGAAAACTACCGAAGATAAGTAAAGGGTTAAATCGACGCCAAGGTCCGTTCCCGG
Source organism: Cuscuta europaea (assembly GCA_945859875.1). Classification (NCBI taxonomy): domain Eukaryota; kingdom Viridiplantae; phylum Streptophyta; class Magnoliopsida; order Solanales; family Convolvulaceae; genus Cuscuta; species Cuscuta europaea. Next base: position 9,022,449 of record CAMAPE010000018.1, read on the forward strand.
GAATTTCAGGTGGGGGACTATGTCCTCCGAAGAAGGGAAGCTAGCCAACCCACCGAAGGGGGCAAGATGGCACCCAAATTTGAAGGCCCATACATCATCACAGCCATCATCAAACCAGGGACGTACAAGCTGAAGCGACCTAATGGGACCGAAGTCCCTAGGCATTGGAACATACATCACTTAGTCAAATTCTTTCAATGATATATGAGCGGCCAAGGCATCATCATCCATGTATTTCGTCAACGGCCTAATGCCCCCTCTTCCTCAGAAGAATAAATGTGTGTTCAAACACAGAGTACCAAGTACGAAAGGCATATCAGCGGCCAAACCCTCATCACCCACATGTGTGGATATTCAGCGTCCCAAGGACCCCTTCCTCTCATGAGGGAGAATGAAATGTAACATGATTATTTAAGGTAGCAAGTATCGGGACGCGAGATACACCCACCACTCTTAAAAACACCAAGTGTTTTTAAATAAGTCGTTCCCCTCAAGGACGCCCCCATGCATACATTGTTCCATGCATACACATACATACATACACGAAAAACCCGGGGGGTACGATACCCCTCGGCTCCGGCAGGTACCAAGTACCCCCGACCATTTGTGTTTCATACACAAAGGAAACCCTTCCCTGAAACGCTTTCCGCGCCATCCCCCAAGGGGAGGCACGCAACGGACCATGTCCCGGGCCCAAGATTTGACTTTCAAAAACGAAACGCTCCCCGCGCTATCCCCCAAGGGGAAGCAGGAAACAGACCATGTCTCGGGCTGAGGGGACGACTTTCAAAACCGAGGCGCTTTCCGCGCCATCCTCTAAGGGGAGGCAGGCAACAGACAATGTCTCGGGCCGAGGAAACGACCCTCAAACTCCTCGGGATCTCGGAAGGTCAATTCCCGAGGGGGGGAGCCAACGGTTTGTTCCGTTGCCTCCCACATAGGCCAAGCCTTTCCTAGAAACCAAGTTTCTTGATGCCCCTCCTACAACATAAAAAAAAAAGAAAAAAAATAAAAAAAAAGAAAAAAATTGTGTAGGGCGGAAGGAACTCCCTGAATGTCATACTCCCGGAGGCTCTTCTACAAAAACAACGCCACGAGAACAGTTTTCCCAAAGGCTCCTTGGTCACAAGATAAAATGATCACAAGGGTTGTCCACCCGAAGGCTCCTTGTTCAAATTTGAAGAAATCTCCAAACCCAAAGCAGCTCAACTGAAGACGAAGGCATTTACATCTTAGGCTATACCGAGGGCATCCAAAGGAGGAACCTTCAACGTCAATCAAACTTTGGGCAAACGCAGAAGGGTGCGGGCCGACTAAACCTACTCAAGAAACATGGAAAGGTGGCTAAGTCCACGGTTCACCTAAGAGATGCACTCCCGAAGGCTCTTTTTAATAATACGAAAGCTTGGCCAAAGCCGATGGCTAAGACAGGAGCCAAATACAAGGGGCCATCTTCCAAAGGCACCGTGGCAAATGCACTATAATGGGGAAATTTTACTAAGTCCACAAAGTTGGACACCTCAACTGTGCTAGTCACTACATCACCCAACTAGCTCTACATATCGAAGACATGGCGACTATTTTTCCTTGGGAAAAATTCTAAGCCCGCAATCATATAGCCTCCAGTAATTCTACTCTGTGACTGAAGGTTTGGGGCCCCGGTAACTGCTGCAGGCCGAGGGCATCCTCATGCTACTCAGCAGAGGCTTCCAATTACACAGGCCAAGGGGTATAAAAACAGGGGGATTACTTGGCCCACTCTACCCGAAGGCTACCTGCAACATTTATAGGGGCATTCTCAAAGTCTTTCCAAGTCCATGAAGTGGACCCTTCGGCTAAGCGTAAGTCACCCGAGGGCTTATTCTCTAAGTCCACACATACTTAGAAAATTTTCTAAGTCCACAAATTTTTGGCCTTCAAACTAGCATGTGAAGGAAGGCATAACATACATTCGTACACAAAGGCAACAAAACAAAAAGCATGAAAGAAGGCATGCAATAAGGAAGAAACAAAGACTTCCATATCAGAAAGCCCGAAGGCATACACCATTCATTCCAAAACAAACATTCAAGTACAAGAGATGTTTTGTTTACAGATGGTCGAAGCCGAAAGCCTACAATCTATTACACAAAATAATACTAAGGAAAAATTCCTACGTATGAGCTACTTGGGGACCCTCTTCAGCGGACTTCGAGGTGGCACCCTCTCCGGCCTCCTCTTCATCATCCCCTGCCGCCATCATAAGCTCGGAATCTTCCAAGTCAGGCCTCTCTTCACCTAGGGGGAGGGGAAATCTAACATCCGGCTGCAGGAGAGGAAGGCCATATGTCGTTGGTTCAAATTTTTTCGGATCAATCTTGAGATGCCTGGCTAGCCTTCGGTAGATAAGGTTTTGAATGAAAAAATCGCCACCGTCGTAATAATCTTTGCCCTTCCGGGCCAACCATTCAGCACCAGGGCCACCAACCCAGTCATCAACAGTGGCCTCCACCACCGAAGCCAACCATTGCTTCCGGTCCACAGCTTTCCACCCTCCGGTGACAAAGGCGGAGATGGCATCTTTCTCAGCTTGGAAGACCGCCTCCTTCCTGGCCTCCTCAGCTCTCTCAGTAAGACGTGCGGAGCTTTAATTAACATACACCTTTGAGAGTGTACGCAGATTAATCCCCATTCCTATTTAGAGACTCGAAAGTAATGTGTCTAGATAGAAATTTTAAATAAAATGATGACTTTTACCACATAAGTTGAGCTAATCAGGGTAGTGTCTCTAAACAATAAAATGTTTTTTAATGTATGTTTTCAAACTAAAATATATTAATGGAATTGGCAGATTTGATAACTTTCTGTAAGGCAGAAAAGGTAAATTAAAATAAAAAGGAATAATAGATTAAATTAAAGATGAGTTTTTTGCCCTAAATAGGATTAAAATGTTGCTTAAATTCCCAAATGGGAGTAAGTATATTTCTATCCCTAAATAGAACTATTGTACCAATTTACCCCTCAATTCAATTTTATCGTGCAACACCCTTCCTTGTTTTCTACTCACACCTACGCACCTCTTCCTTTTCAACCGTACCTGTGCAACTCTGCTTCTTCAATGTGACGAACAGAGGCAAAACGGACAGCAACGGCAAACAACAGCGAGTGACGGAAATCGGCGAAGGTGTGGTGACGAGTGGCAGCGAGTGGCGAGTGGTGAAGGAACGGCGGTGAGCGGCGGCGAGCAATGAGCAACGACAGGTGATGAGCTTAAGTTGAGATCTGTTATGGAATTAAGGCACATGGTTCTCCCTGTCTCTTGCTTCTTCTTCCTCAATACCTCCTCTCTATTCCGTTTCTCTTTTTCTCCCTCTTCGTATGTTCAGATGCAATTGACGATGATAAACACTTAATGTTCATCTTCTTCATTTGGTTTGATTTTTATAGAAATGCCAAATTTTATTTAAAAATACCATTAAAATGGCATTTTAACTCTTCAAAAATGCCATTAAATTGGCATTTTAACTCTTCAAAAATGCCATCTTTTCTTTTGAAAATGCCATTAACATGGCAGTTTTTATTCATGCTGGCATTCGTATAATATTGTTGGCATCAGTGACGTAGACCGTGAGCTCTGCACTGGCGGAGGCCGGATTCGCATAGGCGGCGGCCGGATCTGCGGCAGCGATCAGATTTACGGCGGAGGCAGCTAGATCTATGGTGGTTGTGGCCAGATCTACGGTGGCGATAACCAGATCTGAACCGGCGGCAACCAGATGTGTAGCGGTGGTCAATTCTCCGGCGTCCGGCGATCGGCATCCGGCGATCGGCGACGGTGGAGGTCCGGTGTCCTGCTTTGCCAAGCAGCAAGGTAATTATGTCCAATTCCAAAAAATAGCCCCTATTGGGAAAATATTAAATATTACTCCTATCTTACCAATTATTGATTTATTTAGTCCTATGTGGAATGACCTCATTAAAGATTTCATACTCATATGTAGTTTTTTTGTGTGTTTTGTGCTATTTACACTTTCATCACAATACTACATAATCATTTACGTAACTACAACTTAGATTAAGTCAATTAGTGACATGGTCCTTGTTGGTCCAAAATAGGACGCTCGTAGGCTTTTAGGAAAGCTACGTACGACACTCAAGCAGGAATTAGGAAAGTACGAATATGGAAAGTTAGCCAGAAATAGCATATAGAAATTACCTCTCCTAATCTGAATTACAACCCGCCTTTTATAGGCGTATACAAATCGTAACTGTTACTGATAATAATGACTAATTAATTACAACATTAATACGAAATTAAATACATAATTAATAGCGCATTAATTGCTCGACCGTTACTTTTCCGGGCTAGGAGGTCGGCCGGACTGGCAGGCTCCCCGCCGGGCTGGCGGGCAGGCTTCAGGTTATGGACTTGGATCCATGGATCCAAATTCGGGGCTTGAGCTGATTAGGCTCTGGACCTAGTCTCATTACTCCATCAGTCCTGAAAGTTCACTTTTCTACCCACCTCATAGCTGTAAATATCCATGTTATGTTGCTCGTGTTGTTGTCCATATCATGAATGTGGCAGCCAAGAATCACAGGTTATCATGCTAATTTCCTTACTAAATAGGGGCTTTACTATAAATTTTTGCTAGTCTACCAATATTGCAGGTTAACAACTTGAAAAGGTGATAGGCATAGTCCTTCACAGAAATGTAGTTGTTGATCTCATATATACTAAAAATATTTATATCTGGTTATTCTATCAAGATCAAATTATTGAGTTCATGGAACGTGCTCGATCAGAAAACCACATTCTCTACTGTTTTCATACCACATTATGTCCTAAAGTAAGAAAATTTTACTAAATTTAGAAAACAAAATCAACCAAGTTGTTTTATAGGTGAATACCTGCTATGGTAGGTAATTTTTTGAAATAGTTAAAAATAAATACAAATTCTCATAAACTTTAGATTTTTCTCACATCAATTCAAGATATCAATGATACTCGATCACTCTTTATGCTTTTTTATAAAAAAAAACTTTTTGCACAAGTTTTTTTAAACCTCCATACCAGGGTAGACAACATTTTGTCAAAGTTAGAGATTTGAAAAAACCCAAGTCCTAGTCCACCAATTTCGGGAGTTTCAAATAAGATTCAAAATTTCCATGCTCCCTTATCAATCTCTCTTTTTTATAAAAGAAAATCAGAAAAAAATGATTTTTGAATTTTTCGAAACCCCCATACCAGGATACACAACATCGGATAGAATTTAGAGATTTTAGAAAACCCAAGCACTAGTCCACCAAATTTGGGAGCTCAATCAAAAAACCACATTCTCAATTGTTTTCATACAACACTATGTCCTAAAGTAAGATAGATATAATAAATTTTGAAAACACAATCAACCTAAGTTTTTTATAGGTAAATACATGCTATAGCAGGTCATTTTTTGAAATAGTAAAAAATAATACAAATTCTCATAAACTTAAGATTTTTCTCACATCAGTTCATATCAATGACACTCGATCACTCTTTATGTTGTTTTAAAAAACAAAAATAAAAACTTTTTGCACAAGTTTTTTAAAAACACCCATACCACATTTTGTCAAAGTTAGAGATTTGAACTAGGGCTGGGAATTTGAACCGAAAAACCGAAAACCGACCCGAAAAAACTGAACCACCAAAGAAAAAAATTGAACCGAACCGAACCAAAAAAATTGGGACCCAAAAATTGGGACCCGATGTCTACCTCGGTTCGGTACCGGTTTTTGATATGCTAAAAGTCGGTTGAACCGAACCGAACCGATTTTATATATTATTCATAAAAATCATTATTTTTATTATATAAATTTTGAAAAGCCCAAGTCAAGTTCAGGCCCAGCTGCTCCAGTCCATTAGGCTGGGAAACTTCACAACTACGGACATATCAATCGGCTACCATCTACGCCGAAGTGCTGAACGGCTGAAGGGATTGTCGGCTACCATCTACGCTGCCGGGCGCCAGCTACCATCTCCGGCCTAACAAGGTAAGTAATACTTCGTCTCTATTGTCTTGTTCTGCGCACCCCTTGACTCGCCGCAGCCGTATTCCCTGTCAACTATCCGCAACTATAAAAAAGTAAAAAAAATGGAAACAAGAGTATGCGTTAGGAGTTAGGACAGGTGATTCATAGTCTTAATTTGATCATAAGCTTTTCCCATTGCTTTTTCCTCTCATATGCAGCTTGTGAGATGTGAGTTGTGACCTCTCTTTCCTCTTATCTTCCAAAACCTATTGTGTAATAGAGGTAGATATTTATATTTTGATTAGACAGAAAATAAACTATTTTTAAATTCATTATATTTCTAAGCCAATTATTATTGTATGAACTATGAAGTTGATGAAGCACTATAACCAAGCAGTTGAAATTCAGAAGTGTTATTTATAGCTTCTATTGCTAAGCAAAACATTTTGAAGAAATAAATAATGAAATACTGCTTGTGGTACTATAAATGAAACCATTCTAAGAAACAAAGATTGCGTTTGCCATGTTATTGATAAAGATCATGTTATTGATAAAGATCAAGGAGATAATGTGTGATACATCATTTACAGCCATAACTCATAAGCATTACTATGTAAAACGTTTCACAGAAACCTTTGTATAACAAACTGACTTTATATAACAAATTGACTGAGTATACACAAAAAATAAAATAAACATCTATGGGCTGGGGAGATTCTGTATGGGATATTCAGTCTTTACATAATTTTGTTAATATACTTGTTAGAGTTTACTGCTAAACTTTCAATGCTTGTTATACTACTCTTATAAAATATAGCATCCAATAAACTGATTTAGTACATAGAAATTGAACTATTTTATATTAGAAAGAAAATGAACTATTTAAAATACATTTTATCTCTAAGCCAATGATTATTGTATGAACGTACACTATTTTTTCCGATAAGTAACAATGTGAGTACGTAACACATCTAAAGTACATAGAAATGCCCACTCTCCATAGTTACAAAGAATAAAAGGTTTCTAGATGTTTATAAATGATAGACTCTGATAGAGTATATCTAGAGAGAAGTGAGAGCTAGAGAGAGAAGTGCAATAATATGTTTCAATAGAATGAATTTGTAACCCCTATAACTACTCCCAAAGGGAGTATTTATAGAGAAAATACGGGCTGGGCTCCCAAGCCTTGGGCTTGGGAGGCCCATTTACAACTGGACCGCTACTGGGCCGAATACAAAGCCACTAATGGGCTGTACAAATGAGTAAGTGTAAAATCCGGTTCTGGGAGGTCTTCGTGGCCGACGAGGGCGTGGCCGACGAGGGCACGGCCGACGAGGGCACCCGAGTTCCTTGGGCTCAGGACCATAATCTGAGTTGGCCCCTTTTCGGCCGGCGGGGGCGTCTTAGCCGACGAGGGCGTCACTCTGTGTCTTGTGCTTTCTGTTCTTCCGAGTATGTGGGTCCGGGGGCTCAGACCCATATACTCCATCAGGAGTCCCCCACTCTCTAAGCTGAGACGTAGACGAAGTGAAGGAGAGTAGATTCCTGTGCTTTAGTGCTTTTGGCCGATGCGGGCACTCCCAGGCCGTCCGCTGTTGCGGCATTGGTGCTGTTTCCATTTTGGTGATCCTGTTCTGTGCCTTGGCCGTTATCTGCTCCTTGCTGTGGGCGGGGAGGCCGTTGTTTCCTTGATGTGTTCGTTTGGGGACGACAAGTGTCCTGCTTCAATGGTGGCCGTTGAAGGCACGCTTTCCCTTTCCTGGACGTTGATGGTTGAAGTTTATGTTTGGGCCGATGAGGCCACTGACGTTGAACCTTGCTTTTGAGGACGATGGCGTCCTTTCCTTTGGGTGGCCGGTGAGGGTGTTTGCGCACTCCTTTTGGCCGTCGCTGTTTGGCCTTCGTGTTCTTGGCCGAAGCACCCGTCATGATTAACTGTTGGCGGAGGACGACGAGTGTCCTTGCCTTCAGTGGCTTGCTGGCCGTTGTTGATGATGTTATGTGCCTCTGAACGATGAGGAGCCGTTGTGATGCGTGGACGATGTGGCCATGCTTTGTGGTTACGTTCATATTCTTTGTATTGTTCCTTTCTGTTTTGTTGAGGCCGATGTAGTCCCTCAGTCCCCCACTGCTTCAGGTCGAAGAGTGTGAGGGGTGAAGGAGTTGCTTGAGTCCCTAGCTGAAGCGGCCTCTCCGTAGTCCCCCTGAATCCAACCCTCATGGCGATTTTCTGGCCAAGGTAACCCTGTGGGAGAACCCTTGTGCGCAGATCGCTTGTAGAGAGTTATCATCAAGGGTCATTACGAGGAGCCGATGGCTGTGGGCTCTTTGTTCCTTTTGTTCTGTGGCCGTTACGGGCATTCATTACGTTCCTGGCCGTTGTCGTCTCCTTATTGTTGGCGTTTGTGAACCTGGCAAGCAAATAGGACGTTATGAGCGCTTCCTGGCCGTAGAGTCTGTTTTGCCAGTGGGCTGTTGACATGTAGTTTGGCCCGTTGGTGACGTGGTGGCCTCCCATTGGTGGCCGCTGATGTGGCCATTGGGAGGGTGCCACGTGTAGTGACCGTTGGGTGGGGGGTTCTATAAATACCCCTCCCCCTCCGACGAGAAAACGTATTTGCATTCTGAATTGTCGAAGTGCTGGCCAATTTTCTAGAGAGATAAACTCCCAAGCTTGTTCTTCGTGTTCTTCGTGTTCAAGGTTAGTGTTCATCGCAATCTTCCTCACTTTTCATACTTTGCTTCCTAGGCTAGTGATCTAGTGTTAGGCGTTTGAACACCCTTAGATCCTAAGTTAATCTCCTTAGGCCCGTAGTAGTAGTTATGAAGAGCTTGAACGAAGACTACTACCCGTACGACGACCAGCCCTCCACTAGGTCACTCGACTATGAGGTGCTCGAGGAGTTCGAGGAGGAGATACAACACCTAAGTCCCTACAAATCCGAAGAGCTGGTGGACGACGAGGTCGAGGACGAGGAGTCCGCCTCATCTTCAAAAGGTGAGGATGCAGCTGCGTCCCGAGTGGTGGACGGGGCGTCCACTTCAGCTGTTATTCCGTGCCCGAGGCCGGTGTCCACCGTTAAGGGAGCCGGCAAGCCGAAAAGAGTGAGGAGGCCGAAGAGTGGGTCGGGCATCTCCTACCTAGATCTCACAAACATCTTTTTTTTTTGGATAAAATCACAAACATCTTCTTGATCAAGCCGGAGAGCAGCGCGGCCGACTACCTTGTTGCCCAGATGTACGTGGGGCCGTACGGGCGGGTTAGGGCACCCAGGCCGATGGACCATGTTCTTCTTCCGCCCCCGGGATACTTTGGAGTATACCCGATGAGTTTTTCCAAGGGGCTGAGGTTCCCCCTTCACCCCTTCATCACTGAATACCTAGATATGGTAGGGCTCCCTCCGGCCTTGCTGACGCCGAACAGCTATTCTTTGATGGTGGGGTTTGTGCTCCGGTGTGAGGAGCTGGGCTACAGGCCGACGACGGCCCTTTTCATGAATCTGTATCAGATCAGCCGAGGAAGCCACAAAAACTGTGCGGCCTATGCTACTCTTCAACAGCTGCCGAAGAAGAGGAGCTTCACGGACTTGCCTACGTCCATTCATGGGTGGAAGAGCAAGTTCGTTTTTGTGTCCCTTGGTGAGAGTGGCACCGAGTTTCCCTCCCTCGGCCATACCGGGAGGTTTAATCTGCATGACCCGCCGAAGAGCTCTATTTAGGACGCTCAGGTGGAGGCTTTCTTGGAAGGGGGGCCGAGGAGCGTGAAGGATTACATCACTGAATACAAGATGGCCGCCCTCGGCTTCATGAGATACCATGTGTATGGTGATAAGGAGGATGATATCCAACTCTGGCCGAGGATGACCACCACCTTTGAAGAGGCCGACGGCCCGGATTTGGGCATTCCTGCTGAGGCCGATGGTAATTATTTCTTCGGCTTTCTGTCTTTATGCTTTGTTCTTTTGCCTTACTAATCTGTTGTGTTTTTCCTTTGTAGATTTTGTCATGGACCGTCGCTCCATCATGGCTATAGCAAAGGCCAAGGCGGCCGAGGAGTTGGCCGCAAAGGCGGCCGAGACGGCCAGACGTGCCGCGGCCGAGGGAGGCGGTGCTACTGCTGGTGCGGCCCCAAAGCTTGCCCAATCGAAGAACAAGAGGCCGGCCACTGACGGCCAGAAAAAATTGACTGAAGCCGGCCTGAACGTCGCCAAGAAGACGAAGAGGGCACCGTCTCCTTCTCCGGCTACCGAGGCCGGTACTCTGACTGTCCCGAGTGTGGACGATAGTGGTCCCCTCGTGGACCTTACTGCTGCTCCGAGTGATGCCGCCCAATCGCTCCCTATCGTCCAAGAGCCACGGACGAGGAGGGCTGGCAAGGAGGTCGCCGCTGCCACCTACCAGAAGGTGGTGGAATACCCCATCGGCGGGGGTGTGTTTGACGATGCCGTCCTCGGCCATGATGTGCTGGCACAGGCCATGCCGGCCAAAGATCGGGCTTACCTCAAGAAGCTCGGGGACGTGAAGGTGTACGAGGGTGGCATGGACCTCCTCGTCCAAGTAAGTTCTCTGCCTTGTAATGTGTAATTCTTCTCGTCGTCCGTGTAGAGTTAATTGTCTGAGTCTTGGCTTGCCCTCTTCTTTTTTTGCAGAGTGCCTTTATGCTCATGGAGAGCCATAAGAGGCAGTACCGGGAGATAGCTCGTTTGAAAGAGCTGGAGCAGAAGGCTGCCTCGGCCGACGAGGCGGTAGCTTGCCTGGATCGGCTCCGGGAGGATGCCAAGGCATTGCAGCAGAGGGCCGATGAAGCCGCTGCAGCCAGGGACGATGCCCTGGCCAAGCTCGAGGAGACCCAAAGGGCGCTGGAGACCGAGCGGCGCAAGAACGAGGAAGCCGTAAAGGCGAGAGCTGAGGCCGAGGCTGCCGCTGTGCAGGCTGCTGATAAGGCCGTAGAGCAGTTCCTGGCCGAAGGGTGGAAGGCCGATGAGAGGCTCCCCTGGTGCTATGAAGTGGTGGCCGCCAGGCTTGAAAATTGGGGGATGAACTCCCCCGCCGGCCAGGAGTATTTCAGTAGGGAGATGGCCGTCTATTATAACATGGGCCAGGAGCGGATGCAGAGGCTCCTGTGTCGGCGGCTGTCTCGGGCTCTGAAGGCCATGAATTACACGTCCGGGTGGGCCAGACGGAACTTGAAGCTGCCAAAGCTGATGAAGGATCCAGAAGAGCAAGCCAAGCTTCCTCTGTCGGAGCGGGAGTCCCCCATTGAGAGCTCCGGCCTCGGCGAGCCGGATTACACAGAGTTCGATTTCCTGGACGATGCCACCAGTGCTGCAGCCGCCGCCGGCCAAGAGACTGAGGCCGAGGAGGGAGCCGACGAGGTCGAAGAGCCAGCCGCGGATGGAGGTGCCCAAGAGGCTTGATCGGCTACTCCCTGCTCCTTTGTAATTAGCTTTTCATTTTTTGCCAAACTGATGTAATGGCCGAAGCGCCCCCAATTGTAATGAACTGACTATGAATGAAAAATTATTGCCGTCCTGCTCGGCTTTGAATTCCTTGTATACTTGTTTGCCTTTTGTCATTTCAATTCTGAAATGTGTCTAAGTGTCAAGGTCACAACTTGGGTCACCCGCGAGTGTCCGCTACGTCCATGGGGTAGTCCACCCTGTCCGGTGGCCTGGTCGGCTTGTTCGTCGTTGCTTTACTATCATAACACTTAGGAATTTTTTCAAAAATTTCCTAAGTGTTTTGGGCTCACTAAGCTGCTTTCTTCCCGGTGTGGTGGCTTGGTCGGCCTGACCGTCATTTCTGTACTATCATAACACTTAGGATATTTTTTTCGAAAATTTCCTAAGTGCTTTGAATCCACTTAGGTGCTTTCTTCCCGGCCTGGTGGCCTTGTCGGCCTGACCGGTGTTGATGTAGTATCATAACACTTAGGATTTTTTCAAAAATTTCCTAAGTGTTTTGGATTCTTGTAGTTGCTTCCCTTCCGGCCTGGCGTTGTCCCATTCTTCTTTTTGTTAGAATGTTTCTAAGTGTCTAACTTCAAGTGGATGAGTGTTCTCATCGTCCTGGCATTGGATTTCTCATTGTTGACAAATGCTTTGGGAGATTGCCCAAGTGTTTGAACCAGTGTCGTTGTCGGCCTGCATCCTTGTGTTGTGGCCGATAAGGGCACCTTCACCTTGGGCTTTTAAACTTAGATTTTTTTCTAAGTACACATGCAAAGGCGTGGGTAGCTAACGGCCTTGAAGTATACAGGTACCCGCTTCGTCTAGAGTTCCTCCATGTGAATACTTAAGAGAATTTTCTAAGTATGAATGTAAGGGATTTACTTCTTTGCGGTACCGCTGCCGGCTAAGGAATGGCCCTACCTTCATCGGCCAAGGTCTGGCTTGTGGCCGATGAGGGTGCCGGATAGGGAATGGCTTTTCCAAGGAGATGGCTCTACCTTCGTCGGCTAACCATGGTTCCTTGTTGAGGAACCCTCTTTTTTCCTCAGAATTTTCTCTAAGTGTTTGGTAAACACTTGAACCAATTCCCAAAGAACTTTCGCTTGACCAACAGCCTTGGTTCCAGTGCCTGTATCGGCTATCCGGGGTGCTGTGGCAAGTAAGGATTGTTTCCTGATTGCTTGATTCTTCCGCGGGTGTGTTAAGTGCCCGCTTCGTCCTGGTCATCCTCAGGATTGTGATTCTTTGTTTCATACCAAGCGTTGGTGCTTCAAAGGACTGTGGCCGATGAAGGTCACCTCTCGCGTGTCACCCAACCGATGCGGTTAGGGTTTCATAGGCGTGTGTTTCGGCCTTGATTATTCCCTTGTAGTGCGTGGACGTGTCGTCCATGTTACTTGTCAGTGGTACTACACTTGTGTTCAACTGATATGTACTTGGCCTAGTTGGGCCTGAGTTGTGGGGATTTTCTTTTTTCATTGCTCGAGGCCGGCTAGTGTGTGCGGCCGTCGGCTTCCCTCGTTTTCCCTTATATTATTATTATTATTTTCGTTTCGGGGAGTATCCTTCTTTCAGGCTTCGGCCGAAGGGTGTGCTCGTCCTCCGGCCGGTTCGGACTTCGTTTATAACGTCCGTGATCTCAGGGCGGGTCCCGTCGCCTATTTATGACGCGGGCTAGACTTTTGGTCGGTTTCCAACGGCTGTCGTTGCCCATCCCTGAGTTTTGGGATTTTGTCACCTTGGCCATGATTTCAGGCCTGTCGTCCTGCGATCTGGCGCGTGGACGACGCGGTGAGCTTCCCGTTTCAAGACGTGGGCCGTTTGCGGGCCCCTCGTCCTGGGGACATCGTCGGCCATACCTGAGCGTTTCACTTCTAGGCTTACGGGGCTAGGACGATGTGCTCTCTCAGCTAGGCCTGAGCCCTTCGCTGATACAAAATACAATGGATTGCCTGAGCTTGTCGCTCGTAGGCTGCAAATGCAAGGGGCCACGTCGGCCATACCTGAGCCTTTCGCTCTAAGGTGGCCGACGGGGGCACCTGCTAATGTTTTACTTTAAATTCCAGAGAAAAAATCAGGAACATGATTTTATTCATAAGTGGCTCGAGGCCGAGGGTGGCGTTCAATTAGTAACCCGTTAAGGGGTGAGGGCTTCGCCGTCTACACCTCCTTCGGATTACTGATAAAACTTCACCAGATGGTGTACATTCCACGTTCGTGGTACATGGGACCCATTCGGGCGTTTAAGCTTGTAGGTGCCGGGTTTGACCACGGCACTGACGATGTAGGGCCCTTCGTACTTCAATGCTAGCTTGCCACCCTCTGTCGGCTGGTTTGCTTCCCTTCGGCGGAGGACGTAGTCCCCCACCTGAAATTCCCGGGAACGTACCTTGGCGTCATAGTATGATTTTACTTGACGCCGGTAGTTCTCTGCTCGGACGTAAGCTTGCTCACGCCTCTCATCGACCAGGTGCAGGTCAATCTTCATGCTTTCCTCATTGGCGTCAGGTTCGTATTGTTCCACCCGTCGGCTGGGGATGGCAACTTCCGTGGGCGCCTTTGCTTCAAAGCCGTAGCACAGGGCGAAAGGCGTTTCACCTGTCGCCCTCCTCGGCGTGGTTCTGTAGCACCACAGGATGTTGGGGAGCTCGTCGACCCAACTACCTCCTGCGGTCTGGAGTTTCTTCTTCAGCCCCTCCATGATTGTTCTGTTGGCGTTCTCGACCTGCCCGTTGCCCTGAGGATAAACAACGGAGGAGAAACGATGCTTCACCCCAAACTCTCGGAGGAGCTCCTGGAAAGGGGCTGCCTCGAATTGGGTGCCGTTGTCTGATATAATCTCCTGGGGGACGCCGAAGCGTGTAATGATGTTCTTATAAACAAATTTTTGGCATCTGGCCCCCGTGATGCTGGCGAAGGGTTCCGCCTCGACCCACTTGGTGAAGTAGTCGACGGCGACGATGATGTAGCGGTTGTTCCCGGCGGCTCTGGGTAGGGGGTCGACCAGGTCAATCCCCCATCTAGAGAATGGTATTGCGGTGCTGACGGGGGCGTAGTTGACAGCTGGCCGACCAGGGGCCTTCTGGAGTACCTGGCATGCGGTGCACTTCCTGGCCAGGTCAGCGCAGTCGCGTGCCATCGTCGGCCAGAAGAAGCCCTGGACGACGAGACGCCGGGACATGCTGAAAGGGCCCTGGTGTGAGGAGTAGACGCCACAATGAACTTCTTCCATGGCTATGTCGGCCTCATCCTGGTGGAGGCATCGAAGGAGAGTGCCATTGTAGGATCGTTTATAGAGTTTGCCATCTTCGATGGTGTAGCTTGGGGCCCTGAGTTTGGCAAGTTTGGCCCTCTCCTCGTCCGGGGGCAGCTCCCCCGTTGCGATGAAGGTGGCGATGTCGGAGATCCAGTCCTGTGGTCGCTGTTGGATGCACAAGACGGGGCTGGCATGGATGCTGGACATGCTCAACTCCTCGATCTTGGCCAACTGGGAGATGTGCTCCGGGGTGTCCGAGCTGAGTTTGGAGAGGATGTCGGCTTCGGCGTTCTCGGCCCTTGGGATCTGAGTGATCTCGTGTGTTTCAAACGCTTTCAGCAACTCCTCCGCCGCTTGTTTGTACTGCTTCATCCGGCCTTCCTTTGCTTCGTATGATCCCTCACCTGGCCCACTACCAGTTTGGAGTCGCACTTGATTTTGAGGTGCTTGGCCTTGAGGCCGGCGGCGAGTCTGAGGCCGCTTAGGAGGGCCTCATACTCGGCTTCGTTGTTGGATACCCTGAAGTTGAAGCGGATGGCATAGTAAACTCTGAATCCTTCAGGGGATATGAGGACGATGCCGCCGCCGCATGATTTCGCGGCCGACGAGCCGTCAGTGAACAGGGTCCATGTATCGTCCGGCTCCGGCCCAGGGTTGGCGACGGCCGTCTCCCTTGCTGTGCATTCGATGACGAAGTCGGCCAAGGCTTGCCCTTTGATAGATGGCCTTGGCTTGATCTCAATTTGAAATTGGCTGAGGAAAATTGCCCATTTCACCATCCTAGAGGAGCTGGTGGGGCTCCTCATGAGTGCGCCGAGAGGCTGCTGGGTCAGTACATGGACGGCGTGGGCCTGGAAGTAGTGTCCCAGCTTGTTTACCGTATGGACGATGGCCAGCACCGTCTTCTCAATGGGGGAGTACCTGAGCTCGGCCTCCCTGAGTGTCTTGCTGATGTAGAATATGGCCTTTTGCACCCCTTCTTCCACACGGATGAGCACGGAGCTGATGGCCGACGTGCTCACCCCTAAGTACAAGAAGAGGGTTTCGCCGGCTTTGGGCTTGGAGAGCACGGGTGGGGACGACAGGTACCTTTTCAATTCGTCGAATGCTTCCTGGCACTCCGTCGTCCACTTGAAGCTGTTGGCTTTACGCATGATCTGAAAGAAGGGGAGTGCCCTCTCGGCTGACCTGGAGAGGAACCGGTTTAAGGCCGCCAGGCGCCCCGTCAGTCGCTGTACCTCCTTGACGTTGCGGGGCGGCTCCATGTTGATGATAGCCTGCGTCTTCTCCGGGTTTATCTCGATGCCTCTCCGGCTGACCATGTAGCCGAGGAACTTGCCGCCCTGGACGCCGAAGGCGCACTTCTTGGGGTTGAGGCAGAGCCTGAACTCCTTCATTATTTCAAAGATTTCCCGGAGGTCGTCGGCGTGGGAGGTGGCCTGCCTGCTCTTGACGATCATGTCGTCGACGTACGCCTCCATCGTCCGGCCAAGGACCGCTCTGAAGATCTTGGCCACCATCCTAGTGTAGGTGGCGCCGGAGTTTTTGAGTCCGAAGGCCATGACGAGGTAGCAAAAGATTCCCTCTGGGGTCATGAATGCCGTCTTCTCAGCGTCATCTTCATGCATGGAGATTTGGTGGTACCCTCTGAAAGCGTCGAGGAACGACATCAACTCGCACCCCGCCGTCTCGTCCACCAGCTGATCAATGTTGGGGAGAGGGAACGGGTCCATGGGGCATGTCTTGTTCAGGTCAGTGTAATCAACACACATTCTGAACGTCGGCGGTTTCTGGGCGAGGACGACATTGGCCAACCATGTCGGGTACTTCACCTCTTTGATGTGTTTGATTGAGAGGAGCATGGCGACCTCCCCTTTGACGAAGTCCCGCCTGTCGGCGGACAAGTAGCGCCGCTTCTGTTTGACAGGCGCGGAGGCCGGATCGACGGTCAGCCGGTGAGTGATCACCTGGCGGCTGATGCCTGGCATATCGTCCAGGCCCCACGCGAAGACAACGGCGTATGACCGTAGGACGAGGAGGATGGCGTCTCGTTGGTCCTGGGGGAGTTGCTTCCCGACTCTGAGAACCCGTTCCGGCCGGGAGGTATCCAGAGGGATTTCCTCGACCTCCTCGGCCGGCTCCGCATGTGGCCTCTCCTCGTCCATGGCGACGGCGGCCGTGATGGTGTCTATCCTCTGGCCTTCCCTCTCGGACGGCCTCGTTAGTTTGAGGTAGCATGCCCTGACTATCCTCTGGTTTCCTCTGGCGTAGCCGATGCCGTCATTGGTGGGGAACTTCAGGCACAAGTGCTTCATGGAGATGATGGCCTCCAAGTCCTCCAGCGCTGGCCGGCCCAAGATCAGGTTGTGGGCGCACTGGAGGTTGACCACCATGAACTCCATGTCAATTCTGGCGTGGTGGGGGCCGTAACCGACCTCCACGGGGAGGACTATCGTGCCCTCGGCGTCGATAGAGTCCCCGGTGAAGCTGGATAACGGTGTCTTGATCGGCTTCAGCAGAGCTCTGTCCAGCTTCAGCTGCTTGAAGGTGTCCAGGTACATTACGTTGACGGAGCTCCCCGTATCGATGTAAGTGCGGTGGATGATGGAGTCAGCGATCTCACACCGGATGACGAGGGCGTCCCTGTGTGATTCCGTACCCGGAGGCAGATCCTTGTCGGTGAAGGTGATCACCTCCGTTCGTTGTTTCTTCGGCTGGGGGGGGCGTGGGACACCTCCCCAATGTAAAGGGATTGGGCCCATTTCTTTCTCTGAGTGGCGGAGTCCCCCCAGTGTTCCCACCTACGATGACGTGAATGTGATTCTTCTTCGGCGGGGGCTCCTCGAAGTCCTCGTCGTCGCTGAGCCTTCCAATCTCCCGCTTCTTCGCAGAGGGTTCGCCCCCATGTTTGCCGGTGTTTACCCATGTGTTTTTGCGTGGGCCACCTTTAACAAACTGGGAGAGTTCCCCCTGGCGAATAAGGCGCTCGATGGCTTTCTTCAGTGTGATGCAATCGTCGGTGTTGTGCGACGAGTTCTTGTGGAACCGGCAGTATGTGCCGCCCTGCTGGATGGCAAGGATCTCCTCGGCCGGCCGAGGAGCCTGTTCGATGAGGCCGTGCTTCTCGGCATAATCGAGGATGGTGCCGACCGGGTGAGTGAGGGAGACCCCCGGCCGTTCCAACCTCGGCCGCCAGTGGCGATCTTTCTTACTCTGTCCACCAGAGCCGTGACGGCCCTGGGCACCCTGGCCGGACGGGGACGGACCCGGGGCCGGCGAAGGATTTGTCTTCTTGGAGGGATGGCCCCCCTCCTTCTTGTGATTATGGAGCTCGCCGGCGTCGACGTACAAGCCTCCGCGCTGGAGCGCCTTGGCGTACGACCTCGGAGGGTCGGTGATAAGGCTCCTAGCGTACGGGGAGCTGCGGAGGGCTCCCTGGTACAGGGCGAGGAGGGTGCGCTCATCGGCCCCCTCGACCTCCTCGGTCTCCCTCGTCCACCGATCGATGAATTACCGGAGGGACTCCTCGTGCTGCTGCTTGACGGAGAGGAGGTGGGTGAAATACTTCTTTGCACGCTTCCTCCCGGCAAAGTGGGTGAGGAAGCGTTGGGCGAGATCCTGCCAAGAGTCGAAGCTCCCCTCGGGGAGCGCGTTGAACCACTCGTACGCTGGCCCCTCAAGAGTAGAGAGGAACCAACGGCAGAGGTATTCGTCGGACGCGTTCACCATCAGCATGTTGTTCTGATAACGGCTGAAGTGCTCCTGGGGGTCTGATCGGCCGTCGTAGGACTTGATGGTGTTCCCCCTGTACTTCTCCGGAATGGGGGGCGAGAGGACCCTGTTGGTGAAAGGGGTCCTGGTCCTGACCTGGATGATGGGATCACCTCGCCCCTCGGTCAACTCCCTCTCCAGGGCGCTAACCTTGTGCATGAGTGCATTGAGGCCGGGGTCGTTAGAGGCGCCAGCCGTAGGAATGTTGGCCGACTGCTTGGCCTCCATCTGAGCCAGCCTCCTTTCCAGCTGGGCGATTACCTCGTCCCGGGGGTCCCTGGCGGCCGCAGCGGCGCCCGGCTGGTTCCTCATGCGCTCGTTGTGAGCCGCGTTGATCTGGTGACGCACGTCATCCTCGTGCAACTTTCCCTTGCCCTTGTCCGGGCGGGGCTGGTCCGCTGTCCGGGACACAGACCCCAAGCTTTCCCTCGGCGAGCCAGGACGAGGCTCACCAATCCGTCCCGCCATCCTCTCCGAAACCGGACGACGGCGCGTGTCACCTAGCCTATTGAAGGCAGAGGCTTTTCCACGCGCTGGGGTCTGCCCAGGCCGAAGAGGGGAAGCAGGGTGGGAGTGGGACGACGCCGTGTCCTGGGCCATTACCCCCTCATCGTTGCCTATCTGGACGGCCAACGGTTGGGGATGAGGAGGTGGAGTGACGTTCCCCCCGGTCCTTGGCAAGAGTGCGCTGAGGACGGTGGGGTTCTGAGCCAGGCTGGCGATGATGACCGACAGCGCGGCCTGGACCTGTGGATCCACGGACGGAGAGGCCGCGGCCATAGGCTGGGCCGGGGCGTGATCCGTCTTCTCAGCTCGCTTCTTGTCCAAGCCGAGGCGGGCATCAGGGGCTCCGCCGTTGAGTTGGTTGCGAAGGTCCGTCGTGAGGTTGAAGGCCTCCTGGAAGAGGTCCCCTCCGCCAGCCTGGTCGGCCGTGGCGTCCTAATCGTGCTCCCTGGGCTCTTGGTCCTCAGGGATGGGTTTGCTGACGAGGTTGCGGTTTGACTTAGTTCTCCCCATGATCAGTGGTTAGCTGTGCTTGGAAGCGACGAAGGGTGCTAACTTGATTGTTCTATCTCTCAACGAGAGCACCAAATGATAGAGTATATCTAGAGAGAAGTGAGAGCTAGAGAGAGAAGTGCAATAATATGCTTCAATAGAATGAATTTGTAAACCCTATAACTACTCCCATGGGGAGTATTTATAGAGAAAATACGGGCTGGGCTCCCAAGCCCAAGGCTTGGGAGGCCCATTTACAACTGGACCGCTACTGGGCCGAATACAAAGCCACTAATGGGCTGTACAAATGAGTAAGTGTAAAATCCGGTTCTGGGAGGTCTTCGTGGCCGACGAGGGCACGGCCGACGAGGGCGCGGCCGACGAGGGCACCCGGGTTCCTTGGGCTCAAGACCATAATCTGAGTTGGCCCCTTTTCGGCCGGCGGGGGCGTCTTGGCCGACGAGGGCGTCACTCTGTGTCTTGTCCTTTCTGTTCTTCCGAGTATGTGGGTCCGGGGGCTCAGACTCATATACTCCATCAGACTCGTAGACTAAAAATAAGACACTTGACAAGTAACTTGGCAGTCGAGAGAAAAATATCATTTGTTACAGGTGAGCCTAGTGATTTAGTACTTTGTTACAGTCTTCTTATTTTTTGCAGGTCTTACATTGCATATTAAAGGATATTTTCGGGTCCCAGTTAAACCGAACTGATATTTCGGGTCCCAAAAAACTGGTTCCCGATTCTATTTCGGTTCGGTTTCGGTTTCCAGTTTTGTTAAAACCGAAAAATCGGTTCGGTTCTACAAACAGACAAATCAGTTCGGGTCCCAAACCGAACCCAGCCCTAATTTTAACAAACCCAAGTCCTAGTCCACCAAATTCGGCTGTTTCAAATAAGATTCAAAATTTCCATGCGCCCTTATCAATCTCTTTTTTCAAAGAGAAAATCAGAAAAAATAATTTTTGAATTTTTTTCAAAACCCCGATACCGGGATACACAACACCGAATAGAATTTAGGGACTTTAGAAAATCCAAGCACTAGTCAACCAAATTTGGGTGCTCGATCAGAAAACCACATTCTCCATTGTTTATGACCGGGCTAAACTTGCAAGTATACAAGTGCCGATATAGTAATAAATTCTGGTAAAATACCGGGTCGAATCCACAAGGAAACGTTGTTTAATTCAAGTCTGGGAGTAGATAACTTTAAATGAAGAAATGAGTAAAGTGCAGGGAGTTTGATTTGTGTTTCGTTTTTAACTTGGCTTTTCACTTTTAATGCAAGAAGATAACTTAATTGATTTTTAGTTTAAGATGATTGATAACAACAACTAAGGTTTCGGGAATGACTTAAATGCTTTAATAGGGTTGAATATTAGTTCTTTGTCAATAATTATGAATACGATGTCGCTAATATATTCTCAACTCCGGTTAAAGCAGCGAGCGCGTGGTTTTCGTTACGTGTAAGTCCCGTTACAGCTTACATTCATCTACCGAAAACCTCGTTGAATATCAAGACATCACACCCGTACCATATAAGATCGGATATATTTCTATTCTCGGTACTATATATGTTTATCCTTTAATGTTCATAGTTTAGATTTCAACATTAATTGCAAGTATAAACTAAATTTAACTTACTTCTATGTTGTACACCATAGTCAAACACCTAGTGGACATATAACACCATAGTCAATCACAATTTATTGGCTTAAAACTTTTATCAAACACCTAGTGGACATAGAAGTTCATCCCTAACCTTAGCTAAGAAATTAGCCTCTAATGCTCATATTAATCACAAACAACAATGAAATGTAATGGAACATGAAATTACAAAGGAAATAATACCTAAACACCAATGATTTCGGAGGATGAACTTTCCTCCTCAAGAACTTGAAGAACAAGAACAAAATATAAAAACTAGGAATTAATTTATGGAATGGAATGCCTTTGGTTGATGAATTAAGGGCTTTATATAGGCTAAAGATTGACATCTTTTAGTCTATTCGAGCCCAACAATCAGGTATGAAGGCAGTATTTTATCAACAATGAGGAAGACTAAGTTTTCCCATAAAAAATAAGCTTGCACGTGGTTGTGTTTTAGCAGAAAATCGACCTAACCGGCGCCGGTTCTGGCCTGACCGGCGCCAGTTCTCAAACAACCGGCGCCGGTCGTTGCGCCCAAATATTTACTTCATTCTTTTACTTGTTTCGATGTCCGCAATTGATCCAGAAGTGCCGGTTTCGATCCCTTTTGACTTTTGACCCCGTATTTGTCGCTCCTAGCCATATTCCACACTTTTGCTCACTTTGGAATATTTACCTATTTTCGCTCTATATTTTTGTACAGATGAATATAATTACCTATGTAAAACATAAGTAATTATTGTGTTTATCAGTTTACATACCACACTATGTCCTATAGTAGGTCATTTTTTGAAATAGTTAAAAATAAATACAAATTCTCATAAACTTTAGATTTTTCTCACATTAATTCCACATATCAACGATACTCAGCCACTTTTTATGCTTTTTATATAAAAAAAACTTTCTGCACATGTTTTTTGTAAACCTCCATACCATGGTAGACAACATTTTGTCAAAGTTAGAGATTTGTAAAACCCAAGTCCTAGTCCACCAAATTCAAGCGTTTCAAATAAGATTCAAAATTTCCATGCTCCCTTATCAATCTCTCTTATTTCTAAAAGAGAATCAGAAAAAAAATGAATTTTACCACACTAGTCCACCAAATTTGGGTTTTCTGATTGAGAATCCCAAACGTGGTATAGCAGGTCATTTTTTGAAATAGTTAAAAAAAATAGGGAATTTAGGGAATTTAGAAATAAGATCGGAATTTTTAGGGAATTGAGAATCCCAAACGTGGTATCTCACTTGTGCTGCTATACCACCAAATTTTACCACACTAGGGATACACAACATCGGATAGAATTTAGGGAATTTAGAAAACCCAAGCACTAGTCCACCAAATTTGGGTGCTCAATCAGAAAACCACATTCTCTATTGTTTTCATACCACACTATGTCCTAAAGTAAGAAAATTTTACTAAATTTTGAAAACACAATCAACCTAGTTGTTTTATAAGTGAATACCTCCTATAGCAGGCCTTTTTTTGAAATAGTTAAAAAATACAAATTCTCATAAACTTTAGATTTTTCTCACATCAACTTTGGAATTTGGTGGACTTGGACTTGAGTTGGTTCAAATCTCTAACTTTGAAAAAATGTTGTGTACACGGTACGTTTTTTTTTTAAATTTGTGCAAAAAGTTTTGTTTTTTAATTTTTTTAAAAAGCATAAAGAATGATCTAGTATCGTTGATATGTTGAATTGATGTGAGAAAAATCTAAAGTTTATAAGAATTTGTATTTTTTTTAACTATTTCAAAAAATGACCTGCTATACCACGTATTCACCTATAAAACAACAAGGTTGATTGTGTTTTCAAAATTTAGTTAACCTTTCTTACTTTAGGACATAGTGTGGTATGAAAACAATAGAGAATATGGTTTTCTGATTGAGCACCCAAATTTAGTGGACTAGTGCTTGGGTTTTTTAAAAACCCTAAACTATATCCGATGTTGTGTATCCCCGGTATGGGGGTTACGAAAAAAATCAAAATTATTTAGCCCTGTATTTTAGAACCAAAATAATGAACTCTAAAATCTAAGTCACAGACTCACAATTAATTAAAAGTATGCCTAACTTCTCTAGGTTATAGAGAGGGCATCTGATTGGGTCCACGTTATAGAGAGAACATTTAATATTTATTTTTTTAAAAATTAGGCAGGAATACTTGAATGATGAAACATGCAATGGTTGAGACTAAAGAAACACACAATCTTCTTCTTGGAGTTCTTCACCCAACCATTTGTTCAAGTGTAACACCAGCAAGCCTGGAGAAGTTTGCTGACCTTTCCTTTCTCCAGACACCACATCAATAAGGCCAACAATGTGAGAAGTGGTACATCTACTCCATATATCATATTTTCGAGGCTTGAATCTCTCATTCAGTCGTGACCTTATTCAACAAATTCCTAGCAAACAATCAATCCTTTCCTGAAAGAATCAAGGGCCAAGCCTGTCTTTAGCTCTCTCAATGAAGCTGAACTTGCCAAGTTCTCTGCCATTGCTGAATCCTGGTTAGTGATATACGTTTTTCTCTGATGATGTCACCATTTTTTCTTACAGAACATCTCTTGCACAAATAGGTGGGACTCGGAAGGGCCATTTAAGCCCTTGCATAAGATGAGTTTTACAAGACTAGCTTTCATCAGGTCCATACTTTGTCGCCTTTTCGTATAATTTCCTAAAATTTGTAGACAACTGATATGGAAATTTATTTTTTTATGCATGTGTTCATGCACCTTCCTGCAAAGACCGCTTGAGGAATGAGATAATCAGACAAAAGGTGGGAGTAGCACTTATAGAAGATAAGATGTAGGAGTCTAGTTTGCTGTGGTTTGGGCATGTGCGTAGAAGACCGAGTGATGCACCTGTTAGTCTGTTAGATGACTTGAGGGGTGGGGAGAAGAGGCAGAGAAGAGAGGAATGGGAAGACCCAAACAGACTTGGATTAGAGGAATCAGAACTGATATGCATCTTCTTGGGTTGGATGAGAGTATAGCTTTGGAGAGAGCAAAGTGGAGGGCGCACATCCGTGTGGACGACTGATGTCTTTTCTACCTTTCCTCTCTTTTTTCTTTTATCGTTTATCTTCTTTATCTTTTTATATTCTTATGTTATTTTTATCTTTTAGCTTTTTTTTATTCTCTTTTATGTTTTATCTTTTATCTTTCTTATATTCTTGCATTATTGTTATCTTATATTCATTTATCTCTATTTTCTATGTTTTATCTTACTTTTTTTCTTCCCTTTCTTGTCCGTATTCTCTGTTTGGCATCGATATCATAGATCGATTCATGTTAGCTGACCGCAAATTCTTTTGGGATTAAAGGCTTGGATGTTGTTGTTGTTGTTGATGATGATGCACCTTCCTGCATTCGATATATTATGCATTTATGTGCAAGGACAAGTGCATTTATCATTTCTCATTTGCTTTTAATTTATCAGCATTAGCTTTTTGAGTGTAAATTTTAGTTGACCCCAAAATCTTCAGGGATTAGGGTTTGGATGTTGTTGTTGTTGTAGCTTTTTGAGTGTAAATTTGATAAAAATTAGTCACTACATAGTATTATCCTCTTATTTTTCACATAGACATCTTTCCCCAAAATATTTGAACCAATGATTGTACTGATATCATTTTTTTCTAAAAAAGGTTTATCTTCTGTACTTGGTCCTAACCCTTAGATATATTTTAAGTTTTCGGTAAAAATTATGTGTTTATTTATAAAATTCTCCCAGTGCTAATAACTATTCTTTTTCTCTTATCTTTTAGGAGGGATCCTTATTCTCCCAAACCTTTTCAAGGTCTTGAGTTTGTGGATGTTGGTTGTGGACGGGGGATTGATGAAACGGTTAGTAACACAAGAGGGGGGGGGGGTGAATTGTGTGTGTGAAACCGTGCCAGTTTTTCGCCAAGTTCTAGTGTGGGGTATAGGGTAAAGCGAAATAAATAAGTGCACAAGGATTTAACGAGGAAAAATCCCTTGGCTAAAAGGGATTAAAAAACTTCGACCTCCATCGGAGGAATCTTAACAACTTCACTATAAAGCCTTTGTGGTTACAAGATAAACTCTCTTAGTCTACCCTTGAGGCACCCCAACTCTATTCTCTCTAGGAAGAGTTATGCTTCTCTACCTTTCGGGTAGAGAGCCTCTCAGCTTTACAACAAAGCTCTCACAACACACTATCCAACCCGAGGATGCTACACTTAGCTAATCCTCAAAACCCGATTACAATATGAAGAAAAGGAAAAAGGAACTATATCTAGAACTTCATTGAGCAGGTTCAGGTGCCTTGAACTTTTTGGTTCTTTGATGAATATATCTCAATAATAGCTTGGTCAAGCACACTCCTCTTCATTTTGATCTTCGATATTTATATAAGTTGCTTGGAGAAGTTCGTTGATGCTTCTTTTCCTTAGATAGTCGAGTAGCCAATCATGGGACTTGCCTTGATATTATTTCAACCACCTTCCTTCTATATGAATCCTTCTCATTCGAACTCAAATGTATATGGTAATCAATTAAGATACATAAGATATCATGCAACGGTCCATATGTAATTATGCATTATCCTTATATGGCAATAAAATATTTATTTTAACAAGAGCTTCGGTCAACAAAAATCATGGATAGTAAAATATTCACTTAACATATGTAAATGTGCTACAGTTAATCTTGCAAATCAAGCCAAGATTCTTTTCAAAAATATTCATATAATATGTTAGCTAAGAATGACTTTTCAAAACCGCGTGGCAAGGAACCATTATTCTATGGTCAATTATTTTAAAGGTAGCAATGATTCTTTCCATAAAATATCAAGCTATATAGGTCAACTTTACTTAGGTGGGCGTCTAGTCATGCATGGAAAGATATTCCAATAGTGCCACGTACATGCTTCATAGTCTAGGTACGTAGGTATGACATTATCATTCGATCATATATCAAGTCATCTATTTATTGATAACTACTCACATAGAACTGAGTTCAGTTCTAACTTCTGTTCTTGATAGAACTGATAGCAGTTCTATCCGTTGGTCCACCTACATGGTTAATCAAATAAATGTAAATGCCCGTTTGGACCTTAGGATAGTTCTATCCTTTGTTCCTGCATGATTAGTCGTCAACAAAACTTCATACACATCAACAGGGATTTTATTTGAGGTATGCCATCCAAAGTCCTGATAAGTTTGTGTCGCAATGAATGCCAAGCTGCCAACAATTACACTCGACATGCCAACTATTTGAAAAACATATTATAAAAAAATCAAATCATGTTTTGGTATTTCTATTGACAGTCAATAGGAGTATTTTATTTTGGTGCATTCATTCATGTAACTATGTAAGTAACAACATATGAATACAATTTATGTGCACTTAATCAGTGCAACCTCTTGCTCGAATGGGAGCTACTGTAATGAGAACTGATGCAATTGATACAGACATCAAGATTGCACACATTCATGAGGGATGTTTTATAATCCACCAGACTTCTCAAAATAATCATGATGCAAATGACATCTACTTTTTTTTTCTTCCGTCGAATATCATTGCATTACTGGTGGTATGTTTAGAATGATATTTCTGCATGATTGTCTTCTTCTTTTTTGTCATTTTTGGTATATTCCTTGTTGGATTTTCCCTGATGCTTCATGATAAGGCTTTGTACTAATAGAATATGTTACTGGTTAGTAAACGTTCCATGTGATGAACCTATTTTTAATCCATTAATTCCTCAGTTGAACCACAACATCTGTCATGTGTAGAGCCCTGCGTTGGAGGGCCAAACATACCTTTCTTTTCCGAAAAGTTTGGTAGATAAAACTTTACAAACCATTATTTGTTGTTGAAACGTGACAAAAATATCGTTAATTTAAAAAATATGTAACCTGTTGCAACTTCCTGGGAATAGGCTTACAATATAAAACATTTTGATAGGAGTAGAACTTTAAATCATGTATTTCTTATGTACTTGGCTGCTTCAATATTTATTAAGCTTGCAACCTAAGGTTAAAGCTTGGAGTAGTGCAGACAGCTGATCATATATGTTACTCTAGACTGATAAGTAATCTTATTTTATGTAGGGCTACTTGGATCCTGAATATTACATGACAAACAAGTTGAAAGAGAAGAGCGATGCTTATAGCTTTGGAGTGGTGATGCTTGAGATTGTAACGGCAAGACCTCATATAGAGAAAGGGGTACATTTTTTCGGAAGTGAAACAAGCAATCGTTGAGGCTAAAGAAACGCATGATCTTCTTCTTGGAGTTCTTGACCTGGCCATTTGTTCAAGTGTAACACCTGTAAGCCTTGAGAAGTTTGCTAAACTTTCCTTTAGGTGTCTGGAAGACACTGCATCAATACGGCCAACAATGCGAGAAGTGGAAAAGGAGATTGAGAATATCATGGTAATGGTTGGGCTAAACCCTCATGTTGAGTCTGCTTTAACTTCAGGGACCTATTCAGGAGCAAACAAATGCTCCGGTCATCCTTATAGTGATGAACTCCGTCTACTCGGTTGTGACTTCTAACTTCTAGTAAGATAAGCACCAGTGGGTATTTAACCATTTTGTGACTAAATGGACTCCGGATTTTCGACCCAATGTTAAATCTCCGGTAGTTTCGGTGTGGATTGCATTGGAAGGATTGCCTATTCACCTACAGGACAAGGCTGCCTTATTTGAAATTGCTAAGCTCATAGGAAGGCCATTAAAATTGGATGCAGCTACTGCTAATCTGGCCAAACCAGTTGTAGCTAGAGTGTGTGTTGAATTAGATCTCATGAAAAAGATGCCTCAGAAAGTGTGGATCAATTGCGGATCACCAGGTTTCTCGCAATCAATAATGTATGAAAATAGGCCAGAATATTGTCACGCTTGTCTGCATTTAGGACTCTCATTCTAAGTGTCCTAAAAGGATGGCATCACAAGCTGGGGAAAAATCCAAACATGATGTTTGGGTGATTACAAATACTCAGGCCAAACAGTTGGCTACCAAATTTACCAGACAGGAAAAAGGAAAGAACAAGGTCCAAATGGAGACTAATATTACAAAGCAAATAGACTCTAATGTACAATCTTCATAAAAAATTGTTCTGGAGGAACTTCTTTCATAGTTAGAAGATGGGGAAATCTTCTTGGATCCTATTGATCAACCTGCAGTGGAAGTCAAAGAACAAGTTAAAACACTATTAGAAGTGGAAGTTCCAGGGATTGTCAGTTCTAATCCTAAGACTATCCAAGATGATACCTGCATTCAGAAACTACACAAACTGCTTGAGGATGAGTCCATCTTCAAATCTAGAGAATGCTTCTCTGATGGGGAGGAGGTCAAAACAACAAATCCGACTACTTTCTTAGATTCATGGCCTGAAATGTGTGCAAAAGTTGATGTTATTGTTAAACAAAAAGCAAGAGAAAGGGAGGAAAACATCGATACAAGGAGTGATATGTCCAATATTCAGGAAAACATTGATATATCTAAACACCAAGAGCAAGGGGAGGACAGACAATATGAGGCAGATCAAGAAGCTGAGATGGATGATGGTTTTACTAAAGTAACTAGAAAGGCTTCCAAAAAGCAATCTGCCTTGGGAACTCATGCAAAAAGAAATACCAGAAGTGTTGCTAGGGGAGGGGGAGCTATCAACAATAGTTCTCAATGAACGGTCTATTTTGGAACACTAGGGGTCTGGAATCCTCCACTTCTAGACTTCATTCCCTAGTTAATCAATGGAGAATTCATTTACTTATTATTATGGAGCCTATGGTTGACAGAAGCAAACTTGACATTGTTAGTCCCAATATCAATCAACAATCATACAATATAATAGAAGGAGAGAATCACAGAATGATAGAAAAATATTTGAACGACGAACTCCCTCTTCCTTATATCGTATATGCTCTCAGAAAGATATGCGTGAATAATATGTGAGACTTATGTGTGAGAGTTAGGGTTTTCTTAAGTTAGCATCCTTTTATACATAAGGATGTCTAACTTAAGGCTTACAAGTGGGCTAATGGGCTGAAATACATTTGTGGCCCATATTACACATTTAATTAATAACTACACAAATACAAAGATATTTAATTAGATTGGACACCATAAAATATTCCCAACAATCTCCCCCTTGGTGTTCAATCAGCATTGCAGTGCATATATCTTTGTCTTTGTTTTTATTCATCTTCCTTTGTCTTTGAACTTGACTTCTTGAGAAGGTTTTATGAAGAAATCCTTGCAATCTCCCCTTTGATGTCTTCTTTTCAATTTGATCTTTGATGACGGGAGTTGAGGAATCTTTTGCTTGTAATCCTTGCCTTCCAGAAGCAGCTCTTGATCAGCTTGAGTGAAGTTCGAAGACGCCTTTAGAATGAATGTTCTGATAATTTTCAGGCACGCACGGGATTCATCTTTATTACACGAGTATCTAACCTCTGTCTCCTCCACAATGTAGTCTTTTTGACTCTTTGAAGTGAATGCATTTGAGGAGACGTTGTCGGTGGCACAACGGAAAATGATGATTGACTTGTGAGCGTAGCTATCCATTTGATTCGAAGCTGACTTGGCAATTGACTTGTAGAGATAGTGGAGAAAGTGTTGGAGGAGAGAAGTGTCCAAGAATGATT
Source organism: Cuscuta europaea (assembly GCA_945859875.1). NCBI lineage: Eukaryota > Viridiplantae > Streptophyta > Magnoliopsida > Solanales > Convolvulaceae > Cuscuta > Cuscuta europaea. The sequence continues at coordinate 9,052,179 of CAMAPE010000018.1, forward strand.
TGTTGAGAGTTAACAGCATGCGGACCACTCTCCCCTCATGACGATCCGATGAATCGGGGCGTCATGCCTTTATTCTTTTATTCTGTGAAAGAAAAACAGAAAAATAAACAAAAAGGTAAACACCAGAGACATCATGGTGTTCCGTTATCACAACATCAATGGAGACACTGACGCGTGGCCTATATAAAATGGTAGAAGCATTTAAGATCTAACAGGACTTCCATCCAGTCATTGTGAAGCATCAAAAGTAGATGTCACTCTGGTTGTTATGGCATGATCCTAAAGATCAGCAAAGATAACATAGCCCCCCGGGGTCGTGTAGAAACTCGTTATCATCACTATAGAGATAACCTCTTAAGCGATGGCCTGAACATGTTGGTGATTTCTATGTTGCAACAGCAGGACTTCCTTCCAATCATTGGTCTTCATCTATAGTAGATGAGCCCTATAGAAGTTCTCGCGGGTCATGAAGACCTGTAACTGACTCTAAAAGGTGTCTATATCCTAGAAAATGCAAAACATTTGGGAGTGAGATAACTAGACACGACGTGATCAATAAATGTTCAGTGGCGTGGGGCTGTGGGCCACTGTAATCAGTATCAGTTGCCTCAGAAGGAGATGGTGATAAGAGATGAGGTTCCCCGTGAAATATGATTAAACACTTATCTGTTGGGAGACAAATGAGTGGTCTAGGGTATGGTTGTGCATGCGCCGTTTCGACAAAATGCAACGACTTCTACCCGGGATCTGAATAAATTCAGTCCTGAACCTATGGGGATTGTCCAGAGTATTTGAGTGACTGGGAGTAATTTTCTCAATTGATAGCACAATAGAGGTAGCTGATTTGACAGTGATTATTTTTCTCTTGCTCACTTGAGCTTTCTGCTTCCTCACTCTCGTAGTGTTCACTCAGCTACTCACTCACTCTCGGCTTTGTCCCTTGGGTAGGCTTAGTTGGGATTACTAAGCCATTAGGACTTATCTCTCATTTTTCTTTGATCTTTTCTCTCCATGCTCCCCCTCAACTGGAGCATTCAGTAGGATGCCTTTTACGATGATTGGCACTTGGGAGGAGAACTTTGAACCCCCCCCCCTTAAAATCTGCATCCTTGAGAGAATCCGTGCATTTTACATTGTCTAGCACGAGGAGGATAAAAATAAAACTCCCCGTCAAAAGTTGCAAGTAGTGGTTTTTGTTACCTGGGGAGTAAAGTATAAAACTCCCCCTTGGAATGTGCTTTCTTCGTTGTTTGGCTCCAGGAGGAGTGAAAAAGAAACACTCCCCCTCAGAATAAGCATTTGTTGTTTGTTCTTGGCGTGTGCCGGTGTTGAAGTGTGCATTTCTTGATTTTCTGCTCAGTAGAGAGTATACACGCCAATACTCTCCCTCATAATGTGCACCAGATGATTGCTCGCAGCTCGTCTTCATACCCGCCATGTGTGTGGAGCAATCGGGTCAGTTACCACACATGACGGACCTTCAACACATATTAAGTATGTTTCGGTACCCATTTCCATATGGGTCCTTCCTTGGTAGCAGCGAACAACTCTTTCACTTTCTGTTTAATCTGGGATCCTAAGCTAGCTGACAGAGAGGAGTTTGACATTCTTAATTTTTCAGCTTCAGTCTTAGGAACCCATTTTTGTTTGAGCTTTTGAGCAGGAGAGGTTTCATTATCACCGAGTGAATGATCAGACAAGTAGTCTTTGAGAATTGGTTCTGTAGAGAGTCTTCTCAAATGTTTGAGTGAGTGAACCTTGAGGGGATATTTAAAACATGGTAGTGTCTACTCTCCCTCAACGTTCACCTTTGCGGAAGCGGATTTCTTTTGGACTTTCTGATCATTCACATTCTGATCTTGAGTGAAGGAGGCATCAGACTCAGAGCAGCATTGCATGAAAGACTTGATACAGTTCTGAGTAGAAGAGCTTGAGCAGTGATTCTTAGGAGATGTCTTCCTTTTGGCATAGAAGAGAGCACTTGAACCCCAGTTCCTATCCCTCAGACGAGATTCTTCTTCCTTCTTTCTTCTTCTTAACTTGTCCTCTATCCATTCTCCTCTCCTTTCCACTCTCCTCTTCACAGGGGCCCTTGTCGGTGAAGGTGACTCAGAGTGAGAAGCGGAAGTTTCAGGATCATTTGTAGATTTTTCAGAACAGTTCTCAGAAGACGGAGGAGAAGGAGAAGCACATTTTTCAGATGACGGAGGAGAAGGAGATTGTGAGCCTGTGCTTGATTGAGAGGATGTTTGGAGCAAAGATATTTCATTCAAGAGTTGTTCTCTTTCCAGTTCAAAAGCTTGTTTTTCTTTGTCAAAATCTTCTTTCAATTCAGCAAACTTTCTCACAGGGGGTGGAATGTATGCTAGTTTGGCTACAGGCTCTGAAGTTGAAGGTTCCTCTTGATCTTGCACAGTCTCTTTTGCAGGGTAAAAGGTTGGAATCTCTTCAGGAGGAGTCAACAGGGGCTCTTTTGTTTCATAGCTCTCGTTCAAGGCAACATAATCAAAAGGAATTTCTGTTCCGAGATTAGCTCTCTTGGCATCTTCTTCATCATTTGTTTCTTTAACACTGAGGAAAGACATCAACTTAGTCAGTCCAAGACCCATATAATTGATGTCATACAGTTGAGCATAGTTCACCTTCTTCAAATTACATGGGTTAGACAGACCGAGTCCTTCTTTAGAATTATAGAAACGAGTGTCTTTGGGTTGGTTCAGGAAGATTGTTTATTCAGTCTGCCCCTTTGTAGCAAGTAAGTCTTCAAGATCTTTGATCTTGCGGTAAAGGGCACTTCTTTTATTTTGAAGAAAATCGTTATCAACTTTTGTTGTGCTTAGCTCTATCTGGGTCTGATTCAATTCTTTTGTTAGATCAGCTATTTTCAGAGTCAGCTTCTCTGTTTCCAAAGTTATTTTATTAACCTCTTCTTTGGAATTGTCCAATTGTATACTCAATGAGGTGGACTTATCCAGCTGCTTCAGTAGGACTTTGTTTTTATTCGCTAATCTCTCTTCCAATTCCTTGATAATTTTGTCCTTATCTTTTGAAGAATGAGTTTGACAAATACATGAACAAGGAGATATAGCGTTCATTGGTGTTGATTGTTGAATGTTGACCGTAGACGTGAGGTTGATTGAAGTTTCTGCAATTTTCTGGACCTTGAAATGTGGTTTGGACCTTGAGAAAAAATAGTCTTAACCTTGAGTTTTTTTTATTAAATAACTAATTAATTAATTAATTAATAACTGTTTTTAATCTCAAGGTTGACTCTTGGAAGCTTTGATTGTAAGGTTGACCTTTTGTGTTGAAGATTTGAGCTCAAAAGTTGAAATGGGCTCAAAAATAGCTCTTGGAGTTGGAGTTTTTTAAAAAAATGTACTTATCCAAGTGTGGGGAGAAAATGAATCTTTTAAGCAATCCTACACCTAAACTCTTTGGGAACTTTTGAGCCTATAAATATGAACCACTCCTTCCTTTGTATTAAAAGGTGAAGGAGAATAGGGGAGCTCTCGCGCACATGGGATTTCGGCTTTCAGTTCAAAATCGAAAATTCGCACCCCCCTTGCGCGGGCGACCTGCGGACACGAATGTTGTAAAATTCAGCGGGTCTCAAAAGACAATTTTGCAAACTCAAAATCCAAATGTCAAAATCCCTAAAACTCGTGATGGAGTATATGGCCCGGGAACCCCCGGCCCACAGACTTCCACTACTCCAATAAAGGCCCAATAGGCCCAGGAAGCACAACAGGCCCAAATCACGGCGCCCAAGGTACCAAGCAGCCCACAATGCGCACCAGGGGGAGCCTTCGGGCCCCTGGCCGAAGGCTCTGAATCTGACAGAAGGGCCAAAACAGGAAAACAAAGTTACTGGGAAGAACGGCAAAAATTAGTAGCCCTCGGCAACTGGAGCCCTCATGGCTGGCGAACGTAGTCCTCGCACAGAAACCATCCTCATTCCGCATGTGCGTGGACTACACGGATCTCAACAAGGCGTGTCCCATGGACCCCTTTCCTTTGCCGAATATTGATCAACTTGTAGATGAAACCGCGGGGTGTGAGGTCATGTCATTCCTCGACGCATTCCGCGGGTATCATCAAATATACATGCATGAGGAAGACGCTGAAAAAACAGCCTTCATGACTCCCGAAGGCATCTTTTGCTACCTTGTCATGGCCTTCGGCCTAAAGAACTCAGGTGCCACCTACACTCGGATGGTGGCCAGGGTTTTCCAGGTTGTCCTAGGGCGCACCATGGAGGCGTATGTTGACGACATGATCGTCAAGAGCAAGCAATCAGCAAGCCATGCTGATTACCTGAGGGAGATCTTCGCCATCATGCAGAAGTTTAGCCTTCGGCTGAACCCAAAGAAGTGTACCTTCGGCGTTCAGGGGGGCAAATTCTTGGGCTACATGGTTAGCCGAAGGGGTATCGAGGCCAACCCCGAGAAGATCCAGGCCATCATCAACATAGAGCCCCCACGCAACGTGAAGGAGGTCCAACGGTTGACGGGCCGCCTGGCAGCCCTCAATCGCTTCTTATCAAAATTGGCGGAGAAGTCCTTACCCTTCTTCCAGATCATGAGGAAAACCGGGCCTCCGGTTGAACTGCCATCATTACAAACCGTGGTTTCGCCCAATCGGTGACACCCGCCCACGGGCAGCCAACGAGCGCACACCACGTGGAAGCCCCCCCCCCCCCCCCAACGGCTATATTCTGACGTTAGATATTCCAACGGCTATATTCCCAACAGCTATATTCTGGGAGCTCCTGGCTACACTTGACAGATCGCTCCTTCATCGACCAAAGAATTAGCCCCCGGGCTTTTTGCTTCACTCCACTCCATCAAGAAGAGCCCCCGGGTACACTTACCCAGAGACGCTCCCGGTTTGTGCCCCACACACTACATGACAAATGCCTTCAGGCACACTCCTTCAGAAGCCCACGGCTTCATAACAGGCCCACCCCTCGGGGATCCCCCCTCAGCACTTTGAGGGCCGGGTAGCCCCTGGGGAGTACGCCTCATTGACGGATAGCCTACGGCACACAGGTAACGGGAGCCCTCGGATACCCTCCTCACCAACTAATCAACAAACAGGGGACACCCCGGTAACACTTCAACTACTACTCACATTCATTACGCCCTTGATCCCCAGATTGAGGGACTCCCCTTCGGCACCTCCCAGGATATCAACAACAAGCCTCCGGCTAATCAACACATGAGCCCTCAGAACAAGGATAGCCTTCGGCGTCAACATTATACTCCATTTCGAACCAGGGCTTCACGTTTTCGATTCATCGTTGGGGGAATTCGGTGCACTCTTTTTCCCTCATTAGGATTTTTTCCCACAGGGTTTTTTCTAATGAGGTTTTTAACGAGGCATCCCCCCAAAATGAAACGAAAAGCGTCAGCCTTCGGCCCAAAACAGCAACATGATTACCCTACTCCTTTTCACCACTTTGCAAGTGCCTCAAGGAGTGGGGGACTGGAGAACCCCCTCGGGAAAAATCACAAAAATCACAAACATGACCCCTCAAGTCCCGACATGTGGGTAACTGAGGGACTGCCCTTGGCAGAATAAACAAACAGCAAACTACCCACAACTCTACAAACTACAACGGAACAACGGCAGAGGACAGACACAATTACTCCTTTTCCCTCAAGTACCTTTCGGCAAAAGGAGTGAGGGACTCCTGATGGAGTATATGGCCCGGGAACCCCCGGCCCACAGACTTCCACTACTCCAATAAAGGCCCAATAGGCCCAGGAAGCACAACAGGCCCAAATCACGGCGCCCAAGGTACCAAGCAGCCCACAATGCGCACCAGGGGGAGCCTTCGGGCCCCTGGCCGAGGGCTCTGAACCTCACAGAAGGGCCAAAACAGGAAAACAAAGTTACAGGGAAGAACGGCAAAAATCAGTAGCCCTCGGCAACTGGAGCCCTTGGCACTAAGGGGGTCCCCGGTACTCAGAGCCCTCGGCTAGTCATCTACTGCCGAGGGCGCCTTTTCCGACATAATATCCGCTCCACATGCGTATGGATCACCGTACCCAGTACAACATCCCATCTAACAGCCGCATTAAATGCGGCCACATGCGGTTGCCAGCGCCAACCAGTTGAGGTGACCTCTCGGCCAATGGACGCTTGACACGTGTCCCTGTCCGGCATTTATTGCTACTATAAATAGCACCCCATCTCCCCGTTGTAAACCACGCAAAAAACGCTGAATACATTTCTAATATACTCTCTCTATATACTTACTTGCTCTGACTTCTCTCTAGTTATTCCCCGTAATAACCCCTAAGATAAGCTACCCCCGGGTAGACTATCCATCACTCAAAATCCAAATGTCGAAATCCTGCAAACTCGAAATCCAAATGTCGAAATCCTGAAAACAATAAAACCAAATGTCGAAATCCTGCAAACTCGAAATCCAAATGTCAAATCCTGCAAAATCAAAACTTCGACTTTTGAAAAACTTAAAACTGTTCCGAGTAGCTCTTGATCTCGAGATTCTCCTGTATAAATTTCGATTCAAAATCTTGTGAAACACTTGGACACAAGTTGATCTCGAGATGTTGAATATAAAGATCTCAAAAAACAAAAACTCGCGCAAATAAAAATATAAGATATACCGCTTGATCGTTTTGAGAATGTGATTCTAACAGTATAACTTTTACAACGTTTCAACCAAACAAGATTATTCAAGCTAGAACTCAAAAATACAGACAAGAACACAAAGGTCGTTTCAGAAAATTGCAGATCCGAAAAATAGCAGATGGATTGAATCTGTTTCACGTCTCGGCTCTGATACCAAATGTTAGTCCCAATATCAACCAACAATCATACAATATAATAGAAGGAGAGAATCACAGAATGATAGAAAAATATTTGAACGATGAACTCCCTCTTCCTTATACCGTATATGCTTTCAGAAAGATATGCGTGAATAAACTTATGTGTGAGAGTTAGGGTTTGCTTAAGTTAGCATCCTTTTATACATAAGGATGTCTAACTTAAGGCTTACAAGTGGGCTAATGGACTGAAATACATTTGTGGGCCATATTACACATTTAATTAATAACTACACAAATACAAAGATATTTAATTAGATTGGACACCATAAAATATTCCCAACAGACATGTATAAAGGCAAATTGGGTTATTATGATGGTCTTTGCTCATCTATTAATAAGGTATGGATCTTTCGGGATTCATCTGTTATGATTATTTCTGATGTGTATTGGCATGAACAGTTTATTCACTTTAAGGTGTCTGGTAATGTGTATGATGGATGGGTGACTGGGGTTTATGGAGGACACACTTGTCTTGTCAAAAGAAGATTATGGGAGGCACTCTCTAATATATCAAGCACTATGAATAGCCCTTGGATGGTGGGAGGAGATTTCAATGCCATTGCAAAATATAGTGAACATAAAGGCAACACCTTACCTATACTCAGAGATGTGAATTCCTTTTCTGACTGCATATCCACTTGCAACTTGCTTGATCTTCCTTACGATGGGCCAATGTTTACCTGGACTGGTGTTAGAGCAAATGGTAGAGTTTGGAGAAGATTAGATCAAGTCCTTGTTAATAATCAATTCCTAAGCAAGTTTGATAACATCAAGATTTCCTTGCTTACAAAGACTCCTTCTGATCATAATCCCCTTCTCATTCAAGCTTCCTGATGGAGTATATGGGTCTAGGCCCCTGGACCCACATACTCAGAAGAACAGAAAGCACAAGCCGCTACGCAGTGCCCTCGTCGGCCAAAGGACCCTCGTCGGCCAAAGAGGGACCAACTCATAATATGATCCCGAAGCCAGGGAACCAGGGTGCCCTCATCGGCCGTGCCCTCATCGGCCGTGCCCTCGTCGGCCACAGAGAACTCGCAGAACTAGATTTTACACTTATTCATTTATATATCCCATCATTTACTTTGTATTCGGCCCAATAGCGGTCCAGATGTAAATGGGCCTCCCAAGCCCAAGGCTTGGGAGCCCAGCCCGCATTTTTCCAATAAATACTTCCTCTGGAGGTAGTTGTAGGGGTTACAAAATCATTCTATTGAAGCATTTACTTGCACTTCTCTCTCTAGCTCTCACTTCTCTCTAAGAATATACTCTATCATTTGGTGCTTTCGTTGAGAGCTAGAACAATCAAGTTAGCACCCTTCGTCGCTACCAAGCACAGCTAACGACTGATCATGGGAAGAACCAAGTCAAACCGCAACCTCGTCAGCAAGGCCATCCCTGAGGATCAGGAGAACAAGGAGCATTAGGAGGACGCCACGGCCGACCAATTCGGAGGAGGGGACATCTTCAAGGAGGCCATCAACCTCACGACGGACCTACACAACCAGCTCAACGGCGGCGCCCCTGATGCCCGCATCGGCCTAGACAAGAAGCGCGCAGAGAAGACAGACCACACCCTGGCCCAGCCTATGGCTGCGGCTTCTCCGTCTGTGGATCCACAGGTCCAGGCCGCGTTTTCGGTCATCATCGCCAGCTTGGCTCAGAACCCCACCGTCCTCAGCGCACTCTTGCCAAGGACTGGGGGGAACGTCACTCCACCTCCCCAGCCCCAACCGCTGGCCGTCAGATTAGGCAACGATGAGGGGGTGATAGCCCAAGACACGACGTCGTCCCACTCCCACCCCGTTTCCCCTCTTCGGCCTGGGCAGACCCCAACGTGTGGAAAAGCCTCTGCCTTCAATAGGCTAGGTGACACGCGCCGTCGTCCGGTTTCGGGGAGGATGGCAGGGCGGATTGGTGAGCGTCGGTATGGCTCGCCAAGAGAAAGCTTGGGGTCTGTGTCCCTGACAGCGGACCAGCCTCGCCTGGACAAGGGCAAGGGAAAGTTGCACGAGGACGACGTGCGCCACCAGATCAATGCGGCCCACGACGAGCGCATGAAGAACCAGCAGGGCGCCGCTGCGGCCATCAGGGATCCCCGGGACGAGGTCATCGCCCAGCTGGAAAGGAGGCTGGCCCAGATGGAGGCCAGGCAATCGGCAAACATCCCCATGGCCGGCACCTCCAACGATCATGGCCTCAACGCTCTCATGAACAAGGTCAGCGCCCTTGAGAGGGAGTTGGCTGAAGGGCGAGGTGATCTCGTCATCCAGGTCAGGACCAGGACCCCTTTCACTAACAGGGTGCTATCGGCCCCCATCCCGGAGAAGTACAGGGGAAACGCCATCAAGTCCTACGATGGCCGATCAGACCCTCAGGAACATTTCAGCCGCTATCAGAACAACATGCTGATGGTGAACGCATCGGATGAATATCTCTGCTGTTGGTTCCTCTCCACTCTTGAGGGGCCGGCGTACGAGTGGTTCAACGCGCTTCCCGAAGGAAGTATTGACTCATGGCAGGACCTTGCCCAGCGCTTCCTCACCCACTTTGCCGGGAGGAAGCGTGCGAAGAAATATTTCACCCATCTCCTCTCCGTCAAACAGCAACACGACGAACCCCTCCGGTCATTCATTGATCGGTGGACGAGGGAGACCGAAGAGGTCGAGGGGGCCGATGAGCGCACCCTCCTCGTTCTATACTAGGGAGCCCTCCGCAGCTCCCCGTATGCCACGAGCCTCATCACCGACCCACCGAGGTCATATGCAAAAGCGCTTCAGCGCGGGAGCTTGTACGCTGATGTCGACGAGCTCCACAACCACAAAAAAAAAAAGACGGAGGCCATCCCTCCAAGAAGACAAATCCTTCGCCGGCCCCGGGAGCATCCCCGGCCGGCCAGGGTGCCCAGAGTCGTCACGGCTCTGATGGACAAAGCAAGAAAGACCGCCACTGGCGGCCGAGGTTGGAACGGCTGGGGGTCCCCCTCACCCACCCGGTCAGCACCATCCTCGACTATGCCGAGAAGCATGGCCTCATCGAACAAGCTCCTCGGCCGGCCGAGGAGGTCCTTGCCATCCAGCAAGGCGGCACATACTGCCGCTTTCACAAGAACTCCTCACACAACACCGACGACTGCATCACGCTGAAGAAAGCCATCGAGCGCCTTATTCGTTAGGGGGAACCCTCCCAATTTGTTAAAGGTGGCCCGCACAAAAATACGTGGGTAAACACCGGCAAACCTGGGGGCGAACCCTCTACGAAGAAGCGGGAGATCGGTAGGCTCAGCGATGACGAGGATTCTGAAGAGCCTATGCCAAAGAAGAACCATATTCACCTCATCGTAGGTGGGAATACCGGGGGGGACTCCGTCACCCAGAGGAAGAAATGGGCCCAATCCCTTTACATTGGGGAGGTGACCCACGTTCCCCCCAGCCGAAGAAGCAGCGAACGGAGGCGATCACCTTCACCGATAAGGATCTGCCTCCGGGTACAGGATCACACAGGGACGCCCTCGTCATGCGGTGTGAGATCGGTTGTAAGGAATATTTGTAATTAGATTTTGATGATGCTAGATTAATTAGGACTTTAGAGTACCCCTCTTTAGACTTAATGTATTAGAATTTTCCTTTGTAAAATTTCTTAGTATATTCGACTACCAGAAGACCTCCTGACAGAAGATCCTTGGTTCTCTACCTAGGAACAGAAGACCTCAGGGTCTCTGTTAGCCTTTACTCTGACAGAAATCCTTCTGGTACTCTGTTAGATATATTCTCAACAGAAGTGCTCAAGACCTTCTCTGATCAACTCTCTGCTAAAGACACCAGAAGGCCAGACACTTAGAAGAATTCCACCAAGCCGGGAAACCAACTGAAAGATTCCTTCAACGGCTAGGAGTATTGAACGGAAAAGCTACAGTGCACGCATTAAATGCTCATTTAATGCTCCCCATACTCCGTAGAGTAATTGCAGATGATTGGCCGCAATGTCAGGATTACTTTATCCCAAAATAGTAACCCGCCAACTCTACCGGGTCCTACTGGTCAAGTCAACTGCTCGCTCATTTAATGCAGTTGTCCTCCTTCTCCTCCAACGGGAAGACAAACTCAGTATAAAAGATACACTACGAAGAACAACCGGATAACTTTGCTAACCTTTGCTACAACTCTGCATATACAAGAAATTCAAACGCTACAAAGCAAAAAGCCTCCTTGAGATTAAAACTTCATCATCTTCTACAAGAGAAGGCAGAAGTTGGAAAAATCCTTATTTCCAACTCAAGCAAAGTTCCAAGTGTTCTTCAACTCTTCAAGCTCATTACTTACAAATCCCTTGTAACGAAGCAAGTTGGAGGAACCCCTGTTCTAAATAGAACCTCTTCTTTCTCAAGAAGGACGTCCAAGTACCTGGATCTGTGAAGTGGTGATACTTCTGGGAAAGCTCAGTGAAAGGACCAGTCTTAGGGAAGCCGGAAGTGCATCCAAGAAGACATCTACACTTGAAGAAGACGTGGAGAGCTTCTTAAGTGATAGGGCTAAGGCATTGTAAACGGAAGTTTTTACGAGCTTAATGGAACAGTGGACTAGAGGAACAAGTTGTTCCTTGAACCACTATAAAAAGCCCTGGTGTCATTTACTTACTGCTTTACATTCATAGTTTTCATTTGAACTATCTAACTCCAAAGACTTGGTATCTGTGTTCAGCAGAACTTGTCTTGTGAGTTAACAGAAGGCCTACTGCCTTTGCTTCTCTGAGGCTATTAACAGAACTCCCTACCAGAACCCCATCCACTGCCAGTCTGTTCTGCCAACAGAACAGGCTATTCTGTTAAATCTGGTACTTAGCTTGAAAAAGTTAAAAACCAATACAGTCTATTAACCCCCCCCCCCTCTAGACTGTATCCCGTACAACCGGGACCAACAAGTGGTATCAGAGCCTCCTCGTTCTAATAATCTCTTAGGTTATTTGCTGAACAAAGATCCACTTGTTTTTCTGTTTTATCTCATTTTTATCTGATATAATGGATCACTCCTTGTCCAAGAATCTTATGTTTTCAGATCTTAAGTTTGATGACTGGAGGATCCGGATGAAGGAACATCTCTGTGCTCTTCATGATGAGATGTGGGAAGTACTTGACATAGGACCCTTCACAAGCTTCCAGAAGGTCAACCCTGAACATGCTATTGACAACACTAGACCTCAGATGATCAATAAGGCCAAATCTGAGTGGACAACAGAAGAAAGAAGGAAGTACAATCTGGACAACATTGCTAAGGACATTCTTTACAAGTCCATCGATGATAGGTACTTCAACAGAATAAAGAAGTGCAAAACAGCAAAGGAAATCTGGGATACTCTTGAGCTCATTGGAGCTGGTGATGAGCAAGAGAAGGACAACAAGCTAACAATAGCCAACAAGAAGTTTGATGACTTCAAACTTCTCCCTGGTGAAAGCATCTCCAAGATGTATGACAGGCTCCTCACTCTCACTGGAGAGATCTCTGAGCTTGGCAAGGAACTCACCATCAAGGAGATCAACCTGAAGGTGTTGAGGGGACTGCCCTCAGCATGGAAGATGAAGGTGGTTGTTGTCCAAGCCAGCAAGGATGTGAAGACTTATCCCACTGATAAGCTCATTTCAGATCTCAAAGCTCATGAGTTTGAAATGATTGAAGAAAAAGAAGATGTACCAGAAGAGAGGACCACTACTGCCCTCACTGCCAGCACATCAAAGGTAAATGATTTTGACCCTTCAGTACTTTTAGCTGACGAATATATGGCTGCTTTTGCTAGGAGATTCAAGAAGTTCATGAAGAATCCCAAAGATGGAAGAAGTCCATCATTCAGCAGAAAGCCATTCCAGAAGGTCAAAACAACAGAAAGCAGTGGTGAGCTTCTCTGTTACAACTGCAGACAACCCGGACATTTCAAAGCAGAATGTCCACACCCAAGAGTGTCCAAGAAACAAGGGCATGATGGAGAAAAGAAGAAGTATGAAGACAACTCCAGAAGGAGAAAAGCACTTGTGACAGAACAGCTCAAGAAAGACCCTCTGTCAGAGACAGAATCCAGTTCTGACTCAGATTCTGATGAGGCCTTCTGTTGCCTTGATACTGAGACAGAAGACCTATGCCTCATGGCTCATTCTGATGATGAGGTAACCTCTACTTCTGCATCTAGTTTTTCTTCGGTAGGCTTAGCTTTTGATTCTGATTCAATGTCAGAATTTTGGGAAGAGTTTAAGGCCATCCAAGCCACTTATTCCTCGGTCACAGAAGAAAACAATAAGTTGAAGGCTGAGATTCTTGACTTGAAAAAGGAGATTGAGATCAAAATCAATCTTCTAATTAAGGAAAGAGATCAGCTGGAGACCGAAAATGTTTCTCTTCTCAAGAGAATAAGAGAAATAGAGCCTCTAGAGATTAAGTACAAAGCTTACCAGAAGGCCCAGTCTTCCATGGAAAAGATTTTACTTGATCAACAGATTGGCACTGGTTTTGGTCTTGGTTATGGCTCAACAGAATCAGGTGAGCCTTCTGTAATGCCTAGCACCAGGGTTGCTAAGGCAGATAAGGTCATAGTGCCACTGATTTCTAGCCCCATTTGTCAAGCTGGTGTATCTGGCACCAAGGTTGTTCATGAGGAAGTTAGACCAGAAAAGGGAAAGATAAAGGTTCAACAGAAACCCCTTTTGAAAAATAATGAACATGGCAGAAAACCTAACAACAGAAAAGGTTTTCAAGATAACAAAAATAAAAGACCATTCATTGACAGACAACCTCATGACAATCGTGCCAGAAATGATCACCAGAAGGGCAAATATCAAGAGAGAGTTAACTTTAGGCAGAAGAGGTTGGCTGGTCAACTTCAGAAGCCCAAAGCTAACCGTCCCTCTGCTCTTGATAGTATATGGGACTTCTTTCCAACAAAGAAAGCTATGCAAAAGTATGTAAACAGGAAGCATGACCCTCACAAGCATCTGCCCAAAGTGAATCACACTTCAGTTTACTATAACTACCAGGTGGACAATGGGTACCACCCACCAAGGTTTCACCTGATGAGACCAAAATGGTACCAACTACCCAGACTCCATGACCCCCCAGGACCCATCATTGCTTGGGTACCTAAATCTTTCTTTTGATCTTGCAGGAACTGTGTGCTGGAGCTATCTCAGAGCAAGAATGGTTTATTGATAGTGGATGCTCCAGGCACATGACAGGTGACAGAAGTTGCCTAACTGAGTTCCAGAAATGCAAAGGACCTAGAGTTACCTTTGGAGGTAATGACAAAGAAGGTCAAACAAAAGGAAGAGGAAAGCTGATCAAAAACAAGATAGTCATTGATGATGTCTCATATGTCAAAGGACTGAAGTTCAACTTGCTGAGTGCTAGCCAATTCTGTGACAAAGGCTACATTGTTGAATTCACAAAGGACTTCTGGTATGTGAAGCATGAGACAACAAAAGAAGTGGTTCTTACAGCATCAAGGAAGAAGAACATCTATGTGGTTGATTGGAACACTGCAAAGGATGGAGTTTGCCTGATAGCCAAGGGAGATTCAAAACTAAGTTGGGACTGGCACAAGAAGCTTAGCCATTTGAACTTCAAAACAATCAACAAACTGGTAAGAGAACACATTGTTGATGGACTGCCAGACATAGTTTACAAGAAAGAGACCCTCTGCAGTGCATGCCAGAAGGGAAAGCAACAGAAGAACTCTTTCAAACCCATTGCTGGAGATCTTTCTACAAGTCCTTTAAATCTGATCCACATGGATTTATTTGGACCTGTTGAAACTCCAAGCGTTGGTGGCAAGAAATATACCCTAGTCATGGTTGATGATTATTCCAGATATACATGGACTATCTTTCTATCAAAGAAAAATGAAACTCTTCAGAAGTTGCCATCTCTGTTAAAGCAACTTCAGACTGAGAAGAACTTGAAGGTTAAGACAATCAGGTCTGACAGAGGAACTGAATTTGTCAACCAAGTCATAAAGGACTTCTGTGATCAAAATGGAACCTTTCATCAACTCTCTGCCGCCAGAACCCCTCAACAGAATGGCGTAGCAGAAAGGAGGAACAGAACTTTAAAAGAAGCTGCAAGAACAATGATTGCAGAATATGGTCTACCTATGAGATATTGGGCTGAAGCAATCAACACTGCATGCTATACTCAGAACAGAAGCATGATCAACAAGAATCACCAGAAGACCCCTTATGAACTCTGGAAAGGAAGAAAACCCAACATCAGCTACTTTCATGTGTTTGGATGCAAGTGCTACATTCTTAACAATGGAAAGGAGCATCTGAAAGTCTTTCAAGAGAAGGCTGATGAAGGTTTTTTTAATAGGCTATTCAACCACCAGTAAAGCCTATAGAGTACTCAACAGAAGGACTCTACATGTTGAAGAGTCTATACACGTGAAGTTTGATGAAAGCACCTCTGTTAAAGAGGTAACAGAGATCCTCAAGGAAGTCAGCATAGAAGACAGAACACCAGAACCAATAGAAGAGGTAGCTGACAATCCTGCATTTCCAACACCTGCACCAAACCCCCTTCTGTTGAATGAAGATGAAGACTCAGAAGATGAAAAACAAGAAAGACCCAGACAGCAACTGACAGAACCTGATCTGACATGGTTAAGAGACCATCCTCCTAATCAAGTAATTGGGCATATCAGAAGTGGTGTGCAGACCAGATCAGCATCAACAAGGAGAGAAGCAATGCTTGCCTGCTATATATCTCAGATAGAACCCATGACTATGGAAGAAGCTCTTGCAGACTCAGATTGGATCAATGCTATGCAAGAAGAGCTTACTCAATTTGAAAGGAACAAAGTATGGGAATTTGTTCCTAGGCCAAAGCACCAGAATGTCATTGGAACCAAATGGGTATTCAAGAACAAAGCTGATGAAGATGGAAACATTGTAAGGAACAAAGCAAGGCTGGTAGCTAAAGGTTATTGCCAAGAAGAAGGAATAGATTTTGATGAGACTTTTGCACCAGTTGCCAGACTTGAAGCCATCAGAATCTTTCTAGCCTATGCTGCCTACAATAACATCAAGGTCTACCAGATGGATGTCAAAAGTGCATTTCTGAATGGAGATCTTGAAGAAGAAGTTTATGTGGAACAACCACCAGGTTTTGTCATTCCTACTCACTCCTCCTGTGTCTACAAGCTTAAAAAGGCCCTCTATGGTCTTAAGCAAGCTCCCAGAGCATGGTATGACACATTGTCCCTTTTCCTAGTGAACCATGGGTTTACTAAAGGAAAGGTTGACAAAACTCTATTTCAAATCTATGTTGCTAATCATATTCTGTTAGTACAAATATATGTTGATGATATTATATTTGGTAGTGCTAATCCAGAACTGTGCAAGAAATTTTCTCAAGTGATGCAGAGTCAATTTGAAATGAGTATGATGGGAGAACTCAGCTACTTCCTAGGACTTCAAGTCAAACCAGTTCCAGAAGGAATCTTTATCAATCAAGGGAAGTATACCAGAGACCTGATCAAGAAGTTTGGAGTGGAAGGCAAATCCTCAGTGAAGATTCCCATGAACACCTCACAAGGAATTCGTCCAGATGATGAAGGAAAGGATGTCGATGCAACAACATACAGAGGAATCATAGGATCTCTGCTGTATCTGACTGCAAGCAGACCAGACATCTCATTCTCTGTTGGAATCTGTGCCAGATACCAATCAATGCCCAAGGACATCCATCTTAGTGCTGCAAAGAGAATCATCAGATATATCAAAGGAAATCCAAATGCAGGCCTATGGTATCCAAAGGGAGGTAACTTTGAACTTATTGGTTACTCTGACTCAGATTTTTCAGGTTGCAGATTAGACAGGAAAAGCACCTCTGGTCACTACCAAATGCTAGGAGGAAGGCTTGTTTCCTGGTTTAGCAAGAAGCAGAACTCAATCTCAACAAGTACAGCAGAAGCTGAATACATTGCAGCTGGGAGTTGCTGCGCTCAGCTACTCTGGATGAAGCAACAGTTGAAGGACTATGGCATTCAAGCAAAGGAGATCAAATTGCCATGTGACAACATCAGTGCCATTGCCATCACTCAGAATCCAGTTCTTCACTCCAGGACAAAGCACATTGAGATCAGACATCACTTCATCAGAGATCATGTTGAAAAGAAGCACATATGCATGGAGCATGTGCCAACAGAAGACCAGCTTGCAGACATTCTGACAAAGCCTCTTCCTGAGGCTAGATTCAACAAACTGAGAGAGGAATTGGGAATGATGGATGAAATCCCAAGGGAAACTTGAAAAGGAAGGCCCTCTGTTGCAAAATCTCTGCTAACAGAATACCTGTTGCAGAACCCCTTCTGTCAACCCCCCCTTCTGTTCTTTATCCTGGTAGAACACCTCAGCAACAGAAACCCTCCCTCCCTCGCTTCAGAAAACCCCTTCTTATATCTAACAGAAGGTTGTGGACTTAGAAAATTCTGAAAACCGGGTGATCTAGTAACTTATTAAAGGTCTTTTACCCTTTTACCCTTAAAACGGTATCCAGCCGCAAAATATTTACTGCGCCCCTTTTTACATTTATTGGTACCTTGGAACCGTAAATAATCTCAAACGTCCACTAACCCGAACCCATATATTCCCCTTTCACAAACCTAAACCGTTACTGCTTTCATTACTCTCAAATTCTCAAACCTCCATAGCTCTCAAGCTCTCTGCAACTTTTCTCTGCTCTAATGGCTTTCATCAACATCAACGACCTCACCAAGGAAGAAATCAACACCCTGGTCACGAACATCTATACTGGGATGAACTGCGACCTCTCCGCACTCCCTGAACTCGCAACAAATCATGAAACGATGGTGAAAATCATCAAGGGAATGGAAGACTCGCAACTAAACAAGGTAGTAGGATATCACTTTGATTCCTACAGCACGAGGGACGTGGCAGAGTTTTATCTCAACGCTACGTACGAAGGGGAGACCATCAGGTCAAATGTCAATGGTGATGACATAACCCTCACTCCGGAAGTCATCAACGCTATGTTTGGCGTTGTAGAAGACCTTCAAGAAGAAGACACTGAAGGCTTCTTATCCCTGGACAGTGTCAAGGTCACTGTGGACAACTTTGTCCAACTCTACTGCCGATCTGAAGTGGGTAGAGTTCCTAAATTGTACATGAAGAAGAACCTCCTTCAAAGTGACTATGAGAAGCTGGTGAACATCCTCCATAGGTGTGTCTGGAGCAAGAGCACCTCCACTGATGACATGAGTGTGCTCAATGCAAAAGCTGTCTTTGCAGTTCATCATGGGATGAACATCAACTGGGGACAGGTAATCGTCAAATCTCTAGTTGAATTCATCAAAAAGAAGGACAAGGAAACTGGATTGTTCAAAACCCCCATGGGTTATGGCCTCTTAATCTCTGAAACCCTGCTCAAGGCAAGGATAGGGCTGAGAAACCCTATTGAGGCAGATTACACCAAACTGCTCTTCCTCAATACCTCTGGTGACCGAAAGATTGCACTCAAGGCTGAACAGAAGAGGCTGAGGACTCTGGAGTTTAACCGGGAGAAGCTCCAACAGAAGGCCATCAAACCCAAGAAGGCTGTGAAGAAACAGCAGAAACCTTCTACACCTTCGGAATCTGAAGAAGAAGAAGAAGTTCTGATCAGAAAACCTGTGAAGAAGGTTGTTCTGCAGAAGGCTGCCCCAGCCAAGGTTCAGAAGCTGGTGGCAAAGAAATCTGTCATAAAGAGAAAGGCACCTTCCCCTATCTCTACAGAAAGCACCCCATCTGCCTCCCCCATTGCAAAGAAGGCAATGGTTCTGACACCTGCAGTACAGGAGAAGCTGGAGGATTCTGTCACCTCTGCCCCAGCCAATAGAAATGCTTGGCAAGGCAAGAGGATTATTTTTGAGTCTAGTGACTCTGAAGAAGATGTAGCAGTACTGGATGCTACTGTTCAGGGGGAATTTCACAGATCTCCCTCCGCAACCTTGCCTGATCAACCCATGATACTTACATCATCAGAACATCATCAAGAAGACAGAACCCCTGAGCCCACAGAACCCCAGGAGCATACCCCCTCTGATCTAGACAAAGTATTTATCAGGGTTCTGGTTTGGAGGAAGTGGAGAGTGGGACCTCTCCCTGAACTACTCAGATTGCTCCCCAACTTTATCACAGAGGAAGTTGCAGCTCTGAAGTGGGCTGGCACAGAAGATGTTGAGCTATGCCTCAACAAGGACTTTCTTCTATCTGTTCTTGCTGAGAAGAAAAAGGGGGAATGCAAAGGCAAGAGCAAGCTCACTCATGTCATAGAAGAAGAGCATGTCAAGGCTCTGACAGAAGATGAGATGGCAGCCTTTGATGATTGGCTGATTGAAAAGAAGAGGAAGGAATCTATGATCAAATTTCGACATAGTGCTCATGGAGAAGGGGAACCCTCCACTGCTAATGATCTACCCTTGGTCATGGAGAGGCTGGTCAAGGAATGGAGAGATTCACAGTTCACAGAGACTCTACTTGAGGTAATTCCTGAACCTCCACTCTCACCCAGAATGCCAACTCCCTTTACCACTCCACCCCAATCTCCTCACCAGAAAACCCCTTCTGTATTTATTCCAACAGAACCCCTGATTTCATTATCCCCCTCTGTGCATACACTCCCAACCCCCCAACAGAACACCTCCTCACTTCATCAGAAACCCTCTTCTGAACAGAAAACCCCCACACCCCAAAAGCCCTCAATCTCCAAATCTCCATCTCCTTCACCCTGCAAACCGTTCTCTCTCCCCAAGAACAGATCCCCTTCCCCTCCCCATCCTCTCAAAGACAAATTATTCCACACCAACCCTAACAGATCATCTCATCATCACCACCACCTCAACAGAAATCCCCTTCACCTCCCAAGTCTGAACAACAAGTCACTCCACAAGAGTCCCTTCCACCACACCAACCTGCAGCTCAGCTAAAACCTGAATGGTTCCTTAGAGACTCTGATCCTACTACAGTCTCCCCCATCTCTGCACCACAAGGCTATTCTAGGCATTCTACTGCCCCCAATCCCTCCTTCCGGAAGAAGAAAAAGGTAATCAGGAACAGAATCCCAATCTACTCCTCTTATGAAGACTCCTCTGACATGGATGGTTTCATGGTGAGCAAGTCCTACAAAGCTACTTCAAAGAGACAGAAGACCCCCCCCCCCTCTGACTCAACTTGAGCATGAACTCCTTGTCCAATCTCTCTCCTCTGTCCAAGAGCATCACCCTTTGCCTAAGGGAAGAGGTTTAGAGCTGCCTCAATCTGCTGGAAAAGAGAATCAGATACCCTTCAATGATTTTGTCGCAGCAGCAGAGAACTTTGGAGGACAGATTTTAGAAGGTATGGACAAACTCATATTGATTAATGATAAACACTATGAGGGACTGCAACATGTGGACGATAATGTGAAGTCTGGCTTCAAACACATGTCTGCTACTCTGACCAATGTTCTTAAGGATTTCATGACTTCATCAAATTCTAAGATTGATGCTATCTCCACTTAAGTGGACTCTATCAAGACCGTTCTGACTGCCATGAATCAGACACCGAATTCCCAACATACAACACTTTCAACCCTTTCCCAGGCAGTGACGTCTCTTCAAAGATCAGATTCCGTGCTTCATGCAAGGTTACAAGAACTAAACACGCTCTGCAATGACCATACTACTCAAGGACAGCTCCTCCTAGTTGCAGACAAAGAGAGATATTAGAAGATGGTTCTCTTAGAAGCCAGCAATAAAGATATCCTATCTGCCATCCAGAAGCAACAGGGGCTGATTGAAGGTCTCACTTCTGTCACCCAAACCTTACCAGAAACCCTGGAACAGATTGCCTCTACTCAGGCCACAGAATTCCAGAAACTCTCCCTTCTGCTTGGTGATTTCGATGATGCCAAAAAGGGGGAAGAAGGCCCTCATCTGCCAAAACCCAGGACCACCAGAACCTCATCATCTGCTAAACCAGTTGTGGATCCCACGCCTTATTTTGAAGCTGCTCTCCAGAAGAAAAGGCTAGCTGGTATCCCTAGACCTCCATCCCCACAGAAGAAAGGAACTAAGAAGAAGAAAGCTCTAAGCTTTAAAGAATGGAGACTGGGAGGATCTCAGGTGATGACTAAAACACAATTTGAGGAAATGAAGCAGAAGATGACCTCCACACAACAACAGAATCTTTATCTGGACCATGATGGCCATGTAAAGGTTAGACATAGTGGATCTCTGGAGGAGGCAGAGTTCTGGTTTCACAACAGCATTGTACCAGGAAAAGTTATTCATGAAGGTGTTCTAAACTACCTAGACTGCAAACTCTCACCCGTTTGGGCTTCTTATCAGAGAACTGGAAATCTGGTTGGAATCAGAGAAGAGGTGAATGCAGAGCTAAAGAGGCTACAAGGACTAGATGAACAAGCAAAAGATGAAGCTGCAAAGACTATTATGTAATCAGATACTCTTGTAATCCACCTTAATAAAAGAACATATCTGCCTCACACTTTGTAAGGCAATTCCTCAATCTTTGTCTTTTCCTTGCTTTCTGTTTGTGTTTGTTTGCTTTTTGAATTATTTTCTGCTATCTGAATGTAGTGCACTCTTACTATTTTCCTATGCCAAGTTGCCCACCAAGATTTTAATGAAAGTCTTAAACTTTAAATATTTATGGTGAAGGCACTTCTCTGGAAATAGTTAAAGGGTTTTGGCATCATCAAAAAGGGGGAAATTGTAAGGAATATTTGTAATTAGATTTTGATGATGCTAGATTAATTAGGACTTTAGAGTACCCCTCTTTAGACCTAATGTATTAGAATTTTCCTTTGTAAAATTTCTTAGTATATTCGACTACCAGAAGACCTCCTGACAGAAGATCCTTGGTTCTCTGCCTAGGAACAGAAGACCTCAGGGTCTCTGTTAGCCTTTACTCTGTCAGAAACCCTCCTGGTTCTCTGTTAGATATATTCTCAACAGAAGTGCTCAAGACCTTCTCTGATCAACTCTCTGCTAAAGACACCAGAAGGCCTGACACTTAGAAGAATTCCACCAAGCCGGGAAACCAACTGAAAGATTCCTTCAACGGCTAGGAGTCTTGAACGAAAAAGCTACAGTGCGCGCATTAAATGCTCATTTAATGCTCCCCATACTCCGTAGAATAATTGCAGATGATTGACCGCAATGTCAGGATTACTTTATCCCAAAATAGTAACCCGCCAACTCTACCGGGTCTTACTGGTCAAGTCAACTGCTCGCTCAATTAATGCAGTTGTCCTCCTTCTCCTCCAACGGGAAGACAACCTCAGTATAAAAGATACACTACGAAGAACAACCAGATAACTTTGCTAACCTTTGCTACAACTCTGCATATACAATAAATTCAAACGCTACAAAGCAAAAAGCCTCCTTGAGATTAAAACTTCATCATCTTCTACAAGAGAAGGCAGAAGTTGGAAAAATCCTTATTTCCAACTCAAGCAAAGTTCCAAGTGTTCTTCAACTCTTCAAGCTCATTACTTACAAATCCCTTGTAACGAAGCAAGTTGGAGGAACCCCTGTTCTAAATAAAACCTCTTCTTTCTCAAGAAAGACGTCCAAGTACCTGGAGCTGTGAAGGGGTGATACTTCTGGGAAAGCTCAGTGAAAGCACCAGTCTTAGGGAAGCCGGAAGTGCATCCAAGAAGACATCTACACTTGAAGAAGACGTGGAGAGCTTCTTAAGTGATAGGGCTAAGGCATTGTAAACGGAAGTTTTTACGAGCTTAGTGGAACAGTGGACTAGAGGAACAAGTTGTTCCTTGAACCACTATAAAAAGCCCTGGTGTCATTTACTTACTGCTTTACATTCATAGTTTTCATTTGAACTGTCTAACTCCAAAGACTTGGTATCTGTGTTCAGCAGAACTGGTCTTGTGAGTTAACAGAAGGCCTACTGCCTTTGCTTCTCTGAGGCTATTAACAGAACTCACTACCAGAACCCCATCCGCTGCCAGTCTGTTCTGCCAACAGAACAGGCTATTCTGTTAAATCTGGTACTTAGTTTGAAAAAGTTAAAAACCAATACAGTCTATTCACCCCCCTCTAGACTGTATCCAGTACAACCGGGACCAACATCGGTGACTCCATCATCCACCGCACTTACATTGATACGGGGAGCTCCGTCAACGTTATGTACCTGGACACCTTCAAGCAGCTGAAGCTGGATAAAGCTCTGCTGAAGCCGATCAAGACACCGTTGTCCGGCTTCACCGGGGACTCTATCGACGCCAAGGGCACGATAGTCCTCCCCGTCTAGGTCGGCGACGGCTCCCACCGTGCCAAAATTGACATGAAGTTCATGGTGGTCAACCTTCAGTGCGCCCATAACCTGATCTTGGGGCGGCCAGCACTGGAAGATTTGGAGGCCATCATCTCCATGAAACAGTTGTGCCTGAAGTTCCCCATCAACGGCGGCATCGGCTACGCCAGAGGAAACCAGAGGATAGCCAGAGCATGCTACCTCAAGCTAACAAGGTTGGCCGAGCGGGAAGGACAGAAAATAGACACCATCACGACAGAAGTTGCCAAGGACGAGGAAAGACCGCATGCCGAACCGGCCGAGGAGGTCAAGGAGGTCCCCCTGGATACCTCCCGGCCGGAGCGGGTCCTCAAAATCGGGAAGCAACTCCCGCAGGACCAGCGGGACGCCATCCTCCTCGTCCTACGGTCATACGCCGTCATCTTCGCGTGGGGTCCGGACGACATGCCAGGCATCAACCGGCAGGTGATCACCCACCGGCTGACCGTCGATCCAGCCTCCGCGCCTGTTAAGCAGAAGCGGCGCTACTTATCCACCGACAGGTGGGACTTCATCAAAGGAGAGGTCGCCATGCTCCTCTCAATCAACCACATCAAGGAGGTGAAGTACCCGACGTGGCTAGCCAACGTCGTCCTCGTCGAAAAACCACCGACATTCAGAATATGTGTTGATTACACTGACCTGAACAAGGCGTGCCCCATGGACCCGTTCCCTCTCCCCAACATTGATCAGTTGGTGGACGAGACGGCGGGATGCGAGTTGATGTCGTTCCTTGATGCCTTCAGAGGGTACCACCAGATTTTCATGCACGAAGATGACGCTGAGAAGATGACCTTCTTGACCCCGGAGGGAATCTTTTGTTACCTCGTCATGGCTTTCGGACTCAAAAACTCCGGCGCCACCTATACCAGGATGGTGGCCAAGATCTTCAGAGTAGTCCTCGGCCGGACGATGGAGGCATACGTCGATGACATGATTGTCAAGAGCAGGTGAGCCGTCACATATGCTGATGACCTCCGGGAAATTTTTGAAATCATGAAGGAGTTCAAACTCCGCCTCAACCCCAAGAAGTGCGCCTTTGGCGTCCAAGGCGGCAAGTTCCTCGGCTACATGGTCAGCCGGAGAGGCATTGAGATAAACCCAGAGAAGATACAGGCTATCATCAACATGGAGCCACCCCGCAACGTCAAGGAAGTACAACGGCTAACGGGGCGGCTGGCGGCCCTGAGCCGCTTCCTCTCCAGATCAGCTGAGAGGTCACTCCCTTTTTTCCAGATCATGCACAAAGCAAACATCTTCAAATTAACGAAAGAGTGCCAGGAAGAATTTGAAGAGCTGAAGAGGTACCTTTCGTCCCCACCAATGCTTTCCAAGCCCAAAGCCAGCGAAACCCTCTTCTTGTACTTGGGGGTGAGCACGTCGGCCATCAGCTCTGTGCTCATCCGCGAGGACGAAGGGGTGCAGAAGGCCATATTCTACACCAGCAAGACACTTAGGGAGGCCGAGCTCAGGTACTCCCCCATTGAGAAGACGGTGCTAGCCATCGTCCATACGGTGAAAAAGCTGGGGCACTACATCCAGGCCCATGTCGTCCACGTACTGACCCAGCAGCCCCTTGGCGCACTCATGAGGAGCCTCACTAGCTCTTCAAGGATGGTGAAATGGGCGATCTTCCTCAGCTAATTCCAGATTGAGATCAAGCCAAGGCCATCTATCAAAGGGCAAGCCTTGGACGACTTCGTCATCGAATGCACGGCAAGGGAGACAACCGCTACCACCCCCGGGCCAGAGCCAGATGACACATGGATCCTCTTCACTAACGGCTCATTGGCCGCGAAATCATGCGGAGGCGGCGTCGTACTCATATCCCCTGAAGGATTCAGAGCTTACTATGTCATCCGCTTCAACTTCAGGGTATCTAACAACGAAGCCGAGTATGAGGCCCTCCTCAGCGGCCTCAGACTTGCCGCTGGCCTCAGAGCCAGGCACATCAGAATCAGGTGCGACTCCAAGCTGGTAGTGGCCCAGGTTGAGGGTACGTACGAAGCAAAAGAAGGCCGGATGAAGCAATACAAACAGGTAGCAGAGGAGTTGCCGAAGGCGTTCGATACCCACGAGATCACACAGATCCCAAGGGCCGAGAACGCCGAGGCTGACATCCTATCCAAGCTCAGCTCGGATACTCCGGAGCACATCTCTAAGTTAGCCAAGATCGAGGAGCTGAGCATGTCCAGCATCCATGCCAGCCCCATCTTATGCATCCAACAGAGGCCGGAGGACTGGATCTCCGACATCACCGCCTTCATCACCACGGGGGAGCTACCCCAGGACGAGGAGAGGGCCAAGCTCGCCAAGCTCAGGGCCCCAAGCTACACTATCAAAGATGGCAAACTCTACAAACCATCCTACAATGGCACTCTCCTCCGATGCCTGCACCAAGACGAGGCCGATGTGGCCATGGAGGAAGTTCACTGTGGTGTCTGCTCCTCACACCAGGGCCCTTTCAGTATGTCCCGGCGTCTCATCGTCCAGAGCTTCTTCTGGCCGACAATGGCGCGGGATTGTGCAGACCTGGCCAGAAAATGTACCACGTGCCAAGTGCTCCAGAAGGCCCCTGGTCGGCCAGCCGTCAACTACGCCCCCGTCAGCACTGCCATTCCATTTTCAAGATGGGGGATTGACCTGGTCGGCCCTCTACCCAGAGCTGCTGGCAAAAACCGCTACATCGTCGTCGCAGTCGACTACTTCACCAAGTGGGTCGAAGCGGAACCTTTGGCCAGCATCACGGGGGCTAGGTGTCAGAAGTTCATTCACAAGAACATTCTCACCCGCTTTGGTGTCCCCCAAGAGATCATATCCGAAAACGGCTCCCAGTTCGAAGCGGCGTCCTTTCAGGAGCTCCTTCGAGAGTGGGGAATAAAGCACCGTTTCTCCTCCGTTGCCTACCCTCAAGGCAACTGGCAGGTTGAGAACGCCAACAGAACTATAATGGAGGGGCTGAAGAAGAACCTATAGGACGCAGGAGGGAGTTGGGTGGACGAGCTCCCCAACATCCTGTGGTGCTATCGTACTACGCCGAGGAGGGCAACGGGTGAAACACCTTTTGCCATGTGCTATGGCTTTGATGCAAAGGCACCCACGGAGGTCGCCATTCCCAGCCGACGGGTGGAGCAGTACGACCATCAGGTCAACGAGGAAAACATGAAGATCGACCTCCACCTGGTCGAAGAAAGACATGAGCAAGCATTCATCCGAGCGGAGAACTACCGGCGTCAAGTAAAATCATATTATGACGCCAAGGTACGTTCCCGGGAATTCCAAGTGGGGGACTACGTCCTCCGCCGAAGGGAAGCAAGTCAGCCGACGGAAGGGGGCAAGCTAGCCTTGAAATATGAAGGTCCTTACATCGTCAGTGTCGTGGTGAAACCCGGTACCTACAAGCTTAAACGCCCAAACGGGACCGATGTACCACGAACGTGGAATGTGCACCATTTGGTGAAGTTTTATCAATAATATGAAGGAGGTGCAGTCGGCAGAGCCCTCACCCCTTGATAGGTTATTGATTGAACACCACCCTCGGTCTTGAGCCACTTATGAATAAAAAACATGTTTCCTTTGATTTCTGGGAATTTGAGTAAAACATTAACGGGTGCCCTCATCGGCCACCTTAGAGCGAAAGGCTCAGGCACGGCCGATGTGGCACTTCGCATCTGCAACCTTAGAGCGAGAAGCTCAGGTATGCCCCATTGTATTTTGTATCAGCGAAAGGTTTAGACCCAGTTGAAAGAGCACGCCGTACCGGCCCCTTAAAGCGAAACGCTCAAACAGGGCCGACGACGTCCCCAGGGTGATGGGCCCGCAAACGGCCCACGTCTTGAAACGGGAAGTTCATCGCGTCGTCCACGCGCCTGATCGTAGGACGACGGGCCTGAAACCATGGCCGAGGTGACAAAATCCCCAAACTCAGGGTTGGGCAACGGCAGCCGTTGGAAACCAACCAAAAGTCTAGCCCGCGTCATAAATAGGCGACGGGACCCCCCTGAGATCATGGACGTTATAAATGAAGTCCAAACTAGCCGAAGGGCTATCGACCCCTTCGGTCGAAGCCTGAAAGAAGGACTACCCGAAATAGGGAACAAAAAAAAGAGGGAAGCCGACGACCGTGCACACTTGCCGACCTCGAGCAACAAAAAAAATGAAATCCCCACAAAATACCAAGTACATATCAGTCTAACACGAAGACTACACCACGAACAGGTGTCACGACCGAGGCACGCATCTCCAAAACCCCAACTGACTTGGTTGGGTGAAACAAGGTTGGTTGTCATCAACGGCCACTGAACAACACAGGGTCATTGACAACCCCAACGGAATCAGCCACACTTAGAAAATTCTCTTTTAAGCGTGAAACGATAAAGGGCAAACATGCAGGCTGACAACACTGCTGAATTCATGATCTTCCCCGTTTGGTCTCAGCCGACGAGACCCTCGGGAAGGATAACACAAACTCAGCTGTGCCCGCATCGGCCGAGAAAGCACCACGATGCGCAACCCAGGCCGATAAGGTCTTGCTAACCGTTAAAGACACTCCAACTAAGGTGGCTGCTCAAGTTGATACTTAGAATTTTTTTTTAAAAAGGCAAAAGGTAAGAGACCCCCCCAAGATGAAGCGAACAACAGATGAAACTCGCCTAAGTGGATTTCAAACACTTAGAAAGTTTTCTGAAAAACACAAAAATCAAAGGCGTGGCCGACAAGGGTAACAGGCAGAGAAAACTACAACTCCCAAACACTTAGACGAAGCGGGCACCCAAG
This sequence comes from Cuscuta europaea, assembly GCA_945859875.1. NCBI lineage: Eukaryota > Viridiplantae > Streptophyta > Magnoliopsida > Solanales > Convolvulaceae > Cuscuta > Cuscuta europaea. Next base: position 9,080,166 of record CAMAPE010000018.1, read on the forward strand.
ACAATTAAAGGTACCCTCCTTGGCCTCGACGTCCGTATCGGCTGCCACTTAGAAGAGTCCTAACATTATGGCTGACACTTAGAAAATTTTCCAAAAAAAATCTAAGTATTTTGACATTGAGACGAATCGGGCACTCAAAACACTTGAAGGCACCCTCTTCGGCCCAGGTGTCCGTATCGGCTGCCCACTTAGAAGATTTTCTAAAGCTATGGCTGACATTTTATACTTAGGAAATTTCCCAAAAAAAAATTTCTAAGTATTTTGGCAGCAAGACAAAGCAAACACTCACACTTGGACATCATTCAAACAGGAAAAGAAAAGATACGCAAGGCAATATATCAAAGTATGAAAGACGAGAAGAAGCATTTTCATTTACCAAACAAGAAAGTACAAGGTGGGCTTCATGGTCGTTACATTACATTACAAAAATCAAGAACAACATGAATCATGGCTCTGGCGGGGCTGCAGAGTCCTTCTCGGCACCGGCTCCCTCTTCGGCTGGGGCAGCGGCCGCACCGGCAGCAGCACCTGACGTAGCGGTGTCTTCAAACATACTCGGCTCGTAGGCCCAGTCATCGCTGGCCTGAGAGCTCTCAATAGGGAGCTGCCGATCAGCCGCCGGGAGCTCCAACTCCGCTTCCGGATGCCTCATCATCGAAGGTAGCTCGAGGCCGACGACCCACTCTTTGGCAACCCCCAAATCTAAGAAACGCCGTTGAAGCCTCCTGTAGAGCAGCCGTTGCATCCAGTACTGGCCAAGGTTGTAGAAGACTTTCATCTCCTTCTCCCAATACGCCTGGCCGTCAGGGGACTTAGTCACCCAGTCGACAGGCCTCGCCGCCACGACCTCGAAGCACCAGGGGAGCCGGTCCTCATCCTTCCAGCCAACTTCGAGGAATTTCTGCACAGCGGCCTCAGCAGCTTTCTCCTCGGCAGCACTAAGGGCCAGCTCCGCATTGGCCTTACCCTTATCGGCCTCCTCTGCACGCCGAAGGGCCTCATCACGGATGCGCTCCATGTCGGCCAAGCGCTGGAGGGCCCCATCCTTCTCAGCAGCCAGCTGATCGGCCTCATCAGCCCTCTTCTTCAGGCCTTCGACTTCAAGCCGCAACCTCTCCAAGCTGCCCAGGGCTTTGTCGGCCGAAGCAACCCTTTGCTCGAATTGCTTCAAACGAGCAATCTCTTTTTGCTGCCTCCTGTTGCTTTCCATCAACATGAAGGCGCCCTACGGTAAAATTTGGGTTAGACGACCACAGTGCATAACAAAAAAAAGAGAAGACGAAGACGAAGCAGACATGAGAACTTACTTGGACGATGTGGTCCATCCCACCGTCGTACATCTTAACGTTGCCGAGCTTCTTCAAATAAGCCCGGTCCTCGTCAGGGATGGACTAGGAGATCACCTCATGGCCGTCAACGATCTCGTTGAACAGCCCCCCCTTGACAGGGTATTCCCCCTCAAGCTTGTAGGTCCCTTTGACCATCTCTCGGCCGGAACCCTTCTTCCGGGTGGACGCTGCGGCGGCAGGAACGGTGGACAGAGTGGTGGATGGAGGGCCCGACGTGAGGTCCACCAAAGCATCAACAGTAGAACCCCCTCTGTCCCCAGAAGGAACAGCCGACGCCCCGGCATCACCAGAGGGGGAAGCCCTCTTCGATTTCTTAGTGGGTTTCAGGCCCGCCTCAGTCAACTTTTTTTGGCCCTCATCGGCCTGCCGTTTTTTCTTCGGCTGGACAGGGGGCTTGGCCGCAGGGGCAGTACCAGGCTGCCGGGCCTTTAACTCCTCAGCCGCCTTAAGTTGTGCCCTCTTCATGAAGGACATACGATCCATGACAAAACCTGCACCAGAAAAAATACTAAGGGTCAGCAAACAAAAAATGTAAAAATACGACGAGAAGGAGTGCATCAGAAAGGTATTACCATCGTCCTCAGCTGGCACCCCCAGATCGGGACCATCAGCCTCCTCGTAAGATGTGGTCATCTTCGGCCACAACTCCACATCATCGTCATTGTCACCGTACACGAAATACCTTACGAAGCCGAGGGCGGCCATCTTGTATTCGGTAATGTACGTCTTCACACTCCTCGGCCCTCCCTTCAGGAAAGCCTCAACCTGAGCGTCCAGGATGGATCTCCTCGGCGTGTCATGCAGATTAAACCGCCCACTGTGGCCGACGGAGGGAAACTCTACGCCCCCTTCACCCAACGACACAAACACAAACTTACCTTTCCAACCATGGATGGACGTTGGCAGGTCTGTGAAACTTCTCTTCTTGGGGAGTTGTTGGAGAGTGGCATAGGAGGCACAGTTCTGATGACTGCCACGGCCTATCTGATAGAGGTTCATGAACAGCGCCGTCGTCGGCCGGAAGTCCAACTCAGCACACCGTAAGAGGAAGCCGACGATAAGCGAGTAGCTGTTCGGCGTCAACAAGGCCGGAGGGAGCCCCACCATATCTAGGTACTCGGTGATAAAGGGATGCAACGGGAACCTAAGCCCCTTGGCAAAACTCATTGGGTACACTCCAAAGTATCCCGGGGGTGGATTGAGGACATGGTCCGTCGGCTTAGGGGCCCTAACCCTACCAAACGGCCCCACGTACATCTGTACGACCAGGTACTCACCCGCATTGCTCTGCGGCCTGATGATGAAGATATTTGTAAGGTCCAAGTAAGAGAAGGCGGGTCCCCTCTTCGGCCTCCTCACCCTTTTCGGCGGCGCAACACCCTTGACAACTGACACCGGCTTCGGACATGGGATGGCAGCCGACGTAGACACCCCATCCGCAGTTCGGGAGACCCCTACGTCCCCACCTCCAGACGATGAGGCAGACTCCTCGTCCTCACAGTCCTCATCGTCCTGCTCTCCAGACTTGAACGAGCTCAAGTTTTCAAGCTCTTCACAGAATTCCTCGACCACTTCATAGTCAAGGGACTTGGTGGAAGGCTCGTCGTCGTAGGGGTAGTACTCTTCGTTCAAGTCCTTCATCTTAAACACTATTTCGGATCTAAGGCAACCTACTTCGTGATCTAAAGGAATTCAAACGACTAACACTAGATCACTGGCCTAGGAAGCAAAATAGACAAAATACAGAGGAATTTCGATGAAACTAACCTTGAAGAACACGAAGAACACGAAGAACACTTGCTTTGAAGTTTCTGTCTCTAGAAATTTGGCCAGCACTTCGGTAGCTCAGATTGCAAATGAGAGTTTCTCGTCGGACAGGGAGGGGTATTTATAGAGCCCCCCCAACGGTCACTACACGTGGCACCCTCCTAGTGGCCACACCAACGGCCACCAATGGGATGCCACCACGTCATTAATGGGCCAAGCCCAATTCACAGACCAATAGCCCACTGGCAAAGCAGGCTCCACGGAACAGGGAAGGGGAAAATAACACCCACAACGGCCAGGGCATTCAACGGCCAACACTGACAACGGCTACCCAACAGCACCCGTATCGGCCATCTAGATAGCCACACATATCATGCAAAGGAAGGCCTTACAACGGCCACAATACCCTAAGGGAAAACAACCCAACGGCCATGAGGCCCTCGCACTAGACCCTTGATGATAACCCTTTGAAAGCGACCTGCGTCCAAGGGTTCTCCCACAGGGTTACCTTGGTCAGGAAATCGCCAAAGGGTTGGATCCAAGGGTAGTATGAGGAGCCCGCTTCGGCCTATGTTTCAAGATACTCCTTCACCTCTCACTCACTCTTCGGTCTGAAGCAGTGGGGGACTGGGGGACTACACCGGCCTTTGCAAATCAGAACAATATCAAAGAAATCCAAAAATATACTAAGTCCACAACTACAAACTTCAGACATGCACCACAACGTCCATAACATCGTGGTGCACCTTCGGCCACAGCATGGCTTGAGATCATAGGACACTTATCGGCTTTGAGACCACACATCACTCTCAAGCCAGGAATAAAAAAACAGGAGGTTAACATACCTGAATCACTATCGTCCATGTATCACAACAGCTCCAAGGTCCTCACAACTCCATCTCCGGCCAGACAATGTTTAACATCCCCAAAAGCTTGGACGATATGGCGCCTTGTCATCCAAAGGCACATAGTGTCATCAACAACGGCCAAAAGGAGTGCACAACACCCTCACCGGCCACCCAAAACAAGACACAACCCCAACGGCCCCAACGACCCAAAAGAAGGTTCAAACCATCAACGACCAAGGATGGACACTACCTTCATCGGCCACTCATACCAGAACACTCATCGTCCACCAACAAGCGCACCAAAGGAATAACAGCCTTACCCGTCCACGCCAAGGAACAGGTAACGGCCAAACTCAGAACAGGGCCACCAACGTCGACAGGGAACGACTAGCGTGGTCCCGCATCGGCCAAGGGCATCAAGCACTGAAATCTACTCTCCTGCACTTCGTCTGCATCTCAGCTTAGAGAGTGGGGGACTCCTGATGGAGTATATGGGTCTAGGCCCCAGGACCCACATACTCAGAAGAACAGAAAGCACAAGCCGCTACGCAGTGCCCTCGTCGGCCGAAGAGGGACCAACTCAGAATATGATCCTGAAGCCAGGGAACCAGGGTGTCCTCATCGGCCGTGCCCTCGTCGGCCTGACCCTCGTCGGCCACAGAGGACTCGTAGAACTATATTTTACAATTATTCATTTATATACCCCATCATTTACTTTGTATTCGGCCCAATAGCGGTCCAGTTGTAAATGGGCCTCCCAATCCCAAGGCTTGGGAGCCCATCCCGCATTTTTCCTATAAATACTTCCTCTGGAGGTAGTTGTAGGGGTTACAAAATCATTCTATTGAAGCATTTACTTGCACTTCTCTCTCTAGCTCTCACTTCTCTCTAAGAATATACTCTATCACTTCCAATCTAAACTTATCAGGTCCTAAAGGTTTCAGATTTCAAAATATTTGGTTTCATAACAAGTCCTTTATGGCTTTTGTTAAAGAAAAATGGGAGTCTGTTCAAACAGGTGGGGGTATGAGGGGTATTGTCTTGAAGCTTCACGTGCTTAAAAAGAAGCTTAAAATCTGGAATAGGAGGTTTTTGGAGATATTTTTGAAGATATCAAAAACTGTGAACAAGAGGTTTTGGATTCTGAAAAACTTTTTGAGAATGATCCATGTGAAATCAATAGAGAAAAGTGGTTTCATAAAAAGAGCTTGCTGATTCAAAAATACAAGTTGGAGAAAAAAAATTGGAAACAAAAAGCCCATATCCAATGGCTGAAATATGGTGATAGTAACTCCAAGTTTTTTCACAACTTTGTTAAAATCAGGCATAGAAGGCAAGGTATTACCTCACTAAAGACTGCTGATGGTCTCCTGCTTACTAAACATGCTGATATTGGAGATGAAGCTGTCAAATTCTTCTCAGACCTGTATTCAGAGAAACATCATGTCAGTTACAATAATTTGATGCATTATATTCCTCAGATTGTCAATCAGATTGATAACAATATGCTCACCGAGATTCCTACTCCTGATGAAGTCAAGGAGGCAGTTTGGCAACTTAATCAAAATTATTTGTAGTGAATAGGACCTTCATTCAGGATAATTGCATTAAGATTCTCAATTAAGAAATAGGACCTTCATTCAGGATAATTGCATCGGGTTTAAAACCTTGACGACTTCAAACGACATGTTTTGACAAAATCGTACCATCTTTGTGCTTCCTCCGGGTAGAAAGGTGCGGAACAAAGCCACTTATATATGCATATTCCTTATAAAAGTCAATAACATCTTGTAAAGTTTTGAATAACTTACCAATATTGGGCTTAATATCACTATTACATTCTGGAATCCAATACTTCATCATACCGGGAGATATCTCACAAGTACTTGGTTCTCATACGATTCCATCCACCATATCCGTAGTTGTGCATGATAGATCAATAAAATGAGCATCAGATAACATGAACTGTGAACTTAGCAGAAGTTAAAAATTACACATTGTCCAATTAACATGAACGACACTAACAATGAATAGCATTCAAGAGTAAATTCCAGTAATGTTCGAGCTTTTGAATACGTGTGATTATTTCATGCACGGTGATGTGGAACACATAAAAAAATTGTATAAGCACTGATCTACAACACAGACATGAAACATTACATTAAAATATGAAATTAAGGACATAAATACCTGGTTCCATGACAGATCAATGGTATCGTAAAATTGTGTAAAGAGAATATCGATGATGGTTGCAGGACACGATTAACACGAAGGAAAAAATTCATCGCAGAGTGAGAGAAGCAGGTTGAAGACGATGATTATTAAAGGAAACATTTTAAAAAAGAAATAAAATCCATTCTTTCCAATCCTATACGTGCGCAGCATTCACTGAAAGATCAGAAAGTTAAAATAACGTAAATTCTGGTCAATGCAACCACCACAAGTTAGAAGACGTAATTGTCCTTCCCAGGTATCAGTTAATCGAAGATGGTTATTGATTTTGGATGGCTGAGATGTGTTCTCACGTTCTCATGTTAAGACTCGTTCTCATTTGAACCAAAATCATATATATAGGGAGCGGTTCCGGTGAGAACAGACTCCCAAGAGAGAAATGAGAATGAATCTAGACCGCTAGATTGTATTATATGGAACTGAATTGTGCATTTGGTGAAACTGAAATGTGCATTAGATAATATTGAAATGTGCAAAATAAAATTTTAAACTCAAGTGTGCATTAGCTGAAACTGAAATGTGTAGAATAAAATGTACAAAAATAACAGCACATCGTACCTTTTATTGTGCACATTTCTGTTTTACCTAGTGCACATTTCAATTTGACGTAATGCACAATTCAGCTTCACACAATGTCACTATATCGTACGTATCCTTTGTGCTGCACATTTCAATTTCACCTAATGCACATTACAATTTCATCTAATGCACACTGAATTTCACTTAAAGCAAATCTAACGGTCCAGATTCATTCTCATTTCTCTCCTAAGATCGTGTTCTTATTTGAACCAAACCCTATATCATCTTAGGAGAGATCAAATGAGAATATCATCTTAGGAGAGAAATGAGAATGATTCTGAAGCGTTGGATTTGAGTATTGTGCATCATGTAAAACTAAAACGTGCATATAAAAAATTGGAAAATGTGCATTTCATCTATGCAAAATTTTAAACATAAATGTGCACATTAAAATTTTGCAGCACTTTAACCATAAATGTGCTTAACGTGAGAACGTGAGAACATCACATTTACCCCAACGTGTTGCACAATGAAGCTTGTATATTGCACTTTTTTGCGTTTTCACAATATTTACCAAAATGCCACTGTCTTTATTTATAGAGGCTTAAATCGAGCAAATTGAAATTATGCAACATAAGAGCTTCATTGTGCATCCCATTGATTTAAATGTGAGTATTCTCACGTTCTCACGTTAAGCATTATTCTCATTGGAGCCGCACCCTATATATATATATATATATATAGAGAGAGAGAGAGAGAGAGAGAGAGAGAGAGAGAGAGAAATTCTCAGATCCATCAGCCTCCGGTCCGAATGCCGTCCGAACACCACCGTTTGGGGCGGTTTCCGGTGGAATTTTTTGATGAGTTTTTTTGAGCATGTTCCTCATCAAGTCTAGTTTATCCATACCAAATTTCAGCTCAAAATTCGATCAGGAAGGCAGTCAAATAATTTGATGAAGTTAACTGCGCAAAATTATACATAGAAAAACGCAGTTAACTTCAACGAATTATTTGACTGCCTTCCCGATCGAATTTTAAGATGAAATTTTGTATGGATAAACTAGACTTGATGAGAAACATGCTCAAAAAATTTCATCAAAAAATTCCACTGGGAACCGCCCCGAACGACGGTGTTCGGACCCGGTGGTTACCCGGACCGGTCCCGGGTCCATCACTCCTGAACCGCCGGCCCGCCCGGGCCTAGGCCTGACCCGGACCGGAGTCCACCCCTAATTGTGGCCAAACGATTTTTTTTATACACACACGTACAACTAACTATACAAGTGATTACATCCAATCGAGGTTACGAGTAGTTTTTAAACATTTCAAGATTTATGTGATAAAATGTTGAGGAAGAAGCAAATGCAATCAACCCACTCTACTCTGTATTTGAGTTGTAGATAGGTAAAGGGCCACAAGGCTCATCTGCTCAAACCTAAACTGGGAACGCTGCAAAGAACTGGAGTCGCTGAGCAGTAAAATTCGTCGCGGTCAAGCGCACACGACACTCTCTGGCTCTCTGCTCTTTCTAACCGCGCAGCTCCGCTTCTCTCCTTTAAAGCAGAGAAGAGAAAAGATAAGGAATAAGCAGGCTGTGTTCTTCGCCGTCGGTCTTTCACCATTCTCCGCTCTCTCCATTGCCCTAGGTCAGCTTCTGTCTCTTTATGCACAAATGTATTTGTGCATCGACTGGAGTGTATGTGTGTACATGTATTAGTGGTATTACGAATGTGTATATGTATCTATGTGAATTACGGATGAATGTAGGTGCGTGTATGTCATTCTTCTCTACCTAGGGTTTCCCACGGTCTACTTATCAGTTTAAGCTTCTCTTATCTGCTGATGTAGTCAGTTAGTCAGTGGCAGTTGTGTATCCAGGAACTATATGGAGGGGACAAGATCAAACCCGATTAAATCATTAGAAATATTCATCAAATCATAGTTCAACCATTAATATGATAAAATATTTGGAACAACAATACGTTAAGAGTGCTATAAACTGTTGTAAGATCGACTCACTCATCAAACATTTCCTTTTCAACACAAGGAATCAAGCAATCATTAAATTCTCAGTATTATTATATCCAATCTAAATAACCAAATTTCACAAATTCAATATGAATGTATAAGTATGTAACGAAACAAAATTCAAAATTCATAACCGATATGCATATCAAAATTCACAGCTAATTAAAAAAGTTTTAATGATACAATAATGCACAAATCATAAAGTACAATTGAATAATATAATACGTAGTATATTGAATTGGAATTACCTTTCATTGCTGCAAATCTTGCAATTTCTTATAGCGACAACCTAATTACCTAACCCTCTTCAATTTCTAAGCTGCAATTGCTAGCTCAGAAAAAAAGTTTGACGGACTAGTGGACGATGGTGATGACTTTGTTTGGCCATTTGGGTTTTGTTGTGTGCCTGTGTCGGACCTTGGGAGAACTGAGTACGCAGATGAAGTTGTAGATTGGGTCCCACCAACCGCCGTACAGCCCATGTTGTTGTCTGCTTGAGTCTCCGAGTCAGAATGAGAAAACACAGAAAAAATACAAATTAGAACTGCTCTCCTATCTGTAAGGCTAAGGGTTTTGGTTTGCCTGGGATCTATTTTATTCAAAACGCAAAATATATAGGGCAAAAAGACTTTATCTTGCTATTGGACAAAAATCTTTGGCCACTGCTCAGTGGTTGTGTATTTTACTTCTAATCAATATAGACCCTCTTCATGTATGTCATAAAATAAGCAGAAATGTGTTCTTTTAACCTTGTCTGTAGATGTTTTTGGAGATATAATGGTTTTGGATCAGCGGATTTTTCATTAAGGATTTGAGGAGGACAATAATTAAGTCAAACAATGTTTTATTTTATGCATTTAAATCTTTTCTTGTTCAATTTAGATGAAATGGATTTAGGATTTAAACTTGAACCAACTGCTGGATAGTGAATTGGCTTAGTGGCTCATCAAGATTCAAGAGTCTAGCCCTTGTACAATGGTAGATTAAAAACCCCATTTCCCTAAAGTAGTCTATCGTTGCAGGTGCTACTATCACTCCGATTCAAAGCATCTCATGTAGCTGTTCACTTATTTGCAGAAACTGATCACACAATCTCGCTGCAAAGCTTCTCCTAGAAGTCCGTCGCTGCCTCACCATATTCTCTGCCATGTGCCAACACCGCGTCAGTGACTTTGGGCCACATGGTAATGCATGAGGATTATCTAGATGCCATTTTCTCCAAAAACTATCCAGATCCAGTTGCAAGCTCCCAATGATTCTCTTGTGGATTGAAATCATCTTTCGGTGTCCTGTATCTTTCCCCAACTTATTTCTGTTAATAAAGGATCGTGGTGAGCTTCTGAATATACTCCATCGACTCCTATGATACATACTAACAAAAAACAAGAAGCGTTTATCTCCTCACCAGTGAAGAAGACAAGGGATGGCGTTAATGGTGTCCTCGATATAGCCACTGAGTTACGTTAAATTAAGTAAAGTCAAACAAAGTAGAACTCCGTAGAATACACCTGAAGTAATGTAGAACTTAATATAACAACATCCAAGCCTTATTCACCAAAGATTTTGGGGTCGGCTATGTAGAGCGTAATAGAGTTCATTAAATTGAGTAGAAGTGAAGTCAAGTAAACTATACTGAAGTTCAAATCTCCATTTTCTAGTATCAAATTTAAAGTTAAGTTTTGTGTCAACCTTGTAGATGCCCCCTCTTGAGGCCCATTTTATCTTCTCTATATAAGCATTCTAATAGTTTTTTTAAAAATTGAACTTGTAATTTGCAAGTCAAGTTTTTACAAATAAAGAAGAGTTCTCTGTTCTGCATATATGGCTTTCATAATGTAGGTAGTATCATGTTAGATATTGGAAACAAGTAACCCAACACTAACACAACCCTTTTTTAATACCTCATACCAACAAACCTTATTTCTCACCCCTTTCCAGTGAAGGAAAAACTCTTTATATTACACAAATAATTGCGCTGAGTTTTAAAAGTGGGTGAGTCTGATTTTAGGGCTCCTGCACCTAAGATCAACTAACCTCCATGGATGCTTAACTGTCATTTAACACTCACTTTTTTGGAAAGCCTCCTCAAGCTAAAGCATATATGCCTAAGCTTGTTAGTTCTCAACTCACATTCTACACTTGGAACCTTGTTCTTAAACCTGAACAATAGCTAACTTTTGACTTCAAACCGCTAATCTTCAATTTGAACTTGCCTTTTGAGCATTGACATGAGCTTTGACATGAAATCTTCACTTCAACTTGAACAAGTCTCTAGACCGAAGTTGAAATTTGAATAAAAACTTTTTACTCGGACTTAAGACTCGAAAGAAACTTGACTTGTAACAGTTTCATGCGCTTGAAACCAATCATCTTCATCCATTATAGCTGATGATATCGTATATTGCTTGATCTGAAGCAAGAGAAGTCGTGGAACCTCAACTCAAGAACAACTGATGTTTTAGCGAAATGCCTAAGAAGCTCCTCATAGTCATGAGAGCTTGTTTCCTCAGTGAGACATTGAACTACACTAGCTGCACTTGCTACATGCCTACACTTGTTTGTCCTTGCAAATTCCTACATACGTCACATTTTGACCTTGTTTTAAAAAAATAACAAAATCAATGTGTTCTTAAAGCTTTGAACTAGAATTTCCTGGTTGGTTTCTCATGCAAAAGTCCCTAACACTGTTCCCATGTATGTATGTTCCTATGGTAAAAAGTTCATAGAAGTATGATATATTTAATGAGTCAAGTTGGAGAAAACATTGACTTGATTGCGTTTGCTCATGTACTGAGCGTTTGTTTTGAATTTGTGATGTTGAATTCTATAACTTTCATTTTCCACTCTTTTAGAAATTGAGATATTGTGTTTCGGGTTTTGTCAATGTTCGCAATCGCATATTGCGCAATTTGAGTTAGTTTGCAAGAATTGTGTATTGCTTAAGCCCCATTGGTAATTGTAAGAACCCGAAATCTAAACTCTACAACAACAACATCCAAGCCTTAATCCCAAAAGATTTTGGGGTCGGCTAACATGAATCGATCCATGATATCAATGTCAAAAAGAGAAGATGGACAAGAAAAAAAAGGAAGACAAAACGGATAAGATAAAGATATATAAATATAAGATAACAATAACATAAAAACATAAGAAAGATAAAGGATAAAAAGATAAAGAGTATAAAAAAGCTAGAACATAAAAAGATAAAGAAGATAGACGATAAAAGAAAAAGTGAGAGGAAAAATAGAAAAGAGATCAATCATCCAAACGAATGTGCGCCATTCACTTTGCTCTCTCCAAAGTCATACCCTCATCAAACCCAAGAAGACACATATCAGTTCTGATTCCTCTAATCCAAATCTGTTTGGGTCTTCCCCTCCCTCTCCTCTCTGCCTCTTCTCCCACCCCTATAGTCGTCTAATAGGTGCATCTCCCGTAATCTAAACTCTAAATGAACAATAATGAGTTGAGTTCATCAACCCATCAATATTATAAGTTCAACTGCTCATGCATCACATAGCATTAAATGTGCGAACACATAAAGTTTAAAGTTCAATAGATTAATTAATGAAAATAGTGTTTTGAAATAGGGTCAAAATTCACTATCATTTTTTCCATCCTCCTCCTCCTCCTCCTCAAGGTTTAATGCACCAAATCTCCTTGTGATATATGATAGTTTTGTGCATTAGTGCCTTGTGATTTAAAAAATGCATCAAACTCCCGTGTTATAAATTATAATCATGCGCAAACCCCCCTCCAAGAACAAACTTAATTGCTGAGTAAAGGAAAAATGATTAGTATTTTTGAACAATTTAGAGATTTTGACAAATTTACTTGCATATTCAAGTATAATATTAAGACCAAGTGATTTTCAAATGTTAAGTTTGTTCTTGGAGAGGTTTTTGTTCATGATTAATCATAACACATGGGGGTTTGACGCGTCTTTTAAACCCCAAGGGGCCTAATGTGCATAATTTGTATAAAACTAGGGGATTTGGTGCATTAAAACCTTTTCCTCATCAACTGGAAAAACATACCTCGTGCAGGCGAGAAAAGAGAATCCAAGAAGTTAAGACTTGAGAAGAGAAGTTGATATCTCTGCATTACCTGTGAAAATTTTTAAGGAAAAATGGACTGCTATTGAAAGTGAACCAACTTAATTAAGTAAAACCCTGATAATAATGTTGTGTATGCCTCACATCCGCATCATTGCATATTCCATGAGGCTTACACATTAGCCCTAAATTTGATCATTGCTTATTTTAGGCAACACCTTAATCTGTATTCTGTATTTGGTCCAAATGTGTGCGCATATGCACAATTACAAACATTTGGTTTTGTCAAACTTTGTTATGGAACTTGTAATTGTTTCTACTTCATCATGCTTCCACCATGAGATGATTTTCTATCTGAATACATTAACGCTTCCATATGATAATAAGAACAACCCAAACAGTTTAGTCGCATTCGGGGAAGTTTCATTTGTGCTTCCTATCAGCAGGCAAAATGTTGCAATGCATCCACTTTGAACTATTTATATTGTGATTTTTAGCTTTGCGATTGTTCTTTTTGAATGCCACACACATCAGTGTCCTTGAGTCTTGAAGACATGCTTTGTAGTTTCTCATTTCCCTGTGGATTTTTATACCTGTTGTATACACTGAGGCGTTACTTTGTGGGGGCATATTAATAATAAATGCATGAATTTGCATATTGTTTTTCTGATGTAATTGTTGTAAGATATTTTGTGTAATTATTTTCTTCCATCGACTTTCAGAGCATGCCACAATTGAGGAGATAACATAGTTGATATTTGAAAACAAAGGCGTTATGGATGAAAGTCTAAAAAAGCGCAGGTCTTTTTGGGATTCCGATGAAAATTCTTCTCATCATGAGGTCGATGTAAAAAATGCTTGGGTTGGGAAGGGTCAGTATCCCAGTCATGATGGAAGACGTTTCAAGGAGCAGAATTCTTCAAAAGCTGATAGTTCATCCAATAGGTATTCTAGCTGGAATGACTCACCGCAAAATAGTCAACTGCAACCAAATAAGAGGATCAGCAAGGATGCAGAGCGTGTTCCAGAAACTGAGGGGCACAAGAGGGGAAAGTTTTATCGAGAAAACACGTCTCCAACTTTTGATGGACCAAGGCAGCAAAGGAATAGCAAGTTTTCTGAACATGGTTTGAATCAGTCTCGCAGGTATGTGACTTTATGTTATCATATGATGCATGTTCTTAACGGATTGACGACAAACTTTCTCAGGCTTTTATTTTTAAATGCATACTTTCATTCTACTTTCATTCCAGCATATTCTGGAAGTGGTAGTGGAAAGGCATGATGATTCCTCCTATAGAGTTAGGTGACATTGTAAATGTTTTGTTGAGTGAGAGACTGCACAATCTTTTATGTTTGTTTTTTATTTTTTCCTGTAATATAAATATTTTTGTGACTTTAGATTGATTGCCAATACTAATGAGAAAGAAGTTAGTTTCATAAAATTCACTGCCAACGTTTATATGTTTCTTATTGTCTAAAACAATAGGATTCCAGGAAGAGGCAGGAGCCGAAGCCGCAGCTGGAGTAGGGAGAAAGGATGGAGGAGTAGAAGTAGAAGCAAGAGTAGGGACAAGGGTCATTTCAGAGACAGGCCAAGAAGTCATGGTTCTCCCCCAAATCAGAAATGTGATTCATATGAATGGGATGATAGACAAATTGGATCTCGAATGTCATCAAAAGTCTGTAGAGAATTTTCCAGTGGGAGGTGTAAGAGAGGTGGTGAATGTAGGTTCTTTCATCCAGATAATTTTAAGGTTAAGGACAAATATTCTGTAGAGCACAACCTTGCAGAAAGATGGAGTGGTGGGCATGAGAGTGCAGAAGTCTCAAGATATGCGAATAGCGAAACCATTGAAGTTCGTTGTCGGGGTAAGGTTCCTGATCTCTATAATATAGAGAGTGAACATCCCAGGAATAATAGAGGTGTCATTACTTGCAAAGATTTTGGCAGAGGTAAGTGCCGTTGGGGAGCATCTTGCAGATTTTCTCATTCTGGGTCTTCTAGTCACATCTATGATAGTAGTATCAGGAATACATCCCCTGATTACAATTGGAAGCATGAACCAAATAAAACTAGTAGACGTCTGTGCAAGTACTTTGTTGCGGGAAAGTGCTATAGCGAAAACTGCAAATTTTCTCACGATGGTGCTGTACAAACAGATGTTGGAATTAGTCCCTCTAATAACGTAGGTGGCCACAGATTAGATGATAAAAAGCATAACTGGGATGACCTAAGGTGGGATGATGCAGAAATGGACTCTAGCTTCAATATGGCTCCTATAGGTGAGAGTGTAGCAATATCAAACCATTCAGATGCAGTTCATACTGATAGAGTTGGTCACATCGTGGATCATGGCTTGGTTAACTCAAATGAGTTGTGGAACAAATCAGTGTGGGATGATGATACAGCTAGAACTTCTAATCTTGAGAAGACTAATGAGCATCTTTACACTGCTGCTAGGGAAAACTCTGATATTACTGTAACTTTTGGTCAGACAAATAGTAGGTCGGATCACAATTCGGAAAATGGGAGAGCTATGTGGAAAAATACAACTTCGTGCGAGGAGAGAGATGTTTATCCTAAAGTTGAATCTACTCTGAAAAGCTCCAGTAATGACCATGACAGTAATGCTATATCTCAAGCGTCACTACTCCCAAGTCTGGGCGGAAGTTTAGTTCATGGCGAAAGACAGGAGAAAATGGAAGATGCTTCTCATGGGGGTTTTCCCTGCAATGTTGTTCACCCTTACATAATGTCAAATCCTCCTCTTGAGTCATATCCTTTTCGGGACACTGGCAAGACAAATATATCTAATGTGTTAAATGATGTTAACATCGATACTCAGACTACCCATCCAGTTTTATTACCAGAACAAAGATTCAATGAAGTTAGTGAGAGGTCTAACCTAGGTTCTGAATATTCCTCATCCTTGGATGGAGCTGCCCAAGGTGATTCTAAGCTGCATGCCATCCCTTTAAATGGACATAGTATCATTCCAAAAGATAGTACGTGCTATCAGAATAAAGAAGCTGCCACCCGATCAGAGGTGCTGGATTTAAGTCTTTCTGGTGCTACATTCAGTGCCCTCACAACTGAAATGCATGGCTCTCCAGCTTCTCTCACAAAGAAATTTGAGTATGAGGCAGGAAAATCTCAGCAACATGAAGTTGCATCTCCATCAGTTCTCTGTTCCGTTTCCAACCCTGGACTGCTTCCGACCTTCAATGCTGTATATTCTAGAGTCGATCCAGTTATAAATGATTCAGATATGTGCGAAGCCCATGGTGATGAATCTCAATGGGGTATGCCTGACAACTTTGTAATACCTGTCAATGCCTCCAAGTTGAGTCAACATGGAACCAAAGGTTCTTTAAAGCAAATGAATCAATCATCTTCCTTCAACTCCGAAGCTGGACACATAAAGCAATATAATACTTCAAATGTAGAGTGCACCGGGGATCAATGTTTGAAGCAGCAGGAGTCTGGTGCTAAATCAGAACTGAATGAAAATAATAGACTTGTTACCAATGATTGTGGGGATGAGCAACAAAATAATAACCCTTACAGTGTCAGTGTCACTGGTAAGTGTGAAGAGGTGTATGGTAAGAAAGATGATAAGATTACACGGTTGTTCAAGATTGCTCTTATAGAGTTAGTCAAAGAGATCCTGAAGCCGAAATGGAAAGAAGGTCGGATGAGCCGAGAAGTACACAAGACTATTGTTAAGAAGGTGGTTGATAAAGTGATGGGTAGTATTCAAGGAGATCATTTCCCTAAAAGTCAAGATAAAATTGAGCACTATCTGTCCTGTTCTAAAGCCAAAATTAACAAACTGGCACAGGTGATTACTCTGTTTCTTTTCTTGGCTAGTTTGTTGAAGCCAATCATTATTCATTAGATTGTTTTTCTTAATTTTTTGGAACCTACAAAAGAGATTGTAATAAAATGGTTTGGTTAGAAGTAAGGTGTACGTGCTAATCGAAGATAAATAAAATTTAGGTAATATGGTTTAGAGCTGGATTCAGTTTGGGCCACAAACCGATACTGTCCATTGTAGGAGCAATTGACATTTTGGTTATCCAAAAAATTAAAACTGAAACTGAGACCATTAAGAAACGGGTACTGATTTATTGGGTGCCGAGTTTTTGGATCGGCTAGCTGAAAAGCAAATAAACCGAGTCTATATAAAATTTAATAAATTGTTGAATAATAATTCGTTTCAATTCTGAAACAATAGAAGTTTGAGCCGTATAAGCCCATTAACTTTCATACCAAGCCCAATCAGTAAGATTGGTTGCCAGGTTATTTCTATGCTTCTTAGAAGGTTATATAGAAAATTAAGGAGTACCTCTCTTCTTCTAGTGTGGGACAAAGTTGTTTTGGAAAGAAAATTGAAAGTTCAAAAATAAAGATTGACCAGGGAATCGAACACGTGATGTCATGGAAACCCGTATCTGCTCTACAACCACCTCATTACCATTCTTATTGTCTTTAATTCGAAGTTCAAATGGATTATATCTTTTCTACACAGCATTGCTAACTACCTTAACTAATGATAATTAATACCCCGTAATAATTATTAACATTAATATAAATTTTTCGGTTCGGTTGCGTCAAACCAATTTTTGAGTACATGAACCGAAATTAAACCATGTTTTTTGCGGGTTCCAATTCCCAAGTCCCATATTACACTGGTTCGGTTTTTCAATGTGGTTCAGTTTTCGGTTTTTTGGTCCAAAGTGGCAGCCCTAATCATTGTAGCTATAGGGGCTAGTTTAACGTTAAGGTATGTCAAACCTAATCAGCGCAGAGGTTATTAAGAATACGGGGCTGTGCTCAAAGTTTCGTGGAAGAGAACTTGGAAAAGAGATGATCCATAATTCCATATAAATGACCCAAACTAGGGATTAAGGCTTGAGTCAGTTTTGTTTGCTATGCATTGCACTCATTTGTTTTTGTTGATGTGTATGCTTATCGACATGGGGGAGCCATTGAGGTGCTTCTTTACCCCTGGAAAAAATAAAATGAAAACAAAAAATGAGGTGATCCATATGATTTGGGTTCTGCTTTGTGAACTAGGGGTAAAGATAAAATATTTTTATGCTCCAATGCATTCTTGATAATGTTTTGAACTTGTATTTATCTTTGGCTTTAAGATGTTCCTCAGGAATTTCAGCTAACACCTCTTTTATCATCTTGCAGGCATATGTGGAGCGAAGTCTAAAGGAAAACTCTTGACATTTGAGATTCAGAACTTTTGTTTTTGTTATGGACTATGGAGTATCATGTGAATGTTGAAGAATTACAGACTTGGAGTTGGGATATTTTGATTTGTTTTTATGTGTTTGTTGAAGGGTAAGTTGCCTAGCGTGTTTTTGTTTTTGTTTTTGTTTTTGTTTTTGTTTTTGTTTTTGTTTTTGTTTTTGTTTTTGTTTTTGTTTTTGTTTTTGTTTTTGTTTTTGTTTTTGTTTTTGTTTTTGTTTTTGTTTTTGTTTTTGTTTTTGTTTTTGTTTTTGTTTTTTCCTTTCATAGCTATGTACTTATTTTTTTGTTTTCAGGCAAAATGCTATCGATTTGATAAATCTTCGGTGTGAGCATGACCATTGGGCTTAAACTAACTATGGATATGTTGCTTGACTTAAAAACCTGTAACTTCAATATACAAATTAGAGAGTGTTTGCGATTTCTCCTCCTTTAAAAAATTATTTTTAAAGTGATTTTGGAAAAGAGTGCTTAATAGTAATAGTTAGTAGTGTTTGGTTAAAAATGTGCTTTTTGTGTAATAGAAAAAGTAAAAAGTAGTTTTTAGCTCTCATCTTTGAACTTTGAAGTGTTAAATTTAAGTAGAAATTGTCACTTGAAAACACTTATTTCTGTCTTTTTAAGTCAAAAGTTGAAAATTAATGTTTTTAATAGTTTGTAAACATAACCTTTGTTACGTGTGTTTTGAAAAACAAAGTAAATAGTTAATAAAATTAATTAATTAAATGATTAAAGAAAATCAGAAAATAGATGGGACAGAGTTTAGCCAGAGCTCGTGCTATGCACGACGTCCTTAAAACGTATTCGTCGTTTCTCACGGTGCTAGGAGTGTTGCAATGACCGTTTCCCATGATACGGTAGTTAACGAACCAACGTTTGAGCACACAAACGAAAGTTCCGGTGAACGGGAACAAGCTAGAACACTTAGGAATTTTTTAGAGCTAAAAACTATGTGCAGATTGCTTGTGAACGTGTTTGTTGCAAAGCACCTGTCACCCGGCCAACTATTTATAGGAGGATTTGTGGTGTGTTAACTCAACTTTAATGGACTTGAACGTTGGACATCAATGACCAGTCCGTTAGGCATTGAATTGTCCATGAACTGTCCATTTATCGCTGCATTAAAAGATAAGAACGTTGAGCATTTACTGCTGTAACGGTTCAGGCGTGCGACCAGAGCACCTCACCAAAATTGCTCTCTGGTCTTCTGTTGAGAAGGCACCAGAACTCCCTTGTGCTCTTCTGTTCGAAAGCCACAAGAAGACCTCATGGTCTTCTGTCCAGAAGCCACCAGAGATCCTCTCAGTGTTCTGGTCCGGAGCAGTTCTGCCGCTGAGCATTTCTGGTTCTCGAAAAAATAAAACGTTACGGGAAGAAACAAAAATTAAATCGTATCTTTGAATGATAAATTTTCGGACGACATTCGTGTCCACATGTCGTTCTATTTATAGGAGGATTTGTGGTGTGTTAACTCAACTTTAATGGGCTTGAACGTTGGACATCAATGACCAGTCCATTAGGCATTGAATCGTCCATGAACTGTCCATTTAACGCTGCATTAAAAGATAAGAACGTTGAGCATTTACTGTTGTAACGGTTCAGGTGTGCGACCAGAACACCCCACCAGAACTGCTCTCTGGTCTTCTGTTGAGAAGGCATCAGAACTCCCGTGTGCTCTTCTGTTCGGAAGCAACAAGAAGACCTCATGGTCTTCTGTCCAGAAGCCACCAGAGATCCTCTCAGGTGTTCTGGTCCGGAGCAGTTCTGCCGCTGAGCATTTCTGGTTCTCGGAAAAAATAAAACGTTACGGGAAGAAACAAAAATTAAATCGTATCTTTGAATGATAGATTTTCGGATGACATTCGTGTCCACAGGTCGCCCTATTTACAGGAGGATTTGTGGTGTGTTAACTCAACTTTATGGACTTGAACGTTGGACATCAATGACCAATCCGTTAGGCATTGAATCGTCCATGAACTATCCATTTAACGCTGCATTAAAAGATAAGAACGTTGAGCATTTACTGCTGTAACGGTTCAGGTGTGCGACCAGAACACCCCACCTTTTTTTTGCCCGGAGAGGCCACTGGAGGTGGGGAAAGCGCCGGGGAACACTTTCCAAATTTATTAAAAATTTGAAGTTACCAAACAGAGTTCAACAAGTAAAATACAAATAGAAACCAAATACAAATAGAAACCAAAGAGAAACTAAAAGTATGAATCCGCAACATACTTCTATAGAATAAAGGTATAGAAACCAGAACACCCCACCAGAACTGCTCTCTGGTCTTCTGTTGAGAAGGCACCAGAACTCCCTTGTGCTCTTATGTTCGGAAGCAACAAGAAAACCTCATGGTCTTCTATCCAGAAGCCACCAGAGATCCTCTCAGGTGTTCTGGTCCGGAGCAGTTCTGCCGCTGAGCATTTCTGGTTCTCGGAAAAAATAAAACGTTACGGGAAGAAATAAAAATTAAATCGTATCTTTGATTGATAGATTTTCGGACGACATTCGTGTCCACATGTCGTCCTATTTATAGGAGGATTTGTGGTGTGTTAACTCAACTTTAATGGACTTGAACGTTGGACATCAATGACCAGTCCATTAGGCATTGAATCGTCCATGAACTGTCCATTTAACGCTGCATTAAAAGATAAGAACGTTGAGCATTTACTGCTGTAACGGTTCAGGTATGCGACCAGAACACCCCCACCAGAACTGCTCTCTGGTCTTCTGTTGAGAAGGCACCAGAACTCCCCTGTGCTCTTCTGTTCGGAAGCAACAAGAAGACCTCATGGTCTTCTGTCCAGAAGCCACCACAGATCCTCTCAGGTGTTCTGGTCTGGAGCAGTTCTGTCGCTGAGCATTTCTGGTTCTCGAAAAAAAAACGTTACGGGAAGAAACAAAAATGAAATTGTATCTTTGAATGATAGATTTTCGAACGACATTCGTGTCCACAGGTCACCAACGCACACAAGTTAAGGTTTTTTCTTCTCAATTTTCAAGATTTGATCGACACCCCCCGCACTCAAAGAGAGCCTTTCCCCAAAGGAATCTTAACTCCTTCAAGGTGGGTTCTCTTTATAAAGGGGTGAAAATCCCTTGGATTTTCCGGTGTGGGATAAATCCTACTAGAAATCCATCCTTTTTCTCAGTTTTTCCATTTCAACGAGTGAACTTCGAGAATCAATTTCTCATTCACCCGTTATCCGTTTTGAGTGTACCACATATCGAATTGTAGCCCTTAACAAGGTCAATCCGAAACCACTTTGACCCGACCCAAATCGAAAGTGGACCCCACTCAAATAATTGCCCCAAAATGACCATTTAATGCAATTTTTAACACATTTTTCCAACACCCTTATTATCCCCGACTCCCAAGTGCTTTTTAAGATTCATTTTTCAACAAGTATAATTTTCTCTAATTCATTGTGTGTGAGTTGTGGTGTCATCTTGTGCTTGTACTTTCTATTTTCTTGTGATATAAAGGTGAGACTTGATGTGCACAAGGCAATTGTTGCACGGATAAAGGCGGGGGCGAGTACTACAAGGTCCAGACCCGTCCCGCCCATGACCCATTCTATGCGGGGCAACTACACCTCGTCTTGACTCGCGGTAACCTAATTAGTCAACATGCATTTGTATTTGCGTGAAGTCGTCACAACTCTAATTTACATAAAGTCTATCTCCAAATCAAAGGCACAATACAATTATTGAAAATGTCAAAAATTAAGAAAAAGGTGCATGACTTGAATAATTAATTTATTTATATTAATAATTGAAATGCTAAATATACAGAGACATTGACGGTGAATTGTTCGTTTCATTCAAATATAATTATTAGTACTTCCTCCGTATTTAAAAATTCACTACAATAGGTTTAGTCACATTATTTAAGGATTAAATAATAAAGGTAACGAATATCATAGAAAAAGTGGGAGAGAGTGGAAAAGAATGAAAGAGAAGATACAAACTAGAATAATTAAGGGTAATTGAGATTTACAAAGGAGAAACTTACCAAAAAGGAAAATGTAACAAACTTTTAAATACATCGAAGAAACAAAAGTATAACAAACTTTAAAATACGGAGAGAGTATATTATAAAATCAAAGAATTTATGGTTTATTATACACATATGTACGTATATGTATGACAATGATCATGTATGGTAACCCTAAAATTGTAAATTTTAGTCTGCTTTCATTTGAGGCGTTTACGGGTTGAATTTGTTGATAAGATTTTGTGAACATGTTCTCTATGAATTGTAGATTATGTCCTTCAAATTTAAGCTTAAAAATCAATCGCGAAGTGAGTTAAATAAATTATTGAAAAAATTACATCATTGATGTAGAAAATTGTACAATTTTCAATATTTTATTTAAGGGTTAGTGATATCAATATACTGAAAATGAACTCATTTACAAAAAGTGACATTTTTAAAAAAATTCCAAAAATGTAACCCGCTATGGTGACAATGCCACACACAGTGATAAATGTCACAATGACCAGTGTCATAATTCTCCAACAATTACATCCCGAAAGTGACCAATATTACTCTTGTGATCGGATCATCTATTTGTTACCAATATTATACAAAAATGATCCTTGTGATAAGGCGATCATAATGTGACAATTTTGAGAAGTTTTCAGGCTGAAACCGCAGGTGATCGGATCATCTATTTGTTCATCGAGTACAGAGAGAGTGCGAACGAAGAAGATGATCGATCAGTATCTCGTCTGCTCTGACATCGGATGTTAGACCCAGAAATCAGCAATAGACAATAAGTTACACAAAGAATGATCGAAGAAACAGGGAAGGATTCATTGATAATGATCTCAGAAAGTTTTACACGATGAATTTCTCTGCTCACGCTTTCGCTCAAAATAAGCTTTGCGGCTCTCTCAGAATAATTCAAAGCTATGCACTTGTACCTAATGTCGTAAGAATTTATACCGTAACTATTTGTGCCTGTGTGAATTCATTATCATGGGACCAAATTCCTATTTCACTATTTGAGGACCTTAGCCTTTTAAGGATAAATACAATAAATGGAGTTTTCCTCCGATATTACTGAACTAAAACTAATTTTCAAAAAAGTGATCATATTTACATTTGGACAAAAATGTGACTAAGATTTATTTATGTCACTGCACACATCCATGTCACTGTCGCAGCCCTCATCCGTGTCAATGTCGTTGCCACTGTCCGGGACACCGTCACCACTACCACCATCGTCGGCGGCCACAGTGACACCGCCAGTGGCTATAGTGACACCGTCGCAGTGACATCTCCGCCCCAAATTCTGGCCATAGTGACACGAACACATTGACATCCACCACTACCTTCGACGGATGATTGCCGGTCACAGTAACGCCAACAATAGTGACGCCGCCACAGTGACATCTCCACGCCAACATCTGATCACAATGACACAAAATTACTCCGGCCACCACCAATTACCACCGCCACAGCGCCTCCACACTTCCCCTGTCACTCACCATCTCAACGCCCCAGGCCCATAAAAATCCCACCCCAGCCCCTGTAGCCCCGCCCCCTGATTTCTGATTGTTTCTACCTGCGATTGAGTGAACAAAATCAACAAGCAAACCTGTGCAAGACAGAGAAAAGGAAGATAGGGTGAGAGAAGGAATTCTGGACGATCGTAGAAGTTGGCTGGATTTATGGCAAAGCACCAGAGCAGAGTCGCCGAAGGAGAAGGGAAGCTTCGTCGGAGAGGAAAGGTTGTTACCGGCAGACCAAACTGTTGGTTTCACCGTCGCTCGCCCGAAGAGTCATCGTGTGATGCCACCGCCATCAGAAAAGAAGTTCTACCGCCGCCGGAGGGTTTCACTCGCTTTCCGCCGTCTGTTTCAACAAACAAGATGACTCAGATCCATAGTTGCACTCAGATTGTTCCAATCGACGAAGGGAAATCGACGGCCGCGTGCACTCCAGATCCATAGCCGCCTGCACTCCTGATCCGCTGCATGTTTCCTGATCGATGGCCGAGCTCTCTTGATTGATGTTTCGCAGAGACGCCGAGACGCGCGACTGAGGTAGAGATGCACAGACTTTGGTCACTTTTTTGGATAAAAATATTTTGGTCATATATTTGTCTAGTGAAAGTTGGGGAGTAATATTTGTTCCATTCTTTCTACAATAAATTCGAAAAAACCTATTCTAGGAAGGTAAATTATTACAAGCAGATAAAACTTAAGACAAATTTACCCTCCGTATGATTAAAAGTGCTTCTGTTTCCCATAATATGACTTGCATGTTTTTTGTTTTTTTTTTACAGGAAATCTCTAAAGAATAAGCGGCGCCACAACATGAGGACTAGGTCCCAGTCTAGAGAATTTCCTTGGGTGTAATCTTAGGTTTACTTTCCCTGTATTGTTTTATTTTGTTTGCTTTATTTCCTTTTGTATCGTTTTATTTCTCAATAAAATTCACTTTTCCTTAAAAAAATATGACTTGCATGTTCCCCCTCCCCATGTATGGCTTAACTATACTCCTTAAAAAAGGA
Organism: Cuscuta europaea; assembly: GCA_945859875.1. Classification (NCBI taxonomy): domain Eukaryota; kingdom Viridiplantae; phylum Streptophyta; class Magnoliopsida; order Solanales; family Convolvulaceae; genus Cuscuta; species Cuscuta europaea. Next base: position 9,104,754 of record CAMAPE010000018.1, read on the forward strand.
AGCAACCTATTTTTTCTCCATAACCTACGTGCCTTTATATTTTTTAGGATACTTTGGTCTCTAAAAATTCTCCTTAGTCATACGTTTAGTCATAAGATGGTAAAGAAACTTAAGAAGTCATATATCAGGAATTTGTATGAGTTTTACTCATACAAACTTAATCGGTCGCAACTAAAGTATCTTCTAACATAAGCATTCCTTGACCCGGGTGCCTTTAGCCATCTTGCGGGATCAGAAAGCTTTGATACCAAATGTAATGATCCTGTTAATTTCACCGTGGGCGACGAGGAGTTAGGGGAATAACAGATTTGGGAGAGTGTGATAAGAGAGAGAAGTAAAATTAAGAATAATCATTTTATATTTTCTTCCCACATGTTTACAGCTATTTATATGTGTAACAAAAATATTTTGGGCCCAAGAGCATAGTCCAATAGAGTTTTAATAATAGTTGGATGGCCCATTAGAAAGACTAGACTTCCACTTTCAATTTCACTTCAACCTCGTTTCCGGTTCCCAGCGCAGACATAACACGTACTCCGTACAAGATATGTAGTTGTAGCTTTTGAAGAGGTTGAAGAACAAGGACAAGCTTATGATAGTTGGATGGATGATTTGAAATTTTGTCTTCAAAGTTTTCATTTGAATTCTTGTGTTGGATGTGTTGTTTTTCTACTATCAAGAATTTGCACGCTTGTTTCTCAAAGTAACTTTGTAGTTGTCCCATTCTTCGAAGTGTATATTTGAAATTTTGTCTTCAAGTGAATCTGCCAGCCTAACAATAGTTAAATAATCCTGGACCGATTTCTACTAATCGAGATGTGTTCTGAGCTTGGTCGGGTCTAAGATCGGGTGTAATGGGTCGATAGTTTTGGACCCGTTATTGGGATGATGTCATTCTTATCACTTCAGACCATGCTTCATCTTTCTTAGCTTTTTCATGATGATTTGAATGATTACAAAGTTGTTGAAAATGATCTAAATTCGTGTTATAACTAACTTTTTCTTTATTTCCATCACGAAGTACAAAAGGTCGGTGAATGTAAATAGAATTTGTTGATCTTCATCTTCATATTCCTTTTCGAAATTGACTTTGTCAGTAAAAGCGAAATTCAAGTCACTAATTAAAGCAATCTTCATTACTGAGTAACAAATATGAACCCCTTCACCACAAACCACAATTCAGAAGTTCTCTCAATATCCTATATTCTATCAAACAAAGGTCACATGAGGATTGGTGCAGGGATGTATTGTATGACTAAGTACTTGTCAAATATAATGGACCTGAACTGATCCAACCAGGGGCAGAGGTATGTATTTGCTGGGGGTAGGGATGAACTCAAACTGGGTAAACCGGCCCGACCCGGTACTGTTACGGCCCGGCCCGGTACCCCGGTTCTGTGCCCGGTTTGGGCCACCCGGCCCGGTATTGTTACGGGGCGGTTGCCGGGTCTCCCAAATCATGAACCGGCCCGGACGGTTCAGGCCCGGTCCGGGCCTCAACGGTCAAATTAAAAAAAAATAAACTTAAACTAAAACCAGCTCCTTCTAGCCGTTGGGAACACTCCCAAACGGCTCCATAGCCGTTGGAGGGCTGGGAGGGAGTCCAGGGGGTTTGGGGGTGGGGCTATAAAAAAAACTATAAATACTCCTATTTTCTAAATAATTTTCTACACATCTTCTACAACTCTTCCTACTCTCTGTTCTTTAATATTCTTAATCATCTCCATCTTCATCTTCTTCAATTCTGTCTACATATATTTATACAATTTGATGGGGTTACAGGACTAGGCCCAGAGCCTAATCGGCCCAGGCCCCGAACTTGAACCAGTACGCCCAGGCCCAGCGACCCAGAGCTCGAGCCAGCCCAACTGATCAAGCCCATCAAGGAGCAGAAGCCCAAGATGGCCTGCCTTCTAGCTCGACCAGCAGCCTGTCTCCAGCCCGGCCAGCAACCTGCCTCCAGTCCAGCAGGGAGCTTGCCTATCGGCCCAACCGGAAGCCTGCCTTCCAACCCAACGGGGAGCCTGTTTACCGGCCCAACCGGAAGTCGGCCTTTCAGCCTAGCGAGCAGCCTGTCCTCCTGCCCAGTGGGGAGCCTGTCCTCCAGCCCAGCGGGGAGCCTGCCTTCCAGCCCAGCGGAAGCCTGCCCCCCGAGGAGCTCAAGCGTTCTGCCTGCTAGCCAGCCAGGAATAGTAACGGCTAACAATCAATGCGCTATTAATTACTCCCTCCGTCCCGTTGGAAGGTTCCCATAGCAAAATGGCACGGTTATTTAGGCAATAATTAAATAAAGTACTTCGAGTATATTTTGAGAAATAATTTTAATAGGTATATATTATAATGTAGTTAGTATTGATAACTGTGATGATATAAATGTATTATTTTTAATATTTAATGATTAATTTGTCACTTAAGATTGTTAATTGTTTCATAAGAAGGAAATGAGAACCTTCTAACGGGACGTCCAAAAAAGGAAAGTGAGAACCTTCTAATGGGACAGAAGGAGTATGCATTTAATTCTGTATTAATGTTGTAATTAATTTAGTCATTATTATGTCCGGCAGTTACCATTTGTAATCGCCTATAAAATGCAATTCGAATTTCAAATACAAATATACTATTTCTGGCAATTAAACACTTTTAGCTTCTTTCCTTATTTGCATTTTTTCCTGATTTCCTGCTTGAGTGTCGTACGTAGCTTTCCTAAAAGCCTACGAGCGTCCTATTTTGGACCAACACAATTATTATATCTACTTATATATATCTACTTATAAATACATATATTATATTGCTAAAATTTATTTATCTAATTAATATATACTTATATCTACTTATATACTTATTATCTACTTATAAATACATATATTAAGTATATATATATATATATATATATATATATATATATATATATATATATATATATATATATATATATTAAAGTATTAAATATAAGTGTACTACTCATCTTATATAGTAGTATAGTTATATATTATATACTATAACCATTATATTATATATTAGTTACACTTTAATTAATAGTAATTAAATTCATCCTATTACTTATACACTCACACTCCCATTATTTTAGTTTACACATTCATACATTCTTTATTAATATTAGTTAATTAGTGAATTTGTACATTTCTCATTTTCCTATTAGTTCATTGGTATATTTGTCATTAAACTATAAAAGTTGTGAATTGTTAGTTGTTAGTGAATTGGTACATTTCTCAATTTTAGTTATAAAAAAATAGGTCGATTTTTTTCATTAAAGTAGTTAGATTTAAAAAAGAAATCGAATTTTAGTTCCAATTAATTCGAATTTTAATTTCAAAAAAATAGTTAGAATTTTTCATTAACATTTCATTAACAAAAAGTAGTTATTCAAAAACTAGTTCGAATTAAAAAAATGGTTAGTATTTTTTTCATTTCAAAAACTAGTTAGATTTAAAAAAAATAGTATTTTAATAAAATAGGTTTAAATAAAAAATAAAGTTTATAACATTTCTTATTAGTTGCATTACTATTGTACTAATATTAATAATTTAACATATTTGTTTGAATCTAATATTTGTTACATTTTTAAGATGCAACGTGGTAGAGCTTCTGTAGATATGGGTAACCTCAACCGGAACCGAACCAAGGAGATTGCGAGGAATCATCCTAGTTCACGCAAAGGTAAAGGACAGGCCGAGTCTTCTTCTCAAATCCGAGATGATTTTGAAACGGACTACCACCGGAGAGATGCGGATGCAATGTCCGACGAGCAACTACAACAACTATTGGCCCAACAAGATGGGCGGTTTTACCAACAACATGACATTCCTGAGGTTGAAGATGAGCTCGAGGATGACGATGCGGAGGAGGAGGATCCGCCGACAACCGAGGGCAAGGGTCACGGTACCCCGGACGATGAGGAAGAGGTTGAGGCCGAAGACGATGCTGGTTCCTCCCAACCCGCTAAGAAAGGTATATCACCAATTATTGAGGGAAATTTTACAAAGGTGAAAGACAAGAAAACCGAAAAATGATACGCACATTGCAAACATTGCCTTAAAGTGTATATCTTGGGAACTTCCGAAGGATACTGCAGTTTGAAAAGGCATCTTCAGTCCGCTCATCCCGTGGTGTATGCGAAAATAGACAAAAGCATGGGGAAGCAAACTCAAATAACGAGGTTTAGAGTTGGCCAACCCTTTGGTAATTTATCCTATGATGATCAAAGACATTTGACCGGTATGTCTCATTTAATATTTGAAAAAAATTTGGCTTTTATTTTTTCCGAAAGTCTTGCTTTAAAAGAATATGATCAAGGTACTTTAAATCCTCAATTTCGAAACTACAGTCACAAAACGATTAAAAATGAAGTTATAAGGCAATATGTTTTGGATAAGGAAAAATCACAAATATTTTTCGCAAACTTTGATGGACGTGTTAGTATTTGTAGTGATATATGGGAGGATACTCATCATCATTTATATTATTTGGGTGTGACTGCACATTATATTGATGGTGATTGAGAAATGCATAAACGTGTTCTTGCTTTTCGTGAATTTAATGATCGACACACCGCTGATAATATTTATATTCTGCTTGAGCGTATTTTACTTGAGTACAATTTGATTGATAAGGTGTTTGCTATGAGTTTTGATAATGCTAGTAATAATAATGTTGTTATACCTAGATTGCGTGAATTCTGTGGTTCTTCTACTTTGATGGGTAGTTTTTTTCATCAACGTTGTGTATGTCCTATTTTAAATTTATGTGTAAAAGACGGGCTAGCCGCGTTAGGAGATGCTATGAAGGTAGTGAAGGGGGATTAGACTTATTTGGACTAGTAATCCATTAAAAATGCAATGACGTCAATATTTGAGGGATAGGCGTGTCAAATATTGTGCTTTTCCTAAAGATTTATCTATTCGTTGGAATAGTACTTATAACTTAATTGTTGTACTTATTAGATTTAAAGACCATTTTTCAGCTTTTTTAAATGAATATGCTAACTATATTATAAACCCAGCCGACATCGACACTATGGAAAAAATTGTGAATATTTTGGTGTTTTTTAATAATGCAACTCAAACTTTTAGTCATGTTTATACACCCTTACGCTATTTATTTTTGTTTTTACATGAAAGAGAAGTTTTTAAAATATTATTCACATATTCCACATATATATGGTATTACATTTATTCTTGATCCTCGTCGTAGACTTGATGCTTTGGGGCAATGTTTAGATTACTATTATGCTTTTTTTTGGTGCATTTCCTATGTACGAGGATAAACCCGTAGACACTAAACAAGAATTCCAAGAGGTTAGTAATTTATTATATCAATTATTTAATGAGTTTTGTTGAAGTTTAATCCCGTACATCCGAAAGCCCAACACAAACTTTGGATATCTTAGGAAATGGAACAATAATTCAGTGTATAAAAGAAATATAAAAGATGAGATCAACGAATACTCAAAAGCCCACTTGTACTAAGTAATTTGACGATTACACGGTAAACTACCCGAACGGTATGTCGGAATAGTAATTAATACAAGAAATCAGAGAGAGAATGCTATTCTAGGCTTGAGTATCAAAATGTTAACCCTTTACAATGAAACTAATCTTTCTATTTATACTAATGGGGGGTATGGGGTACTTCATGTTGATTGGTTGCTTTATGTAGCCACTTGGAAACCCATGCTTCAACTTGCTGCCGCGCGCCATACTTTAGTAAAAAATGTACCCTGCCACTTGTTGGCTACCCGTTGCCCGAACGGGTAGTAGACCCTGCTGGAATCATCATTGATCTGGCCCAAGTACGTTGGTTGACCCGAACCCCGTTCGGTACACTGATCTGGAATCACCATTGGTCTGGCCCATTATTGATCTGGCCCAAATGCGTTAGTTGATCTGAACCTCGTTCGGTACATATTTTTCCACGAGCCTGTTCATCTTCTAGATTATGGGCCCGTCTATCGGACTGGATATCCTGGGCCTTGGACCCGGGTATTGGGCATGCAGCCCAATATCCCAACACGAGTCCCCCACTTCCGATGTCTCGAACGGTAGTGAGTGCATTGGGAAGTAGAAGTTACCTGCCGAGTGGCGATCGGGATTCAGAGTTCGCTGGTTCCCCATGCCATGATTAGCACCTTTCTTGCGACTGTCGTTTGATTTTTCCCATAATCGTCATGATTACAGATCTTTGCTTCTCCATGCGACACGTGTTATTTCAAATAGTCCTGGTGACGTGTCTTTATTTGGTTGGTCCTCGATACGGCGCTTGTTAGACTATAAATTAGTCTTTATCAAATAGTCCTGGGTTTCGAATTACCAATCATTCGTGCTTTAGCTCTGCCTTCTTTCTAACTTTCTTCAAGCTTTTTGTGTTCAGGTATTTTTCATCCCTTAACTTTCCTCCTTCTTCTTCGTCCTGGTCGGTATGAGTTCTCAATCGCGCTCCTCTGATTCGGAAATGGCTTCCCAAGGGGATGACCATGCTGTCGTCGTTGTGGACGTCATAAAGGTCCTCTTTGCTAGTGGTTCAAATGAAGCGACGGCGGAGACTAGGGCGGAGGCGGAGGATTCTTCCGTTGGCTCTTCTACTGATGGCGATTCCGACGATACGAATTCCGGTGATGAACTCATTTCAATGGCGGCCGGCCTCCCGGGCGATGTTCCCCGTTATAAGGTGGACTTGAGGCTAATTAGGGAAAGGAGGCAAAAATTGACCTCTCATAATAGGGCCCAAATCCCAGCCCTAATCCCTGATCCAGTTAATTTCCGTCTTCGGGCTGGGTTTCATCCGATGCACCACCTTCCTAGGATGGTGGTGGTCCATCTAGACTCAGTAAAAGCTGGGCTTAGGTTTCCCCTACACCCTTTCTTCGTTTCCTTCCTTACTTTTTACGAGATAGTACCGGCCCAAGTTATGCCGAACTGTTATCGGGTAATAGCGGGCTTCATTTGCTGTTGTAAAGATGCCGACGTTACTCCTACCCTAGAGTTGTTCCATCAATTTTTCAAGGTGGCTCCCCAGCAGACACATGGTTACCCGGCGACAACTGCCCGAACGGGTCATATTTTATTTAAGGGTAATCCTACCTCGATCAAAGGGTGGAAGGACCGGTTCTTTTTTGTCTCCGTCCCGGACGGCCTGATTCCGAACAAGTGGAATGCATTTCCTCGCAAAACTCCCGATCCGCTTCTTACCGAACAAATCTGCAAGGATGTATTCGCAATAGAGAAGGATAAATCTTGTGATATCATAGGATACCTGACCCCCGATCGTCTAATCAAGGCCGGGATAGGTACTGCCCGTTCTCTTGGGTTTACTTGTTTTAAGAATCAAGTGCCATGGTCCGAGCGGTCCTTCCCGTGCGAGAAACGTTCCCTCCATTTTTTGTTTCCCACGTGATAAGGCCGCTCGGTACTAATGTTTCCCTTTGTTATTTTTCAGCTCCCAATCCAGACGCTCCAATGGACAACAACCGTGTGCTAGCAGCCGGAGGTGTGGGGAAAAGGAAGAAAGCCAGGAAAAACCCTAAGGCCAACCCTTCCACCGTTAGTACTCAAGAGACAGGCTCTTCTCAGCCTGTTCAGGAGTCACAGCCTATCCAGCAGGTTCCCCCTCAGGAACGGGTTGAAGATATGCTGATCGACGACCGGTTTGAGTCCGATCAGCTACACCATTTCTCTGAGCATTTTCAGGCAGCTCAGGATGTCGGTATAGATATGGGTGAAATCCATGCTGTTCATCTATCTGGTCATGTTGAACGGATCTCTCTAGCAGATCCCGTTCATGAAATGTTGGAGAAAGTTGGTTCCCCTGCGAGCCAAATCTGGTCCACTTCTTCGTGGTTTAACAATTTCATTGTTCCTAAGCTGCCGGTCGACAGTCTGAAGAATGCCTGGCCTTAGCAGCTTTGAAGGTATCTCATTCTTTCCCCATAATTTCTCATATGTTAAATTCTGTTCTACACTATCTCACTTCTCGAACGACATTCTGTAGGTTGGGCTCTATAGCCTGCAACTGAGGGAGGCCCGACTGGCTAAAGAGCGGGACCTGATCGTCGCTCAGACTTCTACGGAGCAAAATGCGGCTGCTGCTCTTGCCGCTTTGGAGGCCGAACGAAAAATCTCTGTAGAGGAAAAGCAATGGCTCGAGTCTGAGCTTGGTGAGCTTAGGGTCCAGCTCGGGGCTTCTCAAGCCAAAGTTTATGTCGCGGAAGCTGCTTTGGTGAAGTTTGAAGAGACCGCTCCTTGTATCCCGGACGGTCCCGCTGAGGTGAACGTTGATCTGTCAGCCGTTCGGGAGGCGTTCAAATCTTCTGAGGAGTTTACAGCCCTAAAAAAGGATTATGCGCAGCAGGAGCTCCCGGCCACTTTTGGTGCTTATCTGGACTAATTCCCTAAGGATGATGCTCGCCGTAGAGAAGGGGTGAAGCTGCTTGACCAGGATCCTAGGGGCAAGAAATTCAATGATTCCCTGGCTCGATCGCTCTACGTTATGGGCTGCCAGCATGTCCTGATCCCCTTTGTGGGCAAACTCCAAGAAATGATGGGGAGGCCGGTGGAGATGTCTGATCTTCCCTCGGCTGCTATTGTCGAAGCTCAATTTGAGAAGTACCAGCGAGATCTGCAACGAGCTGTCGATCGAGAAGCAGGGAGGGATCCTGAACCCCCTACTGATTCGGATGACGATGATGCTGATGATGAAGAGGAAGGAAACAAAGAGGCCCCCGGCCAGTAGATTAGATTTAAATACTTCAATAATTGTAATTTCCCCCTTCAGTAGATTTTTTGCCAATGACCTCTGTACTTCCCGGCCAGTAGAGCCGATGAATATATATGACATCTTTTTTGCTCAATGATTACTTATTGTCTTTCTTCCTTTGTTGATTTTTTGCTTTACCATTCGGGAATCAGTCCGCTTTATAGGACTTAACAGTTTTTCTGACCTCATTTATTGATCATCTCTCTGTGTCGCCGTTCGGGCTTTCGACAATTTACCAGGACTTGGCCCCTTTTTGTGTTTATTGCCATTTGGATTGCCGCTCGGGCTTCAGATAGTTCTGTAGGACTTAGTCGTTTTCTGAATTTTTTGTTTATGATGTTCCATCTATCCCACATAACTGTTAGTAGAAACCCTGTTCGGTTTGTTTGCTGATCATATCTAACCAATACAGACACTACCAACTCATTATCTTATGTTCTATATCATCTTGGAAATGGTTAGATATACTTTTCGCAGTCTGCTGATCCTTATTTTTTGTTCTTCAATATTACCCGTTCGGGCTATTTAAAGATACTTGTTCCAAACATACGGCTTATGTCGGTCTTAGCTCGGGATGTCCCTCAATACGTTCAACGTTCGGTATCTCTATGATGTTTTCCAAAATTGTTACCCGTTCTTCCTAAATCACTTATTGATCGATCGGGGTATGTGCTGGATCGCCATAAATGCGCCTTAATTCCACGCAATCATAGTCTGCTACGTGTTCTTCATGGGTTAGGGTTTTGGTCGGCATCTTTACTTATAAATAGAGGTGCTTCTTTTTCATTTTTTCTGTTGCTTCCTCAATTTCTTCCAGCATCTCTCTAAGTTTTCTCTCTCTAGAATTCTCAGGGTCCCTTGAATTATTAGTGCTCTTTTATGTTTTTCTCCTTTAGCTCGGAATCTGAAGAAATGCCGCTTATTCGTAGAGGAAAAACTCCCGCTGCTAACAAAGCCGAGGGCTCTTCTTCCCTAGTATCTAACCTTACCAATTCCCCAGTACCAAAAGATACCGAACAGCCTGTAGATGGCAGATGTCTATCGGGATACAATGTTAAAATATATAACAAGGGAATGCCCGAACGGCCACCTCGCATTCCTTTGCACTTCACCCGCATCCGCAAACAAAAGCAACGTCTTCCTGAGGATGCCAAACGGCAACTTCGCCAACTTCTACCCCCGCCTAGGGAATTTTATGCTGGATTCATCAGGCATCCCATGAGGCACCGACCGGGGCACATGCTTGTTCACCTTGATGCCTTGATTGCTGGGCTTCGCCTTCCTCTGCATCCATTCGTTGTAGAGTTCTTGCGCTGAGTCTCCATACTTCCTGCTCAGTTCATACCTAGCACCTACCGCATTCTGTCTGGCTTCATAATTCGATGCCAGGAACTGAGGATCGCACCAAGTGTCGATCTATTCATGTACCATTACTGCTATCAACCCTATTGGACTACTGGGTATCTGAAGTTGGTGGCCCGAGCTGACCGTCAATTGTTCACAGATAACCCTACTCCGTCGGCTGATTGGGAGGAACGGTTCCTCTTCGTTCGTGTAGGTGATTCACTCCCATTCCCTGATCGGTGGAACGCTTATCCTGTTCGGGATTCTGAGCCCAGATTGGATGTCGTTCTGTGTTCTCAAGCTGAATCATTGCGTCTGAGAGGATCTCAGAGCCTTCGGGGTTTTATTAACCCCTCCAAGATGTTGGTTGCTGGGATCGGTAAGTTCATTTATTTTTAACCAGATCGATCTTCTTTTAATTCCGTTTCTTATCTCTTATTTCCTCCTTTGTAGGTGTCATATCCTCTATTCCCGTTCGGCATTCCATATCTGTCGTGACTCCGACTGCCTCCTCTGGAAAAGGAAAGGAAAAGATGGTTGCCGACCATACATCTGCTGAACAAACTCGGAAGAAACGTAGAGGGAATGATGGTAGCACACTGATCCCGGTCGATCATGTGGTTGATTTGACCGGTCCGGATGACAAGCTGAAAAACCCTGTCATTCCTGTTCAGCCCCAGACTTTAGTTCTTAACAACATACCGGTCGACGATCGGGTGTTCGTGGAGTTTTCCAATTTGGGGCCCCGGGCAGAGGGAAGGTACCTGTTCGGGCAGATGCCATCCTCTATGTGGTGCGGTACCTCCCTGAAGATTCCTCCTAGTTTTTCTACTCCGACTCATTGGTCTGACTTGGTTGAGGCAGGTCACCTGGAGACTCTCAAGGTACAAATGACTCAACAAGCTGTTTAGCCTTGCACCTTTTCTGATTATATATCATCTGATTTTATTTGTTACTGTTTGTAGGCCGGAGTATACTACCACCGGGCCTTCGTGGCTGCTGAGCAGGAGATGAAGCGTGTAGCCAGTGATCGGGAAGATGGTCAGGTTCTCCTTTCCGCCGCTCGGAAACTAGCTGCGGACTTGCAAGTTCGTGTTGATCAAGGTGAGAAAGCAAAGACTGATCTGGCTGAGATGGAGGAGAGGGCCCAACGTCGTGATCGGGAAATTAGGGCTGAATCCGCTGGGATGCGGTTTGATAAATCAGAGGGAGAGAATCCTCCCGAGCCTTATACTGCCAATACTTTTAAGATCACTCAACAAGCCGTGATAGAATATCAGCGGGGGAAAAGGCTGAATGTCGCCCTGGAAAATACCGCTCGGCAGTTCTTGGGACCTCATCTTGGCCAATTCTTGCGTGAGAGCGAGGATCCGATCAAGTCGGGGATAGAGGTTCTAGATAGTACGCCCAAAGGGAAATCTTTCTTGGATGTCCTGACGGAGAAGACTATGAAGCAAAGTCAAGATCTGCTTCTAGACAGGAATCTCGACCTGATCATGGAACACTTCCCCAAGCCGTTTGAACCTGACGAGTTGGGATTTGATGATCTGTTCGGGAATACTTATGATCGGGTCATGGAGAAAAGACATAAGGCATTTTCTGATGATGCGGCGCAGGCTGACGGCTCTCAACCTCTAACTTCCCCGACCGGAGATCATTCTTAATATTTTCTTGTAATCCCTCTTCTTTATTTTCCTTGTACTTTCCGGCCAGTAGAGCCGAAGAATAAAGCTTGATTCTGTCTTTTATTTTTCATTTCAATGCTTTTTTATATCTTCCAAACCCGAACTCCTGGTTCGTCCACACTTATAGTTTTGACATCATCTCCAAGCCGTTTTAATCGAGTCAAATTCTGCTAGCTGAAATGACGGCTCCCTCCAAACTGTTAACACGTTCGTCATTCGGTCATCCGGAATGATTCTACGTGTTAAAAGCTGAGGTGAGACTCTCTCCCTTCCAAACCCATAATTCTGATGCATTCCGAATAGTTTCTTTTGATTCGTATCATCCATATTAGGGGTTTGAGGTGACCACTTTCAAACTGTAAGCAAGATCACCGGATCGGGTCATTTCTTACTTTAGCTAAAATGGAGACTCACTTCCAAATCAAGTTAATGATTGAGGCGAGATTTTGAAATCATAGTTCCGATCCCCCGGACGACAATCCATGTTACCGAACGTCGCTCAGCTCGTCCATACTTATGGTTTTGACACCATCTCCAAGCCGTTTTGATCCCTTTACCGTTCGTGATCACAGGGTCAAAATCTATTAGTTGAGGTGATTCCCTCCAAGCCATTTTGATCCCTTTCTTCGTTCGTGATCACAGGGTCAAATTCTGTTAGCTGAAATGATGGCTCCCTCCAAACTGTTAACACGTTTGTCATTCGGTCATCCGGAATAATTCTACGTGTTAAAAGCTGAGATGAGACTCTCTGGACGTAATGTCTCCCCGGACGACAATCCATGTTACCGAACGTCGCTCAGCTTGACAATACTTACTGTTTAGACACCATCTCCAAGCCATTTTGATCCCTTTACCGTTCGTGATCACAGGGTCAAAATCTGTTAGCTGAGGTGATTCCCTCCAAGCCGTTTTGATCCCTTTATTCGTTCGTGATCACAGGGTCAAATTCTGTTAGCTGATATGATGGCTCCCTCCAAACTGTTAACACGGAAGTCATTTAGTTATTCGGAGTCACTATACATGTTAAAAGCTGAGGTGAGACTCTCTTAAAGTTATGTCTCCCTCTCCTTTTTTTAAGAGGTGGCAACAGCCGTTTTTATTGATAAAATTTCCTCAGATGCTCTACATTCCATGTTCCTGCCGGTCGGCCTTCAGTAGATTGTAGGCCGAACGTCCCTGATGCATATTTTTTGCAGACCTCGTAAGGGCCTTCCCAATTTTGTGCCATCTTTCCTCCTTCGAGAGGTTTGCTCTTTTCCCAATTCTTCAGGACCAAGTCTCCTACTTCGATCGATCGGATTTTTACTTGTTTATCGAAGTATCTCCTTGTCGCTCTATGATATTCCTCCATTCGTATTGCAGCTAGGTCCCTTCTTTCCTCTATGAAGTGCAGTTCGGCCCGCAGATTATCCTCATTGCGTTCGGGGTCATAATGCACCGTTCAATGTGCGGAAACTAGAATCTCTATTGGAACTTTCGCCTGAAATCCATAGGCAAGGGCGAACGGAGTCTCTCCTGTAGCCGTTCGGGGTGTTGTCCTATATGTCCATATGATATAATTCAATTGGTCTGGCCATGAGGAGGAACAATGCTCTAGCTTTTTCTTCATACCATCCATAATGGTACGGTTCATGTTTTCTACTTGGCCATTCGCCTGAGGGTATGCTACAGATGCTCTGGAATGTTTGATCCGCCATTTGACCAAATAGTTTTCGAAATTCCTGCTTACGAACTATCTGTCGTTATCTGTGATGATCTGTTCAGGGAGACCAAATCGGCAAATGATATTCAGCCAGACAAACTTTTGGCATTTGAAATCTGTAATACTTGCTAGTGGTTCGGCCTCCACCCATTTGGTGAAATAATCTATCCCGACGATGATGTACTTTAGTCCTCCGGGAGCAGTAGGTAGGGGCTCTAGCAAGTCGATCCCCCACCTGGCAAATGGAAGGGCAATTGTCATTGGGGTGTAGAAAGTAGTTGGCCGTCCGGGAACCGGTGCATACAACTGACAAACCTTGCATTTTCTGGTATGAGCAAAACAGTCCTGTTGGATTGGTTGCCAGTAGTACCCTTGTAAGATGATCTTTCTTGCCAACGTTTTAGGCCCTTGGTGGCTGGAACAGTTTCCTTCATGAATTTCTTCCATTACCGCCGATGCTAGACCGGGTGGTAGGCACTTTAGATATGGTCCACCGAATGTCTTTTTGTACAGCTGTCCGTCCACCAGTTCGAACATGGAAGCCCTCCTCTGAATGCATTTCATATTATATGCTAAATTTTTGTCTTCTGGGAGGGTCCCGTCCTTCATGTAGTTGGTCATATCCGTGACCCAACTAGGAACGACATAAGAGATGGCTTCTACTCGGAGGACCATAGTCACTGGTGTTGTTAGGGTTTCCCGATGAGCAAAACGCTGGATGTGAGCCGGGATCATCTGTGCCCGGTCATCAAGATCCTTGTAAGCTTTCATCCTTTCTTCTTTTGCTTCGGCCGTGCCATTCACTTGGTGGACCACTAGCTGGCTATCTAACCGGACCTTGAGCCGATCGGTGCCCAGGGCCTTTGCATATTTTAACCCTGCAATGAGAGCTTCATATTCGGCCTCATTGTTGGTTACTTTAAAGTCAAAATGGATGGAATAGTATGCTTTAAACCCTTCAGGTGATGTGATCACGGCTCCACTCCCACAACCTTTTGCACTTGATGCACCATTTACGTACATCTCCCACCACTCACCTACCATGCTGCCTTCTGTCTCAGTTTCCGAAGGCCGAGCGGTACATTCTGCTATAAAGTCAGCTAGTGCCTGGCCTTTGATAGTGGGTCGAGGTCTAAAGTCTGCCTCATACTTCCCGATCAGGAGGCTCCACTTCGTAATGCGTCCGCTAGCCATCAGATTTCTCAGGATGGTGGCCAGCGGCTGTGTTGTATATACGGCTATCGGATGTGCCTGAAAGTAAGGCGCAATCCGTTTGATGGCTGCTATCAAGGCCAACACCGTTTTCTCCATCAGGGTGTACCTAGTCTCTGGCCCGTTCAGGGCTTTACTTACAAAATAAATGGGCCGCTGGATGCCATCTTCTTCTTTTAACAATACTGAACTCACAGCTAGATCGGCCACGGCAAGGTACATATATAGGTGTTCCTCTGGATCAGCTTTTGTTAAGACCAGAGGAGAAGATAAGTACAATTTGAACTCATCGAAGGCCGTTTGGCATTCGGTAGTCCATTCAAAGGGGTTTGCTTTCTTCATAATTTGGAAAAATGGAATTGCTCGATCATCCAATTTGGATAAGAATCTGCTCAGGGCTGCCAACCGACCGGTTAATCGTTGTACCTCTTTCAGGTTTCTGGGAGCTTCCATATCCATGATCGCATTTACCTTCTCAGGATTAGGCTCAATACACCTCTCACTCATCATGTATCCCAAAAATTCCCCGCCTTTAACGGCAAAGGCACATTTTTTGGGGTTCAACCTCTTGTTCGCTTTCTGCATTATCCCGAACACTTTTTCTATATCCAGAACATGATTCTCCTTTTTCCGGCTCTTGATTAGGATGTCATCAACATAAGCCTCCATTGTGACTCCCAATACTTCTTTGAAGAGCATTCCAATCATCCTTTTGAAAGTAGCCATTGCATTCTTTAACCCGAACGGCATAACAATATAGCAAAATACGCCGTCCGAAGTTACGAACGCGGTTTTTTCTGCGTCATCCGGGTGCATGAAAATTTGATGATACCCACGAAATGCATCCATGAAGCTCAACAACTCACATCCCGCCGTCTCATCCACTAACAGATCGATCCTCGGCACCGAGTATGGGTCCATTGGACAGGCTTTATTCAAATTAGAATAATCCACACACATCCTCCAAGTTGACTGTTTTGGCGTGAGCACCGCATTGGATAACCATTCAACATGGATCACTGGACGGATGTGTTTTATTCTCAGCAAGGTGGCCACTTCCTGTTTTGTAAAATCACGTCGTTCGGTCGCCTGGTATCTTTTCTTTTGCTGAACAGGCTTTGCATCAGGTCGAACAGCCATCTTGTGGCAAATTATATCCGGGTCAATGCTCGACATGTCTTCTGGCCCTCGGGCAAACAATACCTGAAACTTCTTCAGTACTGCAATTATACCTTCCCGAATTTCAGCCTCCAGATCCACCCCGATGGCCACCCTCTCGTTGGGGGGAGAATCCAGGTCAATTTGCTCGAGGAGGGTGGCAGGCTCAGGATGTGCCTCGAACTCCTTTCGACGTGTTTCCATGTCGATGCTGTTTA
This sequence comes from Cuscuta europaea, assembly GCA_945859875.1. Classification (NCBI taxonomy): domain Eukaryota; kingdom Viridiplantae; phylum Streptophyta; class Magnoliopsida; order Solanales; family Convolvulaceae; genus Cuscuta; species Cuscuta europaea. Next base: position 9,120,842 of record CAMAPE010000018.1, read on the forward strand.
CCCGCATTCCCCGGGTGTTCATATTTTTCAGGGCCTCTCGATAGCATGTTCGGGCTGTTGCTGGATTAGTTCTGGCCACCCCAACCCCAGTGTCCGTGGGAATTTGATGCATGAGTGGCGGACAGAGGCTATCGCCTCCAGATCTTCGAATCCCGGTCGACCCAAGATGGCATTGTGGGCACATTTGATATCTACCACCACGAACGTCATTCGGACCGATGTCTTGTGTGTTTCATCCCCAATTTCAACCATCAACTAGATGGTCCCTTCTGCTTCGATGCAATTTCCGGTGAAGCTTGCCAGTGGTGTCCTCAGGTGGGTCAGCTGATTTCTTTGCAGGCCCATTTTTTCAAACGTTTGTTAGTACAATACGTTCACGCTGGTCCCTGTATCTACTAGCACTCGCCGGATCAAAGCATTATCTATACACATGCTTATCATCAACTCGTCCCGGTGCGAACTTGGTGAGTTGGGCAAATCTGCAGGCCCAAATGTAATTGGGTCCATCCTTCCTTTCTTCTGGGGTGGCGTGGCTACAGAGCCCACGTACAGGCTTCGCTCGAACTTCTTCCGTTCGACGTTCGAGTCGCTTGTCTCCCCACCCCCAAATATGACTTTCACCTCCATCCTGGGCTTTTTACCCGGGTTCCCCGAGCCTTCTGGTTCATCTCTAGGAGGGTTATATACATCATTTATGGGGCGAGCATCACGCTGTACATCTCGCCTCCAACTGTTGGATCTCTTGATCGGTTTCAGAATGCCTGTAACATTTGGGTCTGTATTTACATATTTACCCAGATGACCCTCTGGATCAATTCCTCAATGGCTATTTGTAATGCCTGACAGGATTGGGTGGAGTGACCGTTCCTGTTGTGGTACTTGCAAAAAGCATTCCCATCTGCCCCCTTGTAACCCTTAGTGTCGGTCGGAGGGGGAATGTTATCCTTCTCGTTCCGATAGATGGTTGCTACGGACAAGACCAAAGAGTGAATCGTCCTGCTCTTGGAGGAGGAGCGGCCGCTGGGGTAGGACCCAGCCGATCGGCCAGTTTCATTGGGGTAGGGGGCGCAACTACCTTATCCCTGGTCGTGATCTCCTCCAGAGCTGCATGCTTCTTGGATCTTTCTAGCACTTCAGAATACATAGTGCCTGGATTCGTCTTTAGGTCTTTGTACAGTTCACTCGTTCGGAGAGCGTTGGTAAATAGAGTGATGGTTGTATCATCCGTCATGCTCCCAACCTTTAGGGTTTCATCCCTCCATCTTTTCAAGAATTGGTTTAGGGTCTCCTTTGGGCCCTGCCTGACACTGGTCAGGTAACTGAAATGCCTTTTCGGAGTGGCACTGGAGGCAAACTGGGCCAGGAATGAAGTTGATAATGCGGCAAAGCTGCCGATCGATCCGGGCTGCAGAGTCCCGAACCATTCTTGGGCACGTCCCCTGAGCGTGCTGAAAAAAGTCGACAAATGGCCGCCTCTGATGCTCCCAAAAGCATCAACCCCCTTGGTAACTCCTCAGGTGTCCATGGGGATCTCCCGCCCCGTCATATATCTGACCGGTCGGCGGTTTGGCATCCCTATAGATTTCCACTTGCATAATTTCCCGGGTGAAGGGGGAAGTAATCCCGACCCGCACTGGGGTTGGTTGTAGAGGGGTTCTGTTCATTTGTTCCCTCATTTCGTTCATCTGCCTCCTCATATCGGCCATTTCTTCCTCCTGGGCCGTTAGGGGAGGTGGTGGTGGAGTTCCCAAGTTTACAAACTCCCGATTCCCTTCCGGTGGAGTTGTTCTCTGATTCTGACGTCTATGCCCGAATCGCGTATTGTTACGTTCTCCAAACTGGAAATGGTGACCAACAGGCGTATCTCCTCTGGCCCGTGACCCGGTCGGGGTGCGGTCACTAGGAGTGTGATGCCTGCCCCTGGCCGCATGAGTTCTTCCGCGCGCTCCCCGGTGGGCTCGTGAATGATTCGATGCCGTGGTTGTTTCTGCATCGGTGGTATCGTCATTGAATGATGGGGTTGTGTACCTGGTTTCCCCCGTATAGCTGGATTGTCCTCCATCTTGCTCATCTGCCAGGTTTTGCATAACCTGAGCCAAATCTCGCATGGCATGGGGGTTCCTTCTTAATGCTTCAGGGATGAAGAAATCCCCATCAAAGTGCGGGTAGGATCCCCGGCTGGATTGCCCTTGGGGGGTCCGGCTTTCCCCGCATCTTTCTGAGGTTTCTCCGGTGTGATGAGAAGTAATTCTAACCATTTTGGAAACAAGTTGTTGTTTGGTGCGAAAACTTTTTGTTCAGTGTTCCCACAGACGGCGCCAATGTTGAAGTTTAATCCCGTAGATCCGAAAGCCCAACACAAACTTTGGATATCTCAGGAAATGGAACAATACTTCAGTGTATAAAAGAAATATAAAAGATGAGATCAACGAATACTCAAAAGCCCACTTGTACTAAGTAATTTGACGATTACACGGTAAACTACCCGAACGGTATGTCGGAATAGTAATTAATACAAGAAATCAGAGAGATAATGCTATTCTAGGCTTGAGTATCAAAATGCTAACTCTTTACAATGAAACTAATCCTTCTATTTATACTAATGGGGGGTATGGGGTACTTCATGTTGATTGGTTGCTTTATGTAGCCACTTGGAAACCCATGCTTCAACTTGTTGCTGCCATACTTTAGTGATAAATGTACCCTGCCACTTGTTGGCTACCCGTTGCCCGAACGGGTAGTAAAACCCTGCTGGAATCATCATTGATCTGGCTCAAGTACGTTGGTTGACCCGAACCCCGTTCGGTACACTGATCTGGAATCACCATTGGTCTGGCCCATTATTGATCTGGCCCAAGTGCGTTAGTTGATCCGAACCTCGTTCGGTACATATTTTTCCATGAGTCTGTTCATCTTCTGGATTATGGGCCCGTCTATCAGACTGGATATCCTGGGCCTTGGATCCGGGTATTGGGCTTGCAGCCCAATATCCCAACAAGTTTCATGCACAATATAGTAACACACCCCTCCCCCAACACGAACATCTTCTTCATCTAAAGAAAAATCACTTTCAAATCTGCATTTGGCAATCTTATGAAAAAAAGTAAATCAACTCCCGTTAATGAACAAAACTCGATTAACGAGCTTTCTTTGTATCTAACATTTCCTGTTGATTATGAAGAAGGGGATGACTTTGACGTTCTAAAGTGGTGGAAGGAAAAAGAAAGAACGTTCCCGATTTTATCAAAGATGGTTAAGGAAGTGCTAGCATTGTCGGTATCAACAGTTGTTGTGGAACAAGAATTCAGTGCGACTGACAACGTGCTAACAGATTATAGAACGAGATTAAGCGTGAACTCTCTTGAGACGCTTGTTTGCTTCCACGATTGGTTGAAAGCAAAACGTAGAACTCGAGAAGTGTGCATCGCCCCCACCCGCCACTTTATGGAGGAAACAACCGAAGATGGCGAAGATTCCGATTGATTATTATTTATTAGAAAATGTATTTCATTTTTAAAAATTTCTCAATTCTCAATTGTAGGTATCCGGGCCGGTTCCGGGCCTCAATTCCCCGAAAAAAGCCCGTTCAGGCCCGGCCCAGACCGAGTGCATCCCTAGATGGGACTTCTCAAGCCACATATGGAGGATAAGTGTCACTGGCTCAACCCTCAGCTGGCAGGTAACTAACTTACGTGGTTGAGCTTCAATTCTCCCCGGCCTTATTACTCGGAACTGGTCCCAAGTCCACCTCTCCTTTAATAGAATACGAGTAATTGATTGATCTATCTATACACTAATAGGCCCCTTCTAAATACTTAAAACCCATTCAAATTGGAATTGCAGTACGCCTCATGCACTACACCTATGCCATGCTGAATGTCCATGTCTGATCGAGTTTTTCGCCCATCGTTATTTGCAGGGCCAGGTCTAAACATGTGGATTGTACCAGACGGAAGAGTGATTGATTATATTAGGCGAGCGCTCTAAAGGGGACAAGGAAAAAAGTTTACACTAAGAGCCCGTTTGGTGACCCCTTTTTTCGGCTTATCAACCAGTTTTTTCACCAAACACGTAACATTTGATTTCGCGCGCTGAAGTTTGTAATAAACAGAAAAGGTAAGGTTGAAGTTAATTTTCTGGCTGTCATGGCTGATGTTACTGTAGAAGATCGTTTTAGCTATTTTTTCATATAGTTTTTTATTTAATTTATTAATAACAAATATTTTAAATATAATTTTTTCATTAATCAACAGAATCAGACAATACAGCCATTTTAGCCAGAACTTCATAAATTTGATTCAGCCAAATTTAGTGTTACCAAACGGGCTCTAAATTTTATTAAACTACATTGCACTCTATACCAAAAACTTTAGCTCACCATAGGCCCGGTATAGTACCCTCAATGAGTCGATGGTTATTTGAATCGTCAACACTATACCAAAAAAAACACCCTCCACAACCGCATGCATTTACACACTTCTGGTTTTACTTGAGTTTCATGGTGAGTAAATGGGCATAATATTAAATTTTGTGTCGGGTATCTAGCTTCATAATATTAAACTTTGTTTATATGTTCAGAATGAACTACAAATGATTCATGGCAGGGCTACTAATATTTAGTGGCGATCTACTAACATTTAATAATGGAAAGAGCTAAGAGGAATGTCAAGCTGCAATTTGAAGTCGGGAACTTGACTCATTCATCAATGGAGGGGCGAGTTGTGTTTGGCAGCCTCCGCCCATGTATAAAGTCGCTGAAGAGATGCAAAGCTCTAGAGGGCTGAGCATATGGCACCATATGAGATGCGCCTCTTACCGTGGCAAAGGTTAATATGTTTCCATACTCTGTTGCCCAGCCTCCCACCTATTCCACATATTATAGAACACTATCAGATAAGTTGCAGTCAATCCCTTTTGATACACAAATTCAACATGATACTCCTTTGCGGCTTTGTGTTTAAAAAGATGCATCATAAAATACTGAGGTTTTTACTTGTCCTACATGTTATCCTGCAAAGCAGTGTTGTAGCCAGGAAAATTACTAAAGTGGGGCGATATAAATATTTTTTCACACATTTTTTCACAAAAAGTTATACGCATAAAATGAAGGGTTTTACCAAATCGGGATGGACCCGGGCCTGGGATGCCCTTAGCTATGTCATGCCAGAGAATTATACTATCGTATAATTAATCTATTAACATGTTTTTTTTCAGCCCCTTCAGGGAACACTTTGAACTATATCATACATTTTTGTTGACATATTGATAAAATCCCATCTGTTTATGAATAGTTTTTATCTTAATTTTTTGCACAAGTAACTATATTTTCCAATAACACCCATTCCAATGTAAAAAAGTAATACTTGACATATTTGTATTCAGCACACTAAAAACACATGATAGATATTTGTTTAATGATTAAGTTCTCCTTCACTACATGATTATGTGTTGTATGACAAGGAACCAAAAATTAAAAATATTGTATTAGGTTGAATTAACTTTTGTTTGAATGACATCCAGTCATTCAAACGATTAATTTATTGTTATAGTTCAACCCATCATTAGGTGTCAGTTTGATCGCACCAAAGAGAACCATAGAGAGCTAGAAAAGGGAAACATAGTAGTACCTGTCCCTTGTGAAACCAAGCTCCATAAGGGACTGTCATCTTGAGCCCCAAGTCATGAGCAAGTTCACGGACAAGTGTCCGAGACCCAAGCAATGGTACAACAGAGTCCTGGTCCCCGCTGCATTAAGTGTATTGATAATTGCGCTAGACTATACTATATTATATCACATAATAATTGGAGTACTCATAACCAAAACTCTGCTAATATTGTAACGCGTTGAAATATTCACCTGAAAATCCAGACTGGAATGTGGTTTTGTACAATCCTTTTAAGCAGAGGTAGAATGTCAATGCTTCCATCAGATTGATTGTAGCTCAGAATGCTGCAGTTTAGGGGGGGGAAGGGTCAATTTTATCCCAGAAAAGAGTACAATTCTTCAGTTTTAAAAAGGAAGAATAGAGTTTTCATCCCATCTTTAATTCAATATTGGACTTTCCACCCCATTCTCAAAATCCTTAAATTATGCACCCCTTAGTCCCAACGTGGGGGTAGAAAGTAGGGTTGTTAAGGAACCGAGCTTTTATCGAACTATTCGAGTTCGAGCTCGATTTTGAACCTAAAGAGCCACTTAACGAGCTTCCCAACTCCAACTCAAGCTGAGTTTTAAGTTCGAAAAATTAATCAAGCCGAGCTCGAACATAGTAGTATTTGGCTCAGTTCGAGCTCGAGCCTATCGAACACCCTGAAATTATAAATATAATTTATATATACGTCAAAATTAAAATACAATTAGTATGTTTTTATGAATTTAAATATGATTATTATCGAACCGAATATGTGTCGAATAATTCAAGCACGAGCCTATTAACGAGCATCACCTAAAATTTTAAATTCGAGATTATCGAGCGCTCGGTTCAAACATCGAAAGCCTATCGAGCCGAACACCCCTATACTCGAATCGAGACGAGCTCGAGCTCCGGGTGCTCGGACTCGACTCGTTTTGTTAACAGCCCTAGTAGAAAGTCAACTGTGTAATCTAATCATGGGGCGCAAAGTCTAGATATATAGCCCAGTTATAGAGTATTGAAGGAAATAAATAATTAACATTTAAGACATAATATTGCATTTAGCCGTTACATATCTCTATCATTATTATTGTATTATTACCTACCTTATAGACTTGATTAGTGATGTTATAAATAGCACCCATTGTAAACCCTTTTGATCATCATTGAATATACGAAAATCATTTGCTCCTCTCTTCTCTATTAAGGTATCAGGCGATGTCAGCTCTAACCAACCCCTTTCCTCTTCCCTATGAGGACAAACGACAGCCTGCTTGAGGTTCTCCTCCAGCAAGGAAACCTAGACAACATCCCTACCAGTACACCTATCCCTTCAAATACCCCTTCAACCTCAGTTGCAACACCTCTCACCCCATATGGATTAATCCTGTTAAATCCCAGTCACTTCCCAGAAACATTTGATGGTTCAAATTACCTGGTATGGCAGGATCAGATTCTGGATCTTCTTTTTGGGTCGCATCTTGATCAGTTTATATCTGATGATGCTAACCCACCACTAACGAGTGATGTTGATGGCCATCTCCGGTGGACTAGGCAAGACTGGCTTATCCGACATGCTCTCGTAGCCTCCCTGAATTCAACCTGTAAACCTTTGATTGGGTCTGCTCGCACATCTGCCGCAGTTTGGAAGACTCTAGAGGAACTCTATGGGACTCGTTCACCATCCCAAATCCGCAACATGAAGGACACCTTCCGCCACTACCGACAAGGCTCTCAACCAGTGGGAGCGTATCTCCATCACCTGCGCACGCTCGCCAATGAGTTGGCTCAGGCCGGCCGCCCTGTTGACGAAGAAGACTTCGTCATTCAAGCACTGGAGGGACTCCGACCTGAGTTCGCATCGTTTGCTAACTCCATTCGTACCTGCAGCGACCACATCTTTAAGACGATCCATACACTGCTCACGGGCTTCGAAGACTCCTCGAAGCGGAAAGAAGAAGAAGTTATTTCCTCCGTCGCTGTGGTGACGGCTAATAACGTGAGTACAGGGGAGTCGGCAGCACTTGTGGCTCGCAGAGATTCAGTCCCGTCCATTTTGGGCCCTGGACCACCGGCCCAATTTCAACAGCAACCCAATCTGGTTAATTATTCAGCCCGCAATACTAATCGGAATCAACCCAGAAACCAGCGACCCAATACTAATTACAATCCCAACCAACGTGAAAATAACAATTCTGGGGGTCCTACACGCAATCAGACAGCCCGCAACAGTTCGGGGATTGGTAATTTCGGGCCCAATGTTACATGTCAAATTTGTGGGAAACCGAACCATTCTGCTATCAACTCTTGGCATCATTTTGAACAACAAGCTTATCCTCCCCAAGTTAATACAACTGTCACTCGTCACAATGGCTGGCTACTTGATTCTGGAGTGACCAATCACGTCACCAATAACCTGAATAATCTTACCTTGGCATCCGATTATACTGGCACTGATTCTCTTGTTATTGGTAACGGTAAAGGTCTTGCGATAGCACAAGTCGGGCATATGATCCTTCACTCTCTTTTCCTACCTAATACTCTTTTTGTTCCTTCTATTCATACCAATTTAATTTCTGTCGCCAAATTATGTCGTGATAATGACGTACTAATTGAATTTCATTCTTCTTTTTGTCTTATTAAGGATCGGCGAACGGGATCAATTTTGTTACGGGGTATGAATAAAGGAGACGTCTACAGCTTGCCAGATGTACCCCTCCATCATCTCCATCCGTTCACATCACACAAAAATTTTCCCTTAATAATTGGCATTGTCGTTTAGGACATCCTGCCCTCCCTATCACAAAAAAAAAAATCTCTCTTCCTTAGGTATTTCTTTTTCTAATGTTACTACAAATATTTCCTTATGTGTCTCGTGTGCTAGTAATAAAAGCCATAAGCTACCATTTGCAAAATCATCTCTTACAAGCTCTGGACCTTTAGATTTAATATATACAAATGTTTGGGGTCCCGCTCGTGTTAATTCTGTTGATGGCTTTTGTTACTATGTTATTTTCGTCGATCACTATACCAAATATATTTGGTTTTATACTATGGCTCATAAATGCGAGGTCACTCCACTCTTTCAGCAGTTTAAAAAGATTGTTGAAAACTTTTTTCAACGCTCAATTAAAACAGTTTATTCTGATGGGGGAGGTGAATACATAACCTTAGGGAAATTCCTAAGCACATGTGGTATTTCTCATTTATTTACTCCCCCTGCACTCCAGAACACAATGGCTTTGCTGAACGTCGGCATCGTCACATTGTGGAAATTGGTATCACCCTACTTCATCATGCATCCATACCTCTTAAATATTGGTCCTATGCCTTTCTTACAGTTGTGTACCTTATTAATAGACAACTTGCTCTCTCTCTTAATTTCTGCACTCCATATGAAAAACTCTTCCAACAACCTCCTAATTATAATAAACTTGTTGTTTTTGGGTGTCAGTGTTTTCCTTGGTTACGTCCTTATACCACTCATAAATTGGAACCACGCTCTAAATCATGCGTTTTCTTGGGGTATTGTGACCAACAAAGTGCATATCGCTGTCTTGATCTTACCACTAACCGGATCTTCATCAGTAGACATATTGTGTTTGACGAGACAGTCTTCCCCTTTTCTACATCCCCACCACCAGTCTCAAATATCACTTCTGATGTTGATCATTGGCTTCAATCTTCCATGTCTTATCTTCCCATTTCAGGTACTCTGCTCACGGGGGCATCTTCTCCTACTCATACCTCGACTCAACAACTGAATCCCGGTAAGTCACCTAATACCTCCACCCAAAGTGATATCCCAACTTCTCCCCGTCCTCAACCCACACCGCCACAAATCATTACTTACCACCGCCGACCCAAACCCAATCCCCCTATACCCACCCCTCATCCACCCAACACCACTGAGCTCACTACCTCAACTCCACACCTCGATAATTCCCCGCCCAAACGTACTCATCCAATGACCCTTCGACCCCGTAAACAAGCCAATATTGCTACTAATATTCCCCTACCTCACCATGTTATTCCCACTTGTGCTTCTCAAGCTATGCAGGTACCAGAATGGCGGAGTGCTATGTCAGTAGAATTTGATGCCTTGGTTCGACAGGGTACTTGGGATCTTGTTCCACCTCAGCCTGGCCAGAATATTGTAGGTTGTAAATGGGTATATACAGTGAAGTATAAGCCGGATGGTTCATTGGATCGTTACAAGGCTCGGCTCGTCGCTAAGGGCTTTCATCAGTGCCCCGGGATTGATTATTTTGATACTTTTAGTCCGGTCATAAAACCGGTCACTATTCGCATTGTCTTGACTATTGCTCTCTCTCATGATTGGCCAGTACATCAGTTAGATGTTAACAACGCCTTCCTACATGGGACTCTTCAGGAGGAAGTCTACATGAAGCAACCACCTGGTTTTAATGATGGATCTGGGTTTGTGTGTCGTCTTCGCAAATCCATTTATGGCCTTAAGCAAGCGCCTCGGGTATGGTATCAGGCTCTTAGTGGATTCCTTCTCTCACTTGGATTTCATCAGTCTGTTGCCGATGCTAGTCTGTTCATATTTTCCTGCCATCCATCTTATATATATATGTGTTGGTTTATGTGGATGACATCATTGTTACTGGTTCTACACCGGACTTGATACGCCAGACTATTGACTCATTGGCCCGCAAGTTCTCTATCAAGGATTTAGGAGCCTTAAACTATTTCCTAGGCATGCAGGTTACTCCTACACAAGGTGGACTCTTTCTTGATTAGCATTAATACATTCTGGACTTATTAAAGATTTTAAAAATGGATGAGGCTAATCCTGTGGCTACACCGTTAGCTTCCTCTGCCTCCTTAACTCTGTTTGACAGTTCGGGCTCGTGTGATGCCACTCTCTATCGACAGGTCCTCGGGTCTTTTCAATATTTGAATCTTACTCGCCCAGATGTTGCCTTTGCTATTAACAAATTGGCCCAATTTATGCATAAACCTACGGTTAATCACTGGCAACTTCTCAAACGTCTCTTGCGCTATCTGCACGGCACTGCCTCTCATGGCCTCTATCTTTGTCGCAGCACCTCCCCCTCTCTCCGTGCCTTTGCTAATGCTGATTGGGCAGGGAATCCTGATGACCGTTCCTCTACCAGCGCATATGCCATCTTTCTCGGGGAATCTCTTATATCTTGAAGATCAGTTAAGCAACGCACTATTGCTAAGTCTTCCACGGAAGCAGAATATCGAGCCCTTTCCACCGCTGCCTCTGAAATTATTTGGATCGAATCTCTCTTGCGCGAGTTGCGGCACCCGCTCCTTTCTCCTCCACTCCTCCTTTGTGATAACAAAGGTGCTACTACATCTTCCGTCAATCCTGTCTTCCACTCCCGCATGAAACATGTAGCTATTGATTTTCATTTTGTTCGGCAGCGGGTTCAACATGGTCTTCTTCAAGTGCATCATATTCCATCTTCTGCTCAGATAGCTGACGCCCTCACCAAACCACTTCCTCGGCAACGCTTTATCCTTCTTAGAGACAAGCTCAGGATTCTTGGAAGTGACAGAATACCTGGCTTGCGAGGGCGTATTGAAGGAAATAAATAATTGACATTTAAGACATAATATTGCATTTAGCCGTTACATATCTCTATCATTATTATTGTATTATTACCTACCTTATAGACTTGATTAGTGATTGTATAAATAGCACCTATTGTAAACCCTTTTGATCATCATTGAATATACGAAAATCATTTGCTCCTCTCTTCTCTATTATAGGGCACAAACTCAAATAATTAAAAAGGTGGAGTGTGAAATCTAATATCGAACTAAACATTGGGCGCAAACTCAAATCTTTCCTAAAGATGTGGTGTTCAATAAACAAGATTCATAAATAGGAAGTCTATTTGAGCAGACTGTATTTAGTCATCAATTTTCAAGAAAAATAGAACATTTACTAGTATTTGGCATCTCTCTCTAGTAGAGAAAATTAGTTTTACGAGAATATAGAGGCGTTTGGAAATTGCAACTCCAAAACGCTTTATATCCTTACGTGTCCGAGGAAAGATAATATAGGGGCCAATTCAACGTCCTACTGCTGATATACTGTTTAAGAAGGTTTTCTTAGACACGTTTCATCTCAAAATTCATCAAAATGTTTGACATACTTACCTACTGCACATAGACCAACCATATGGCAACTTGGTTCGGTTTGCATGAATGGCCTGCTGAACCTCAGGAAGGTTAAAGTAGAAGCGTCTTTCATAGCTCATACACACATCAACACCTACACTTATCTTTGTGGCCTTCAAATAGGAGTAAAATTTAGGTCATACACCAAAAGTAGCATACATATAATGAAACAGCATAAGAATGAACATATCAGGTTTGTATGGAAATCATATTTTTAATCAAAATATCGATCCTAGATAAATAAATAAATAAATAAATAAATAAATAAATAAATAAATAAATAAATAAATAAATAAATAAATAAATAAATAAATAATAAATAAATAAATAAATAAATAACTAATATTATATATATGTAATAAATCGATAGATGGATAAATAAATAATAAACAACTAAATAAATAAATGGGTGGGTGGGTGGGTGGATAAAGTAGTGTTTTCATGAAAGCGTTGCAAATGCGATGCTTTGATGAAAATGTTGCAAAATGCTTTGTTTTGTTGAGAACACTAAAAAATGCTGTTCTTTTAATTTATTTAATGAAAACACTAATTCTCATACAACGCATCATGTGGAAAAAAATTAATGGAATAATACCATCTTGCGCAAACGCAACTCTTGCTCCACAATTGACGGATAGCATACATCAAGAATCACATCGTAGTTGTTTATATATTGACCAACAATGCGGTCGGCCTCCGCCATGGCATCATTACACGATTTTGACACATTGTGTGGATGAGGAAATGTGTAGTCTTCAAAATCGCAATCTTGCATTATTGTTAGACCAATTTCATCAGAAATCATTCCATGGGACCAAAAGAATTCATATGTTGCTGGAACATCGCAATCCAGTTTCAGCAGAGGGTTCCCAATCTGTCCAGTGCCAAAAAGGCTCTAAAATGTCACCAATTATTTAAAAAAATTGCAAACGTATAAGCACTGAACAGCCATGATATATTCAATACGACATAAACTTAGTTCACATACAGCAACTCCTTTGAGGTTGAACTTGAATCCTTTGGAGTATTGATTGTGGTCTAGAAGAGCAATAGTTAACTGTGGAATGTAATGTCCTAAGTAAGACAAGTAAAATACGATGAAAGTTCAGCAAACCTAATACACGAATGCAGGAAAACATAAAGGGCTTGGTTGGTTCAAGGATTTAGGATGGGAGAGTAAGGGAGGAGTGATATTAAGTTTTTAAAATATTTTCTACATTTACAAGATGGGGGATAAAGTGAAGATAAGAAATTATACATAAATACTTGGTCTAACATATAATACAGGTATTTCAAGTCTAAATCTAACGAATATAGACCAATCATCCCCTACCCTTCCCTTCCCAAAACACCCAATTCCTCTTACCAGCATAGCTTTCTCCTGTGAGGAACAAGTCTCTGGATTTGTATGAAGGGAACTTGTTGAGCCAATTCGTCATGAAAATACGCATGTCCCTGGCTGCAAAAAGCATAAGAATTGTTGGTTTTTTTAATGTAAGAGTTACATAAACTAAAACTGCGGTAGAAATAAGGAATTATATGTTACCTGTTGAGGCATCTCCACATTCGTAGTCAGAACTTGTATTTGAATATGACCATCCTACGCCAGCAGGAGACTCAACGAAAAGGAGATTTGATGCTATGACAAAAACACTCAAAAAATCAGCAATATGAATGCATCCCATCTGTACATATAATAAATTCAAGAGCATATACCAAAAAAACAGCATACCTTTATTCCATGATCTTGGATTTCTTATAAGACCTCGTCCATCACCTCTGGGAAAGAATGGGCCCAGCTCTGTGAAGGCTCCCCCACCAATTGAAGAGCAGCCTGGACCTCCATTTAACCAAAGAGTGAGGGGCTTGTGAGGCGGGTCCAGTTCAGCTTCAACAAAGTAGTAAAAGAGACTCCTCCCAGCTTTGGAATCAACATCAATATACCCAGCATATTGCTTGAACCCAACATTTGGCTGGCCGGGCAGAGCCTTGACCAGGTCTTCTTCCGGGTACCCCTTCCCACAGACCAAAAGCCCAAGAACAACAAACATTCCAAAAAGCGGCGGCAAGCCCATCTCTCTCTCTCTCTCTCTCTCTCTCTAATTCCGGGTCAAAAAGCTAGTAAAAACGAATATGGTTATGCGTCAGTTTTGTGGCCGCTCCGCTCAGCATAATATAGGAAGGATTGAAGTGAGCTGCCCAGTAATAATAACAATTATTATTATTAGTGTTGTGTTAGTGTAGACTAGACAAGAATGGGAGGAGCAGGGCGGCGCGGAGTCGTGGGTTTGCTCCAACTTAAAATGGCAGCGGGCGGCAGAATCATGAACAGAAAGCAGCGAGTAGTAGTGATTCAAAGTGTTAATTATTCCGAAAAAAGATGAGAAGACTATGAGAGGCGTGAGTGTATGGAATTTTACCTTATCATCTTCATTGATTGTTAGTTTGTTATAGAGAGAGAGACTTCCATCCATTCTCCCTCTGCATTGATGTACAGGATCAGAGGAGGTTGTTGAGTCTTCAGATCTGTACTATATATCCTTCCTACGATAGAGAAAAAGGTTGATAGATAGGAAGTGAAAAGCTAATAGAAGGGAAATGGAGAGAAAAAAATAAAAAGAAGACTATGTTACTGATTCTCACCAAATTTTAAATTTTTCCATCAAAAATATATACTCCCTCCGTTTGCTTCTCACTTTTCTTTGACGTCCCAATTGAGAGTTCTTATTTTCCATTTAAAGGATTAAATTTTTCCATGATAATAACTTCGGATTGACTTCAAAATAACCCGGAATAATAAATTTCTCTAATTCTTTGTCATGTCATTCAGAAAGTATTAAATTTTAATTTTTAGAACGTTTTTAACATATATTTGAAAATGTGAATATTTAGTTTTCTATTGTTTTAACTCTCATATTAGTCTCAAAACATTTATTAAAGGACAAATTTAAATGTTTCTAGTAGATTTATGCAAGTGATAATAACTTTTTTGTAAGTAGAGTAATTTTGGAATTAGAGATGGACAAAAAACAAAATAATGCATATTACAGGGATGAAAACCAAAAAAAAAAAATTTTACAGAGACTAAAAACAAAGTATGTCATATTTGCAGGGATTAAAAACGTATTTAAGCTTTTCCCAAAATACACTCAAATTAGCATATTTAATTATTGTCTAAATAAACATGTCTCTTTTCAATGTCAATCTTTGAACAACGGGACAGGGGTAGAAATGTGTATATGGCGTGTACAAAGAGAATATTCTTTTAGAAGGTCTACGAATCATGTTGTTCATACTTTAATTAGCTAGGCAATGTGTGTTACTATCAAACCAGTTGGCAATAATGTTGTGGTGTAAGCCAACTATTTTGATGTGGTGTTTGTTTTTGCTTAAAAAAACGAACATTCTTTTATGTAACAGGAGTGGGCTCATTGGGCTTGTTTAAGGTAACAGGAGTATGTGGGCTGGGGGTTCACGGGTCATATACTCCATCAGGAGTCCCCCACTCCCTTTGCCGAGAGCTTCTCGAGGGAAAGGGGTGTAGTTCTCTTATCTTCTCGAATGATGCCTTGTTGCAGTTGATATTTGTGAATTAATTTTGACATTTTTCATTTTTACCGGGGGGAGTCTCCCAATCCTAGAGGCCGAAGGCTTGTTCGGGCTGAAGGGGTGTTTGCAAATGTGATGACCCGAGGGTTGTATATCATTGGTGCTGGTGAGGGATGTCGGCTGGGGTTGTTGAGTTCCCTGGGGTGACCGTTGGAATGTTACCGTTGGGAAAGATGTGCACGTGCCGCATGCTGATAGGCTTTCGTTAGGCGGGGCTTCCTGATTGGGATGGAGCGACAGTTCGTAATGATGGGCTTTTAACCGGAGGCCCAGGTTCCGCGCTTAACCCTAGTTGTGACGACTATAAATACCCAACGTCTGACCTCATTCGCGTTTATGCATTTTGATCTGGGAAGTGAAGCTCTATCCATTTTAGAGAGAGAAAGCCCCCATTCAATCAAACCCCCGCTTTTGAGGTCAGTTCTTCCCCCGTTCTTCCCATTTTCCATATATTTAGCTCTCCTGCTACTGGGTTTAGTGTTAGTGTCCTTAGTCGCCTCCGATAGAAAATTAACCGAAAGCATGTCTTCCGAGAGCGACTCCCAGAATATTTCCAAGTCCCCTTCTGTCCAATCGGAAACGTGGATGAAGGAAAAGTCCTCGAGTCCGGCCTCAACCCTCCTCTCAGGCGGATTTAGAGTTGGCGAAGGAAGTTGAGAGTCACCTTAGGACAGAAGCCGAAGACAAGGACTTCGAGCAGCAGGTGGAGGACGAAGAAATGGTTGTAGTTGTCCAAACTGCCGAGGAGGAGGAGGAGAAGGAACGCCTTCAGGTGACTATCGCCATCCCTTCAGCGCATGTAGATCGAAGAAGCCAACACTTCCCAACCCTTTTGTCCAAAAACCCTTCGGGCCGCACCGCTGAAGAAGAAACATGTTAAAGGTCCCTCAAGGCTTAATCAGGTCATCGTGGATGCTGGGCAACCCGTCGGGATGCCCGAAGGCCACTCCTACCTCAACATGGCCACCTTAGTACTGAAGACCAAGGCTGACGATGTTGAATACCACGTGACCTTGTTCTATGTTGACCCGTCGGCACTTGTGGTAGAGCCAGGCCCCAATGATGTTTTGTCGTGCGCCGCCAAAGGATGTTTCGCGGTGCACATCCTCTCGGTTGCTCTAGGCCTCTGGTTCCCTCTACATCCCTTTATGGTGGAATATCTACGATTCTTAGGTCTTGCCCCCTGCCAGCTTACGCCAAACAGCCACTCTTATCTAGCCGGCTTCTTGTACCTTTGCCGGACCCGAGGTGTGGAGCCGATCCTTGAATTATTTTTCTTATGCTTCAACTTGTGTTGGGGAGGGCACACCAACAATGTGGTCTTTGCGGATTTGCAGCAGGTTCTGGAATTGAGGCTTTTTTGAAGCCCCCTCATCTACAAGGGGTGGAAGGACCGGTTATGCTATATAAGGATGACGGAGAACCCTTTCCCCGATCCTCTTCGTGATAGATTCTAGCGGCACTTAAAGGTGGGGAGTGCCAGCCTTGAGAAAGATGGGGTGAAGATCTCGACTTTCCCGAAGGGGATCCGAGAAGCTGGTGACGATCAAGGATGTGACTTTTCCCGAAGAGTTGTACATGCTGAAGAGAATATGTGCTTGACAACGGCAGACATCGATTCGAGGCTGAAGGCCACCAAGTCTGATGGCATCAAGAAAGGCAAAAGTGATGCTGATAAGGCCGCTGGTGAAACTTTCGTGATAGTCGTTTAGGCCGCTGAGAAAGTCAAGAGTGAGACCATCAATCAGGCTTCGAAGGACATTGTTGCTGCCTTCGTTGCCAGGGGATGGAGAGCCGATGATAGGAAGGAGTGGTTAACCTCCGTCATCGAGGAATCTATTGACAGCTTGATGGAAGGGCCCAGCAAGCAGTGGCTCGCATTGAAGGGGAACTCCTACTATCAAGGGGGCGAGTTCTTCACGCAATGTCTAGTGTATCGGAAGCTGGCCCGTCACTTTGGCATTTCTCCCGAGAAGTTTGAGCCGGAGGCTTAGGGTCTACCCCTTGACAGCCAGACATAAGAAAGTCATTGCCCCCCGGCGTGGAGAGGCCGGTCCTAGAGGACTCTGAGCTAATGCGGGAGTGTGGCCTTGGTGATGACAATGAGGAGGAGGATGTTGCTGCCTCTAAACAGGACGAAGGGGTTGGGGAATTTGAGGACCACAAAGACCTTCATCCAAATCTGAACTCTGCTTTAGGCCTTTCTCACCTGGAACCTTTCTGCCAACAGTTTAGTTTGTACTTAACATTTTCTTTTTATTTGAATGTGATTGTAATGTAGTCCCCGACATTAGCCATTTTGTAATTGAACTTCTGTTTATCAATGAAATCCCTCCTTTTGTCCAAGTGTTGTTTGTTATAGCCCTCGGGAACCTATTATTCCTTATCGTGCATGATTTCCTTGATGATTTTTTGTACTTAAGAATTTCATGCATGTGGTTCCGAGGGGGCTAAGTGTTTGGACTTGACCAAATTCTTAGCCATGTGACCTTGTGAGCTCTCGCTTTGGTGTGGTCGGGGCCTCCAATTTGTAGACTTAGCATAAGTTTGTGGTTTTAGTCCAAGGTTGTGGCAATGTTCAGCCCATCCTGCCCTCAGTACCTTCATCTCTGTTGGGTCATTTATGGTGATAGTCCTTGGAACTGGTGTCGATGGGTCCTTGGATGCGAATTAAGTCGAATTCTCATGTTGTTCACCCTTATGATCTTTGTTGGAATAGTTTGTCGATCAAAAAATGACTTCATCCCCCCCTTTGGGGGGTGGAACTTGGTTCCTTGGAGGAGTCGGTCCCTTCAGGAGGCAACAATGTAATTCGTTGGCTCCCACCTCGGGTTTTAACCTTCAGGATTCCAAGGGCTTTGAGAGTCGTTTCCTCGGCCTGGGAACAAATGCGGGGCATGCCTCCCCTTAGGGGATGGCGCGGAAAGCATCTCGGTTTTGAAAGTCATTTTCTCAGTCTGGGAACAAAACTGGGGCATGCCTCCCCTTGGGGGACAACGCAAAAAGCGTTTCATTTGTGAAGAGTCGTTTCCTTGGCCTAGGAACAAAACCGGGGCCTGCGTCCCCTTGGGGATGGCGCGCAAAGCGTCTTCGGGAAGGGTTTCGTTTGTGTACTTAGACACAAAATGGTCGGGGGTACTTGGTAGTTGGTACCCCTCGAGATCGTAGGGGATCACCCTTCAGTATGATACTTTGTTGGTCCCTGTTATCTGTACTCTATATTCTATAGAATGATGTATGAAGATGGAGCTCTAAATGATATAGATGAAACTTTCCATTAAAGAAGGTTTTTACAGAATGATGAGTAAGAAACTTAGCGTATAAAAACCTTTTCACGCAAATAGCTTTGCGGCTGAATATCTGGGAAAGCTCTTTCTACGCATTCTACAAAGGGCATATATATAGCCTTGTAGAATGGTAGGTCAGCTTATGATTGGGCTCCTATAAAGAGGAGGCCATTCCTATTTAAGGCCTATTTGATGTCTAATTAAATCTACAAAAAGGCTTAATAAAATACATGGATCACAATCATAAAATATCTCTAACAATCTCCCCCTTTGATATCCAATGTCCTTTGTCAGCTCTTATTGATTCCTTTGCCTTTTGAAGTAGTTATTCCGCAATGCTAGGGTGTGCTCATACAGGCGCAACATTCTCCTCATTTCGAGTGTGCCATTGATTGCCTTTAGCACCGCGGTTATTCTGTCGAATTCCTTTATTTCAACTTCAGAGGCTTCAGCAAGTCTTTGTTCTATATCAGATTTGAGCGGGAGTAGTTTGTCTCTAATGATCTTCAGAGTTCCATCACAATATCTTGTAATGTCATCTATCCACAGAATGCATTTCTTCTCTCCATGATTGAGATAGATGACTGATACCGGATCTTCAAAAGTGGTGTACGGTGGAAAATCTTCGGGTTCCAGTCCGTATAAGATTGGCTTTGTAAGATTTCTCCTTGTAATGTTGTTCTCGAGAGCCATCTGAAGATCATCAGTGGCGTGAACTCTGACTTGCCTCAGCGTAAAGCGTCTTATTGCTTCATATCCTTCTTTGAGGACTTTATTCTTTCTGATTGACAAGTTCCTGTAGGCCATGGACATTTGGTAGATGTCTTCCATTTTGAGTAGAAAGAAGTCATTCTCCTGACAGGTGAACTCTGTGCCATCAGTTCTCTGTAATCGATAAATCGAATACTTTATTCTGTGATGATTTCATCTGGATACATTCAGAATATCCCAAATGGGGCATTTGCTCGTTTTCAGATCATGTTCCAGAATCTCGTGTTGTGTGCCTGTTGATTGATGATATAGCATATGAAGATATTCACCGACTTGTCTACCTTTTAGATGGGTAAGACCTCGAACTTTGAGCTCATCAAGTTTCTTGATCCTATGAGGCTTTCTCCATAAATGCTTTCTGATTTCCTCTTGGAAGGGGCAGTGATGTTGATGTTCTCCCATGGTTTTTCATTTCTGGACAAGAGCGCTCTTGTTCTTCTGATAACGGAGGGTAGCTTTGCTGGAGTTTTGTTGTAGTCCTCCCCTTGCTTGAGTTCATCTTCCTCAAGCCCTATTAGATCTTCAGTGCACTTTTTCAGCAGGTCTCCGAGGTAGACTCCTCTTTGCTTTTCGTATTGCTCGACCTCTTGTTTGATGTCATCCCATTCTGTCCATTCTCCGTTCCATCTTTCATCGGTAATGATGTCTTCTAGTTGATCGTATATGGCGGGCTTTGTTCTTCAAAGGGAGCCTTCTGATGTGTTGCTTCCTGAGAGGTAGAGCAGGGATCACAAGGATTGCCCGTTGTCATCAATCTAGAACTAGGTTCTTCCTGATGGCCTGAATAGAATGGTGTACTCGAAGTAGCAACCTCAGGACTTCCACTCCATCCTTGGTCAATATCTCTGAGAGATATGCCTTGGAGTGTTTTGTCTAGCTCGACCATGCTAGAGATATGTAGGTTTGCGGCTTGGCTATTGTGTTGAGTGGATGATGGGGGTTGGTTGTTTGAGGATTCAGGTTGGGATTCGTGTGGGGGTTGTTGACTAGTTGATGCTCCATGCTCGAGTGTCTGTTGCCTCTTGTTCTCTCCTCATGAGGATCCGAATCATCGGGGTCCTCATGTGAACGTTTGTGACTACAGAGACTTTCACGGCATGTGATATCGGTTTCTAAGAATACTCGAAAAAGGGCTTGTTGTCTAGGGGTTTGGTTGCCTTCTTCGGTTGCTAGATTCTTGCTAGCATAATAGATTCGAGTTCCTCAAAATGAATAGTGTAAGGATTAGGGTAAGGTGTGGTCGTTGTAGGAGAGAACACGCGTTATGTATCCTGGGTTCCCCTTTAGGTGATAGGTGTTGGGGGTTGTGTGGTTGAGGGTTCAGATGTTTGAAGGGCTCATATGAGGGTAAGTTGTTGTTGGGAGTGGGAGGTAGATGGTTGTGGTTGGGTGGTGTCATTCTGAAGCGCTTGGGTGTTTCTGAATTCCTGTGCCCGAGCGGTTATTTCTTCGTGCACCCATGGTTTAATGGTGGAATCCATGAAACACTGCAGAATAACAGAAAGGTCGGTGGGTTCGGGCTGTCCGGTTACAGGGGTAGTAACCGTTGTCACAGCATCAGTAAACATTACCGATGTGTGGCCTGCAGATAATGATTGAGTTATCTGTTGAGCAGCAGGACTTCCGATCATCATTGACGTATCTCCAATCGTTGTTGACAGGTAAAGTGGACCTGTAGAGTGCGGTGGTGTGAGAAGTGTATGTGTCCTAGAAAAATTTGAAAGTGTAGGGAGTGTGACAACTAGAATCATCGTGTTTGAAGGAGGGGTAGTGGCCCGGGGCGATATATCACTATATAATTCCTCAATTGCATCGTAGGGAGGCAGAGAGGTGGGTATAGTATCCCCTATTTGTGAAACTACTACCTTTTGGGAGGCAGCAAAGTGGCTAGGTGGGGCTTGTGCATGCGCAGTTGGGCTTGATGCTGCGTCTTCTACCCGAAAACTGAAAATATGTCTCTGCTCCTATGGGGTTAGCCCGGTGTATTTCTTCTAGGTCGGAACAACTGTCAAATAAGGCCATTTCTTCTGCAATGTTGCTGGCCGTTTGCACTCTTTGCGTAGGAATGGATGATGAGGAGGGGTTATTGTGACGTACCTTAGAGCGAGTCTCACTGATAGTCTGTCCTCCAGTGTTCTTTATCTGGTGAGACTCTTCTTTGTTTGTAGCCCTAGAAAGCCTCATAATGAGTCTGCCTTTCTGTACCGGGGCTTTCTTGGCTTTTCTTGAGTTGTCATTTGCGTCATCGTCGCCCTCATCGCCTTCATCGTTGTCGCTCTTCTCAGCCTTGCTCCCAGAGCCCTCATCGTCAGCGTCTTGTGTTGTGGCTACGCTCGGCGAATCACGGGAAGTCTCTTCAGCACGGGTATGGCCCTCAGCAGACGTAGTCTGATCATCATGGGGCCAACTTGCCACTGATCTTTGTGGCCGGTTTGAACTCTCAGGACCCTCATTATCTCTCGGTTGACTCCCTGGGGTAGGCTCAGGGGGGATTATCTGAGCCATATGGAGTATAATGTTGTTCTCTTCACAGTAGCGTCCGACAGATTGATCATTCTTGAGATGTTGGACGGATGGAATGTAGACGTTCTCCTTTGAAAGTCTCCGGTGGATTGTCGGTGTGGTCCGGGAGAGATATCGTACGATCAGGGAGAACCATCTCATGTAGGGCAGATGTTTGATTTTGTCCGTCTTCGTCCTCTTCCTGTCTAGCTCAAAAATTTCGTCCCATATCAACGAGACGTAGTCATAGTTCTTCATGAAAGCGATACCATGGAAGATGGTCAGAAGGTAGATGTTGCATTTGTCGAAGCCAGTGTGTGGCGATACAGCGCATGTTCAGAATTGCGAGCATTGTCCTCCACGGTCTTGGTAAGCATCCCGGTTTGACATCAGAAATGACCTTGATTGGTTGGGCATGGCCTAGCTTTATCATATCAGCCATCATTTCTGGTTCAATTGCCAGCTCATCATAATGGTCCTCTTCTGGGATTTGTAGAGCTCGGTGCAGCAGATCTTTGGTGATACTGATCTTAGTGTTCAAGATAGTGACGGTTAGTACATCATCTCTCTCGTTGTTGTTGCCGTCCATGACCTTGTTATGTGTTCCCCAAAATTGGTGGATATACACTTCAGGAACTCTTGCTTAGTCGCTTAAGGCCTTCCACAGTTTGTGGCCTTTCAAAATGGTGACAACAAGCTCATCTTGACATGAGAACACCTCCGGATCCAGCTTTGGGTTGTTCTCTTTGATCGGGTACCAGCTTGCCCTTGGGTAGATCTGACTGATTTTGGGAACATCTGCCATTTCGATCTGAAAATGATAAATAGATTAGAGCATTTGATCAAAAAGTTGCTAAGTTCACAACTTAAGTTTTTATTTGGGCCCTTCCTTTTTTTGGTTTTTTTTGGTTTGTTTTTGTTTTTTTTTGTTTTTATTTAAAATTTGGGTGTAAATAGACTTTGGTTAAGTGTTAGGTGATTCCTGGGCCGGGTCTTAGAAATTTTGGCCTAACTATGGATTTCACACATAAGCTTGAGTTGGGCTGTTAGGAATTGCGCATGAACTAGGTTTGGCGCATGGGCTTTTGTGAGAATCGTGCTTATGTTAAATAGTGCAGGTCAGTTTAGCGCATCAGTCCCAAATCGCGCATGAGGTTCTAAATCGCGCAGGGGACAATCGCGTCTGGTCCTAATCGCGCACCAGACTAAACCGCGCATAGCCTAAAATCGCGCAACAGGCTCAAACGCGCTTAGCCTGAAATAGCGCATCACGCTGAAATCGCTCACACCCTGAAATCGCGCATGGGTCGGAAATTGCGCATCGGTCCTCCTTTAGCCATGTTCGTCTTCTTCGCTGAGTCTTAACCTGTTTCGTATAGGAGTGATTGATAAATAATGCAAAGAAAATGGAAGAAAATGAAGTGTATAAACCTTGTGGAACACTGATGGTGATGAGCGAAACTTTAGGGAAGAAGGGGGGATGCGAGAAAGATTTTGTTCTTGGGGAGTTGGAAGGTCTGAAGCGCAAGAGAAGTGGGAAGGAGACATGCGAGATTTGGGCATTTAAGTAGCAAGGCCAGGGAGCAAAAAGGTAAACGGGCCAAGACTGATCAGTTTTCAATTTTTGCAATCGTTCCCCCTCAACACTTGCTTTCTTATGACAATGAATGATTTTAGAAACTCCTCCTCAATTTATGCACATTTTTTGAAAAAGCTCCCCCTCGATTTATGCATTGAAAAATTAACTTAAAAATGATGCATGAAAAAAAGAAAAATGAGATGCATGAGAAAAAAGAAAAAAAATGTGATGCAAAATAAAAATGCAAATTTTGAAAAAATGTTTAAAAGATAAAAATGAGATTACACGCGCGCACATAGTTCAGGGTTACTTAATTGTTCTGGTTCAGCATCCCCAGCTTAGAGATCAGGAAATTGAATCTCTTTTCATCCAGGGTCTTTATGAATATGTCAGCCAGTTGCAATTCTGTGGACACAAAGTACATGTCCATGGTGCCCTTCTCAACGTGATCCTTGATGAAATGATATCTGAGGTCAATATGCTTCGTCCGTGAGTGATGGGCAGGATTACACATGATGGCAATTGCACTTTGAGAGTCGCTATAGATCGGGATGTGTGAGAATGTGAACCCGTAATCTTTCAGTTGGGTCCTCATCCAAAGTATTTGTGAACAGCAACTAGCAGCCGCGACATGTTCTGCCTCAGCTGTAGAAGTGGACACACAATTCTGCTTTTTAGAGGACCAGCACACCAACTTTTCACCTAGAAATTGTGCACCGCTGGATGTACTTTTTCTGTCCAGTTTGCAACCCGCAAAATCAGCATCTGTGTATCCCACTAGGTCAAAACCTGATTCTTTGGGATACCACAGGCCCAGATTAGTTGTTCCTTTCAGATATCTCAGTATTCTCTTCACTGCATTCAGATGTGATTCCTTAGGATTTGCTTAGAATCGTGCACAGTGACAGGTTGCAAGGACAATGTCCGGTCTGCTAGATGTGAGGTACAGCAAGGAATCGATGATAGCCCGATAATTTGTAGCATCGACTAGTTTCCCGGAAGGGTCAGAGTCGAGCTTTTGTGAGGGAGGCATGGGGGTTTTCATCGTCGACTTGTTGTCCATTTTGAAGCGCTTGAGCATATCGTGGATGTATTTGGACTGGTTTATGAATATTCTGTCTGGCATTTGCTTGATCTGAAGCCCGAGAAAGAAGTTCAACTCTCCCATCATACTCGTTTCAAACTTGGTGCGCATCAGATTGCTGAAATTTTGACAGAAATTTGGATTTGACGAGGCAAAAATGATGTCGTCCACACAAATCTGTATCAACATGATGTCACCCTTGTGTCGCTTGATGAAGATAGTTGGGTAAATTTTTCCTTTTGAGAATCCTGATTCCACAAGAAAATTTGATAGTGCTTCGTATCAGGCCCTCGGTGCCTGTTTCAGTCCATACAGGGTTTTTCTCAGCTTATATACATGATTTGGGCGTTCAGGATCCACAAAGCCTTCTGGTTGTGCAACAAAAACTTCTTCTTTCAGCTCACCATTTAGAAGCATAGTCTGGACATCCATTTGATATATACGGTGAAGCTTTTGTGTGCGGCATATGCAAGGAACAAATTTATGGCCTCAATTCTCGCCACTGGTGCAAAGGTCTCGTCATAGTCAATCCCTTCTTGTTGGTTGTACCCCTTTGCCACCAGGCGGGCCTTGTTCCTTATTATCACACCGTCTTCATCTTTCTTGTTTTTGAAATTTGTGTACGGCCGCGGCACAAGGGTCCACACCTTCAATCTTTCAAATTGGTTCATCTCTTCTTGTATAACAACAATCCAGTCCGGATCAGCCAATGCTTTAGTCATCCTTGTAGGTTCTTTCTGACTCAGAAAACATGAGTATAAGCACTCATTGACTGATGCGGCCTTGGTACTGACTCCTTTTGATGGATCACCGATTATCAGCTCTGGCGGATGTGCTTTCGTCCACCTTCTCTCATGAGGAAGAGGTAGTGGAGTTATGATTGGTTGATCAGGGTCAGTATACTCATTGCTTTGTTGTGTCTCAGGAGTTTCTTGTGCTGTAGATTGCTCTGGTTGTTCATTTTGAGGAGTAGGAGGATCAGATGGGGTTAGTTCATGTGCATGCTCATCATCATTCTGAACAAGAGTATGTGATTCTTCTGTTGTGGGAGCAGGCAACAAGCAAGGTTGCGCATTTGTAGCAGTTGTAGCTAGTGATGCACGTGGCTGGTTGTAGAAGTGCTCAAATAGAGAGTCCAGTATCATGTGCCCATCCGATCTTCTCTGTCTTTCCTGTTCTCCTATTCCAGAAGATGAATGAGTCTTGTTTTCTTCAGAGATTGTTGGTTCAAATAGGAAGTGCTCAGAGGCCATGTCCGCCATTTCATAGAAGCTCACATTGATGCTCTCCATGACGGTTTTCTCTCTTTCAAGTACACTCTGTAGGCCTTTGAATTGGTAGAATACCCAATAAAGATTCCTTCATTCGCTTTTGGATCAAGCTTCCCCCTAGCATCCCTATCATTCATAATGTAGTATTTGCAACCGAATACACAGAAGAAGGCGATGTTTGGGAGTCGCTTGAACACTATCTCGTAGGGGGTCTTGTCAAATCTTTTGTGGATCATAGTCTTGTTCTGAGTGAAGCAAGCCGTGTTGATAGCCTCAGCCCACATGAAGTGAGGAAGCTTTGATTGTATCAACATGGTTCTGGTTGCTTCCACTAGGGTTCTGTTCCGTCTTTCTACTACACCATTCTGATGTGGTGTTTTAGCTGCAGAGAACTGTTGAGTAATTCCCTGAGCTTCGTAGAAATCAGCCAACTCTTTGTTCTTGAACTCCGTCCCATTGTCAGTTCTGGCTATTTTCACGTTCTATTGCAGGTAGTTCTGTATGGTACTGATGAATGTCATGATCAGATTTGGAGTTTCTTCCTTGGATCGCAAAAACTTGGTCCATGTGTAGCGTGAGTAGTCATCCACAATTACCAAAGTATATTTGCGTCCATTGATGCTTTGAACACGCATCGGACCACACAGATCCATATGAAGTAGCTCCAGGGGATGTGATGAGGAGGGAAATTGCTTTGATTTATGTGATGTGCTCCTCATCTTTCCCAAATGGCAAGCAGAGCAGTGATGATTGGGTGAGTTCTTCAGTACACGCATTCCTTTCACTAGCTTCTTGGAGGAGAGGGAATAGATCGCAGGTAGATTCAAGTGTGAGAGACGTCTGTGTCATAGATTGTTTTGCTCCTGAGATGTTTTGGACAAGAGACGGATGGATATGGGGGATCGGATTGTTTTAAGATCGATGGTGTAGAGATTGGTTTTCCTCTGACACCTTAATAATGGTTTCACGCCCATATCCATCACACAACATTGTTTGGCATGGAATCTCACCTCCATTCCATTGTCACAAAATTGGCCAATATTAAGCAAGTTGTGCTTTAGTCCTTACACAAATGACACATTTCTGATCGTGACGCTCTCACAAATGACATCTCCTATTCCGAGTATGGGTGATGATGCATTGTTCCCAAACCTCACATTTCCTCCAAACCGTTCAGAATAGTTGCTCAAGAGTTCTTTTTGTCCAGTCATGTGTGACGAGCAACCCGAATCAAGATGCCACACATGACTGACCTGCAAAACACATTAGTTTCGCTTAGGTACCCATCGGGAGATGGGTCCTTCCTTATTAACAGTGAACAGTTGTTTCAATTTCCTTTTAATTTGGGATCCAAGGCCGATTGTTTGAGAATCGTTTTTCAATTTTAATTGTTCAGCCTCAGCCTTGGGAACCCATATTTGTTTGGTCTTTGGAGATAGGGAGATTTCAGATATGTGATCTTTCAAAATTGGTTCCTGTGAGAGCCTTTTCAGATGTTTAGCTGAATTAACCTTGAGGGGATACTTTAAAAATGCAAGTTTGAATTTCCCCTCAACAGTTATTTTATCAGTCTTAGGTTTTTTCAATTTTGTTTGAACAATCACAGGATCAGATTCATTAACAGTGGAAGTGGACTCAAAACAACAACATTTCATTACCTTAACAAAATTCAGAGAAACACAGCTTGTACAACGATTGGTGACAGTTGTCATAGAAGGAGAAAACTTAGGGGCAGGTATACTATCATAACTAGTCGAGGGTTCACTAAGGAAGGTCATAGGAACTACGCATCTAGTATGATAAGTAGACGACTCACTAATGCTCAAACTAGACTTATTTTTTACATAAAATAGGGCACTCGATCGTTGATTCTTATTTCCTAATCTTGACTCTTCATTTCTCTTCCTCCTTCTTATTTTCTCTTCAATCCACTCGCCTCTTTTCTCGACTCTCTTCTTCACTTGGTTCCCTGTTGGAGAAGGAGACTCAGAGTGAGTGGGGGAAGTCTTACAACTATTGGTAGAGTTTTCAAAAGATTTTTCCGAGGAAGACGGGGAAGAGGTTTGAGAAACTGTGTGAGATTGAGAGGATGTTTTCAAAACTGACCTCTTTTAGAAGTTGTTCTCTTTCTTTTTCAAAAGCCTATTTTTCTTTATCAAAAGATTCCTTTAACTCAGCAAACTTTCTCACAAGAGGTGGGGTGTATGCTGGTTTGGCTACAAGTTCTGAGTTGGAAGGTTCCTCTCTTTCTTCCACAGTCTCCTTTTCGGGAGTATAGGTCAAGATTTCATCAGCAAGGGTCAAAAGGGGTTCTTTGGTTTTGTAACTTTTGTTTAACTCTATATAGTTAAAAGGGATCTCGACACCAGCCTTGGTCTTTCTCTTTTCATCCTCGGGGGCATTCGTTTCTTCAGCCCCAGTGAGGGCCATGAGTTTTGTCAATCCTAGTCTCATGTATTTAACATCATAGAGTTGAATACAGTTGACCCTTTTCGGGTTCTGAGGGTTGGTCAATCATAGGCCCTCCTTGGAGTTGTAGAAACGAGTGTCCTTAGGCTGGTTAAAGAAAATGGTCTAGTCTGTTTGATCTCTCTTAGCTAACAGGTCTTCAAGTTCTTTTATTTTGGTATAAAGAGCAGCCCTTTTTTCATAAAGAAAATTGTTGACACCAAATAGTTTGATTCTTTCTTTTTCAATGACCCTGAGTTTCTCTGTAAGTTCCTTTTCACTAACCCTCAGTCTTTTATTTTCAGTTGTGAGTTTAGTGATTGTTTTCTTTGAGTTGATTATCTTTATTTTTAAGCACACCGGCTTTTCGAGCAGTTTGATGTTGACATTATGAGTTTGTTCAAGTCTCTTTTCTAGCTCCTTAATTTTGATAATGTTTGGATCTATCTTAGAGCATGCTGATTTTAAGGAGTTAGAAGTACTTACCTCACACTCAGCATCTAGGTTCTCAGCACAAAGAGCAGTCAGTCTTCATTTTTCACCATTGGGGGCAGTCATCAATTCAGCAACAGAGGAGTTGGGCAAGTTTGCATCCTCATTAGCAGCAGTGGTCTTCTCTTCTTCATTTTCAACAATGGCCATCAGCACCATGTTCTCATCATCATCTGAATCATTCATGCAGTGATCTTTCTCACCCATGAGGGCGTTTTTCTCACTGCCTTCCTCCATTGCTAGCAGCATCTTTTTCTTGTTCAGGTTTATCATTTGCTTATAGTGCTCATCATCCTTTCTTCTCTTTGGCATCCTGCAATCCTTGATTAGATGTCCCGTTTTCCCGCAGTTGAAGCATTTGGGAGCATCCCCGACATTTGCACTCTCATGTGATTCAAAGGGATGTTCCTTTCTTTTTGTGCCGGTAGAGGATTTTCGGCGCATATTAGAGGATGTGTTCTTCTTTAGCATCTTGTTGTTAAACCTGGAAGTAAGAAGTGTTATCTGCTTTTGAAACTCACGCAGTTCATCATCATTATCAGTTTCATCCCAGAAATCGATGTCACTGTCAGCACTATCACTTTCTTCAGCTTTCATTTTATCATTCTTGGAGCCAGATTTGGAAGGTTTGTCAAACATGAGTGCAAGAGTATCGGCCAATTTGTCAACAGCATCCTTGCCTTTCTCAACCATCACAATTGTGTGAACATAGTCAGGAAAATCTTCAGCATATTGGTCAAGTGTGTTGTATACGGCATTGATGTCCATATCATCAAAGTCTTTTGTATGCCTGATCTGAGAGCATAGCCTTCTCCAATCCGGTCCAAGTGCCGACAGAAACCTCACATTCAGCTCCATGTTTGATTTGTGAACTCCAATCTTTCTCATTTCATTGATCAGTTGTAGGAACCTGAGATAGGTGTCTTCAAGAGATTCTCCTAGCTTTGCTTTGAATGAGTCATAGGCTGTCAATGTGCTTTCTTTCTTCGCTTTGACTCCTATTTCAGTTCCTTGCATAATTTTGAAGATTTCGTCCCACATCTCTTTTGCAGTTGACATGCTATCAATTTGCATGTAGATGACATTCGGGATAGCTTGGAGCAAATAGGTCTTTATGAGTAAGTCAGCATGGATTCTTGCTCGATCCTCATCATCGTATTCATCAACAGTTTTTGGTCGTAGTTCAACTTCAAGAGGTGGGTTGTTCTCATCATTTCTATCAATAGCTATCAACAATTGAGCAGGTCCATTGGTGATCGAGTCAAGTAATCCAGATGATTGGTCTTTGCTTTCAAGAAAGTTGAGGAACCTGTTCTTCCATACATTGTACTCTCCTCTTCTTAGGATTGGGGGTCTAGTGTCGTTTCCAATTGAAAGAGCATCCATCTTTTGGATCGGGCTGATCTGTTGATTGTTTAGGTTCTGTTTTAGTTTGTGAAGTCGTTCAAACATAAGGTTCATGTACTAGTGGTCTTAACGGAGAATGTCTCACGGAGATAATGTCACACGAAGAGAATGGCACATGAAGGAATTGAGAATGACGCACGAAGCTTTGTGAATGGCGCACGGAACCTTGTGAATGGCGCATGGAACCTTATGAATGGCGCACGGTGGTTTCGCGCTTAAGCAAATCGCTCGTCTCTTCTGTTTCGCTCACGAGAGATTTCACGCAGCTAAAAGGCGCATCACCTGAAATAGCGCACGGAGTGATTTAGCGAATGGCGCATGGGAGGATTTCAAGCCTATGTTTCACGCACAAACTCTATCGCGCAGGAAATAGATTCGCACGTGAAACTTATGCGAGATTTTCATCTTCCTCACAGAGATGCGTTATTCGCAAAATCGCTCTTCTCATGTTACACTTGTTCTTCGATGATCTAGATGCTGAAAATGCAGGGGATGATAGCTATCAATCACAGAAGTATAACCCTGTAAAGATTTTCCTGCAAAAACATCAAATAAGAATAATCTCCAAAACGCTCTTTAGAAGAAAAACATTGAAGCAGTATCGCGCAGGCCACTTTCCATCGTCTTCAATCGTTCGATCAGTCCGACTCTGATACCAAATGTCGGTCCATGTTATCTCTACTCTATATTCTATAGAATGATATATGAGGATGGAGCTCTAAATGATATAGAGGAAGCTTTCCATTAAAGAAGGTTTTTACAGAATGATGAGTAAGAAACTTAGCGTACAAAAACCTTTTCACGCAAATAGCTCTGCGGCTGAATATCTAGGAAAGCTCTTTCTACGCATTCTACAAAGGGCATATATATATAGCCTTGTAGAATGGTAGGTCAGCTTATGATTGGGCTCCTATAAAGAGGAGGTCCATTCATATTTTGGCATGCAAGCCATTGCCATTTAAGGCCTATTTGATGTCTAATTAAATCTACTAAAAGACTTAATAAAATACATGGATCACAATCATAAAATATCTCTAACATACTTGGTATCGATTTTGTTAGTGCGTTCTCGAGGGAGACGACTTGTTTTGTGAGTTGTGTAAATCTCATGGCTAAAACACTTGGTGTTTAAGGTGTAACCACCGCTTTGTTGCTTACTCCTGGGCACTTGGTGCCATGGGCTGTCGTGAGGTGGTTCAAGGTCGTCTATGCGGAAGTATAATATCAAGGAAACAAATTTCTCATTCATTTGCAAAAAGGGCCTTGAGTCGGGGACTCAGTGCCTATCAGTGTGCGATGGCCGAGGGCTTGGCGACTCGTGCATGGTCTCAATGATAGAAATTTACCAAGTGATGTACATTCCAATGCCTAGGGATTTCGGTCCCATTTGATTTTTTTAGCTTATAGGTTCCCGGTTTGATGATGGTCGTCATGATGTAGGGCTCTTCGAACTTATGTGCCAATTTCTCGCATTCGGTTGGTTAACTCGCTTCTCTTCTTCGGATAACGTAGTGTAACACCCACCCCGCCCGGTCTGGCTGGTTCAGGATGGATGCTACAATCGTTTATCTTTTAATAAATATATATATGTATAGCTACTTTAGAAAATATTTCTCATAGAAAAATAATAATAAAATTGATATTATTTTGGTTCAATGATAGTCTGAAAATAAAAGAAAATTGACCAAATATATAACAACTTAAATTAAAACTCTGGTTATTACATTAGCATACTGTTGAGGTTATGTCCCGCAGATCCGAAAGCCCAACACGAACTTTGGATATATCAGGAATGGATCAGAATCAAAGTGTATAACAAAATATAAAATATGAATCAACGAATGCTCAAAAGCCCACTTGTATTAATTAACCTATTTGATTACAAGGAAACTTCCCGATCGGTACGTCGGAACTGTGCTTTAATACAAGAAACGAGAGTAATAATGCTATTCTAGAGCTTGAGTATCAAAATGCTAACCCTTACAATGATATTAAACCTTCTATTTATACTAATGGAGAGCATGGGCTGTTCTATGCTGATTGGCCGTTATTCCACCGACTTGATCACTCATGCTTCCACTTGCTGATGTCACAATCTGGCATTAAATGCACCTGGCCACTTGCTGGTTGTCCGTTGCTCGAACGGGATGCTGGACCATGCGGAAGACGCTGTCAAATTGGCCCAAGTATGATGTATGATCCGAACTCCGTTCGGTATTTCTGCTTTCTGGGCCGACCTCTACTTGGACCGAACCTCGTTCGGTATGGATTCTTCACTGGGCCTACTCATCATAGGGTAGTGGACTCGTTGTTTGGGCTGGATATCCTGGGCCTTTTTAATCCTGGTATTGGGCCTCCGGGTCAATATCCTAACATAAGTCCCCCACTTCCGATGTCTCGAATGACAGTGAGTGCATTAGGAAGTATAAACACCAATGTTGCAACTGCCGAATGGCGATCGGGATACAGAAGTGGTCAGTTCCCCATACTGTGATTTGACGGCTGTCGTTTTAGTTTCCCCATATTCGTCATGATTGTTGATCTTTGCTCTTCCATGTGACATGTATTATTTCAAATAATCTCAGTGACGTGTCTCCATTTGATTGGTCTTTGATACGGCGCCTGTAAGGCTATAAATTAGCCTTTAACTTCTCAAATCCGGGTTTCGAATTTTCAATCTTATTCGTGCTTTTACTCTGCCTCTTCTTCTCAAATCTTTCAAGTTTTTCGTGCCCAGGTACTTCTCCTTCCTTTGAATCTTTCTCTCCTTTGGTTCGATCGTTATGAATTCTCAACGGTGTTCCGATTCGGAAATGGCTTCCCAAGGGGAAGACCGTGATGTGGAGATTATCACCGTTCCTTTTGATGAGGGCTCCAAGGTGGCGACGGCGGAGATTAGGGCGAAGACGGATGATTCCTCTTGCAGTTCTTCTTCCTCCAGTGAAGATTCCGATGACACCAAGTGTGAAGATGAGCTGACTTCCATGGCGGCCGGACGTCCCAACGATTTCCCCCGTCATACGCTGACCTAAAATTGATTAGGGAGAGGCGGCAAAAACTAACCTCCCATAATAGGGCCGAAATTCCGGCCCTAATCCCAGATCCAGTGAACTTCCGATTGCGAGTTGGGCTTCACCCAATGCGCCATACCCCTGGGATGGTTGTAGTCCATTTTGATTCAATTAGGGCCGGGCTTAGGTTTCCGCTACATTCTTTTTTCGTTTCATTTTTTAATTTCTACGAAATTGTACCGATCCAAATCATGCCGAACTCCTACCGGGCAATGGCGGGCTTTATTTGCCGTTGTAAAGATGCCGGTGCCTGACCGACCCTAGATTTATTTCACCATTTTTTTAAGGTAGCCCCTCAACAAACACACGACTATTTGGCCACTAGTACCCGAACGGGACATATCCTGTTTAAGGGCAATCCGACTTCAATCAAGGGGTGGAAAGATCGGTTCTTCTTTGTGTCTGTCCCGGACGGCTCGATTCCCCGCAAATGGAATGCCTTCCCCGCAAATCTCCTGATCGAGTCCTTACTGAGGAAATTCACAAGGATCTGCTCGCTGTGGAGAAAGACAAATGCGTAGATATCATGAGTTACCTGACTCCCGATCGGCTAATCGAAGCCGGGATATGTACTGCCCGTTCTCTTGGGTTTACTTGTTTTGAGAAATCAAGTGCCATGGTCCAGGCGGTCCTTCCCGTGCGAGAAACGTTCTCTTCTTTTTTGTTTCCCACGTGCTAAGGTCCGCTCGGTACTAACATTTTCCTTTGTTATTTTTTAGCTCTCAATCCAGACGCACATATGGACAATAGTAGAGTTCTTGTAGCTGGTGGGGTCAGCAAACGGAAGAAAGCCAGGAAGAACCCCCAACCCACTCCTTCCACTATTACCGCTCAGGATGCCGGGTCTTCTCAACCCGTTTTAGAGCCACAACCACTGCAACAGGTCCATCAGGACCAATTTGATGCCATGATGGTCGACGATCGGTTCGGTTCTGATCAGATGCATCAATTCCCTGAGCACTTTCAGGCTGGCCCCTGAGGTGACGATCGGTTCGGTTCTGCTTTGGTGAAGTTCGAAGAGAGCGCTCCCCGTATCCCGGATGGCCCAACTGAGGTGAAGGTTGATCTGTCCGCCGTCCGGGAAGCATTCAAAGGGTCTGAGGAGTTTGCTGCCCTGAAGAAAGATTATGCGCAGCAGGAACTCCCGACCACCTTCGGTGCTTATCACGAACGATTCTCCACGGGTGATGCCCGCCGCAACGAGGGGGTTAAACTGCTCGACCAGGATCCAAGGGGCAAAAAATTCAATGACTCCCTGGCCCGATCTCTTTATATTATGGGCTGCCAGCATATCATGGCCCCCTTTGTTGCAAAACTGCAAGAAATGCTCGGGAGGCCGGTCGAGCTATCTGATCTTCCCCAGGCGCCCATCGTTGAAGCCCAATATGAGAAATATCAACGGGACTTGCAACGGGCTGCTGATCGTGAAGCGGGGAGAGAGCCTGATCCCCTCACTGATTCAGACGAGGAGGAAGGTGATGAAGAAGACACTAGGGAGGGCCAGTAGATTTGGAGTTTTGTTTCTTATCAATTGTAATCCCTTCCCCCCTTCTCCTTTTTTGAAATCCATTATTGTATTTTCCGGCCGATAGAGCCGATGAATACACATCTTTTTGGCACAAAGCTTTTCATATTGCCTTTCTTGATTTATTGCTTACCATTCGGGATTCGGTACATTTTTTAGGACTTAGCAGTTTTTTCTGGCCTCAGATGGGTACAACAATTTACCAGTATTTGGCCTTCCTCTTGTATCGATAGCCATTCGGGCTTCAGATAATTTTGTAGGACTTAGTCGTTTTTTGTGGCCTCAGATGGTTCCGACAATTTACCAGGATTTGGTTTTCCTCTTGTATCGATAGCCATTCGGGCTTCAGATAATTTTGTAAGACTTAGTCGTTTAGTGAATCTGTTGTTTATGATATCCTCATCTATCCCACATAACTGTAAATACAAATCATGTTCAGTTTATCTTGTTGCCCTTATCTTTTGATTTCGTCCGAATCCCGAATTTTCCCCATCCTGCCGATCTTTATCTGTTGTTCTTCAAATATCTGTTGGTTCGGGGTCTCCAAGGATATTTGCTTCAAATTTATGGTTTATGCCGACCTTGGTTCGGGATGTCTCTCAGTATGCTCATCTTCATGAATTGCCCATTTAACCGTTTGGGGAACGTGCTAAAATATCATAAATGTACCATAATTTCGTACAACCATATTTCACCACATGTCATTCATGGGTTAGGGTCTTGGGTGGCATCTTTGCTTATAAGTAGAGGTGCTTCTCTTCCATTTCTTCTGTTTCTTCCTTAATTTTTCTCTCGCGTATCTCTAAGCTTTCTCTCTAGAATTCTCAGGATTCCTCAAGTGGTTTTATGTATTTTCCTTCTAGCTCAGAAATTGAGGAAATGCCGCTGATTCGTGTGGGAAAAACTTCTGCTGTGAACAAGGCCAAGGCTTTTCTTCCCAAGTACCTAATTCCACCAATCCTCTCATAGGAAAAGATGCCGAACAGCCTCGTGATGACGGATGCCTTTCGGGGGACGATGTACAGATCTATAACAAGGGGATGCCCGATCGGCCACCCTGCATTGTCCTGCACTTCAACCGTATTCGCAAACAGAAACAACGTCTTCCTGAAGATGCCGAACGGCAACTTTGCCAACTATTGCCTCCGCCTAGAGAATTTTATGCTGGATTTATCAGACATCTGATGAGGCACCGACCGGGGCACGTGCTAGTGCATCTTGATGCATTGATTGCCGGGATTCGCTTCCCTCTTCATCCATTTGTTGTGGAGTTCCTGCGTTGGGTCTCCGTGCTTCCCGCTCAGTTCGTATCCAGCACCTACCGCATTCTGACTGGCTTTATAATCCGATGCCAGGAACTGAGGATCGCTCCAAGTGTTGATTTATTCCTACACCATTACTGCTATCAGCCTTATTGGACGGATGGGTACCTGAAGCTGGTAGCCCGAGCTGATCGTCAGTTGTTTACAGATAATCCTACTCCGTCGGCTTACTGGGAGGAGCGATTTCTATTCGTTCGTATAGGCGATTCTCTCCCATTTCTTGATCGGTGGAACGCTTACCCCGTTCGAGATTCTCAGCCCAGAATAGATGTCGTTCTGCGCTCTCAAGCCGAGTCTCTGCGTATGGGAGGAACTTGGAGTCTTCGGGGTTTTATTACCCCTTCAAATATGCTCTCTGCTGGGATTGGTAAGTGTAACGGGGTTTTAACGCGATCGTTCTCTTTTTAATTTAGTTTCTTATCTCTTATTCCTTTTGTTGTATGTGTGATATCCCATATACCCGTTCAGCATTCCATATCTGCCGCTACTCTGACAGCTTCCTCTGGTAAAGGCAAGGAGAAGGTGATTGCTGATCATGCCTCTTCTGAGCAAACCCGGAAGAAACGTAGAGGGAATGACGGCAGCATACTGATCCCGGTCGATCATGTGGTTGATTTGACTGGCCTGGAGGCTGAGCCAAAAAGATCCGTGCCTGCCAAAACGAAAACTCCAGTTCTTTCTGACATGCCAGCCGACGATCGGATGTTCGTTGAGTTTTCAAACATGGGGCCTAGAGCAGAAGGAAGGTACCTGTTCGGGCTAATGCCATCATCCATGTGGTGCAGTACTTCCCTGAAGGTTCCCCCTAGCTTCACAAACCTAACTCACTGGTCTGATCTACTTGAGGCAAGTCATCAAGAGGCACTTAAGGTACACTTCGTTTTGATTCATACTTTCCTACTTTTTATTTGTTCATCTCATCTGACTTCGTTTGCCACTCGTCTTCAGGCCGGTGTATATTATCACAAGGCTTTCCTGGCGGACGAAAAGGAAATGAAACTCCTGGCCAGCGATCGGAACGATAGCCAGGTCCTCCTTTCCGCCGCTCGGAAATTAGCTGCAGATCTGCAAGAACGCGCCAATGAAGGCGAGAAGGCGAAGGCTGCTCTGGCTGCGATGCAAGAGAGGACCCGACGTCGCGATCGGGAAATTAAAGAACTCCGGGCCTAGGTGCGGGCTACTGAATCTGCCGGGGTAAAATTTGATAAGGTCAATGGTGACAATCTTCCTGAGCCTTATACTGCCAACACTTCCCAGATTGGCAATCAAACAATAGTTGACTACCAACGGGGTAAAGGGCTGAACGTCGCCCTGGAGAATATAGCTCGGCAATTCCTGGGACCTCATCTTGGCCAATTTTTGCGTGAAAGCGAAGATCCCGTTAAGGCAGGCATCGATCTCCTAGATAGCACGCCCAAAGGGAAATCTTTTCTAGATGTCCTGACCGAGAAGACTGTGAAATAAAGTCAGGATCTTCTTTTGGACAGGAACCTTGATCTGATCCTGGAGCATTTCCCTAAGCCATTCGATCCTGATGAGTTGGGATTTGATGATTTGTTCGGGAATACCTATGATTGGGTTATGGAGAAGAGAAAAGAAGCAGTGCCTGATGATGCAGCGCAGGCAGGGAGCTCCCAACCTTTATCTTCCCCGAACGGTGATCCTTCAGCAGCGTAGCCTTGTACATTTATTTTTCGCCTTTTCTTCTTTTTCTTTTGTATCTTCCGGTTAGTAGTGCTGAAGAATAAACTGGATATTTTCCTTTAACCGTGTTGAAGTA
This sequence comes from Cuscuta europaea, assembly GCA_945859875.1. Taxonomy (NCBI): domain Eukaryota; kingdom Viridiplantae; phylum Streptophyta; class Magnoliopsida; order Solanales; family Convolvulaceae; genus Cuscuta; species Cuscuta europaea. The sequence continues at coordinate 9,158,806 of CAMAPE010000018.1, forward strand.
TTGCTCTTCTGTTTTTTTTTGTTTTTTTTTTCATTTCTCTCGTTCATAATAATTTCTGACATTGTTTCCAAGCCGTTTTGATCCCTCCGCTTGGTCGTAAGGCCAGGGTCAAATTCTTTTAGCTGAAATAATGTCTTCCTCCAAACCGTTAAGACGTTCGTCATTCGGTCATCTCTCTGAAAGTTCCGATTCTCCGGACGACAATCCATGTTACCGAACGTCGCTCGCTTTGACAATACTTGTTCTGACACCATTCCTAAGCCGTTTTGATCCCTTTATCGTTCGTGATCCACGGGGTCAAAAAACTTTTAGCTGAGGTGAATCCCTCCAAGCCGTTTTGATCGTGATCACATGGTCAAATTTTTAGCTGAGATGGCGGCTCCCTCCAAACCGTTACCCCGTTCGTCATTCGGTCATCCGGAATGATCCCACGTGTTAACAAGCTGAGGTGAGATTCTCTCTCTTCCGAACCCATAATTCTGATGCATTCCGAACAATCCTCTCTAGTTCGTATCATCCATATTAGGGGTCTGAGGTAACCCTTTTCAAACTGTAAGCAAGGTCACCGGATCGGGTTATTCCTTACTTATAGCTAAAAGGGTGACTTGCTTCCAAATCAAGTTAATGACTGAGGTGAGATTTTTCAAAACCATAGTTCCGATTCCCCGGATGACAATCCGTACCTTATCCGAACGTCGCTCGGTTCGTCCATACTTATAGTCTTGACACCATCTCCAAGCCATTTTGATCCCTTTGTCCGGTCGTAATTACAGGGTCAAATTCTGTTAGCTGAGTTTATGGCTCAGCTCCCTCCAAACTGTTAACTCGTTCCTCATTCGGTCATCCGGAATGATTCTGCGTGTTAAAAGCTGAGGTAAGATTCCCTGACATCAAACTCCAAGCCGTTTTGATCCCTTTAACAGCTCGTAATTACAAGGTCAAATTCTGTTAGCTGAGATAATGGCTCCCTCCAAACTGTTAACATGTTCCTCATTCGGTTGTCCGGAACGATTTCCATGTTAACCGCTGAGATGAGACTCTCTGAGCGTCAAACTCCAAGCCGTTTTGATCCCTTTATCCGTTCGTAAGTCTAGGGTCAAATTCTTTTAGCTGAGAATGATGGCCCTCTCCAAACTATTAATCCGTTCGTCGTTCGGTCCTCAAGAATGACCACAAATCAAAGTTGAGATGAGCGCTTTCTGGAAGTTATGTCTCCCTCTATATATTTTTTTTCTAGAGGTGGCAACAACCGTTTTTATTGATAAAACTTTCTTAAATGTTCCGTATTCCATGTGCCTGCCGGTCGACCTTCGGTACATTGTAGGCCAAACGTTCCTGAAGCATACTTCTTGCATATTTGATACGAGCCTTCCCAATTTTGTGCCATTTTTCCGCCTTCGAGAGGTTTACTTTTTTCTCGCTTCCTTAGCACCAGGTCCCCTACTTCGATTGAACGAATTTTAACTTGTTTGTCAAAGTATCTTCTCGTGGCCCTGTGATATTCTTCCATTCGTGCAGCTGCTAGATCTCTTCTTTCTTCTATGAAGTGTAATTCGGCCCGTAGGTTGTCCTCATTCCGCTCTGGGCTATAATACACCGTTCGGTGTGTAGGAACTAGGACCTCTGTTGGTACTTTGGCCTGGAAGCCATAAGCAAGGGCAAATGGAGTTTCTCCTGTGGCCGTTCGGGTGTGGTCCTGTAAGTCCATAGGATATAATTTAACTGATCCGACCATGATGAGGAGTATTTTTCCAGCTTCTTTTGCAAGCCGTCCATGATGGTACGGTTCATATTCTCTACTTGGCCATTCGCCTGGGGGCAGGCCACGGATGCTCTGGAATGCTTGATTCCCCATTTGATAAGGTAGTTCTCAGAATTCTGGCTCACGAACTGCCTTCCATTATCTGTTATAATCTGTTCGGGGAGTCCGAAACGGCAAATGATATTCTTCCAGACAAACTTTTAACATTTGACATCTGTGATGCTAGCCAGTGGCTCGGCCTCCACCCATTTGGTGAAATAATCTATCCCAACAATGATGTACTTGTTGTTCCCAGGGGCAGTAGGTAGGGGACCTAGCAGGTCGATCCCCCACCTAGCGAATGGGAGGGCCACCGTCATTGGAGTGTAGAAGGTGGCTGGCCGTCCGGGGACCAGCGCGTATAGCTGGCACACCTTAGACTTTCTAGTATGCGCAAAGCAGTCTTGTTGGATGGTTGGCCAATAATACCCTTGCAGGATGATTTTTCTGGCCAGTGTCTTGGGCCCTTGGTGGCTTGAGCAGATGCCTTCATTAATTTCTTCCATTACCGCCGCCGCTAGATCGGGTGGAAGGCATTTCAAATATGGCCCCCCAAACGTCTTTTTGTACAACTGTCCGTCCAGTAGCTCGAACATGGAAGCCCTCCTCTGAATGCACTTATCTGATAAGCGGGATTTTTATCCTGTGGGAGGGTTTCGTCTTTTAGGTAGTTGGTCATACCTATGACCCAACTGGGGATGGCATAAGATATGGCCTCGATCTGGAGCACCATGATTGCTGGGGCTACCAAGGTTTCCTGATGGGCAAACCGTTGGATATGAGCTGGAATCTCCTGTGCCCGATCGTCGAGCGCTGCATTTTCCAATTTGGATAAGATGTCTGCTTCGGTATTTTCTATTCTGGATATTTGGTCGAGCACCACCTGTTCAAATTTGTTTATCTGCTCCTCGACTAGCTCTTTGTAAGCCTTCATTCTTTCCTCTTTAGCCTCAGCTGTGCCATTTACCTGGTTGACCACCAATTGACTATCCGACTGGACTTTTAACCGATCGGCGCCCAGGGTCTTCGCATATTTTAAACCTGCAATAAGGGCCTCATACTCGGCCTCATTGTTAGTTACTTTGAAGTCAAAATGAATGGAGTAATATGCTTTGAACCCTTCGGGCGATGTGATCACAGCTCCGGCTCCACAACCCTTGGCACTAGATGCACCATCCACATACATCTCCCACCAATTATCCAGCACATTGTTCTCTGAATCTATTTCCGAAGGCCGAACGGTACATTCTGCAATGAAATCCGCCAAGGTCGGCCCTTTGATAGTAGGTCGAGGCCTGAAATCCACCTCATATTGCCCAATCAGGAGACTCCACTTTGTAATGCGCCCACTTGCCATTGGGTTTCTCAAGATGGTGGCGAGTGGCTGAGTAGTATACACAGTACCCGGATGGGTCTGGAAATATGGTGCCAGACGTTTAATAGCAGCTATCAGGGCCAGTACTGTTTTCTCCAGTAGGGTGTACCTGGTTTCCGGCCCGTTCAAAGCCTTGCTCACAAAATAGACCGGCCGCTGGATGCCATCCTCTTCTTTCAATAATACCGTGCTCATGGCCAGGTCAGCTACAACAAGGTACATATACAGGTGTTCCCCTGGATCGGGTTTTGTCAAGACCAGGGGAGAAGATAGGTATGCCTTGAAATCTTCAAAGGCCGTTTGAAATTCGGCGTTCCATTCAAAGGGGTTGGCTTTTTTCATGATCTCGAAGAATGGAATAACTCGATCGACTAGCTTGGATAGGAATCTGCTCAGAGCTGCTAACCGACCAGTCAATCTCTGCACCTCCTTGAGGTTTCTAGAGGCTTCCATATCCACAATTGCCTTTACCTTCTCAAGATTAGGCTCAATCCCCTTCTCGCTCATCATGTATCCCAAAAACTTATCCCCTCTCACAGCAAAGGCACATTTTTGGGGATTCAGCCTCATGTTTGCTTTCTGCATTATCCCGAACACCTTTTCTATGTCTATGATATGATTCTCCTTCTTCCGGCTCTTGATCAGGATTTCATCAACATAAGCCTCCATTGTGACTCCCAACACCTCTTTGAAGAGCATCCCGACCATCCTTTGAAAAGTAGCCATTGCGTTCTTTAACCCGAATGGCATGACAATATAGCAAAACACACCATCCGAAGTAACGAACGCTGTTTTCTCTGCATCGTCTGGGTGCATGAAAATCTGATGATATCCCCGGAATGCATCCATGAAGCTCAACCATTCACACCCGTCCGTTTCATCCACTAACAGATCGATCCTCGGCACCGGATAAGGGTCCATGGGACAAGCTTTATTCAGATCCGAGTAATCCACGCACATCCTCCAAGTCGATTGTTTTGGGGCTAGGACCACATTGGATAGCCATTCGACATGGATTACCGGACGGATGTGTTTTATTCTCAGCAAGGTGGCCACTTCCTGCTTTGTGAAATCCCGTCGTTCGGTAGCTTGGTATCGTTTCTTTTGTTGGACCGGTTTTGCGTCAGGCCGAACGACAAGCTTGTGACAGATTATTTCTGGGTCAATGCCCGGCATATCTTCCGGCCCTCGGGCGAATAATACCTGAAACTTTTTTAGGAAGGCAATCACACCATCCCGAATGTCAGCCTCCAGATCCACCCCAATAGCTACATTTCGGTTCGGGGGAGAATCCAGGTCAATTTGCTCGAGGAGAGTGGCAGGTTCTGGATGCGCCTCGAACTCCATTCGGTGGGTCTCCACGTCAATACTATTAACCCGCATTGCACGGGTATTCATATTCTTCAGGGCCTCTCGGTAGCACGTTCGGGCTGTCGCCGGATCAGTTCTGGCCACCCCAACCCCAGTGTCCGTGGGGAATTTAATGCACGAGTGGCGGACAGAGGCTATTGCCTCCAGATCTTCCAATCCCGGTCAGCCCAAGATGGCGTTATGGGCACATTTTATGTCCACCACAACGAACGTCATTCGGACTGATGCCTTGTGCGTTTCGTCCCCAATTTCAACTAACAATTGAACGGTCCCCTCAGCCTCAATACAGTTACCGGTGAAGCTTGCCAGTGGGGTTCTTAGGTGGGTCAGTTGACTTCTCTGTAGGCCCATTTTCTCGAACGATTGTAAATACAATACGTTCACACTGCTCCCCGTATCGATCAGTACCCGGTGAATCAAAGCATTGTCAATGCACATGCTCACCACCAATTCATCCCTGTACGGACTTGGCGAGTTAGGTAAATTAGCCGGCCCAAATGTGATTGGGTCCGTCCTTCCTTTCTTCTGGGGGGAGTGGAGATGGATCCTACATAAAGACTTCGCTCGAACCTTTTCCGTTCGGCGTTCGAATCCCCTGTTTCCCCGCCCCCAAATATAACTTTGACCTCCATTCGAGGTTTCTTTCCGGGGCCTCCCGAACCCTCTGATTCATCTCTTGGAGGAATACATACGTCATTCTGGGGTTGGGCATCACGTTGGGCATCCCGTCGCCAGCTGTTGGGTCTCCTGACCGGCTTTAAAGTGCCTACCGCATTCGGGTCTTTACTTACGTACTTGCCCAGATGACCCCGCCGGATTAAGTCCTCAATGGCCGTTTGTAGTGCCCTACAAGCATTGGTGGCGTGACCTTTCCTGTTATGATATTTACAAAAAGCAGATTCACCTGCTCCCATATAATTTGAAGAATCAGTCGGAAGGGGAATGTTGTCCTTCTCATTCTGATAAATGGTTGTCACGGACAGGACCAGGGGAGTAAATCACCCTTGCTTAGAAGGGAGAGCGGCCGCTGGGTTAGGACCCAGCCAATCGGCCATCTTGATTGGGGCAGAAGGCGCAGCGACCTTGTCCCTGATCATAATCTCTTCCTCGAGGGCAGCATGCTTGCGGGCTTTGTCTAACACCTCGGCATACGCCGTACCCGGATTCTTCTTCAAATCCTTGTATAATTCTCCCGTTCGGAGAGTGTTAGTGAATAGGGTGACGGCGGTGTCATCCGTCATGTTTCCGACCGTTAGAGTTTTATCCCTCCATCTTTTCAAGAATTGATTGAGGGTCTCCTTGGAGTTCTGCTTTACGCTAGTCAGGTAGCTAAAATGCCGCTTTGGGTTGGCACTGGAGGCAAATTGGGCCAAGAACAACGTTGATAGTTCGGCAAAGCTGCCGATCGACTCAGGTTGCAGGGTCCCGAACCATTCTTGAGCGGGTCCTCTGAGCGTACAGAAGAACAATCGGCAGATGGCAGCCTCGGGCGCTCCTAGTAGCATGAGTCCTCCTTGATAACTCCTTACATGGACCTGGGGATCGCCCACCCCATCATATATCTGACCGGTCGGTGGTTTGGCACCCCCCTGGATATCCGCATACATAATTTCCCGGGTGAAAGGGGAAGTGATCCCGAGCTGGATCGGAGCAGATTGTACGAGTGCCCTATTCTTCTCATCTCTCATTCCATTCATTTGCCTCCTCATTTCGGCCATTTCTTCCACGTGGGCCGTCAAAGGGGGCGGTGGTGGAGTCCTCAAATCTGCATACTCCCGATCCCAGTGCCTCTGCGTGGCCCTAGTAGAATTCCGTTCGTCGTGCTGGAAATGACGGCCAATAGGAGTAGGTCCCCTGGCTTGTGATCTGATCGGGGTCTGGTCACTGGGAACACTATGCCCTGCTATTTGAGCGCCACGTCGATTATCCCGATGAGCCCGTGAGTGGGATGACGCCGTGGTTGTTTTTGTGTGGGGAGTCTCCCCTGTGAAATTGGATCCTCCTTCTTCCTCGTTTGCCATGTGCTGCATGACCTGGGCCTTATCTCGCATGGCTTGAGGATTCCTCCTTAGGGCTTCAGGAATGACAAAGTCCCCACCATAATGAGGATATGATCCTCAACTGGATTGTCCCCGAGGGGTTTGGTTTCTCGGAGTTTGACTCCTTCCGTGATGGCGCGAACTTTCATTTGTGTGATAGGAACTGATTCTGACCATTTTTAAAAATAGTTGTTTTGGATAATTGATGTGAAACTTTTTGAACAGTTTCCCACAGACGGCGCCAATGTTGAGGTTAAGTCCCGCAGATCCGAAAGCCCAACACGAACTTTGAATATATCAGGAATGGATCAGAATCAAAGTGTATAACAAAATATAAAAGATGAATCAACGAATGCTCAAAAGCCCACTTGTATTAATTAACCTATTTGATTACAAGGAAACTTCCCGATCGGTACGTCGGAACTGTGCTTTAATACAAGAAACGAGAGTAATAATGCTATTCTAGAGCTTGAGTATCAAAATGCTAACCCTTACAATGATATTAAACCTTCTATTTATACTAATGGAGAGCATGGGCTGTTCTATGCTGATTGGCCGTTATTCCACCGACTTGATCACTCATGCTTCCACTTGCTGATGTCACAATCTGGCATTAAATGCACCTGGCCACTTGCTGGTTGTCCGTTGCTCGAACGGGATGCTGGACCATGCGGAAGACGCTGTCAAATTGGCCCAAGTATGATGTATGATCCGAACTCCGTTCGGTATTTCTGCTTTCTGGGCCGACCTCTACTTGGACCGAACCTCGTTCGGTATGGATTCTTCACTGGGCCTACTCATCATAGGGTAGTGGACTCGTTGTTTGGGCTGGATATCCTGGGCCTTTTTAATCCGGGTATTGGGCCTCCGGGTCAATATCCCAACACATACTTAATTTTAAAATGGTGTTGGTTGTACCAACTTATTTAAAATATGATAGTAAATGAAACATGTGAAATGCACTCTTATCCAGATGTCTCATTGTCTCGGGGCTCCAACTTGCTTCTCATATTCACCTACGTACGTGTAGAAAAACTACACGCTCAACAATGAATTGCTAAGTGATACTATAATATAAGATGTGATTATATTTGCTACTCAAATAAATGACAAAGTAACATTAATATCATTATAATACATTTACATAATTAAAACATCTGAGCAAAACATATGACACATTATCATCATAGAAATCAAATTTAACTTAATACTATTATTTCACATAATATAATTATAAATTTATCACTTAGAAACATGTAACATAAATCTTGAGAATTTGTCAAAAGTTCATATTCAAAAATGCCTATAAAGATTTTATATAATCTTTATCCCACTTTTTACTTTAATTCAGATCCATTCAAAATGTGTGCATCTTTTCCAAAAGAGATTAAGGTAATTTAGTTTCACATAGAAATAATAATAGAGCAGAAACATATATCCTTTAGGGAAATAATCATATCTAGTTCTTGTTCAAATTCATAATCGAAGGATCCAATTTTCTGAATACTTAATTCTTTATTCATTTTGTTTCAGCCTTTACTCATAGGATCAGACTCTAGCTAAGGGTACAGATAAAGTAATTTCGAACAAAGTTCTAGTTACTTTACCCAACAGAAAACAAATATCTTCAAATCACAAGGATCATCCGATAACAGAGCGGAGTTCAGATTCAGAGATTCAGAGAACCCTGGTTTGGGCCGTATGCTAGCACACTAGAGGAGTCGTAGTCGATAAAACCGACTCGTGCGTACCCAAAACTTTAAAGAGAGGTACCCAAAAACTATCATCATCTAAATCTTTGAGTAAGGCTCTTTTCAAAAATATTTCATAAACTCATATGTTATTGAAAAATATAATGATCACAATATATAAGGAAGAGTAAAAGATGAAGAAGAGCTATTCTTTTTAAGAGCTAACCATGCGTCAACTGGAGCACAAGGTTCAGTTTCTCATCTCGAACCCGATCTGTCTATTCTTAGTCTACCGGTAAGTGAGATAATAAGCCTGCAAAATGAGATGGAAGAGCACCTTAGAGTGCTAAACCTCTTTCATTTTTTGGAAGAAAGAAAGGCTCGTTGAAATTGATGTCTAATACTACCTCCGTTCTTAAATAAATGCAACACTTTGACTTTTACGCTATTCACATGTTCTACTTTGACTTCGTTTTATTTATTAATGTAATAATATTATTTTATGAAAAAAATATTGTTAAACTTGTCTCATTGTAAATTTTCATAATCTATTTTTTTTTTAATTTTTTTACTAATAAAAAAACATTTATATTAATGGTCAAAGTTGTGTCTTGGCAAGTGTGAAATGTTGACTGTTGCATTTATTTAAGAACGAAGGAAGTATTACCAGATCGAATACCTTATTTCCCTTAATAAATGGGCCAGAAAGCATCATCACTAAACATACGGTCACATACTCATGCTCTTCTGTTTTTTTGTTTTTTTTTTGCCCGAAAAGCCGTCTCGCAGACGGGGCTAGCGACGGGTGGCGCTAACCGAATTTATTAAAGAGATCAAACTTTTTACAAAGCAAAAATGGGCTGCACTTGGCCGACCCATCGTTTTGGTGAGCCCATTAGGAATAGGCTCAGGACATAATGCATTAAAAGGAGAGGGGTCAACGACATAATGCGTTAAAATTGTGTGGGGAACCCTAGATTCTTTCGAATCAGAGAGAGAAGTTGTGAAGGTGCTGTGTTGGTTTTGGGAAGGCGATGGTGTTCCGCTCTGCCGCACTTCCATCAGCCCGTGTCTCTGAAGAAAGGCCGACCTTGTCTGTCTTCTATGCAAGCTTTATGTATCTGCAGTGGGACTTGGGAGGGAGCATAGTGGTGGATGGACGAGGATTCTTCCCTCGCCAAAAGGTGTGCCAGTCTATTCGCTTCTCGGACAGTGTGGGCCAGTCGATGGTCGTGGCTGTGGCATAACTCTCTGATCCTTTTCGTTTCCGTGTTCAAGAAGCCAGGTAACTCTATTCTTCCTTGGACCACTTTGAATACCTGTTCACAATCTGTTTGGATTTCAAATGTTTTGTATCCCTGTGCTATAATTTCTTCAATCGATGTAATTTTTGCCCTGATTTCTGCATGTATTGGTGATGTGGAGTTTGTTAGGAAGGTGAAGCTGTCCAGAACTTGCCATGTGCGGTCTCGTAGGATGGCTCCTCCTGCACTATGATTATCTGTATATGATGCAGCAGTGTTTAGGTAGAGATTGGCGTCAGAGGTAAATCTCCATCTGTCTGTCTTCGTAGTGCGTGAATGTTTCGTTTTTGGCATTAAACCATCTTCGTGTAGTTGTTTGTCGAATGTGATGAATTTTTTGTTGGAGTTGGTTGTACACCAGTTGTGAATATGTGTTTTGATTTCTTGGATTGTTGTGTTGATAGAATGAGGTTTGTTATCCCAGATTGTCCTATTGTAGCTTTTCCAAATGAACCAAGCTATAATTGCTGGAATCATGTTTCTGATTACTCCTTTTGTTGTGTTCCTTTCTCCCCCAATCCACCACCTGCAGATTGTTTGCCATAAGTCGTTGTGTTGTGTGATTCCTACCTGCAAAATGTTAGCAAAATACTCCCAAATGGGTTTAACTTTTGAGCAAGCGTATAAACAATGGTTTGTTGACTCTCCATGTTTGTGGCACAAAGGGCATTTTGAGACAATGTTGTAATTGAATCGTTTGAGGTTTTCTGGGAAGGGCAGAATGTTGTTTTTCAGTTTCCACATGAATATCTTGTGTTTGAGTATGTTTTTGGTTTCCCATAGGTGTGTAAGACTGAAGGTGGTTGCTTTTGTGTGTCGAACTTGGTGGTAGGCTGAGTTTAGAGTAAAGTGACCATTTGTTGTGTCTTTCCAAACAAGTTGTCCTGCTTTAGTTTCTGTCAATTCTGAGGCTGTTGAGTGTGTTCTGCATAACTGTTTCCATGTGGGTGAGTCTTTAGGCTTGAAATTCATTACATTTCCATATCTGTTTTCCATGTAAGTAGCCCACATAGAGTTACCTTCCATGTAAGACCACCAGTTTTTTAGCTGTAGTGCTGCTTGGATATCTCTGAGAGATCTAACATTTAGACCTCCTTCTCCTCCCGGAAAACAAAGTTTCTCCCATTTTATCCAATGGTAGTTCTTTTTCTCCTTTGAACCCCAAAAGAAATCTGCCATTTTCATGTGAAGAATATGAATGATTTTAGCTGGGATGTTTGACACTGCCAATAGATGTAGGGGTATAGGTGTGAGTACGTGTTTGATTAGAATAAGCCTTCCACTTTGGTTTAACACCTTTTGTTTCCATGTGTTGAGATTCCCTTCAAATTGTTGAACAAGTTTAATGCAGTGGGCTGGTCTGGTAGTACCCTGATGTAGAGTGGTGCCCAAGTATGTTACTGGAAGGCATGTGGTCTTCATACCTGTTAGCTTTTCCATTGCCTTTTTTCTACCCAGGTGTAGATGTTTACTGACAATTAATTTGCTTTTATCCAAGTTTAGAGTTTGTCCAGTCGCTTTGGAGTAAGAGGCAAGAAGTTTCTTGAGTTGTTTCAGTGAGCCTGCTGATCCATTGAGGAATAGGATCAGGTCGTCCGCATAGGATAGGTTTGAGATATTAGAGCACCCCCTCCCTATTTGATAAGGTGTAATCTTCTGGGTTTGTATTAATTTGTGTAAGCCCCTTGTAAAGCACTCAGAAATAATGAGAAAAAGGTAGGGAGAAAGGGGGTCTCCTTGTTTGACCCCCCTCTGTGGCTTGAAGAAGCCACGGGGTCTGCCATTTAGAAGCACTGTGATATGGGTGGCCTTGAGGTTGCTCATAATCAGGTTTGTTGCCCGGAAGCTAAATCCCGTTTGTAAAAGTTCCATTTCAAGAAAGGTCCATGAGACCCGGTCAAAGGTTTGGATCAAATCCAGCTTGACTGCCACATTTCCGCCTCTTACCTTTTGGTCTAGATGGTGTAAAAGCTCTCGGGCAAGAAGTACATGATGGTGTATGTTGCCCCCCTTCATGAACCCAATTTGTTCTGGGAGATGATCTTAGGAAGCAATAGTCTAATCCTTGACGCAATGATCTTTGTACAAATTTTGTTTAGAAAATTTGCAAGGCTTATGGGTCTGAACTGTGTGAGATTTGTGGGCGATGGGTTTTTGGGAATTAGGACAAGGAGGGAGCAAGATAGTGCCCTCGGCATAGGAACCCCTAGGAAAAATTCATGGACAGCGGATATAATGTCCAAATGTATGATGTCCCAGCAACTTCTGAAAAATTCACCCCCAAAACCATCTGGTCCTGGATTACTGTTGGGGTCTAGAGACCAAATTGTGTCCTTGATTTCCTCTGTAGTAGGGAGAGCCAATAGAAGATCATTGTCATCGTTGGTCACTACTTTGGGTAAAAGGTTCACTAGGGTTTCAGCCTCCCTACTATTGATTTTCAGTGGCACTATATAAATCCTGGAAATGTTTAACCGCAGCAGCGGCAATAGCGCCCTCCTCCGTGAGGTAGTTTCCATCACCAACTTCTACAGACAAGATTTTTTGTTTCTTTCTTCGTCCCTTGACGTAATTATGAAAGAAAGCGGTGCTTGCGTCTCCCTCTTTAATCCATCGTGTATGGGCCTTTTGTTTCCAATAGGCCTCCTCCTGTTTATGTTTTAGGATAAGTTGGGCCTGGGCCTAAGACCAGATGGTCCGTTTTGCGGGGGACGGATCATGTTCAAAATTGATCTCAGCTTGAAGAGCCGCCTCTTCCGCCAACTTTATGTTTTTGAAAAGGTCCCCAAAATCTTCATGATTCCATTTTTGTAGGGCCTTTTTTAGGCGTCCTAGTTTTCTGTATAGTGGCCCCATTCCACCAATTTCGTCCCATTGATTGTCAGATGTCCAGGTCTGCCTGACTATCTCTTTGAACATGTGGTGAGAGACCCACATATTTTAAAATCTGAACATGTTAGGTCCACCATAATTTGGTGTCGTGCAATTTAGGACCAAAGGTGTGTGGTCTGATGTGGCTCTGGAGAGATGAATTTCAATTATGTCGCTGAAATGATTTCTGAACAGATCATCGCACATGAATCTGTCTAGCCTCCGCCATACTCTACCATTTTTCCTTACCCCCGACCAAGTAAATTTACTTCCAGTAAATTCCATAGGATTAAGGTTGCAATAAGCGATGGCATCAGTAAAATCAGAAATGTCATTAATCTTCGGAGTAGTTTTACCTTTGTGTTCGCATACTGAGGTGATTGCATTGAAGTCTCCTCCGACCACCCATTGCTCCTGGTGACCGTCGTGACACCGCTTTAGTTCATTCCAGAGAGTCTGTCTCTCAATTCTCGAGTGCTTGCCATAAACAACGGTGATTAGAAACTTGAATCCAGGTTTTTGATCTTTAACAGATGCATGGACTAATTGCTCTTTTTGTGAGAAATTGTCCATAAGAACTTCATCCACATTCCATAGGATCCAAATTTTGTTATCTGCTTTGAAGTAGCAGTCGATGTACCCAAGTGTTGTTCGGCAATGATCGATCTTAGAATTAGAGACCATAGGTTCAGAGATTGTCAAAATGGAGGGTTTCCATTGAATGGTTAGGTTGTGTAGCCTCGTAAGAGATGGTGTGAGGCCACATATGTTCAAGTGGAACACAATCATTGAGAAGAGGGGTGAGACCTCTTGGTCTCTGCAAAAGTTTTGGATCGGGTGTTTTTTGGAGGGAGAGCTGGAGTTGTGATTTTTTTGTTTGTCTTTCTACGGGTGGATTTGATGAGTTGTTCAGAGAACTCTTCAGTAGAGGCGTGGGCGAGCTTTAGGGTTAGGGTTTTTGAAATCGAAGGCCACTTTTCAATAGGGATGGTAGGTTGAGGTGGTTGGACAGTCCCATATGAAGTATGACCATCTTCCAAAGTGGTGACCGTTGATGGTCCTGAACTAAGGTTGGAGTCATCAACTGAAACAAAGGGAGAGGGTAGGGAAATAGAATTTTTGATTTCAGGGGAAGAGTTGGGGAGGGTTGGGGAGTGGGTGGTTGTATTTTGTAGGCTTTTGTCTTTAGGGGGCATCTTTAGAGGATCATGATGAGGGTTTTCGGATGGGTCAAAGGGTTGTGGGTTTGGTATGTTGGAGGGCACCTCTAGAGGATCAGGTTGAGAGTTTTGGGAGGGTTCACGAGTTTGTGATGTGGATGGTGAGGTTGGGATTAGTTCGGGATCAGGGGTGGTGTATGGTAAAGTGGGTTGAGTAGTGGTGGATAGGGTTGTAGGGGTAGTTAGTGGATTAGTAGTGGCTTCCGTGAGGGCTTCCAGTTGAGTTTGATTGGAACAGGCTCCTTTTGCACGGGGGATGATGGCATTATGAGTGTTAGGGAAAGACTTGAGAGTGTCAGAGTTCGTCATCTTACCTTTGCTGCAGTTTGAATGGCCAATGAGTTGACATTCTGAACAAAACTTGAGTATGGCGTCGTATGTAATTTCTTGGGTGAATCCTGAGTTTCCAGCTTGAATCCAAATGTTGGAGGGGGCGTCCTTGGAAATGTCAAGCTCGATGCACACTTTTGCGACTGAGGGCCTGGATAAAGTCGTTGTGGCTGTGTCAACTTTCAGCTGCTTTCCAATTAGGTTTGCTATTGAAAGGAGGGCTCTTCGGTCATGTAGATGCACCGGCAGTCCCTTGAGTTCAATCCAAAGCGGGACAATCGGAGAGTCTGTTCCTAGTTTGAAGGTGGGGGTCCACTTTGCAATCCTCATTTCGTATTCCAAAATAGACCACGATCGCCTCAGCCAGCATCTTTGGTAGTCTTCTTCTCTGTCGAACCGAATCAGGATGTGTTGGGGTGCAAGTAAACCTAGTGAGTAGTTACCGGAGAACCCAAATCTGTCAAAAACTCTCCTAATCGTTGCAAGATTAGGCCTGCCACTGTGAAACCAGCCCACTAGAGCGAATGACAGTTTCTGGGACAATGCTGTGATTTCTTCTGTGGAGAAAGAAACAGACGGCATGCCTTTGAATCTGCTTGGTGTTTCCAGGCCTATTTTCGGCTCGGATCTTCGTTTGAGGACATCAGCAAATGTCTGGATAGGTGGAGGAGGTAGTTGGTCCTTTCTGGCAGTAACGATGTGGTGCTGTTTCCCGGAAGCAGATGGTGGTGGTGGTCGGCGATTCTGGGTTGGAGGTTGTAGAGCTTCCCTGGTCATGGTGGCCGAGGTTGGTTGGGTGGGAAGGGGTAGTGAGGGATGAGAGCTTCTCACTCTAGGTTGTATTTTTGTCACTCATATCTTGCTGTATTTGTGACACTCATATCTTCGAATATTTGAAGACTTAATTATATTTAATCTTCTTTGAAACATATGCATACATAATATAATCTGCATGCATAGTAAATTAGTGAGCCAAACGTACGTGTACGTACATTCTTTTCTAAAATAAAACCATTTAATACTCACTGTACACACATACTACGTATATAGGTACTACTCACGTACCCGCACGGGTAGCTCAGTTGGTCGAGTGGTGGGATATTTAGAACAATGGACCAAGGTTTGAATCCCCGCAGCGACCGGATGGAGGTCACAGAACCTGAAATAAGGCTGGGCCTCTAGTGCGCACGGGTGTATGGACCTATTGTCATTCTGCTGACTGAGTCACCGTGACTAATCTCCCCACCATCCTGTCGGGTCGGGGTGGGGGGCTCCTCGGGTGGGAGATTTCACCTTTTTTGGAACAATATAGGTACTACTCACGTACTTTTAAGTGAACATGAACATACTTTGTAAAGGACATTGATAAATTCAAAGCAAAATCATCTTTTAATTATAAACTTTTCAAGTATAAATATTCTTATTTCGTGGCCTTGTAGAAGAGACATTAATCACACACTGTTATCTGTAAGTAACTAATTAAACTAACTAGAAAGAGCACCGTCTTTTAAACCAAACTTACGTACCTTGTCAAAATTAGTATAAATAGAAACCTATGATGAATAATACTCTTATCTTTGATTAATTGAAAATGGAATATAATTCTAGCTAATAAAAGTCATATTACATAGCACTAACACCTTAAATAGTGTTTATAATCAATAAATATTATTAATCTATAATTAATCGTAAATAGCATTAACGAACGGTACAGTGCATAAAATAGACTAAAGCACTAACATGATCAATATCTATTCTCGTGTAAAATGGTTAATTATGAACATATTGACGTAATTATCATCGAATAATTTAAGAAGAATTTTAAATAAACAATTAATATTAAAGTATTAAAATTACCTTGAATTAACCCAAATAAATGGGATTGTCTTTTATTATTTTAAACAAAGTAAAATTCAATAGATGTCGTATTATAGTACTTACCTTAAAATAGACTGTTCAAATAAAGACTTGGGAGAGTCAAGGAGGGAAGGGAAAGGAAGGGGAAGGAAAGATTTTGATAAAAAAATTGTGTTTGGTTGGATGAAATAGGAGGAAAGGTTTAATGAAAATATTTTCCTAATTTACATTTATTTGATATATAGCTTACTTAAAAAAATAAATACATCTCTAACTATTGTGAATATTACTCCTATGGTCATGAGTCATTTTTTTTTACTTTTTAAATTTTACTACGTATAATTTTTTATTTTTTGAAGGTTCAAATTTATTTTATAAGGTTTGGGTGTTCAAATACATATATAAATTTTTACACTAGCACCCATATATATGTATTTTTACACTACTAGTTAAAAAATTTGGATGTTCACATGAACATTTTTGAACATAGGGAGGTCCGCCCCTGTAATGGGGTTGGGTCTCTTTTGATATTACTTGAATTGCTATGACGGTATGACCGTATATAAAGAGGTGCATGGATAAACTTTGTTTCTTCCTTTGCATGGATGAATGACATGTGTTCTTTTTGTATAAATTGTGCCTAAAATATTTCTTTTCCTCATACTTTTGATTGTGAGAATTGGGAATATATAGATTGAATATATGAGGGGAAAATAATTAAAATACTATAAACTTTGAAGGGGTGTGTAGATAAACACCCTGAACTTTCATATGTAATTTAAATACCCCAAACTTTATATAAAAAGTAATTTTAACACCATGGTTTTGTATTATTTCTTTCAAATATGCAAATTTATGGTATTAAATGCATAATTTATAATAGCAAATTAAAAACATTAGAATTATATATAGTGGTAGGTAATATTATTTATTTTACAATGGAGGTTTAGAATGTTAATTGTATCTTTACGAATGCTACAAATTATCAAATTATGAAATAAACACCAAATTTCGAAAGAAATAATGCATGACCATGGTGCTAAAATAACTCTTCATATAAAGTTTGGAGTATTTAAATTACATATGCAAGTTTGGGATGCTTATTTCACACTCCGTCAAAGTTTAGGGTATTTTAATTATTTTCCCCAATATATAACAGGTTAGGAAATTTGTTTTATTCGTTGCATGAGTGCAATGTGTATACCATGTGGATGACTCTTCAATATAAGGCCACGTATTATTCATATTAATTTGTTGGTATACTTTAAATGATTTAAACATTAAAATTAAATTCAAAAAGGCTAAGAAACAAAAGTGTCCTATGAAGCTTGCCTTCTTAACCAAATCAACATTTTCTTTTAGCGCCATATATATAATAATATTCTTGCGAATTAATCTTATTATTTAACTTAAACTGTGATTTATTATTTTAATTTGTCCTGGCTATTTAAATATTGAAATATTTTCCATGGAAATGAAACGTCACAAAAACTAATAAATAACCAGGTCTAATTTTAAGGTATTAATCAATCTCTTTTTATAAGTTTTGGTCTTTGAATTTTACCTTAAGTCGAAATTACTTTGTGTTGAGATATTGGTCCAGAGGCCCAATACCCGGATCAAGAAGGCCCAAGATACCCGGCCCAAACGACGAGCCCATCACTCTATGATGAGTAGATCCAGTGAAGAATTCATGCCGAACGAGATTCGGCCCAAGATAGGGTTGGCCCAGTAAGAACATATACCGAACGGAGTTCGGACTATATATCATACTTGGGCCAATTTGGCAGCGTCTTCAGCATGGTCCAACATTCCGTTCGAGCAACGGACAACCGGCAAGTGGCCAGGTGCAATTAATGCCAGATTGTGACATCAGCAAGTGGAAACATGGGTGACCAAGTCGGTGGAACAACAGCCAATCAGCATAGAGCAGCTCATGCTCTCCATTAGTATAAATAGAAGGTTTAAAATCATTGTAAGGTTTAGCATTTCAATACTCAGGCTCTAGAATAGCATTATTGCTCTTATTTCTTGTATTAAAGCATTTTGTCCGACCTATCGATCGGGAATTTCCTTGTAATCAGACTGGTTAATTAATACAAGTGAGCTTTTGAGTATTAGTGAGTTCATATTTTATATTTGGTTATACACTTTGATTCTGTACCATTCCTGATATATCCAAAGTTCGTGTTGGGCTTTCGGATCTACGGGATTTACCTTCAACATTGGCGCCGTCTGTGGCCGTATTTGAAATGCCTCCCACCCGATCTAGCGGCGGCCGTAATGGAAGAAATTCATGAAGGTATCTGCTCCAGCCACCAAGGGCCCAAGACACTGGCCAGAAAAATCATCCTGCAAGGGTATTATTGGCCGATTATCCAACAAGACTGCTTTGCACATACTAGAAAATGTAAAGTATGCCAACTGCACGCACCGGTCCCCGGACGGCCGGCCACTTTCTACACTCCAATGACGGTGGCCCTTCCATTTGCAAGATGGGGGATCGACCTGTTAGGTCCTCTACCTACGGCCCCTGGAAACAACAAGTATATCATCGTGGGGATAGATTACTTTACCAAATGGGTAGAGGCCGAACCACTGGCCAGCATCACAGATGTCAAATGTCAAAAGTTTGTCTGGAAGAATATCATTTGCCGGTTCGGAATCCCTGAGCAGATTGTAACTGATAATGGAAGGCAGTTTGTGAGCCGGAATTTTGAGAACTACCTGGTCAAATGGGGAATCAAACATTCCACAACATCCGTGGCATACCCTCAAGCGAATGGCCAAGTAGAGAATATGAACCGTACTATCATGGATGGTATGAAGAAGAAGCTGGAAGAATACTCCTCATCATGGCCTGATCAGTTAAATTATATTTTATGGACTTACAGGACTACACCCCGAACGGCCAGGGGAGAAACTCCATTTTCCCTTGCTTATGGTTTCCAGGCCAAAGTACCAACGGAGATCCTAGTTCCCACACACCGAACGGTGCATTACAGCCCAGAACAAAATGAGGACAACCTACGGGCCGAATTGCATTTCATAGAAGAAAGAAGGGATCTGGAAGCTGCACGAATGGAAGAGTATCACAGAGCCACGAGAAGATACTTTGATAAACAAGTAAAAATCCGTTCAATCGAGGTAGGGGACTTGGTGCTAAGAAAGCGAGAAAAAAGCAAACCTCTCGAAGGTGGGAAAATGGCACAAAATTGGGAAGGCCCATACCAAATATGTAAGAAGTATGCTTCAGGAACGTTTGGCCTACAAAATACCGAAGGTCGACCGGCAGGCACATGGAATACGGAACATCTAAGGAAATTTTATCAGTAAAAACGGTTGTTGCCACCTCTGGAAAAAAATGTATATGTATAGAGAGGGAGACATAACTTCCAGAAAATCTCAGCCCATGGTTAACACGATCATTCCGGATGACCGAATGATGAACGGGTTAACAACATGGAAGGAAAATCATTCTCAGCTAAGAAAGTTTTGACCCTATATTTATGAACGAATAAAGGGATCAAAACGGCTTGAAGAATCGATGCTGAGAAAATCTCAGCCCATGGTTAACACGGTCATTCCGGATGACCGAATGACGAACGGGTTAACAGCATGGAAGGAAAGTCATTCTCAGCCAACGTTTTGGAGTTTGACACTCAGATAGTCTCACCTCAACGGTTAACATGGGAATCGTTCTGGACAACCGAATGAGGAACATATTAGCAGTTTGGAGGGAGCCATTATTTCAGCTAGAGTTTTGACCCTGTAATTACGCATTGTTAAAGGGATCAAAATGGCCTGGAGTTTGATGTCAGGGATTCTCACCTCAGCTTTTTAACACGCATAATCATTCCGGATGACCGAATGAGGAACGGGTTAACAGTTTGGAGGGAGCTGAGTCGTCAACTTGGCTAGATTCGACCCTGTAATTACGTACGGGCAAAGGGATCAAAACGGCTTGGAGATGGTGTCAGGACTGTAAGATATGGACGAACCGAGCGACGTTCGGATAAGGTATGGATTGTCGTCCGGGGAATCGGAACTATGGTTTTGAAAAATCTCGCCTCAGTCATTAACTTGATTTGGAAGCGAGTCGCCCTTTTAGATATAAATAAGGAATGACCCGATCCGGTGACCTTGCTTACAGTTTGAAAATGGTTACCTCAGACCCCTAATATGGATGATATGAGCCAGAGAGAATAGTTCGGAATGCATCGGAATTATGGGTTTGGAAGGGAGATAGTCTCACCTCTGCTTGTTAACACGTGAGATCATTCCGGATGACCGAATGACGAACGGGTTAACAGTTTGGAGGGAGCCCCTGTCCCAGCTGAGAGTTTGACCCTGTGGTCACGATCAAAACGGCTAGGAGGAATTCACCTCAGCTAAGAGTTTTGACCCTGTGGATCACGAACGGAAAAGGAATCAAAACGGGCTCGGGAAAGGTGTCAGAACAAATTCGGAATGGAGATAGTCTCACCTCAGCTTGTTAACACGTGGGATCATTCCGGATGACCGAATGACGAACGGGTTAACAGTTTGGAGGGAGCCCCTGTCCCAGCTAAGAGTTTGACCCTGTGGTCACGATCAAAACGGCTTGGAGGAATTCACCCCAGCTAAAAGAGTTTTGACCCCGTGGATCACGAACGGAAAAGGGATCAAAACGGGCTCGGGAGAGGTGTCAGATATATAAAGATACATGAGCCGAGTGATGTTCGGCAACATAGAAAGGATTATGAGCAAGAAAAATCAAAGAAAGAACAGAATAGAGACATCAACAGTTAGAGAGAAATGCCCAGTTTATTCTTCGGCATTACTAGCCGGAATATACAAGAAAAAAAGGACAAGAGAGCAAAAATTTACAAGGCTATGCTACTGAAGGATTGCCGTTCGGGGAAGGTGGAGGTTGAGAGCTTCTTGCCTGCACTGCATCATCAGGCGCTGCTTTTGACCTTTTCTCCATGATCCGGTCGTATGTGTTCTCGAACAGATTGTCAAAGCCTAATTCATCAGGGTCGAACGGCTTGGGGAAATGTTCTAGGATCAAATCAAGGTTCCTATCCAAAAGCAGATCCTGACTTTGCGTCACAGTTTTCTCGGTCAGGACATCCAAGAAAGATTTCCCTTCCGGCGTGCTGTCCAGGAGATCAATCCCTGCCTTGATGGGATCCTCGCTTTCGCGTAAGAATTGGCCAAGATGAGGTCCCAGGAATTGCCGGGCTGTGTTCTCCAGAGCGACGTTCAGCCCTTTGCCTCGCTGATAATCAACTATTGATTGATTTGCGATCTGAGAAGTGTTGACCGTATAAGGTTCGGGCAGATGATCACCAACGGCTTTATCAAATTTGATCCCGGCGGATTCAGCAGCCCGCACCTTGGCCCGGAGTTCTTTAATCTCCCGGTCGCGACGTCGGGATTTTTCTTTCATTTCAGCCAGAGCAGCTTTTGCCTTCTCACCTTCCTTGGCCCGTTCTTGTAGATCAGCCGCTAATTTCCGAGCGGCAGAAAGAAGGACCTGGCTGTCATCTCGATCGCTGGCCAGGGCCTTCATTTCCTTTTCGGCCGCAAGAAAGGCCTTATGATAGTATACACCGGCCTGAAAACAAGTTGCAAAGGAAGTCAGATAAGATAAACCAATAAAGAATAGGAAGGTATGGATCAGAGTGAAGCGTACCTTGAGTGCTTCTTGATGACCTGCTTCAAAAAGATCTGACCAGTGGGTCAAGTTCGTGAAACTGGGGGGAACCTTAATCGCGGTATGACACCACATGGAGGATGGCATCAGCCCGAACAGGTAGCTCCCTTCTGATTTAGGTCCCATGTTCAAAAACTCAACAAACATCCGATCATCGATCGGCGCGTCAGAAAGAGATGGAGTTGTTGTTTTGGCAGGCATAGATTTTTTGGGTTCAGCTTCCGACCCGGTCAAATCAACCACGTGGTCGACCGGGATCAATATGTTGTCGTCATTCCCCTTGCGTTCCTTTCGGGTTTGCTCCGCAGAGGCATGATCGACAATCATTTTCTCCTTGCCTTTTCCAGAAGAAGTCGTCAGAGTAGCGGCAGATATAGAATGCCGGACGGGTATGGGGGATATCACACCTACAAAAAAGGAGAATAAGAGATAAGAAGCTAAACTTGGAAGAAGGAATGACGATCGGGTTAAAGCCTTGTTACACTTACCAATTCCGGCAGATAGCATGTTAGAAGTGGTAATAAAACCCCGAAGACTTCGGGTTCCTCCCATCCGCAAAGATTCAGCTTGGGAGCGTAGAACGGCATCTACTCTAGGCTGAGAATCCCGAACGGGACAGGCGTTCCACCTATCCGGAATTGGCAGAGAATCACCTACCCGAACAAACAGAAAACGCTCCTCCCAGTCAGCCGGCGGGGTGGGATTAGCTGTAAACAACTGGCGATCAGAACGAGCTACCAGCTTCAGGTACCCGGTCGTCCAATAAGGCTGATAGCAGTAGTGATGGAGGAATAAGTCGACACTTGGAGCGATCCTCAACTCGTGGCATCGAATTATGAAGCCTGTAAGAATGCGGTAGGTACTGGGCACGAACTGAGCGGGTAGTACAGAAACCCGACGTAAGAACTCCACGATGAACGAATGAAGAGGGAAGCGAAGCCCAGCAATCAAAGCGTCAAGGTGCACTAGCACGTGCCCCGGTCGATGCCTCATTGGGTGCCGAATGAATCCAGCATAATATTCTCTTGGTGGGGGCATAAATTGGCTAAGCTGCCGTTCGACATCTTCAGGGAGACGTTGTTTTTGTTTACGGATACGGGTAAAGTGTAGGGGAATGCGAGGTGGCCGCTCGGGCATTCCCTTGTTATAGACCTGGACATCATCCCCTGATAGGCATCCGTCATCACGTGACTGTTCGGTGCTTTTTCCTGTGAGAGGATTGCCGGAGTTAGGTGCTTGGGAAGAAGAGCCTTCGGCCTTATTACCAGCAGATGTTTTTCCTACGCGAATCAACGGCATTTCTTCAGATTCTGAGCTAGAAGGGTAATACATAAAATCACTTGAGGAATTCTGGGAATTCTAGAGAGAGAAAGCTTGAAAATACGCAAGAGAATTCTGAGCTTCGAAGGAAAAATGAGGAAACAACAAGAGAAATGAGGGAAAGCACCTCTCTATGAATAGGGAAAGTGCCGCACAAAACCCTAATCCATGAGCAACACGTGGCATTAAGTGGTTATGATTAATCAGGGGTATTTATGGTTCATCTTTAGGCACGTACCTCGAACGGGCAATAAAGAAATATGATTGCGAATACTGGTTAACCAGGCAAACGAAAGTCTAACGGGCACTTACATTTTGAGGCAAATCTTTTCTCAAAGAAAAGCAACGAGGATCCATAGGAATGGCTAAAAACTACTCAGATCGCCGATTACCGAGTGACGAACGGGCTCATAGAGAATTAGCAAAGATCACAGGGACTTGCTGGTTAGAAAAACTGTTGTCCTAAAAAATGATCTGAAGCCCGAACGGCTACCAACATATAAAGGAAGCCTAGTATGGGTAGACTATCACAGACATCTGAAGCCAGAAAAAACTGCCAAGTCCTAAAAAATGATCTGAAGACCGAACAGCTACCAACATATGAAGGAAGCCAAGTGCGGGTAGACTATCAGAGATATCTGAAGCCAGAAAAACTGCTAAGTCCAAAAAATAATTTGAAGACCGAACGGATAAGTCCTAGAAAGAAGGGGGTTTATCCTTGGTGAATTATCAGAACCCTCCAATGCCCGAGCGGCGGTCATACGGTGTTAGGAGTGTTAGGTAAAAAATAAAGTCAGGAAATTGATTAAGTCCTACAAAACGGGCTGAATCCCGAATGGTGAGCAATCATTCAATAAACGCAAAAAAAGACAGTATAAGATGTTTTGTGCAAAACAAAAAGATCTGTATTCATCGGCTCTACTGGCCGGGAAATACAAGCTACTTGAAGAAAAGAGAATTACAACGATTAATAAAAAGTTAAACATCTAGATTATTGACCGAGGGCCATCTCCTCTTCATCTTCATCCTCGTCTTCATCATCATCAGACGGGGGTTCAGGCTCTCTCCTTGCAGCCCGATCAGCTTCCCGTTGCAGATCTCGCTGGAATTTTTCAAATTGAGCTTGTATGATTTCATCCTGGGGAAGATCAGAAGCCTGAACCGGCCTCTCAAGATTGTTTTGAAGTTGGGCTACAAAAGGACGTAGCAGGACCTGGCCGATCTTGGCATAGAGATCTGCAACAATGGAGTCATTCCATTTCTTGCTCTCAGGATCATTATCCAAAAGAGCCACCCCTGCCGAAAGCCGACCAGCACCCCTAGGAAACCCCTTCAGGTACGCTCCAAATGCGAACGGGATTTGCGTCCTAGCATGATCATCCTTGATGATGGAGAATTCATCGGAGGATTTGAATGCTTCTCGGACAGCGGATAGATCCACATTCACCTCATATGGGTCGTCCGGGATGCTAGAAGGCATCTCCTCAAACTTGATTTGTGCAGCCTCGGCAGCAATGACCTTGGCTTGGGAAGCAGCAAGTTGGACCCGAAGGGTACCAAGCTCAGTATCCAGCCTTTGTTTTTCCTCCGCAAAAGCCTTCCGTTCGGCCTCCAGGGAGGTGATGGCAGCAGCAGCAGTTTGCTCAGCAGAGGATTGAGCAACGATTAATTCCCGTTCCTTGGCCAGACGGGCTTCCTGCATTTGCAAAGTATACAAACCCATCTACAAAGCACCGTTCGAGAGTTGGTACTGATTACAGAGAATAAAATAAAAACAAAGCGCAAAAGACAATATACCTTCAGTGCGGTCAAGGCCAGGCATTCTTCGGATTGCTCGACCGGTAACTGGGGAAGGGAGAAATTGTTGAGCCAGGAAGATGTTGACCAGATCTGGCTCGCGGTAGAACCAGCTCTCTCTAGCACCTCATGAACAGGACCCGATAAAGAGATCCGTTCGACCTGACCAGTGATATGGTCGGTATGATTCCCGCCTACGTTCGAGGTTTCCCCCTGAACGGAATCGAAGTGTTGGGAAAACTGATGCAGCTGATCAGAACCGAAGCGCTCATCGATCATCATGGCATCATAATGATCCTGACCAGAAAATTGCTGAATAGGCTCCGGTTGCTGAACGGTCGGTGCAGGTTCGGGTTGTGGAACAGTAGGGGTGGGTGAATCAACTTTTGGATTCCTCTTCATTTTCTTCTTCCTTTTCCCGATCCCGCCAGCAAGAAGCACACGGCTGTCATCCATAGTAGCGTCTGGATTGGGAGCTGAAAAATGACAAAGGGAAATGTTAGTACCGAGCGGCCTTTAGCATGTGAGAAACTAGTAACAAGAAGGGAACGTTTCTCGCACGGGAAGGACCGCCCGGACTATGGCACTTGATTCTCAAAACAAGTAAACCCAAGAGAACGGGCAGTACCTATCCCGGCTTTAACAAGCCCGTCGGGAGTCAGGTAGGTCATGATATCACAACACTTGTCCTTCTCCACAGCGAGTACGTCCTTATAGATTTCCTCAGTGAGAACTGGATCGGGAGTCTTGCGGGGAAAGGCGTTCCATTTATGAGGGATCAACCCGTCCGGGATAGACACGAAGAAAAACCTATCTTTCCATCCCTTGATTGAGGTTGGATTGCCTTTGAATAGAATGTGGCCCGTTCGGGAACTAGCGGCTAGGTATCCATGAGTTTGTTGGGGGGCTACTTTAAAAAATTGATGAAATAAATCTAAGGTCGGCGAAGCACCGACATCTTTACTACGACAGATAAAGCCCGCCATTTCCCGATAGGAGTTCGGCATGACTAGGGCAGGTACAATTTCATAACAATTAAAAAATGAAATAAAAAAGGGATGTAACGGAAATCTAAGCCCAGCCCTCACTGAATAAAAATGGACCACGATCATCCCAGGGGCATGACGCAGGGGATGAAGCCTAGCTTGCAATCGAAAGTCCACTGGGTCTGGGATTAGGGCCGGAATTTCAGCCCTATTATTGGCAGTCAATTTCTGCCGTCTTGCCCTAATTAAACCTAGGTCGAGGGAATGATGGGGGACATCTTTTGGTCGTCCAACCGCCATTAAATCCATTTCATCCTCAGATTTTGTGCCATCAGAGCTTTCACCAGAGGAAGATGAAGTGCTAGGAAGGTCCTCCGCCTCAGCCCTAGTATTTGTCGCCGTTTCAGTAGAACCACCGGCGAATGGGACTGTGATGACATCCACAATAGCAGCGTCACGGTCATCTCCATGGGAGCCCATCTCCGAATCAGGAGAATGCTGTTGAGAACTCATCTCGACCGAGCCAGAAATGAGGAGAAAAAATAGAGGGAGGAAAGGTACCTGAGCGACGAAAGCTGGGAGAAATTTCAGAGGGAGCAACGATGCGAGGGAGATTGCAGAATCGAAACCCGGATTTGAAAGGTTAAGGGCTAATTTATAGCCTTTAAATTGCCGTATCGAGGACCAATCAGGAAGCGACACGTCATCAGAAGCATTTAAGCTAAACGCGTGTCCAATGAAAAGACTAAATGACGGTTGTCATGATGAGTATGGGGAACTAAAACGACAGCCGTCAAATCACAGTATGGGGAACTGACTACTTCGGTACCCCGATCGCCATTCGGCGAATTGCAACATTGGTGTTCATACTTCCTAATGCACTCACTGTCATTCGAGACATCAGAAGTGGGGGACTTGTGTTGGGATATTGATCCAGAGGCCCAATACTCGGATCAAGAAGGCCCAAGATACCCGACCCAAACGACGAGCCCATCACTCTATGATGAGTAGATCTAGTGAAGAATTCATGCCGAACGAGATTCGGCCCAAGAAAGGGTTGGCCTAGTAAGAAGATATACCGAACGGAGTTCGGACTATATATCATACTTGGGCCAATTTGGCAGCGTCTTCAGCATTGTCCAACATTCCGTTCGAGCAACGGACAACCGGCAAGTGGCCAGGTGCAATTAATGCCAGATTGTGACATCAGCAAGTGGAAACATGGGTGACCAAGTCGGTGGAACAACAACCAATCAGCATAGAGCAGCCCATGCTCTCCATTAGTATAAATATAAGGTTTAAAATCATTGTAAGGGTTAGCATTTCAATACTCAGGCTCTAGAATAGCATTATTGCTCTTATTTCTTGTATTAAAGCATTTTTTCCGACCTACCGATCGGGAATTTCCTTGTAATCAGACTGGTTAATTAATACAAGTGAGCTTTTGAGTATTAGTGAGTTCATATTTTATATTTGGTTATACACTTTGATTCTGTACCATTCCTGATATATCCAAAGTTCGTGTTGGGCTTTCGGATCTACGGGATTTACCTTCAACAGTTTGCTATATCTGTTTTTATCACAAAAAATTCCACTTTTGGTCCCATGATTATTATACCACTTCCACATTTAGTCCCTTACTTTCAGATTGTCCACATTTAGTCCGTGACCATTATCCCCTCACCACCCCTCGTCCTTCTGGCCAAAATTCCTGCAAATTTAGTCCACTTATCAGCCTCAGAATCAGTCTTTGCATTAAATTTTATATAAGGTTGGGTTTTTCATATCAGTCTTTGCATTAAATTTGGTTTTTCATACCTAAAATTTGCATTAAATTTGTCGGAATTTTGGCCAGAAGGACGAGGGGTGTGAACAGTATGAAAGTAAGGGACTAAATGTGGAACTGGTATAATAGTCACGGGACCAAAAGTGGAATTTTTTCTTTTAATCATTCTAACAAAATTTTAAGTACATTGTAGTAGGTGACATAATATCATACGGCTAAGCCGGTTTTTGGGGTGTTACACTTAGTCCCCAACTTGGAATTCCCGGGAGCGAACCTTAGCGTCGATGTAGTCCTTGACCTGGCGTCGATAATTCCCCGTCCTCAGGAGGCCAGCTCCCGCGTTTCGAGATTAGATGAAGGTCGAGTGAGTGCCATGCTGTTTTCATTGGCCTCGGACTCATACTAATCAACCCTCCTGGTTGGGATGTTAACTTCGGTGGGTGCCTTCGCTTCGAAACCGTAGCACAAGGCGAAAGGAGTTTCACACGTTGCCCTTCTAGGGGTGGTGCGGTGGGCCCATAAATGTTGTGCAATTCTTCCACCCAACCTCCTCTTTCAGCTTCAAGCTTTTTCTTTAGTCCTTCCAGCACTGTATTGTTGGCGTTCACAACTTGGCCGTTTCCCTAGGGGTAGGCGACGGAGGAGAATGTGTGCTTTAGTCCCCATGCTGCCAGGAGGTTCTGGAGGGTGCCCCTTCAAACTGAGTCCCATTGTCGGATATAATTTGTTGGGGGACGCCAGACTTGGTGAGGATGTTTTTTAAGACGAAGTGGTGACACTGTGCCTCAATGATGTTGGCAAGGTCACGCCCAGACCACATCTAAGCGTCGTATGACCAAACGACGTCACTCGCAAGTCAGTGTGACTTAATCATACAAGGCGCCATGAACATAGTCCATACCATACTCAGTAAGTAAACATACATAACAACATCACAATTTGGATGGAATGAATAGCGGAAATATTCAATAGTCAATCATGGCCAACACATGGCCAAAACGTGGGCTCTCAGGCTCAAAACATATGTATCCATTACATAAATATCCATGAGCATAGTTTATAATTTGAAACAGTAAAGGAAGCACGAACCACATCTTCCTTTTGATCACTTCACCAAGCAAGGTGCGGATAGCAAGCTTTCGCTTCAACATGAAATGGTCCCCCCGAAGGGGTCAATACGTGAATACCGAGCAAGCGGTAGGTTGAATGTAGCATAACTATCGTTTCAAGTATGAGACCCAAACGTAGGGTGATACATACACATATATTCATTTCCCCCAATTTATGACTTATCAATATATATACACTTGGAACTATCTGAACTGTAGGTCATTGTTTATTTGGGAAAATAGTAGTAGTCAACGTCCTTGACTTAAATCCCAACCCATCCATATACCTATGAGTGTATAGGACTCCTCGTGGTCTAAATCAATTATCATAAGTACACCACCCAATCCTGAATCACTAAACTGAAATCTATGAGCTTTGAGGATACACGCCCGATCCTTGGGTACTCCACCTATATATTTGAGTATGTATGAATGTCCTCCTGATGAACTAGGTGTATTCGGTCCAACTACATCAAGTCCCCAAGCGTCAAACGACCATGATGCTACTGTCGGATGCAAAGGCTCCGGTGCTTGGTGGACAAAATTTACGTGATATTGGCATGCTTGACATCTTCGAGCATAGTCCATGCAATCCTTCACCATAGTTGGCCAATAATATCCCATCCTCTTGATGTGAAAGTGCAGTTTTGGACCAAATTGATGAGCTCCACATACTCTGAAGAGCTCCACATACTCTAAAATGTGCTTCTTCCATTGCTTGTAAAACTTCATCTCCAGCCAAGCATCTAAGGAATACACCATCGAATGATCTTTGATAAAGTGTATCCTTATAGTATATGAAATGTGGTGAACGCCTCTTCAAGTCCACTTTCCTTCGGGGATTTTCAAATAACTTCCCATCAGTGAGGTAATCAATGAGTGGCTGTCTCCAATCTTCATTTTCAATATCATAAACCAAGGTAGTCAGCATCTTGATTATCTCTTCGGCAGCACCATCTTCTCCGATGAAAGGAGGAATTACCCATTTTTTACATACCCTTACATGAGTCCCATCATCAAGATGTGTCATTGATAGAGTATTAACTCTTAGAGAGAAGTGAGAGCTAGAGAGAGAAGTGATATGTATTAATGAATTTCCAACCCTTTACATGGCTCCCATAGGGAGTATTTATAGGAGAAAAGTGGGATGTGCTCTCAAGTCTTGGGCTTGGGAGGCCCATTACAATATAAGGCCTCTATTGGGCTCAGTACATTCGAATATATTAGCTAAGTGTGGAAGTCTGGCTCCGTGAGCTCTCAGTGGCCGACGAAAGTCTTGGCGATGAAGGTCAGGCTGATGGAGACATGGCCGACGGAGACCCGATCGACGGGGGAACCTTGGTTCTCCTGGCTTCTGGACCATATTCTGAGTTGATGTTTATCTAGTCGATGGAGGACCATCTGGACGACAGATGACTCACTGGATGACAACTGTGCTTCCTCTTAGTCTTCTGAGTATGTGGGTCATGGGGGTCTGGACTTATATACTCCATCAGCCATGTTTGATGTTAACCCTGTCAGTGCATCAACTTGATTGTTTTCTTTTCTCGGAATGTGTTTAATTGTATATTCGATCACCAAGCCATCCTATGAGTGTCGCGGCATATTTGTTGTAAGGATGTAACTCAAGCTTCCTCGCTTCATAAATCTCAATCACTTGATTGATGATTAGCTTTGAATCGCCATAAATGTTTGCTTCATATCTACATCTATTTCATGTAGGAGGATGAGTGCTTGATATCCAGTGATGTTACTAGAGCATTGTTCAGAACTTGAATTCAGGTCAACGGATTACAACGAGAAATGTGTTGAGGTTGGGGTTGAGCTGGGTTTCCATGGTGGTGTTGATAGTCTTGATACTGGATTGTCCCGAAGTTTGCTGATGGTGCTCGAACAGGTCTGGCCTTGGGGAGGAAGTCCTGGATGTACCGATCATCACCGTTGATCTGGCCGGCCGGGGTCATTGCGTGTGGGGGTGGCATGTACAGTGACGAGGCTAGGGAGGAAGATGGGCTGGTTGCATTCCGATGGGAGTTCTGACCGGAGGAATTTTTTCTGGTTGGGTCACCGGAGGTGCTCTGGAGACGGAAGGTGGAAGCTATGGCATATTTCCCGGTCTGAAGGTTTACTGGTTTCTACTTCTTTCTTTTTGGGGGGGATGACTAGTCTGGTTGTTGCCTGAACGGTCCTTTGAGACACCAGCCACCATTGAAGGACCGGCCAGTGGCCCTTGCGTGTGGAGGGAGGCATGTACAGGGGCAGGGTCCGGAGAAAATGCGGGTTGATGGCGATACAGGGGTGCTATGGCGATGAAAGGGCTGGTCCGATTCCAAAGCTTGGAAAGGCATGGGGTTTTACTGGCTCTTGCCGGTGAAGAAAAAATGATGTTGGCGGACTTTTATGCCAACTTTGGGGGTTTGCTGGGGAAGACGATCGGAGGTCTGAGCGGATACAATACCACCTAATTGGGTTTTCGATTTGGTATTTGATTTGGTAGGTCGACAATATCTTCTTGGAAAGCTTCAAGATTCGCCGGAGACGATGACCGCCTCGTCGGGAATCAACGCCGCCTGACGCTGCTTGGTCCAGCTACTGTTGAATCGCCACTCATCTGACACCTTACTTATGCCGCCGGGGGTTGCCGGGGCTCGACGATGGTGGATGGTGGATGGTGGGTTTTCGAATCAACAGGCGTTACTTCCGGTTTTGGTTTCAGCCCTTCTTCTCCGGTCGCCGGGAAGCTTGGTGGCACCGGCGCCAGGTGGGGGTGGCCGAGGGGTGGGGTGGGTTGGATTAGACTGGCAGGCTGACAACTGACTATTGGTCTGACCCGTTGACTCTACGAAAATTTTTGAATTTTGAAAATGAGGGCGGCGCAGGTCTGTAGCGATGAAGGGCTGGGGGCTTTTGGGCTGTCGCCCTAACTCCTGACATGGGATATGTGGATGGGCCGCTGACTGTGGAATTTTGGGCCCAACTAGCTGGGCTAAGGATGGGCTGATGGGGATATTATGCTAGGCAACGGACTGCTGCTATTTTTGAAGGACTTTTGGACTGAACTTTTTTGTGATTTGAGCTGGGGCATGTCCCAAGCCTTTTTTGAATTCATGAAAAAAAATCCTCTCTCCCCCGCCGTCGCGTGTGGGTTGGATACGGTAGATACTATTTTAGGTTAGCTTGCTACCAAGATAGTTTTGTTTTTTTGATTCTTTTGATGCATTGTAATGCTATTTTCTGGATA
This sequence comes from Cuscuta europaea, assembly GCA_945859875.1. Lineage (NCBI taxonomy): Eukaryota > Viridiplantae > Streptophyta > Magnoliopsida > Solanales > Convolvulaceae > Cuscuta > Cuscuta europaea. The sequence continues at coordinate 9,190,605 of CAMAPE010000018.1, forward strand.
TATATATTTACATTTTATTCAAAAAAAAAGACAAAAGCTCTGGCACCTTCTCTATGTGCAACCCCAACAAAATATATCTTCCATGAAGGCAAAACTTCAATTGTAAGCACATCTTCATCAGGTAGATCATCAGAGAGTTCCCACTCAACAAGGATGGGGTGATCGGCTAGGAAATCCGCCAAATCTTGTCCTTTTACAGACTTTTGTGAGACATAGACAATCTCAAATTGTTGAATATCAAATACCGCCTAGCAAGACGATCAGATAGAACCACTTTGGATATCACTTATTTCAATGGATTCGTCCTAGAGACGAGATTTATGATGTGAGCCTCAAAGTAATGTTTAAGTTTCTTGATTGCGAATATGAGGGCCAAACACAACTTCTCGATGGGCACGTACTTCAATTCGTGTGGGGTCATCATTCTGCTTAGATAATAAAGGACATTCTCCTTCCCTTTATCATTTTCTTAAGCTAATAGAGCCCCTACAGACCTTTCTTGAATAGCAATGTAAAGTATCAAAGGTCGAGCAGAGACAGGAGCATTTAGAATGGGTGGCTTCATCAAATAGGCCTTGATATTATCCAATGCATTTTCACATGTTTGGTCCCATATGAAAGGCACACCCTTCTTCATAATTCGACTAAACGGCTGACATCTTCCCGATAAGTTCGAGATGAACCTTCGCATATAAGCCAATTTCCCTTGCAAACTCTTCAACTCATGAATGTTTTGAGGCTCAGGCATGTTCAGAGTAGCGTCAATCTTGGCTTGTTCTATTTCAATACCTTTGTGACGGACAATGAACCCCAAGAATTTTCCAGCCGAAACTCCAAAAGCACACTTCAGAGGGTTCATTTTGAGACCAAACTTCCTCGGGCGATCAAACACTATTCTTAAGTGTGATAGATGCTCATTCCGAGCTTTTGACTTCACCATTATATCATCAACGTAGCACTCCAAGATTTTGTGGAGAATATTGATGTTAGTTTGCTCGCACTTAAAAATAGATCGTAGTAAAGGGTAGAAGTACGAGTATCGTCTCCACATGGACGGTAAAAGGGAATTAAGAATTAAATAAATTCAGCGATTCAAAAGAAAATAAAATAAAATGCAATTGTGCGAGATTGGTTGGTTTGGAGAATTTAAATGCAGGCAAACGAACAAAAAATAAAATTGGTTCTTTCTAATTAACGACGAAGGGAACATGGATTGATTCCGGGGTAATCAGATTTCTGGCTGATCAGGCTTAATCACATGAAATTAATTTAATTGAGCAACGCTAGTCAATACTAAGTTATAACCGCTCTTGTCACACCCCGGACCTACCCGGACACGTCAACAACCCGCCGTACAGTACGAATAGTCAACCGCAGTCCAACACATCCATACTATACAAGGCATCTGGAATATCGTTCACACATAGTACATACATAAACAAACATAATGTAAAACATTCATTAAAGCAGCTGAAACACTATTACAAGTGTTCAAGCCACACTTGGCATAATTAGGCATACAAGCCCCCAAATAATTATTCAGAAAAATAATATCCATGAACATTGTTTATATTGTTTTCAAAACAGAAATGGAAGAAGCACGAATCAAGTCTCCTTCCTTCAATCTTCGCGAAGCAACGGGCGGTGTTAGCAATCTTCAAGTCTACCTGAAACTGTGAGGTGGCCTCCCCCGTGAAGGGGAGGTCAGTACTTTGAAGCATTTAAAAAGTACAATGACAATTACACTGAATAAAATCAATGTTTTAATTTCCAAGACCCTCAAAATAGGGTGATACAACAACAACATCCAAGCCTTAATCCCAAAAGAATTTGGGGTCGGCTAACATGAATCGATCTATGATATCAATGCCAAAAAGAGAAGGCGGACAAGAAAAGGGAAAAAATTAAGATAAAATGAATAAAATAAAGATACATAAATATAGGATAACAATAACACAAGAATAAAACCAAGCTAAAAGAAAAATAAATAAAAGAGTATAAGAAAGCTAGAAGATAAAAATAACATAAGAATATAAAAAGATAAGGAAGATAAACGATAAAAGAAACAAAAGAGGAAAGGTAGACAAGACATCAATCGTCCACATGGATGTGCGCCCTCCACTTTGCTCTCTCCAAAGCCATACTCTCATCCAACCCAAGAAGACGCATATCAGTTCTGATTACTCTAATTCAAGTCTGTTTGGGTCTTCCCCTCCCTCTCTTCTCTGACTCTTCTCCCCACCCCTCAAGTCTTCTAACAGGTGCATCACTCGGTCTTCTATGCACATGCCCAAACACCCGCAAACGAGACTCCTGCATCTTATCTTCTATAGGTGCTACTCCCACCTTTTTTTCTGATTACCTCATTCCTCAGGCGGTCTTTTCTGGTATGTCCACACATCCAACGCAACATACGCATCTCTGTCACACTCATCTTTTGAATGTGGCATTGCTTCACCGCCCAACACTCTACGCCATACATTAATGTCGGCCTAATTGTTGTACGATAAAATTTACCTTTCAGTTTAGTCGGCACACCTCGATCGCATAGAAATCCTGAAGCACTTTTCCATTTCATCCACCCAGCTCTGATTCTATGACATACATCTCCATCTAATTCACCATCCTTCTGAATTATGGATCCCAAGTAACGGAACATATCACACACCGGTATCTCCTTACCATCAAGAGTAATCCCAATGTTGCTAATGCTTCTATCTCCACCGAACTTGCACGCCATATACTCAGTCTTGCTTTGGCTCAGTTTGAAACCCTTGCTCTCCAATATTTGTCGCCATATTTCAACTTTGCTTTAACACCGGATTGTGTCTCATCAATAAATACAATATTGTCGGCAAACATCATGCACCACGGATGATATCATAATATAAATAACAATTTATATTTCCCCCTTATTATCTTTATAATAAGTTCATTCATTAATTGGTCGGCACACGGCCCTTTCTTATTTCTCATTTCAACATCGTTTCCATGACACAACCCGTAGGTCTTATTATTTCTACGGGACTTGCTATCGCTGTCCGAGGCTTCATATAGTCATCAGTTCGGATTCCAACATCCCGCCCCTGGACTCATACACATCATCCCGTAGGAAGGTAAGGCCCTTCGGGGTCCTATCTTATGTGTTACCTCTGTCAGAGCCTAGTTAGGTCTCTTATTCGGATTCCACCTTAACCCGTGATCACGTTGCAAGTCCATGCTATCCAACACCGCTCTCTAGAGTCGGGAAGGGTCATGGTCCTTACTTATTACCATAATTCAACCGGCTATCCTCAAAGACTACCAAACACACCCGTAAGCCAATCCTATATCTAGGATCAATTTATTATTCAATTTATCTTGGGTATCCCTTATGGCCTACCCCTAGTATAACTCAAAGTTCATACATTCCTACCTTAAAGCATCTCTTAAGACTACTTAAGGCATAACATTTCACAATCCAACCTTAGGATCAATTCTAGCAACATTTCACTTTAATGCCCGACTAGTATATTAATACTAGTCGGATTAATTCCAACAAACAAGGTTCCCCATTCATAGTCATATAGACAAATTCCAACTGATTTTCCATTGAAAATATCATTTACATCAATATACAAAATATCACTTTTAATCATTCATATATTCTTATATGACGTAAAAAGTATATTTCAACATTAGTTTTATTGTTAATTCCACTATCAGGTAATCATACTCAAAACACATGATTATACATTGATGGAGTATTAACTCCTAGAGAGAAGGGAGAGCTAGAGAGAGAATTGCAATAATTCCTTGCAATAAATGATTTGTGAACCCCCTACAACTCCCCCCAAGGGGAATATTTATAGAGGAAATTAGGGCTGGGCTCCCAAGTCTTGGGCTTGGGAGGCCCATTTGCAATTGGGCCACTATTGGGCTCAGTACAAGATGTGTAGAAATAACTAAGTACGAAATCCGGCTCTGTGAGCCTTTTGTGGCCGACGCGGCCATGGCCATGGGCCAGCAGCGGATGCAGCGGCTGATCTACCGGAGGCTGCGTCATGGCCTTAAAGTGCTGAAGCTTACTCGGAAATGGGCCCGGACTCATCTGAAGCTCCCCAAGAACATGAGGGACCCGAGGAAGGGATAAAGCTTTCTCCCTCCGAGAGGCAGGCCCCGGTGCTCAGTTCTTCCATCGGCGAGTCTGATTGGTCTGATGACGACGTGCTGGCGGATACCGCTGTCTCCAGAGCCGAAGCTAGCGTGGATGCCGCAACCGAGGAAGGTGGCGGGGGTGTCGTCGAGCAAGACGTTGTGGAACAGGCTGCCGCGGAGGCCAATCAGGGGAGTTGATCGGATGGCTCTTCTTTTGTTTTGTATTTGTAATTAGTTATTCTCCTTTGTAAAGGCCGTCGTGCCCACCTTCTGTAATGGATTCAAATGAATGGAAACAGCTGTTGCTTCCGACTTTTATGTTATCTTCGTCTTGTGTCATTCCCCACCCTTTTTGTTTTACTTCCAATTTCTCTAAGTGTCAAACAAGAACTCGGGTACTTGCTTCCTGTAGTCGTGGCCGATAAAAGGTCTTGCTTTTTGCTCGACTGAGGGGGAGATGTCTTCTTCATCCTTGTGATGTTTGGCATCCCCTATTTTCGTGAAAATACTTCTAAGTGTTCAGCTTAGAGTATATATGTGCTTTATTCTTTTTTAGACGATGGGGGTTGTTGGCCCTTCATTCGGCCTCAAGACCCTTGTCGGCCACTCTTGGTGCCCCTTGGGAATGTTCCCCAAGTACCTTGAAATTTCTCTAAGTATTGGACAGACTTAGGTGGTTACTTCCTTTGGGAATGGCCGATGACGGCTTCGCCTTTGGGTCGGCTGGGTGAGTTTCCCATGGGCCATTTTAGTTATGCGCCGGCTATCTCGTGCCCTCGTCCATCGTTCGAGTGTCCACCTTCGGCCACAAGAGTTTACCTTGGAAATTTTGTCCAAGTTTTTTTTGAGTATGAATGCTTTCGTCCATAATGCATAATATTTGCCTGATATGTACTTAGTCAATTTTGGGGATTTCATTTCTATTGCTCGAGGCCGGCGAGTGCATGACTCATCGGCTTCCCTCTTTTATGTTTGGGGATATTGCTTTAGGCTGGCAAGTGCACGGTCCTTCGGCTGTCCCTCTTTTATTTTTGGGGATATCGCTTTAGGTCGGCAAGTGCATGGTCCTTCGGCTGTCCCTCTTTTATTTTTTGGGATATCGCTTTAGTCCAGCAAGTGCACGGTCCTTCGGCTGTCCCTGTTTTATATTCTTCCACTTTACTTCTTTGAGCGAGGAGCGGGTATCCTTCTTCCAGGCTTCGTCCGAGGGGGTCAATAGTCCTTCGGCCGGTAAGGAGTCCTACTGGATCGTCCTATGGTCTCAAGGAGGTCCCGTCGCCTGTTTATGACGCAGACTAAGGCTTTTGGTCGGTTACCGACGGCTGCCGTTTCTCATCCCAGAGTTTGGGGATCTTTGTCACCTCGGCCATGATTTCAGACCTGTCGTCCTGTGATTTCGCGAGTGGACGACGCGGTGAGCTTCCCATTTCAAGACGCGGGCTCTTTGCGGGCCCCTCGTCCTGGGGACACCATCGGCCTTACCTGAGCGTTTCACTCTGAGGGGTCGATGTAATATAGTATCTTTTCCTTGAACTTTTTTAGAAAAAGTAAGTAGATTACAACTTTTATTGATAAGTGGCTCGAGGCCGAGGGTGGCATTCGATCAACAACCCGTGGGAAGGTGAGGGCTTTGCCGGCTGCGCCGTCCCCGGATTATTGATAGAATTTCACCAAGTGATGTACATTCCACGTTCGTGGTACATTAGACCCATTCGGGTGTTTTAGTTTGTAGGTGCCGGGGCTTGACTACGGCGCTGATGATGTACGGGCCTTCGTATTTGAGTGCCAATTTGCCACCTTCCGTCGGCTTACTCGCCTCCCTTCAGCGAAGGACTTAGTCCCCCACTTGGAATTCCCGGGAACGTACCTTGGCGTCATAGTATGATTTTACTTGACGCCGGTAGTTTTCCGCCCGAAGGAAGGCCTGCTCTCGTCTTTCTTCGATCAGGTGGAGATCAATCTTCATGCTTTCTTCGTTGGCCTCAGGCTCATAGTGCTCCACTCGTCGGCTGGGTATGGTGACCTCTGTGGGCGCCTTTGCTTCAAAGCCATAAGAAAGGGCAAAAGGCGTTTCGCCCGTCGCCCTCCTCGGCGTGGTACGGTAGCACCATAGAATGTTAGGGAGCTCGTCGGCCCAACTGCCTCCTGCGTCTTGGAGCTTCTTCTTCAGGCCTTCCAGAATGGTTCTGTTGGCATTCTCAATTTTCCCGTTATCTTGAGGGTAGGCAACGGAGGAGAAATGATGCTTGATTCCCCATTCCTGGAAGAGCTCTTGGAAGGGTGCGGCCTCGAACTGATTGCCGTTGTCGGATATTATCTCCCGGGGGATGCCGAAGCGGGTAAGGATGTTCTTGTGGACGAACTTCTGGCATCTGGCCCCTGTGATGGTGGCCAAAGATTCTGCTTCGACCCACTTGGTGAAGTCGTCCACGATGACGATGATGTAGCGGTTCTTGCCAGCGGCTCTGGGCAAGGGGCCGACCTGGTCGATCCCCCATCTTGAGAATGGGATTGCGGTGCTGATCGGGGCATAGTTGACGGATCGCCGACCAGGGGCCTTCTGAAGGACCTAGCATGCAGTACACTTCCTTGCAAGATTGGCACAATCCCGCGCCATCGTCATCCAGAAATAGCCCTGGACGACAAGACGTCGGGACATGCTGAAAGGGCCCTGATGTGAGGAGCAGACACCGCAGTGGACTTCCTCCATGGCCACTTCGGCCTCGTCTGGGTGTAGGCATCAGAGGAGAGTGCCATTGTAAGATCTTTTGTAGAGCTTTCCATCCTCGATGGTGTAGCTTGGGGCCCTGAGTTTGCCCAGCTTGGCCCTCTCCTCGTCCTGGGGCAGCTCTCCTGAAGTGATGAAGGTTGTGATGTCGGTGATCCAATCCTCGGCCGATGCTGGATGCACATGACCGGGCTGGCATGGATGCTGGACATGCTTAGCTCCTCGATCTTGGCTATCTTGGAGATGTGCTCTGGAGTGTGTGTGCTGAGCTTGGAGAGGATGTCGGCCTCAGCATTCTCCACCCTTAGGATCTGTGTGATCTCATGGGTTTCGAATGCCTTGAACAACTCCTCGGCCGCCTATTTGTATTGCCTCATCCTCCCTTCTTTGGCCTCATATAAGCCCTTGATCTGGCCCACCACCGGTTTGGAGTCGCACCTGATTCTGATGTGTCGCGCTTTGAGGCCGGCGGCGAGTCTGAGGCTGCTGAGGAGGGCCTCATACTCGACTTCGTTGTTGGATACCCTGAAGTTGAAGCGGATGGCATAATAGGCTCTGAATCCTTCAGGGGAGATGAGGACGATGACGCCCCCACATGCTTTGGCGGTCGATGAACCGTCAGTGAAGAGAGTCCATGCTTCGTCTGGCTCTGGCCCGGGTGTGGTAGCGGTCGTCTCCCTTGCTGTGCATTCGGTGACAAAATCGGCCAAGGCTTGCCCCTTGATGGATGGTCTTGGCTTGATTTCAATCTGGAATTGGCTGAGGAAGATCGCCCACTTCACCATCCTTGAGGAACTGGTGGGGCTCCTAATGAGTGCGCCGAGGGGCTGTTGGGTCAAGATGTGGACGGCATGGGCTTGGAAGTAGTGTCCTAGCCTTTTCACTGTATGGACAATGGCCACTACCGTCTTCTCAATAGGAGAGTACCTGAGCTCGGCCCCCCAAAGCGTCTTGCTTACGCAAAAAATTGCCTTCTTTAACTCCTTCATCCTCGCGGATGAGCATGGAGCTGATGGCCGACATGCTCACCCCCAAGTACAAGAAAAGGGTTTCACCGGTTTTGGGTTTGGAAAGCACGAGAGGGGACAATAGGTACTGCTTCAGCTCCTCAAATGCTTGTTGGCACTCCGTCGTCCATTTGAAGCCATTTGTCTTGCACATGATCTGGAAGAAAGGGAGGGACCTTTCAGCCGATTTCAAGAGAAAACGGTTTAGGGCCGCAAGGCGCCCCATCAGCCGTTGTACCTCTTTCACATTTCATGGTGGCTCCATGTTGAAAATGGCCTGGATCTTCTCTGGATTGATTTCAATGCCCCTTCGGCTGACCATGTAGCCGAGGAACTTGCCTCCCTGGATGCCGAAGGTGCACTTCTTGGGGTTCAGGCGGAGTTGGAACTTCTTCACGATTTCAAAAATTTCCCGGAGGTTGTCAACATGAGTGGTAGATTGCTTGCTCTTGACGATCAAGTCATCGATATATGCCTCCATCGTCCGGCCGAGGACTGCTCTGAAGACTTTGGCTACCATCCTGGTGTATGTGGCGCCTGAGTTCTTGAGCCCAAAGGCCATGTCGAGGTAGCAGAAGATTCCCTCCGGGGTCATGAAGGTCGTCTTCTCGGCGTCATCTTCGTGCATGAATATCTGGTGGTACCCTCTGAAAGCGTCAAGGAATGACATCAACTCGCATCCCGCCGTCTCGTCCTCCAACTGATCAATATTGGGGAGGGGAAACGGGTCCATGGGGCACGCTTTGTTCAGATCAGTGTAGTCAACACACATCCTGAACGTTGGCGGCTTGTGAGCGAGGATGACATTGGCCAGCCACGTAGGGTACTTCACCTCTTTGATGTCGTTGATTGAGAGGAGCATTGTGACCTCCCCCTTGACGAAGTCCCGTCTGTCGGCCGAGAGGTAGCACTGCTTCTGCTTTATCGGTGTGGAGGCGGGGTCGACTGACAGCTGGTGAGTGATCACCTTTCGGCTGATGCCAGGCATATCGTCTGGCCCCCACGCAAAAATGATTCCATACGATCGCAGGACTTCGAGGATGCCGTCGCGTTGGTCTTGCCGATTTTCAGGACTCGCTCAGGCCGAGAAGTGTCCAGGGGGACCTCCTCGATGTCTTCTGTTGGCTCAACATTTGGCCTCTCCTCGTCCTTAGCGACGGTGGCGGTGATGGTGTCTATCCTCTGCCCGGAGCTGGCTGCCGGCTTTGTGAGCTTCAAGTAGCATGCTCTGGCTATCTTCTGGTTTCCCCTGGCGTAGCCAATGCCGCCACTAGTAGGGAACTTCAGGCATAGGTGCTTCATGGAGATTATGGCCTCCAGGTCCTCTAGTGCCGGCCTCCCCAGATCAGGTTGTGGGCACACTCGAGGTTGACCACCATGAACTCCATTTCAATCTTGACGCGATGGGAGCCGTTGCCGACCTCCATGGGGTGGACTATCGTGCCTTCGGCGTCGATAGAGTCCCCGGTGAAACCGGACAACGGTGTCCGTATCGGCTTGAGCAGGGCTTTGTCCAGCTTCAGCTGCTTGAATGTGTCAAGGTACATGACGTTGACGGAGCTCCCCTTCATATCGATGTAAGTGTGGTGGATGATAGAGTCACATGTCTCGCACTGGATGACGAGGGCATCTCTGTGTGATGCGGGGCCTGGAGGCAGATCCTTGTCGGTGAAGGTGATCGCCTCCATCCGTTGCTTTTTCGGTTGGGGGGAGCGTGGGACACCTCCCCAATGTAAAGGGATTGGGCCCATTTCTTCCTCTGGGTGGCTGAGCCCCCCTAGTGTTGCCCCACACAATGAGATGGATGTGATTCTTCTTCGGAGGGGGCTCTTCAAAGTCTTCATCATCATCGCTGAGTCTGCCGATGGTAACGGCAGTAGGTGCCGCCCTGATGGACAACATAGATCTCCTTCGCTGACTGAGGATCTCTCTCAATGAGATCGTGTTCCTCGGCATAATCGAGGATGGAGCTGACCGAATGAGTGAGTGGGGTCATCAGCCTTTCCATCCTCGGCCGCCATATGCGGTCCTTGTTCTTTCCGCCAGATCCATGGCGGCTTTGTCCTCCCTGACCTCGGTCCTCGACCGAGGGTGTGCCTGGAGTTGGCGCAACATTCGTCTTCTTGGAGGGGTGCCCTTCGTCCTTCTTGTGGCTATGGAGCTCGTCGGCGTCAGCGTACAAGTTTCCTCGCTGAAGCGCCTTCATGTAGGACCTTAGAGGGTCAGTGATGAGACTCCTCGCATATGAGGTGCTGCGGAGGGCGCCCTGAAACATGACCAGGAGGGTGCGCTTATCGGCCCCCTCGACCTCATCAGTCTCCCTCGTCCATCGGTCGATGAACGACCGGAGTGATTCGTCATGTTGATGCTTGATGGAGAGAAGATGGGTGAAATATTTCTTCACGCGCTTCCTCCTGGCGAAGTGAGTGAGGAAGCGTTGGGCAAGATCATGCCACGAGTCGCTGCTTCCCTCGAGGAGCACGTTGAACCACTCGTACGCTGGTCCCTCCAGAGTGGAGAGGAACCAATGGCAGAGGTATTCATCTGACGCGTTCACCATCAGCATGTTGTTCTGATAGCGGCTCAAGTGCTCTTGAGGGTCGGAGCGGCCGTCATAGGGTTTGATGGCGTTTCCCCTGTACTTATCGGGGATAGGGGCCGAGAGTACCCTGGCAGTGAAGGGGTCCTCGTCCTGACTTGGATGATGGGGTTTCCTCTTCCTTCGGCCAACTCCCTCTCAAGGATGCTGACCTTGTTTAGAAGGGTGTTGAAGCTGGGATCCTTGGATGAGTTGCCCGCGAGGTGGCGGCCAGCTGCTTGGCCTCCATCTGAGCCAGCCTCTGCTCAAGTTGGGCGATCACCTCGTCCCTAGGGTCCTTGGCCGCCATGGTGGTGCCCTGTGTCTGCAAGCGGGCTGCATGAGCCGTGTTGATTTGGTGGCGTGCGTCACCCTCATGCAGCTTTCCCTTGCCTTTGTCCAGGCGGGGCCGATCCGCAGTCCAGGACACTGACCCCAAGCTTTCCCTGGGTGAACCAGGCTCGCGCTGACCAATCCGTCCCGCCATCCTCTCCGAAGCTGGCCGACGACACGTGTCACCTAGCCTATTGAAGGCTGAGGCTTTTCCACGCGCTGGGGTCGGTCCAGCTCGGAGCGGGGAGGCAGGGTGGGAGTGGGATGACGCTGTGTCCTGGGGTACCACCCCTTCTTCGTTGCCTAGCCTGACGGGCAACAGCTGGGGTTGAGGAGGCGGGGTCGTGTTCTCCCCCGTCCTTGGCATGAGTGCACAGGGGACAGTGGGGTTTTGGGCCAAGCTGGCGATGATGGCCGAGAGCGCGGCTTGGAGCTGGGGGTCAACGGCAGGAGAGGCCGGTTGCCCTGAGGCATTGTCTCCTTTTTCTGCGCGCTTCTTGTCCAAGCCGATGCGGGCATCTGGTCCGCCTCCGTTGAGCTTGTTGCGCAGGTCAGTCGTGAGGTCGATGGCTTCTAGGAGGACATCCTCGCCGGCGGCCTTGTCGGCCATAACGTCCTCCTCGTGTTCCCGGTTCTCTTGGGCCTTAGGGATGGCCTTGCCGAGGAGGTTGCGGTTAGATTTAGTTCTTCCCATGATCAGTTAGTTGTGCTTGGTAGCGACGAAGGAGGTTAACTTGATTGTTCTAGCTCTCGATGAAAGCACCAAATGGTGGAGTATTAACTCCTAGAGAGAAGGGAGAGCTAGAGAGAGAAGTGCAATAATTCCTTGCAATAAATGATTTGTGAACCGCCTACAACTACCTCCAAGGGGAGTATTTATAGAGGAAATTAGGGCTGGGCTCCCAAGTCTTGGGCTTGGGAGGCCCATTTGCAATTGGGCCATTATTGGGCTGAGTACAAGATGTGTAGAAATAACTAAGTATGAAATCCGGTTCTGGGAGCCTTTTGTGGCCGACGCAGCCATGGCCGACGGAGCCCCGGCCGACGGAGCCACTATTGGGCTGAGTTGTTATCTTTCTGGCCGATGGGGGGCCATCTGGCCGACGGAGGCCCCACTGTGTGACAGTTGTGCCTCTCATTCTTCTGAGTATGTGGGTCCTGGGGTCCAGGCCCATATACTCCATCATACACAATTTACTCTTAAATTTGTATATCATGCTCTTTTCCTTGTAGACAATAGTCTTCTCATTCTTAGGCATTATTAATCATTAATAATCCATAAAGAACACATTTAATTACCTTAGGTAATCTCACGAAATTAACTCACTAATTATAAGCGATATAGTCAGTCATCCTCACCTTATTGAGTGCTTAACTAGTTTCCTTTGTGAAATCTCTCGATCCGTCCTCGTTTTTGGCTGCTCAAAGTGAAAAACCTGGACAGCAGGTGAAAGCCGGGCGGTGTTCGTGCACTGCAGTTACGGGCAGCCTGTTTTTCTTGGCGGTTTCCGGCGATTTTGACTCCTATCGATTCACCAACTCTTCTAAGTTAAATACCACCACTTTATAACAATATTCTACATTTTAAACGTGTAGAACTCATGGTTTAATCCACCATATGATTTCTTAAAAATCATACACAATAAAACTAAAGAACTATTTGAGTTCTTACCTTTCTTCTAGCTTAGCTTCTCTTGGGTTTTCTTCTTCCTAGATTCCTCCAACTATAGGTTTGATGTTTGTGAAGGTCAACCCCAGAGCTCTCTATCTTTCTCTTGTGGTTGTGCTTGTGCGGATGAGGCTAGAGCAAGTATGATAGGAATGACATCTATCCTATCAATTTAGCCTTAAATTGATATGCGTGGGGTCATGGTGTAGATTTTATCTCTAGGAGGTTTCCTCCTTGTCCGCACCACCCATCCCACATTTGCCCCATTTTAATTGTTTAGAGTGTCAAATACATGTAGGAAAAGCCCCACCCAGGTGCAGAAAGTTCCTCCCAATTATTCCCGCTATTTCTGGCAGGTTGAATCAAAATAGCACTTGGGTTGTCCAAATATTTCCCCAACTTCGGTTGGCATTTTATTTGGGATTCTATAATTATTATGATGCCCCAACTAATTATTTGGTAGCCCATTCTCAATATATTGGATCCGATAAACAATTTAATTAATCACGCATTAATTAAATATAAATTTATCTTACACGAAATTCATTCACTAAAAATTCAAATACATATTGAATTTTAAATTCAAATACATCCGAGTGCGGTGTCACAAGTTCACCCCCCTTAATGGGAATTTCGTCCCCGAAATTCACAATGTTTATTCAAACACAAATGCATATTCCTCCTTCATTAAGGCTTCCGTTTCCCAAGTTTCTTCCTCAACTCGGTCACTCTTCCAAAGGATTTTAACCATCAGAACTTTCTTGCTCCTCAGTTTCTTGACTTGCCTATCAAGTATCTTCACCGGTTGTACGACATAGTTCAAGTCCTCACGTATCTCCACAGGTGGTTTCTCTAGTACGTGAGACGGATCTGGCATATACTTCTTCAGCATAGACACATGGAATACATTATGTATCTTTTCCAATTCCGGAGTCAACTGCAATCGGTATGCCACGGCCCCAATTCTCTCAAGAATTACAAATGGTCCAATGTAGCGTGGATTAAGTTTCCCTCGGCTCTGAAATCAGATGATTCCTTTCCAAGGTGAAACCTTCAAGAATACTTCATCTCTCACCTTAAACTCTAAGGCTCTCTGGCGCTTATCGGCATAGCTCTTCTGTCTATCCTGGAGCGTCTTAAGCCTCTCGCGAATCATCTTCACCTTTGACTTGGTGATCTCCACCAATTCCGTGCTCTCGAGTTTGGCCATGCCAACCTCATCCCAACACAAAGGTGTACGACATCTCCTCCCATATAGTGACTCGTATGGAGGCATGCCAATACTCGCCTGATAACTGTTGTTATAGGCAAACTCCACGAGTGCTAAATGGTTGTCCCAACTTTCTTGGAACTCCAACGCACAAGCTCTCAACATATCCTCCAAAATCTGTATAGCCCTTTCAGATTGTTCATCCGTCTGTGGATGAAAAGCAGTGCTAAACTTCAGTTTTGTTCTCATAGACTCTTGGAACTTCGGCCAAAATTGTGATGTGAATCGTGGATCTCTATCAGATACAATGGTTATTGGATCCCCGTGTAGCCTCACGATCTCATCCACATACAATTTGGCTAATCTCTCTGGTGCATAGGTGGTGTTGATAGGTAGAAAATGTGCACTCTTCGTGAGCCTATCAACCACAACCCATATAGCATCATAGTTCCTGACCATCCGTGGTAGCCTTTAATACTTGAGATTTAATTTAAATGGATTAATAGTACTACTCATACCAACAAGGTGCATCTCCTTTTAAGGGAGCTCATTAGCCAAGAACTCCAAAGTTAAGCATGCTTGCACGGGAGTAGTCTTGGGATGGGTGCGCACGAGTGAGGACAAAGTGCGCGGAAAAGGATAGTGGCGGTTTGTGAGGACAGTGCTAGAGGTCAGAAGTAACTACCTCGGGGCCTGCGGGGCCGAGGTGTTACAGGTGGTATCAGAGCCATGTTTTCTAGGGGGATTTTTTCAAAATGTTTTCAAAAAAAAAGTTTCTAATTAATTTTTCAAAAAGTTTTCTAACAATTGTTTTTTAAAAAAAATGATTTTTCCAAGATATTTTCTAAAATATCAGCTTCAAGTTCATCCCTTTTCTCAATCAAGAGATTGATTTTTACCTAAGTCTCTTTTCTTAAGTCAGAGATTTCAACTTTTAGCTTACTGTTTTCTTCTTTGACTAAAGAATAAGTGGTTTGGATAGTTCTAAACTCTTCTCACAATGATGACATTGCATCATCATTTAAAGATGTGCCTATCGAAGAAAAACGAGAGTTAGAAGAGGAGGTTACCTCATCATCATATTGAGCCATGAGGCATAGGTCTTCTGTTTCAGCATCAAGGCAACAGAAGGCCTCATCAGAATTAGAGTCAAACTGGATTCTGTCTCAGAAAGGAGGTCTTTCTCGAACTGTTCTGTGACAAGAGCTTTCCTTCTTCTACCGTTTTTTCATACCTCTTTTCTCCATCCTGACCTTGTCTTTTGGATACTCTGGGGTGTGGACAGTTTGCCTTGAAATGTCCAGGCCGCCTGCAGTTGTAGCAGAGAAGTTCTCCACTACTATCTGTAGACTTGGTCTTATGGAATTGTTTTCTGCTGGTAGATGGACTCCTTCCATATTTTGGTTTCTTCATGAATTTCTTGAACCTTCTGGCAAAAGAAGCCATATATTCGTCAGATAATAATATTGAAGGGTCAAAATCATTTACCTTAGATGTACTGACTGTGAGAGCTGTGGTGGTCCTCTCCTCAGGTACATCTTCTTTTTCTTCAATCATCTCGAAGTCATGAGCTTTGAGGTCTGAGATGAGTTTGTCAGTTGGATAGGTGTTCACATCCTTGCTTGCCTGAACTGCAACCACCTTCATCTTCCATTCTGAGGGTAGACCTCTCAGCACTTTGAGGTTGGTCTCCTTGGTGGTGAGTTCCTTGCCAAGTTCAGAAATCTCTCCAGTGAGAGTAAGAAGTTTGTCATAAATCTTGGAGATGCTTTCATCAGGAAGAAGTTTGAAGTCATCAAACTTCTTGTTGGCTATTGTCAGCTTGTTGTCCTTTTCTTGCTCATCACCTGCTCCAATGAGCTCAAGAGTGTCCCAGATTTCTTTAGCAGTTTTACACTTCTTGATTCTGTTGAAGTATCTATCATCAATGGACTTATAGACGATATCATTTGCAATGTGGTCCACTCAGATTTGGCCTTATAGACGATATCATTTGCAATGCTATCAATGGCATGTTCAGGATTGACCTTTTGGAAATTAGTGAATGACCCTATGTCAAGTACTTCCCACATTTCATCATGAAGGGCACATAGATGTGCCTTCATCCGGATCCTCCAGTCATCAAACTTAAGATCTGAAAACATAAGATTCTTGGAAAGAGAGTGATCCATAATAAGAGATTAAACAGAGGCAGAGAAAACAAGTGGATCTTTGTTCAACAGGTAACCTAAAAGATTACAAGAACAAGGAGGCTCTGATACCACTTGTTGGTCCCAGTTATACTGGGTACATTCTAGAGGGGGGGGGGGTGAATAGACTGTACTGATTTTTAACTTTTTCAAGCTAAGTACAAGATTTTAACAGATTAGCCTGTTCTGTTGACGGAACAGAGTGGCAGCGGATGGTGTTCTGGTAGAGTTCTGTCCGTTTAGCCTCTAAGAGATGCAAAGGCAATAGGCCTTCTGTTAACTCACAAGACGGGTTCTACTGAACACAGAGACCAAGTTTCTGGAGTTAAACAGTTTAAAGTAAATGCGAGAAATAAATGCAGTAAGTAAATGACACCAGACATTTTTATAGTGGTTCAAGGAACAACTCGTTCCTCTAATCCACTGTTCCACTAAGCTTGTAAAAACTCAGATTACAACGCCTTAGTCCTAGCACTTAAGAAGCTCTCCACGTCTTCTTCAAGCCTAGATGTCTCCTGGGATGCACTTCCTGGCTTCCTTTAAGGCTGGTCCTTTCATTGAGCTTCCTTGAAGTATAACCACTTCATTACTCCAGCTACTTAGACGTCCTTCTCGTTCGAGAAGAGTTCTTTTAAGAACAGGGTTTTCCAACTTGCTTCGTCACAAAATATGTGTAGTTGAGGTGCTTGAAGTGTTGAAGAATATTTGGAACTTTGCTCTTGTTGGAATGTGAAGATAGGAAAATATTTTCTTTTCCACTGAAACTTTTCTTGTTTGAGATGAAGAAGTTCTGGTCTTAAGAAAGCTTGTTGTTTGAATGAGAGTTGTGCAAAGGTTCTAGCAAAGTTTTAGCAAAAGTTATCATGTAGTTCTTCGAAGAGTATCTTTTATACTGGGGTTGTCTTCCCATCGGAGGAGGAGGACAACTGCATTAAATGCGCGTACAGTTAACTTGACCTAGTAGGACCCGGTATAGTTGGCGAGTTGCTATTTTGGGATAAAGATATCCTGACATGTCGGCCAATCATTAGCTTTTACTCTTTAGCGTACGGGGCTCATTAAATGAGCATTTAATGCGTACTGTAGCTTTTCCGTTGAAGTCTTCTAGCCGTTGAAGGAATCTTCCGTTGGTTTCACCGGCTAAGGTAGATTCATGGAAATTCTCTAAGTGTCAGGCCTTCTGGTATCTTTAGCAGAGAAGCAACCAGAGAGGGTCTAGAGCACTTCTGTTGGGATAAAAGCTACAAAAGGGTCTCTAGCTCTTCTGTCAAGGTAGAAGCCAACAGAGGGTCTTGACAGCTTCCGTTTTAGTAAAGTCCAACAGAGAACCAGGATGTCTTCTGTCCGGATAAGAATTAACAGAGAGCCAAAGGTCTTCTGTCTGGATAAAATCTAATAGGCACATAGAAAGTCTTCTGTCAGGAGGTCTTCTGTCAGTCGACTATTCTAAGAATGCTTTACACATAGAAAAATTCTAATACAATTTCTAAAGGGGGTATTCTAAAGTCCTAATACGTATAGCATCATCAAAATCTAATTACAATTATTCCATACAATATGTTTAATTGAGGATAAGTTTGGACTTATAGAAGAACTTTATACATTATGTGATTAGTGAGTTATTGGATAAGATAATATATTTATGAATACCATTCGATAGATTTCTTATACGCTATCCTTTTCAAGAAGATAATGACATCCACGAGTAACAACATCGAGAACAACGACGCTACACCGACGAACGTGGAGCTGAATCAAGGTTTGCGACAACTTATTCAACCCATCCAGACCGTCGCAAATGTGCTACTTCAGAATCAATGCCAACATCGTCTTAACAAGCGCAATGATATTGCGAAACGCATAGTTGGGCGTAATCCCCCAACTTATTTAGGCCAAAAAGATTATCTCGTTCTTGAGGATTGGATTCACACTTCTGATAAACTGTTCGACACTATAAGCTGCCTCACGGATTCACGGGACGAAGCACCCTTTTTAAGGGGGGTAGATTGTGACACTCCGAAAATTTAAATAAACTAAAAGAATAACTTTATTAGATAAAGTGTCAAAATAACATTTTTATGAGCGAGGTAAAAGTTCTTACTTAATAAAAAAAACATGTTAACGTATTTTAAATCCATATAGGTGATGATTAATACGATGGCATACATTTTTCCCTAATACCACATAAGTAGTTGACTTTCAAACGTAATAGCCACATGTACGTATACTAATATAAATAGGTAGATTCTATGGCATCCTTAAGGTACCATACTTTTATCCACATGAGCCAATCACAATTAAGTAATTCAATCATTTAAATCTAAATTAAAAATGATGTAATGATTTCAACAAATCAAGTGAGTGGTAGGTACGGTACGCCATTTTTTAAATGGGTACCGGAGTTGTCGCCATATAAATATAAATACACTTCTACTTGACCGCCTAACCTATTATTATACCTTTACTACGGAGTAATACTTCTATTAATTAATACCTACAGTACTTAAGGCTATACAAGGAAATCACAGACTGCACTTAACTTATACAGAGTACTACAAACATAAACAAGGAAAGCTAGTAAATAAAAATCAATGCAAAGGATCTCCGTAACGTACGAGACGGCCAAATCGATTCTAACGCACGAAACCCAACGTCTAGAAACATCGACCAAGCATATAGATTCATCATATACGACACATAAGAGAAAGGGTTAAACCGGCCACCTGCAGCAAATACGAGCAACACCTAGGGCTTGTTTACTAACAGAGCTATTTTCCAGTTTTCTTGAAAACTGGAAA
The DNA here is from genome assembly GCA_945859875.1 of Cuscuta europaea. NCBI lineage: Eukaryota > Viridiplantae > Streptophyta > Magnoliopsida > Solanales > Convolvulaceae > Cuscuta > Cuscuta europaea. Next base: position 9,209,254 of record CAMAPE010000018.1, read on the forward strand.
ACTAGAAAACAGAAAACAGGAAACGTGTTTACCAAAGAAAATTGCTGGAAAACTGGAGAAAGGAAAACAGAAAAACACGTTTACCAAACCGTTTTTCAAAGCGAAAAAAATGAGACATGTCTCTCTTTTCCTTAATGATTTGGAGAAATGACTTTTACTATTTTTCCAAATTTGGAAAACGCAGATGCTACAGGCCGCTGCAATAAATTTGCATACACCTAGTGGTGGGTCCGGTCGCGCTCCGATATCGATTCCATTCTAATACCTCCATCCTCTTACCTTACCCCATACCCCTAACCTACCCTACCCACCCAACCCCCAACCCGCATACCCCTTTTCCCTACAATGACCCTACCCCCACCCCCTACCACATGCCCCTACCTCGGTCCCACCCGATCCACCCTACCCCCTATAACATTGCGTATTTTATGCGTCGCTTATTAACGCGAGTCTTAATAAGCACCATTTAGTAACCCGTGAAGTAAACGTGTCAGTCTTCTGGATGATCACAGAACTGGGTGAAAAAATTGATGAACATGTTTTCAGATTTGAAAATGGAAAACTAGAAAATAGAAATAGAAAACTGGAGATAGAAAAACTGAAAAATAAAAACAGAAAATTGGAGAACGAAAAACAGAAGTAGGAAACAGGAAAATATCTCAGTTAGTAAATAGGCCCTACATTTTCATCACCAAAGTAACGAAGCTTCTCCGTAAACCTTCCGCCGGTGTCACAAAACAAAACATAGGTAGAAAGGAGAGAAGCGGATGAACGTCGTCGGTCTGGTTCACGCCGGAAGAGAGAGGACGAAGAAGAATGCATCGCCGGAGTTCGTAGCAGGTTGCCGTCTTCTGCACAAACTGGAGGAATTAGTTTTTCGCCAGTCTGCGTCACTTGAGAGGAAGCACCGCCGCCTCTGTTTTCTGTGGCCATACTGGACTGCTGCTACTAAACGTCATCTCCGCTGGAATATAAGCTTGTGCGTCGGAGAGGGGAATGGACACGTCTCTGCCGGGAAAGAGGACTACCACCGCAGTCAAAGATAGTTTCGACGACATCTCACTGCTTGTCGTCACCATCACCTAGTACCACCGGCGCTGGAGAGTTTTACGTTGCCGTCGGTTGTTTTTGCTACGGGCTGCACCGCTGCAGAGCGAGGACAAAGGAGACGCTGCTACAGTCTACGTACGTAACTCTTACTCCATATTTTGTAACTTCTTCGGCCAGTCTGCTGGGCTGGGTTATATTGGGCCGCCTGATGAAGTTAATAATAATAATAATAATAATAATAATAATAATAATAATAATAATAATAATAATAATAATCTTGGCATGTTCAGATTAATTGAAAATATGGACTTAGACTAAATTAATGGGATGACCGAAATGTGTAGGTTAATGGACTTGATCACTATGTTGACTTGGTAGAAGAGATTATCACAATTCAAGGTAAGTTCTATGTCAACCAAAATCTCTACTTTTCCCTCGTAAATATATGTATGAGTTTCATTTGAATTATTTGAGTATTTTATACTTCATGAGATTTTTCGTATTTAAATTTATGTATTATTTGTGATTGGAAATTTTGTTGGTTATAATATTGGAGATTGGATGATTTTATTTTTGAGTAATTGAATTTACGTATGAATCGTTATGTAGATTGAGACTTGAGCTATTTATGAATTATTGTATATTTTGAGCACTTTGAAAAATTTCGACCTTAGAGTTTAAAGGATAAAGTAAACCGTATTTTGGAAAACTATATGTATGTGTGATAGCTATAAAATTTTGGAATATACTAAAAATAACAATAATTTATGGTGTTTGAGAAGGTGAACTATTTTGTAAATTGTGAGTTACGTTTTTTTAGGATATGTGTATGTGATGATTTTACTGTTGAATAACTTTGGGGAAGTTACGTGAGTAGTAAACCCCTGTAATTTTTGGAGATTAATAAAGATAAAATGAACCTTTTAATGTAAGGGCATCACGAGAGAAATTCGGGGTGTCAGTATCCTCCACGACCTTGACTGTGGAGAGTAATTAGGGCTGCTATTACTTGTCTAACTCATAAAGAGTTGTTATGTCGGTGTCCACGACCTTGACTGTGGAAAATTATTTTGTTGGTGTCCACGACCTTAAGTGTGGAGAGTGTTAAGATTCGGGCAAAAGACCCTATTATTCAATAGTAGCAGTAACCTAGTCACTTTTATAGGGTAATCCCTTTTTGGTGGGGTAGGGGGACGTTGACGTCCGAACTACTTGGACTTCTTACTACCCGTAGGGCTTGGAATCCCTTTCAGGGGGTGTGCACACTTAAGGTAGATGTTCAGTTCCTCAGGTTAGAAGTGGTACCGGCAAAAGTCTCGGGGTGGCCGTACATAACAACGGACCATCGGGCTCAATAAAATGTTGAGCATCGCCTTTCTAAATTACTTAGGGACTTTAGTATAACGAGTTTGAGAAAATTATTTTAATACCTTACTCACAAGAGTTGTTAAGGTACTTGTTTGGAGAAATGCTATTTGGTTGAATGAAATTTAAAGTTATTTTGAAGACTAGTTATTTAAGGAAATGGTATTTTCACTCTACAATGTGAATTATGTTGGAAAAATGTGTTAAAAATTGCATTAAATGGTCATTTTGGGGCAATTATTTGAGTGGGGCCCACTTCCGATTTGGGTCGGGTCAAAGTGGTTTCCGATTGTCCTTGTTAAGGGCTACAATTCGATATATGATACGCTCAAAACAGATAACGGGTGAATGAGAAATTGATTCTCGAAGTTCACTCGTTGAAATGGAAAAACTTGGAAAATGATGAGTTTCTAGTGTGTTTTATCCCACACCGGAAAACTCAAGGGATTTTCACCCCCTTATAAAGGGAAGCCTCTTTTAAGGAGTTAAGATTCCTAAAGGTAAAAGCTCTCTCTTACGCGCATGGGGGTGCCGATCAAATCCCAAAACGGAGAAGAAAAATTGCGACTCGTGTGCGCGGGCGACATGCAGACACGAATGCCGTCCGAAAAATCTATCATTCAAAGAGACGCTCGAGGTCTTCTGTTCGCAACAGAAGGTCTTCTGGTCCTTTACAGCAATAAATGCCCAACGTTCTTGTCTTTTGATGCTGCGTTAAATGGACAGTTTATGGACGATTCAATGCCCAACGGACTGGTCATTGATGTCCAACGTTCAGTTCCATTAACACCTCATTTAACACACAACAAATCCTCCTATAAATAGCTGGCAGGTGGTTTGCAACAACACAACGCACAATACATTTCTCACGTATTTTAGCTCTCTAAAACATCTCCAGCTACTCCGAAAATTCCAAGTGTTCTTCTTTTATTCCAGTTCGCCGGGACTTTCGTTTGTGTGCTCAAACGATCGTTCGTTAGTCACCGTATCCTGGGAAACGGTCGTTGCAACGCTCCTAGCACCGTGGGAGGCGACGAATACGTTTTAAGGACATCGTGCGTAGCACGAGCTCTGGCTAAAATCTGCTCCATCTTATTTCTGGTTTTCTTTAGCTATTTAAAATAATTAATTGTTTTTTTAATTAATATTTCTTCGTTTTTCTGAAACACACCCAACAATCTTAAAACATATTCGTTAAGCTTGTATCATACGGATACAATCTTAAAACGTATTCGGTGATTGTGTTACTGTGGTAAACAATCTTAAAACGTATTTTTTCAAGCTTGTATCACACGGATACAATCTTAAAATCGTAGTTTGTCACTTTGGTGAATGAACTTATTTTTTTGTGTTTTCGAAAAATGTAAGAAAACATTAAAATGGCTTCGCAAGAAATTGGAAATGTTGGTGGACAGAACGTGCCAAACGATAATCACTCTGAAAGTGGAGCACCGGTGAACAATGGTTCACAACGCGGTGCATCTACTTTGGGCAACCAAGGGGCAATCCCTATGGTTACCGTGTCGAGCAACTCTGTGGAGAAACCCGAAAAATTTAACAGGTTAAACTTCAAGAGGTGGCAGCAAAAGATGCTATTTTACCTCACTACTCTCGGTCTTGCTAGGTTCTTGACCAAAGATGCGCCGGTAGCAACCGGGGGTGAGGTGGATGCGCAATCTTTCAACGCGGTTGAAGCTTGGAAGCATTCTGACTTCCTTTGCCGAAACTACGTGTTGAACGGACTGCGTGATGCTTTGTACGACGTGTATAGCAAATTAGCTACGGCTAAGGAGCTATGGAATGCTTTGGACCACAAATATAAAAGTGAGGATGCCGGTGCAAAGAAGTTTGTTGTCGGCCGATTCCTTGATTTTAAAATGGTGGATTCGAAGACGGTCTTGAGTCAAGTTGAGGAAATGCAAATGATCTTCAACGAAATTTGAGACGAAGGAATGACAGTTAGTGAGTCTTTCCAAGTGGCGTCAATTATCCATTTATTGCCGCCGGCTTGGAAGGATTTCAAGAACTACCTTAAGCATAAGCGAAAGGAAATGAACTTGGAGCAATTGATCCTCCGTCTGCGGATTGAAGAGGATAACCGGAAGAACGATGGGAAACTCCCAATCGTTAACGGCGCCAAGGCCAACGTGGTGGAGCATGCAAAAGGCTCCAAAAATAAAAATAACGGGAAGAGCAAGCTCGGTCCCAAGGGAGGCGTTTCCAAGAAAGTTCAATGGAAAATGCTTCAATTGCAATAAAAACGGACACAAGTCCGCGGATTGCAAGGCACCCAAGAAGAAGAGGGACTCTCAAGTCAACTTGGTGCAAGGTGGGCAAAAGGATGAAGACATCATCCTTGCGGCTGTGGTGACCGAGGTCAACCTCGTTGGATCCAATTCCAAGGAGTGGTTCGTGGACACCGGTGCTACCCGACATATTTGCTCAAACCGGGAGTTATTCACTACTTTTGAGCCATCAAATGGTGAAAAGGTGTGGATGGGAAACTCATCCCATTCCGCGGTTGAAGGCGTGGGCAAAGTGGTCCTGAAGATGACTTCGGGCAAGGAGCTGACTCTCAACCAAGTGCTGTTCGTTCCAAAGATACGCAAAAACCTGATCTCCGGCTCGTTGTTGAACAAGCATGGCTTCTGCATGGTCTTTGAGTCGGACAAACTAGTTTTGTCTAAATTAGGAATGTATGTGGGCAAAGGGTATGCATGTGATGGGCTGTTTAAGCTTAATGTAAAGACTATTATTATTAATAATAATAAAATCTCTTCTGCTTACTTGCTTGAGTCTTCCGATGTGTGGCATGGTAGAATAGGACATGTTAATTTTAATTCTATAAGTAGATTAATTAACATGGAGCACATTCCTAAATTCACAATTGATGTGAAGCACAAATGTGAAGTTTGTGTAGAGGCAAAACTAAAGAAAACGTCTTTCAAATCGGTTGAAAGAAAAACAGAACCACTTGAATTAATTCATAGTGACGTTTGTGATTTTAAATCAATACAAACACGTGGTGGTAATAAATATTTTATTACTTTTATCGATGATAGCACTCGCTATAGCTACGTTTATTTATTAAAAAATAAACACGAAGCAATCGATAAATTCATTCTTTATAAGAATGAAGTGGAAAACCAACTTAATCGACGGATTAAAGCGGTTAGAAGTGATCGAGGTGGTGAGTATGAAGCATCAATTGGTGACTTTTGCGCGAGCGTGGGTATAGTACATGAACGTACCACACCATATTCACCTCAATCAAACGGTGTTGCCGAACGAAAGAATCGCACATTGAAAGATATGATGAATGCGATGCTAGGAAGTTCGGGCCTGCCACAAAATATGTGGGGCGAAGCAGTCTTGTCAAGCAATTACCTTTTAAATAAGGTTCCCCGGAAAAAATATGATAAAACTCCGTACGAGTTGTGGAAAGGCAGACGGCCTTCCTATCAATATTTAAAAGTGTGGGGGTGTCTGGAAAAGGTGCTTGTACCAACACCTAAGAAAATAAAAGTAGGTCAAAAAATGGTGGATTGTATTTTTATTGGATATGCACAAAATAGTAGTGCTTATCGGTTTTTAGTGTACGATTCGAATAATCCGGATGTACATAAAAACACAATAATTGAATCAAGGAATGCTTCATTCTTTGAAGACATATCTCCATGCAAGTCCAACGAAGGACCAAGCACGTCAAAACGAACATTTGACGTAGCTATGGAAATTACTAGCGAGGGGTCCGGAGAAGAACCCGAACCCAGATGTAGCAAACGTGCTAGAGTTGAAAAATCCTTTGGACCGGATTTTCTCACCTACTTGGTAGAATTTGACTCGGATATTCTAACATGTATGGTAGAAAATGAACCGGATTTTCTAACATGTTTGGTAGAAAATGAACCACGGACTTATACGGAAGCCGTGACGTCTACCGAAGGTCCTATGTGGAAAGAAGCCATCAAAAGTGAGGTGAATTCTATCCTTAAAAATCACACATGGGAATTGGTTGATCTTCCTACGGGAAATAAACCTTTGGGATCCAAGTGGATTTTTAAACGGAAAATGAAACCTGACGATTCCATCGATAAGTACAACGCCAGACTTGTAATCAAAGGATACAAGCAATGTGAGGGCCATAATTACTTTGACACGTATTCTCCTGTGACGAAAATAAATTCCATTAGGATGATACTAGCAATTGCCGCATTGCGTAAATTGGAAGTTCATCAAATGGACGTAAAAACCGCTTTTCTAAATGACGATATAGACGAAGAAATCTATATGGAACAGCCCGAAGGCTTTCGTGTTCCAGGCCAAGAAAGGAAAGTGTGTAAATTAGTTAAATCATTGTATGGATTAAAACAAGCCCCTAAACAGTGGCACGAAAAGTTCGATCATGCAATGTTAATTAATGGGTTTAAAATAAACGAAAGTGACAAATGCGTCTATGTGAAGAGCACGGTAGATGGCTATGTCATTTTATGTTTATACGTGGATGATATACTCATCGTGGGTAGCAATAATCTAATGATTAATTCTACCAAAAACATGTTAAATTCTAAATTTGACATGAAGGATATGGGGCTGGCCGATTTAATCCTTGGGATTAAAATAATTAGAGGACCAGACGGTCTTACGCTAAGCCAATCCCATTACGTTGATAAAATCCTTACGAAATTTAATAAGGATGATTATCAAGAGGCAAGGACTCCATTAGATAAAAACGTACAAGTTACCAAAAATCCTGGAGAGTGTATTTCTCAAGTAGAATACGCTAGGATTATTGGAAGCTTGATGTATCTAATGAGTTGTACTAGGCCTGATATTGCCTTTGTGGTTAGTAAGCTAAGTAGATATACTAGCAACCCTGGTGATGAACACTGGAAGGCAATAGTAAGGGTTTTGAGGTATTTACGTAAAACTCAAAATCTTGGACTGCACTATGGAAGATATCCAGTTGTACTGGAAGGGTATAGCGACGCTAGTTGGATATCCGACATAAAGGACTCCAAGTCCACAAGTGGATATGTTTTCACTTTGGGAGGTGCAGCCGTGTCACGGAAATCCTCAAAACAAACGTTAATAGCTAGATCCACGATGGAGTCTGAGCTAATAGCCTTGGATAAGTGCACTAAAGAGGTTGAATGGCTACGCCATTTTCTCGAGGATATGCCAAGTTGGGAAAAGCCCGTCCCTCCAATATGCATACATTGCGATTGTCAAGCGGCAATTGGAAGGGTACAGAGCAATATGTACAATGGTAAGTCTAGACACGTTCGTCGTAGACATAACACCATTAAACAACTCCTCACAACGGGTGTTATCACTGTTGACTACGTGAAGTCAAAGGATAACATAGCGGATCCGCTAACCAAGGCATTGGATAGAGAATTGTTGGAGAAGTTGTCACGAGGAATGGGACTAAAGCCCGTGAATTGAAAAGTTCTATAGTGGATACCCAACCTAGTTGGTCCTAGGTTCAAAAGGGACAACTAAACTATAGAGCGAAGGATGGTCACTGTGGGGGTCCTGGACTCGTACCCACTCCTCGTTAAAATAGTGACTCCCGCACGAGGTTAGCAAAAACGTTTGTTGTAATGATTCTAAAATGTTGATCTACTCGATGACATTGGAAGAGTATGCGGGATACTCGTGAAAGAATCACCTATGTGAGAGAGAAGAGGGCCGCTTCAAAGGAGAACTGTAAAGGCTCAATTCTTTAGAAACTCTTGCAGAACCAGGACGGTGACCCATGGCCAAAACGGGCACACCCATGAGAACGGAACAAAGTTGGAAGGTTCTTGTGTAAAGATAAGTCAATGTTTACATGACGGCAGTATAGTTCAAGGACATCGAGTTTACTAGACAGCCAGTAAATAAACGTGTCTTTACCGCGGAAGGTTCAAAGGATAAATCCTACCTCTCCGTATGCAAGGATCATCCGGTGAACACAACGTGTCCTCCTATCTTCGTGTCTTTTTAAGTCTCGAAAATCAATTTTGGAAAAATGTGTTAAAATTTTCATTAAATGGTCATTTTGGAGAAATTATTTGAGTGGGGTCCACTTCCGATTTAGGTCGGATTGTCCTTGTTAAGGGCTACAATTCGATATATGGTACGCTCAAAACGGATAACGGGTGAATGAGAAATTGATTCTCGAAGTTCACTCGTTGAAATGGAAAAACTGGGAAAATGATGAGTTTCTAGTGTGTTTTATCCCACACCGGAAAACTCAAGGGAAGCCTCTTTTAAGGAGTTAAGATTCCTAAAGGTAAAGGCTCTCTCTTACGCGCAGGGGGGGTGCCGATCAAATCCCGAAACGGAGAAGAAAACTCGTGATTCGTGTGCGCGGGCGACTTGCGGACACGAATGTCGTCCGAAAAATCTATCATTCAAAGACTCTCGAGGTCTTCTGTTCGCAACAGAGACTGTCGAGGTCTTCTGTTCGCAACAGAGACGCTCGAGGTCTTCTGTTCGCAACAGAGACGCTCGAGGTCTTCTGTTCACAACAGAGATGCTCGAGACCCAACGTTCTTGTCTTTTGATGTTGCGTTAAATGGACAGTTTATGGATGATTCAATGCCCAACGGACTGGTCATTGATGTCCAACGTTCAGGTCCATTAACACCCCATTTAACACACAACAAATCCTCCTATAAATAGCTGGCATGTGGTTTGCAACAACACAACACACAATACATTCCTCACGTATTTTAGCTCTCTAAAACACCTCCGGCTACTCCGAAAATTCCAAATGTTCTGCTTTTGTTCCAGTTCGCCGGGACTTTCGTTTGTGTGCTCAAACGATCGTTCATTAGCCACCGTATCCTGGGAAACGGTCGTTGCAACGCTCCTAGCACCGTGGGAGGTGACGAATACGTTTTAAGGACATCGTGCGTAGCATGAGCTCTGGCTAAAATCTGCTCCATCTTATTTCTGGTTTTCTTTAGCTATTTAAATTAATTAATTATTTTTTTTTTATTAATATTTCTTCATTTTTCTGAAACACACCCAACAAATTACTTCTTGTTCATAAATGTATTTTGAGAAATGATGTATTTAGCTCCTATTTTGAGAAATGAGGTATTTATAGTGTTTGAATTATTATTTTAATGTGATTTTGAATTATACAAGTTTATTTTGAGTTATAATTGTTATTTGAATAATAAAATTATTTATGGATTCCCGAAGTACAAATACTTTTGGGTTTGATTTGGGTTGATTATGTTGAATATTGTTCACAAGTAGTTATAAGTATTTTAAGATGAATATTGGTGATTGATTTATACTTTGGAATAATTGTGAGAATATTTGGTGGTTTATGTACATTGGTATTTTGGAATTTTATGATTTGAAATAAGTACTTATATTTGAAATATTAATATTTTACATATGAATTGTGTTATGAGAATATTTTGTATATATTGTTTTACTTATGATTTATATAAAATGTTTTGAAAAAGGTTTCCTCCAAAATGTTTTACAAAAATGTATCAAACGTGATTATTTTACGGGGTTGGGTGGGACTTACTAGCATTTCCGGCTAATTTTATGTGTTTGTGTTTTTCCTTCTGTACTTGATTTTGTAAAGGTGGTGGTTCGATCCTGTTGAACTTGATTTCGAGAGAGCTTCCGCTAGAAAACAAAATTAGTAAATCATTGTATATTTTAATTTCAAGAACTTTCGTTAATTAATATTCTTTTTGAGTTAAATTATTTGGGAGGTGATTGGCCTGTGCACTCGGTTAGGTTAGAACCGAGTGTGGCGGTAACGCCCTTATTTTCCTTTATTTTTCCGCTGCACAATTCTGATGATTTTAAATAAAGTTGTATATTTCTTACAAACAAATTATCATTTAAAGTGTTATTTTTTGTTGGGAAATTTGGGGGTGGTACAAGTTGGTATCAGAGCAACCCTGTGACAGTGTGTTGATCCGTTGGATATCGGGCAGACACTTAGCGCGGGGGGGGGGGGGGGGGGGGGGGGAGATTCTGAGATTTGATTGAGATTGGTTTCCGGGCGCAACGAGGACGTTGCATTCCTAAGTGGGGGTGATTGTAATACTTGAGATTTAATTTAAATAGATTAATAGTACTACTCATACCAACAAGGTGCATCTCATTTTAAGGGGGCTCATTAGCCAAGAACTCCAAAGTTAAGCGTGTTTGCACGGGAGTAGTCTTGGGATGGGTGACCCCCTGGGAAGTTTCTCAGGGCGTGCACGAGTGAGGATAAAGTGCGCAGAAAAGGCTAGTGGCGGTTTGTGAGGATAGTACTAAAGGTCAGAAGTAACTACCTCGGGGCCTCCGGGGCCAGGGTGTTACATAGCCCTACCACGAAGTCCATAGTCACGTGCTCCCATTTCCATTCAGGAATGGAAAGTTGCTGTAATAACCCAGCCGGATGTTGATGTTCTGCCTTAAATTGCTGGCAAGTAAGACATCTACAGTTGTACTCGGCTATTTCCCTCTTCATACCAGACCATCAGTAACTTTCCTTCAAATCACGGTACATTTTCGTATCCCCCGGGTGCATGGCATACGCTGATGAATGAGCCTCCTCTAAGATGGACTTTCGGAGCTCATCATCCGACGGTACACACACTCGGTTATGAAATAATAAGAGACCATCGTCTCTTTCCCTGAAATCCTTAACCAACCCCACTAGCATGCGTTCACGGAGCTTCATAAGCTCTTCGTCAGTTTCTTGACCCTTCTTGATCTCATCATGTAATGTGGGTCTCACCTCGAATCTAGCTAACAATGCACCATCACTAGATACCTCCAATTTAGCCCTCAATGCCCTCAGGCTAGTCAACAATGCCCCCGATGAGCTCTTTCGGCTCAAGGCATCCGCTACCACGTTGGCCTTACCGGGATGGTACTCAATAATTAGATGGTAGTCTTTTATAAACTCCATCCATCGCCTATGTCTCATGCTTAACTCTTTCTGAGTAAACACGTATTTCAAGCTCTTATGGTCAGTGTATATGTGACAAGTCTCCCGCTATAGATAATGCCTCCAAATCTTCAGTGCAAATACCACTGCCCTCAGCTCTAGGTCATGAGTAGGATAATTTACCTCGTGCTTCTTCAACTGTCGTGAAGCATAAGAAATCACCCTCCCATTCTGCATCAACACACATCCAAGCCTCTGGATGCTCACATCGCTATAGACATCGTACCCCATACCCTGTTTGGGTAATGCAAGTATCGGTGCCTCGGTCAATCTCTTCTTTAGTTCTAGGAATCCCTTCTCACGTCGGTCATCCCATACAAACTTAGCCCTTTTTCGAGTGAGCTTTGTCAAAGGCGATGCCAAAACTGAGAACTTCTCCACGAACTTCATGTAGTACCCTGCTAATCCGAGGAAACTACGAATTTCCTTGACATTCTTTGGCCTCTCCCATTCGGTAATGGCCTCAATCTTCTTGTTACCAACTGCAATCCCCGATCCCGAAACCACATGCCCAAGAAAGCCAATCTCTCTCAGCCAAAATTCACACTTAGAATATTTAGCATAGAGTTGCTTCTCTCGTAGTGTCTCAAGAATAAGTACTAAGTGTTCCTCATGCTTCTCCTCACTCTTCGAGTAAATCAAGATGTCATCTATGAACACGATCACAAACCGGTCTAAGTATTTATGAAATATTTGGTTCATCAAGTCCATAAACGTCGTTGGGGCGTTTGTTAACCCAAACGACATAACTAAGAACTCGAATTCGACCATACCTTGTGCGGAAGGCACTCTTCGGTATGTCAACCTCCTTTATCTTCAATTGATGGTACCGCGACCTCAAGTCAATCTTCAAAAACACCGTTGCTCGTCGGAGCTAATCGAACAAGTCATCAATCCTAGGTAAAGGATACCTATTATTGATTGTGACCTTGTTCATTTGACGATAGTCAATACACATTCGAAGCGTCCCATCTTTCTTTTTCACAAATAGAACCGGTGCTCCCCACGGGGTGCCAATAGCTCTTGCAATTGGGTTTTCAACTCATTAAGTTCTGCGGGTGCCATTCGGTATGGCGGTATGGAGATTGGTTTGGTGTCAGGCTCAACCCCGGTAAGTCTTTTGGGAAGACATCAGGATACTTGCACACCACTCTCACATCATTGATGTCTGTCTCTTCTTTGGTTTTGTCTACCATGTAAGCTAGATACGCGTGGCATCCCTTTCTCATCATATTTCTTGCCCTCACGGCGGATATGATACAACTGTTTGATTTGCCTCTATCTCCCTCAAATCGTAAGGTCAATCCTTCACCGCTTTCGAGTTAAAGAACCTTCGTGTAACAATCAACCCTAGCGTGATGCTTCTCTAGCCAATCCATTCTGAGGATCGCGTCGAACTCGATCATGCTCAGCGGTACGAAATCACACGTCAAGGCTTGGCCCTCCACCTCCACCTCACATGATGGATAGTGGCAATCTCTTTCGATATCATCCCCTAGAGGCGTAGATACCAATAGTCTTTGAGTCATTGGTACGAGCGGTTCATTGAATCCCCCGGCAAATGCCTTACTCACAAATGATCGTTGCGCCCCGGTATCAATAAGGATTCTTGTGTCTCTCCCATTTATCCTTAGTGTTCCTACATTCATAAGCAATGTAAGACACATTTTCTAAGTAATAGACTCGTTTCTTAGGTTATAGAGTGCACCAACTAAGTTTAGATGATAGTCGTTCAACGCCCCATCACAACCCGCTCGGTTCTCACCCTCAAAAACCGACCTTAAGCACTAACAGGTGAAAGCCAACCGCTTTTTACAAAAGCCATCCGGTTTTTGTTCAACCTTGAACTTGTCGTTACGTAATCCGGTCGGGCTTTGTTGTTCCACTACTTGGCCCGATTCCCATGGCTCGTCCGAGTGGTTTTTGATAACATCTCGGGGGATCACGACACTTGCCTAGGTGGTTCTTCTAACAGTTGCTACACCTCTTCATGCCCGAGCCTTGTGACATTGAGCTTTGCCCGCTTGAGCCTTGTGGTGTAGGGGTTCTAAAAGACCCCCCCCCCATGGTTCCCCTTTTTGTTAGAACCTTGGGGGCCATTGTTCTCCCATTTTCTTTTCTTCGCCTCCTCGGCGTTTTTCATTTTTATTTCCTCCCATTCCTTCCCCCTTCAAGCCTTGCTCCACTACTTGACTAAACGTCATGTTAGGCAACTGTGTTGCCCTCTCAGGCACGTCTAAATCTAGATCATCCCAGAAGTGGTTAACCATCCGGTTCTCATCGCAAACATACTCCGGTATGAACTCGGCAAGCTCCCTGAATTTGTGCTCAAGTTGCCTCACAGTGTACTTGCCTCCTTGGGTCAAGTTGGTGTACTCCCTCCTTTTCAAGTTCACGTCATAGTCAGAGTAGTATTGGTTGAAGAATTCCTGCCGGAAGTTCTCCCAAGTGATGGCCTCCCCGTACTTTCCCTTGACTCCGTCCCACCATGTGGACGCCATTCCTTCTAGCAACCTCGTCGCTATCCTCATTTTAATGTTCGGTGGCAGCTGCATATCAAGAGCCGCTTCGTTGAATCTTTTGATCCACTCGGCTGCAATGGAGATGACCCCCGTTCCATTGAACGGTTTGCACCCCAAATCTCTCGCCTCCTTGAGGTACTTTGAGATTCTTATTATTGGAACCTCGGCACCTCCCCCTCTTTGGGACTCTACATGTCCACTATGACTCACATGGCTTCCTCTTCTCGAAGCCCCTCCCAAAGCACGCCTTGCCCGACGCCTTTGGCGATCCTGTTGATATTGACGAAGTAATTCTTCAATCCTCTCTAGAGCGTCATTATCATCGCTCCCTTCACTCACGTCGTCATCTTCCCCATCATATGGGGTCTCAACCGGTTCAGTTCCCGGTTGGTAAGTTGAATCCTCCTCGGATTCATATTGCTCGTCAATCGTCTCCACATGACCGTCACTCACCGTCAGCGAGTGACCTGCACGGCCCTGCCCTCTTGATACCCTCGATGCCCCTCGACTGCCATGTTGGGACCTCCCTGGTGCATGGCCAGTCGGGTTTCTTCGAGTGACTTTACCGGTACGTTCCATTTCTGAAAGAAATTGAGAATGAGTCATTAGACTCGTATCAAATGTCAATTGACGGATAGGCACTTAAAGACATCCTTTGGCTCAAATCACCGTCATACCAATTGTTAAGGGTACCATCTTAACAATTAGAGACTTTGCAACTCAAGTACCAAATGTTCCATAACTACAAAACTTCTTATGCTCATGGTTTTCAAATTCATTTTCAAAAAGAATTTTGAAGCTTCATTATGATGTTTTACGGACTAAGGCTCTGATACCAATTAAATTGTCATGCCCTGGACCTACCCGGACACGTCAACAACCCGCCGTACAGTACGTATAGTCAACCGCAGTCCAACACATCCATACTATACAAGGCATCGGGAATATCATTCACACATAGTACATCCATAAACAAACATAATGTAAAACATTCAGTAAAGCAGCGGAAACATTATTACAAGCGTTCAAGCCACACTTGGCATAATTAGGCATGCAAGCCCCCAAATAATTATTCAGAAAAATAATATCCATGAGCATTGTTTATATTGTTTTCATAATAGAAACGAAAGAAGCACGAACCAAGTCTCCTTCCTTCAATCTCCCTGAAGCAATGAGCGGTGGTAGCAACTTTCAAGTTCTACCTGAAACTGTGAGGTGGCCTTCCCCGTGAAGGGGAGGTCAGTACTTTGAAGCATTTGAAAAGTACAATACAACTACACTGAATATAATCAATGTTTTAATTTCCAAAACCCTCAAAATAGGGTGATATCATAATATAAATAATAATTTATATTTCCCCCTTATTATCTTTATAATAAATTGATTCATTAATTGGTCGGCACACGGCCCTTTCTTATTTCCCATTTCAACATCGTTTCCACGACACAACCCGTAAGTCTTATTATTTCTACGGGACTTGCTACCGCTGTCTGAGGCTTCACAAAGTCATCGGTTCGGATTCCTCACTCTCAAAAGAGAAGTTATCCGAGAGAGTTTTGAGGTAGAGTGACTTTCCAAATAAGGTATGAGGTCCCTCCATGAGGACTTTGGATCGATCTTCCTCACTTTGGAACTTGAAAATCACTCACCCTCTATCATGGGTTCTCACTTTGCACGACACACCCCACTTGGATACAAGCTCTTGAATTGGTTTGAAGTCGGGGTATCTACCCGCAAAGTATCCTACAAGACAATGGCCCCAAATCTCCACCATGGAAGGCATGGTTCTATCAAGCAAATCCACATAGTCACCTACGGGTTCAATAAACCGTAGCTCCATTCCTTTAGTAGGCTCTCTATTATCCTTGAATAAAGAAGCAAATGGCAGTTTTGTTTCTTTAGGAGTCTCGGTGTGTTTAGGGACTATGGATTTACCCAAAGCAGCCACATAAAGATCATTAATATGAACATCCCCTTGAGTTTCTGATTCGGAAACAGCCCCAACAACACCTTCTATCAAGGGCTCATCACTAGTAGGAATCACATCCAAAATTTCTTTCAAAGGCTCAATCATTTGTTGTTCGGTTTGTGTATCCTTGTTCTCATTTAAGGGGGTTAAAGGTGTTACCTCAGGATCAGGAGGTTGTAATGCTATTTCCGGTTGAATAGGCCTGGAAGAACCTTCGGAGTCACTAACATGAGAGTTCCCATCCATGTCGGAGTCACTCATTTGGTCCATAACTGAGAGGGCATCCTCTAACTCCCTAGTTTTTTCCTTTTCTTTGAGTCTTGTAGAGAACTTCGTTGGAGGTGGAGCCTCCTTCTTCTTCACCGTAGACTTTGGCATAGTGATGGTTGAAGTAAGATAAAACTTCAAAACATGGAAGGGGTAGCTAAGAATAGCAACCCATCCAAACAAAACCGAGTACCTTTTCTTTCCCCTTTGAGTTTTGAGCTAGGAATCCGTATTAATGGAGACGATGGTGAACAGTAGGTGCTTGTACGGCCTTGTCCGATTGCCAAAAAAAGTTGATTTGCTTGATCCCCTCACCTAGGCGAAGCTCAAACCAAGCTCAAAAATCAAAACGGCCAAGTAGATTGAGAGATATGTGCGTTGACCTTCTTTTGTGAATAGTAAGTGCGCAGGTTTTTTGGATCAAAATGACGGGGAAGAAGGTTAGATATCCAAGATATTACGCCCTCCCAGAGTTGAAGAGGTAATATACAAGATATCTAAGCTTCGTATGGTGGAGGAGATGGTGTTTCACGGCGGTGGGGTGGTGGTGGATGGTGGTTTGCGGCCGAGAGGGAGCAAAAATGATCGTTGGGTCGTTTTTGGAGAGAAGAGCTCTCAACCCTCTCTAGAGCAAACGTTTTTTTTTTCAGGCGCAAAGGCAAATAGTGCAAACGTTTTTTCCACCTTAACCCGTGATCACGATGCAAGTCCATGCTATCCAACTCTGCTCTCTAGAGTCAGGAAAAGCCATGGTCCTTACTTATTACCATAATTCAACCGGCTATCCTCAAAGACTACTGAACATACCCGTAGGCCAATCCTATATCTAGGATATATTTATTATTCAATTTATCTTGGGTATCTCTTAAGGCCTACCCCTAGTATAACTCAAAGTTCATACATTCCTACCTTAATGCATCTCTTAAGACTACTTAAGGCATAGCATTTCACAATCCAACCTTAGGATCAATTCTAGCAACATTTCACTTTAATGTCCGACTAGTATATTAATACTAGTCAGATTAATTCCAACAAACAAGGTTCCCCATTCATAGTCATATAGACAAATTCCAACTGATTTTCCATTGAAAATATCATTTACATCAATATACAAAATATCATTTTTAATCACTCATATATTCTTATATGAAGTAAAAAGTATATTTCAACATAAGTTCCATAGTTAATTCCACTATCAAGTAATCATACTCAAAACACATGATCATACACAATTTACTCTTAAATTTGTATATCATGCTCTTTTCCTTGTAGACAATAGTCTTCTCATTCTTAGGCATTATTAATCATTAATAATCCATAAAGAACATATTTAATTAGCTTAGGTAATCTCATGAAATTAACTCACTAATTAGAGCATCTCCATTCATGATCTCTAATAATCAATTTTTTCTATGATTCTTACCATTTAAATATTGTTATATAATTAATTATAAAATAATCTCAAAATTCGTGTATGTCTCTCAATCATCATCTTCAAATAATCTATTTTTTCTCTGTCCTGCATTAATCTCTATTACATATATTTTTCAAATAATCTTAAAATAATCCGGATTCATATTTTGATCCCAAATTATTGTAGCAAATAATCTCATTAAATAATCTATGTCACTCAATGATAATTCCCTAAAAAAACTTCCATGTCACCAAATTAATCTCATAATAATCCTCCCAATGAGGATGCCCTTATAAGCGATATAGTCAACCATCCTCACCTTATAGAGTGCTTAACTAGTTGCCTTTGCGAAACCCCTCGATCCGTCCTCGTTTTTGGCTGCTCAAAGTGAAAAACCTGGACAACAGGTGAAAGCCGGGCGGCTTTCGTGAAAGCCGGGCGGTGTTCGTGCACTACAGTTACGGGCAGTCTGTTTTTCTTGACGGTTTCCGGTGATTTCGACTCCTATCGATTCACCAACTCTTCTAAGTTAAATACCACCACTTTATAACAATATTCTACACTTTTAAACGTATAGAACTCATTGTTTAATCCACCATATGATTTCTTAAAAATCATACACAATAAAACTAGCTAAAGAACTATTTGAGTTCTTACCTTTCTTCTAGTGTAGCTTCTCTTGGGTTTTATTCTTCCTAGCTTCCTCCAACTATAGGCTTTATGTTTGTGAAGGTCAATCCCAGAGTTCTCTCTCTTTCTCTTGTGGTTGTGCTTGTGCGGATGAGGCTAGAGCAAGTATGATAGGAATGGCATATCTCCTGTCAATTTAGCCTCAAATTGATATGCATGGGGTCCTGTGTGTAGATTTTCTCTCTAGAAGGTTTCCTCCTTGACTTGTCCGCACCACCCATCCCCCATTTGCCCCATTTTAATTGTTTAGAGTCTCAAAGACATGTAGGAAAAGCCCCACCCGGGTGCAGAAAGTTCCTCCCAATTATTCCCGCTATTTCTGGCAGGTTGAGTCAAAATAGGACTTGGGTTGTCCAAATATTTCCCCAACTTCGGTTGGCATTTTATTTAGGCTTCTATAATTATTATGATGACCCAACTAATTATTTGGTAGCTCATTCTCAATATACTGGGTCCGATAAATAATTTATTTAATCACACATTAATTAAATATAAAATTCGAAATTCATTCGCTAAAACTTCAAATACATATTGAATTTTAAATTCAAGTACATCCGGGTGCGGTGTCATAGCTCTCGCGGCGTAGAGTACAATAATTTAGGGAACCATGTTGATCTCTCATGCGACATGTATCTAAAATTATTGCCAAAATGAGCGAGTGTATGACCCCTTAAACGTTACTAATCTCTTAGCGAACGATTAAGTGTGTGTGAAGGTGTCCTAGAATAGATTAGATTTCTCTTAATTTATTCTATAAGCAACTATAAACCTAGCTGCAGTTGTAGGTTACAAGAGGTATCAATTAAATCATTCAAACACAAATTAAACCACATTCATGTAATTAACCCATCATGAATTTAGCCATACATCATAATTAACCCCTTCATCAATCCCTATTTAAGATTACTCACAACTCATAATTGAAGAACCAATAGAATTGGGATGAACAAAATTAATTGTCATTAATTAAAAAGTAGGAACTTACAAATAATCCAAGGGTATTGAAGAACAACGCAGAAAAATAAATGTAAACACGTCCCAAGGCCTCTCTCTAAGCTCCGTCCCCCTCAAACGGGGAAATAGAGACCTTATTTAAAGAAAACGGATGAATTCAGTTCAAATTAGGAAATTCGGGGATAGGCACGGTGCTAGGCATGGCATGCTTGGCGTCCGTGCCTGCGAAGTAAAACGCTCATCCTGGGGTCAGGCACGGCGCGCCTCCCTGGCTGGCACGGGCCGCACGGCATGCCTCACCGGCAGTAAGGTTTTCGTTGTTTCCTTCAGCGGGTACTGCGTGCCTGACTTCGGGCGCACAGAGTTCGCCCTTCTCTTCCAAATTTGACGATTATTCTTTCAATAAAGTTGTTTATAATGAAGTCTTATATCCACCACAACTTTCAAAACTTGATTTGAATCATCTAATCAAAAGATATGAATAAAATGGTGGAAGGTCACATCCTGAAATCTCAACAGAGATTATCTTACTGCATCGTCTGTTTTCACCTTGCTACTCTCAGATTCTCGTAATGGTATCTTCATATGATTTGTAGATCTTGAAGTTAACTTTCATATTGAACTTCAATCGTATTCTTTGGATGTTTCTACGAAAAGATATGCTTGAACTATTGACAAAACGCCACCCGAACGCCGTTTTCAAGCTCCATTAGTCTTCTTTTGATCCCGTAGCCAATTCTAGAGCTCTTTTGTCTTCAAAACTTCGTCTTTAACATCTCATTGACCTCCAATACTCCTAATCATATCTCAAATGCGTCTTGACTTGTCCCGATTACTTCTCAAATGCCAGTGTTAGACTTAATTCCCTGATTTTGACTCCAAAAAAAGAAAACACGAACCAACGCCCGGTAAAATACGACTTATGACATCTTTAAGCTAGGAAAACCATCAAAAGCTGATTGGGAGTAGTATGGGTGAAGAAAGCTTCCGGTCCATCTCTTGCGCAATTCGAAATCCATCTATCACATTGGGAGTAGTTCCCGATGATGATTGCACTGCTAGGATTCTTGATCGGCTCCTAGTGATAGGGCCTTGCAGGTCTTGACTCAAGCTTGACGATGCTCTAGAATTCAGAGTGAACACGAGCTTTCTTGATTCCATTGGTTCGTTTTCCTTGATAAAACATGAATATATGAGAGGTAGAATTATCCCACCAGGCGTGCCAAACATTTGTGAAACAAATTTTAAATATTTCCTTAAAATTGATCGCAAATAATAATATATGAGAATATCGGGTACAGTCTCTAAATATGAATCCTCTGGTTCTTCACTTGCAATATAATTAAATAATTTAATTCAAATTCTTGAGATTTTCGAATCTTTGAATCTTCATTCTTTGGATCTTCAAATCTTCTTGAATGCAGAATTCAGCTTGAAGGGCCTCCGATTTTCAAGTAGCTTGATCTTCAACAAAAGGACCGTTTTATGGCTTGATCTCCTGTTTAAGGGCTTCGCGGGATATATGGCTTGATATTCAATTGAATTTTGATTCAATCTATATATGAATATCCTCGAATCTTCAAAGCATTATTTTTCAGATCTTCAAATCTTCGAGTCTCGTTCTTCAGATCTTCAAACGTTCTTCAACATTTGGACTTATTTTATTAAGAATGGACGAAATCACAAAAGATTATTCTTATATTCTTAATAAAATTTGTGGCTTCTCTTCCTCTTCAGAGTCTCTCATGAGTTCTTCAGAACTTTTCTGCAGCGTTTCTTTGTCCGGAAGTTCTCTCCTCTTTCTCTCAACTGAGACCCCTGTTTATAGGTTTGGTGGGGGTGAAAATATGTATTAGGGTTTAGCAAATTCGTCCATACCCCTTGGACCCCAATGAAAATGGGTTTTGGGTTCCATCTGATTGCATTTTAATAGCTAGAAAAATCAGCGCTTGTGTAATGTATCTGGACAACTTTCTTAACAAGGTTCAGAGCTATTTCTCATGCATATGGACACATTTCTTAACTAGATTCATTGTCCTCTTCATAATATGGATCATCTCTTATTCATTGGATCATTATTTAAGGGAGAACTATCAAATAAGCCATCGAACTTTTATAAAAAGTGCAAATAAGCCCTTTAACACGAGGCTTTGTCCGGCTGTAGACATTTAGGGCGGTTTCAAGTCGATTTTTTTGATGAAATTTTTTGATCTTATTTTTCATTAAGTCTAGTTTATTCCTACCAAATTTAGGCTAAAAAATCAATCGAGAAAGCAATTAAATGATTTTCTGAAATATACTGCGCTGCCTAACTGCAGAGTTATCTTCAAAAATTCATTTGACTGCCTTCCCGATTGAATGTTTAGCTGAAATTTGGTATGCGTAAACTAGACATAATGAAGAAGATGCTCAAAAAATTCATCAAAAAAGTCCATCAGAAACCACCCCAAATAGCGACGGCCGGACAGAACCTCCTATAAAAGGGCTTATATGCACTTTTTATGAAAGTTCGAGGGCTTACGTGATAGTTCTCCCCATTATTTAATAATGGGCTCAAAATAGAAAAAATAATAGGGCCGATCCACTCTTTTAAAGATTTAATTTATGATAAAATTAATCAGATATTTTAAATGACCCAAATTAATTAAGTGTATCCGTATTAATATTTTCTTTTTGAGGCCCAACAATCATTACAAACAGCCCATTAGAATCCGAGGTTAACCCAATAAGATGTGAAATACCCTAGTGATGGAGTATATGGGTCTGAGCCCCCGGACCCACATACTCGGAAGAACAGAAAGCACAAGACACAGAGTGGCGCCCTCGTCGGCCAAGACGCCCCCGTCGGCTGAAAAGGGGCCAACTCAGATTATGGTCCTGAGCCCAAGGAACCCGGGTGCCCTCGTCGGCCGCGCCCTCGTCGGCCGTGCCCTCGTCGGCCACGCCCTCGTCGGCCACAAGGACCTCCCAGAACCGGATTTTGCACTTATTTATTTGTATAGCCCATTAGCGGCTTTGTATTCGGCCCAGTAGCGGTCCAGTTGTAAGTGGGCCTCCCAAGCCCAAGGCTTGGGAGCCCAGCCCGTATTTTCTCTATAAATACTCCCCTTGGGAGTAGTTATAGGGGTTACAAAATCATTCTATTGAAGCATATTATTGCACTTCTCTCTCTAGCTCTCACTTCTCTCTAGATATACTCTATCATTTGGTGCTCTCGTTGAGAGCTAGAACAATCAAGTTAGCACCCTTCGTCGCTACCAAGCACAGCTAACCACTGATCATGGGGAGAACTAAGTCAAACCGCAACCTCGTCAGCAAAGCCATCCCTGAGGACCAAGAGCCCAGGGAGCACGATGAGGACGCCATGGCCGACCAGATCGGCGGGGGGGGGGGGGGGGGCTCTTCCAGGAGGCCTTCAACCTCACGACGGACCTCCGCAACCAACTCAACGGCGGAGTCCCTGATGCCCGCTTCGGCCTGGACAAGAAACCAGCTGAGAAGACGGACCACGCCCCGGCCCAGCCTATGGTCGCGGCCTCTCCGTCCGTGGATCCACAGGTCCAGGCCGCACTGTCGGTCATCATCGCCAGCCTGGCTCAGAACCCCACCGTCCTCAGCGCACTCTTGCCAAGGACCGGGGGGAACGTCACTCAACCCCCTCAGCCCCAACCGTTGGCCGTCCAGATAGGCAACGATGAGGGGGTGGTGCCCCAGGACACGGCATCGTCCCACTCCCACCCTGCTTCCCCTCTTCAGCCTGGGCAGACCCCAACGCGTGGAAAAGCCTCTGCCTTCAATAGGCTAGGTGACACGCGTCGTCGTCCGGTTTCGGAGAGGATGGCGGGACGGATTCGTGATCCTCGTCCTGACTCGCCGAGGGAAAGCTTGGGGTCTGTGTCCCGGACAGCGGACCAGCCCCGCCCGGACAAGGGCAAGGGAAAGTTGCACGAGGATGCATGCGTCACCAGATCAACGCGGCTCACAACGAGTGCATGAGGAACCAGCCGGGCGCCGCAGCGGCCGCCAGGGACCCTCGGGACGAGGTCATCGCCCAGCTGGAAAGGAGGCTGGCTCAGATGGAAGCCAAGCAGTCGGCCAACATCCCTACGGCCGGTGCCTCCAACGACCCCGGCCTCAACGCGCTCATGAACAAGGTTAGCGCCCTGGAGAGGGAGCTGGCCGAGGGGCGAGGTGACCCCATCATCCAGGTCAGGACCAGGACCCCCTTCACCAACAGGGTCCTCTCGGCCCCCATCCCGGAGAAGTACAGGGGAAACGCCATCAAGTCCTACGATGGCCGATCAGACCCCCAGGAGCACTTCAGCCGTTACCAGAACAACATGCTGATGGTGAACGCGTCCGACGAATACCTCTGCCGTTGGTTCCTCTCTACTCTCGAGGGGCCAGCGTACGAATGGTTCAACAGGCTCCCCGAAGGGAGCATCGACTCATGGCAGGATCTCGCCCAGCGCTTCCTCACTCACTTTGCCGGAAGGAAGCGCGCGAAGAAGTATTTCACCCACCTCCTCTCCGTCAAGCAGCAGCACGAGGAGTCCCTCCGGTCCTTCATTGATCGGTGGACGAGGGAAACCGAGGAGGTCGAGGGGGCCGATGAGCGCACCCTCCTCGCCTTGTATCAGGGAGCCCTCCGTAGCTCCCCGTACGCAAGGAGCCTCATCACCGACCCCCCGAGGTCGTACGCCAAGGCGCTCCAGCGCGGAGGCTTGTATGCCCACGCCGACGAGCTCCACAATCACAAGAGAGAGGGGGGCCATCCCTCCAAGAAGACAAATCCTTCGCCGGCCCCGGGTCCGTCCCCGGCCGGCCAGGGTGCCCAGGGCCGTCACGGCTCTGGTGGACAGAGTAAGAAGGATCGCCACTGGCGTTTGAGGTTGGAACGGCCGGGGGTAACCCTCACCCACCCGGTCGGCACCATCCTCGATTATGCCGAGAAGCACGGCCTCATCGAGCAGGCTCCTCGCCCGGCCGAGGAGATCCTTGCCATCTAGCAGGGCGGCACATACTGCCGGTTCCACAAGAACTCGTCGCACAACACCGACGATTGCATCACACTGAAGAAGGCCATCGAGCGCCTTATTCGCCAGGGGGAACTCTCCCAGTTTGTCAAAGGTGGCCCACGCAAGAACACTTGGGTAAACACCGGCAAACATGGGGGCGAACCCTCTGCGAAGAAGCGGGAGATTGGTAGGCTCAGCGACGACGAGGACTTCGAAGGGCCCCCGCCAAAGAAGAATCACATCCACCTCATCGTAGGTGGGAACACTGGGGGGGACTCCGCCACTCAGAGAAAGAAATGGGCCCAATCCCTTTACATCGGGGAGGTGTCCCATATTCAACCCCAGCCGAAGAAGCAGCGAACGGAGGCGATCACCTTCACCGACAAGGATCTGCCTCCGGGTACGGAATCACACAGGGACGCCCTCGTCATCCGATGTGAGATCGGTGACTCCATCATCCACCGTACTTACATCGATACGGGGAGCTCCGTCAACGTGATGTACCTGGACACCTTCAAGCAGCTGAAGCTGGACAGAGCTCTGCTGAAGCCGATCAAGACCCCGTTATCCGGCTTCACCGGGGACTCTATCGACGCCGAGGGCACGATAGTCCTCCCCGTGGAGGTCGGTGACGGCCCCCACCACGTCAGAATTAACATGGAGTTCATGGTGGTCAACCTCCAGTGCGCCCACAACCAGATCTTGGGGCGGCCAGCGCTGGAGGACTTGGAGGCCATCATCTCCATGAAGCACTTGTGCCTGAAGTTCCCCACCAACGACGGCATCGGCTACGCCAGAGGAACCCAGAGGATAGCCAGGGCATGCTACCTCAAACTGACGAGGCCGACCGAGAGGGAGGGCCAGAGGATAGACACCATCACGGCCGCCGTCGCCATGGACGAGGAAAGGCCACATGCTGAGCCGGCCGAGGAGGTCGAGGAAATCCCTCTGGATACCTCCCGGCCGGAGCGGGTTCTCAGAGTCGGAAAGCAACTCCCCCAGGACCAACGAGACGCCATCCTCCTCGTCCTACGGTCATACGCCATTGTCTTCGCGTGGGGCCCGGACGATATGCCAGGCATCAGCCGCCAGGTGATCACTCACCGGCTGACCGTCGATCCGGCCTCCGCGCCTGTCAAACAGAAGCGGCGCTACTTGTCCGCCGACAGGCGGGACTTCGTCAAAGGGGAGGTCGCCATGCTCCTCTCAATCAAACACATCAAAGAGGTGAAGTACCCGACATGGTTGGCCAACGTCGTCCTCGCACAGAAACCGCCGACGTTCAGAATGTGTGTTGATTACACTGACCTGAACAAGGCATGCCCCATGGACCCGTTCCCTCTCCCCAACATTGATCAGCTGGTGGACGAGACGGCGGGGTGCGAGTTGATGTCGTTCCTCGACGCTTTCAGAGGGTACCACCAGATCTCCATGCATGAAGATGACGCTGAGAAGACGACATTCATGACCCCAGAGGGAATCTTTTGCTACCTCGTCATGGCCTTCGGACTCAAAAACTCCGGCGCCACCTATACTAGGATGGTGGCCAAGATCTTCAGAGCGGTCCTTGGCCGGACGATGGAGGCGTACGTCGACGACATGATCGTCAAGAGCAGGCAGGCCACCTCCCACGCCGACGACCTCCGGGAAATCTTTGAAATAATGAAGGAGTTCAGGCTCCGTCTCAACCAAGAAGTGCGCCTTCGGCGTCCAGGGCGGCAAGTTCCTCGGCTACATGGTCAGCCGGAGAGGCATCGAGATTAACCCGGAGAAGACGCAGGCTATCATCAATATGGAGCCGCCCCGCAACGTCAAGGAGGTACAGCGACTGACGGGGCGCCTGGCGGCCTTAAACCGGTTCCTCTCCAGGTCAGCCGAGAGGGCACTCCCCTTCTTTCAGATCATGCGGAAAGCCAACAGCTTCAAGTGGACGACGGAGTGCAAGGAGGCATTCGACGAATTGAAAAGGTACCTGTCGTCCCCACCCGTGCTCTCCAAGCCCAGAGCCGGCGAAACCCTTTTCTTGTACTTAGGGGTGAGCACGTCGACCATCAGTTCCGTGCTCATCCGTGAGGACGAAGGGGTGCAGAAGGCTATCTTCTACATCAGCAAGACACTCAGGGAGGCCGAGCTCAGGTACTCCCCCATTGAGAAGACGGTGCTGGCCATCGTCCACACGGTGAAGAAGCTGGGGCACTACTTCCAGGCCCACGCCGTCCATGTACTGACCCAGCAGCCTCTCGGCGCACTCATGAGGAGCCCCACCAGCTCCTCTAGGATGGTGAAATGAGCAATTTTCCTCAGCCAATTTCAAATTGAGATCAAGCCAAGGCCATCCATCAAAGGGCAAGCCTTGGCCGACTTCGTCATCGAATGCACAGCAAGGGAGACGGTCGTCGCCAACCCCGGGCCGGAGCAGGACGATACATGGACCCTGTTCACTGACGGCTCGTCGGCCGCGAAATCATGCGGCGGCGGCGGCGTCCTCATATCCCCTGAAGGATTCAGAGCTTACTATGCCATCCGCTTCAACTTCAGGGTATCCAACAACGAAGCCGAGTATGAGGCCCTCCTCAGCGGTCTCAGACTCGGCGCCGGCCTCAAGGCCAAGCACCTCAAAATCAAGTGCGACTCCAAACTGGTAGTGGGCCAGGTGGAGGGATCGTACGAAGCAAAGGAAGGCCGGATGAAGCAGTACAAACAAGCGGCGGAGGAGTTGCTGAAAGTGTTTGAAACCCACGAGATCACTCAGATCCCCAGGGCCGAGAACGCCGAAGCCGACATCCTCTCCAAGCTCAGCTCGGACACCCCGGAGCACATCTCCCAATTGGCCAAAATCGAGGAGTTGAGCATGTCCAGCATCCATGCCAGCCCCGTCTTGTGCGTCCAACAGCGACCAGAGGACTGGATCTCCGACATCGCCACCTTCATCACAACGGGGGAGCTGCCCCCGGACGAGGAGAGGGCCAAACTTGCCAAAGTCAGGGCCCCAAGCTACACCATCGAAGATGGAAAACTCTACAAACGGTCCTATAATGGCACTCTCCTCCGATGCCTGCACCAGGACGAGGCCGACACAGCCATGGAAGAAGTTCATTGTGGCGTCTGCTCCTCACACCAGGGCCCTTTCAGCATGTCCCGGCGTCTCGTCGTCCAGGGCTTCTTCTGGCAGACGATGGCACGCGACTGCGCTGACCTGGCCAGGAAGTGCACCACATGCCAGGTACTCCAGAAGGCCCCTGGTCGGCCAGCCGTCAACTAAGCCCCCGTCAGCACCGCAATTCCATTCTCCAGATGGGGGATTGACCTGGTCGGCCCCCTGCCCAGAGCCGCCGGGAATAACGGCTACATCATCGTCGCCGTCGACTACTTCACCAAGTGGGTCGAGGCGGAGCCCTTGGCCAGCATCACGGGGGCCAGATGCCAAAAATTTGTTTACAAGAACATCATCACACGCTTTGGCGTCCCCCAGAAGATTATATCAGACAACGACACCCAATTCGAGGCAGCCCCTTTCCAGGAGCTCCTCCGGGAGTTTGGGGTGAGGCATCGTTTCTCCTCCGTTGCCTATCCTCAGGGCAACGGGCAGGTTGAGAACGCCAACAGAACAATCATGGAAGGGCTGAAGAAGAAACTCCAGGCCGCAGGAGGTAGTTGGGTCGACGAGCTCCCCAACATCCTGTGGTGCTACAGAACCACGCCGAGGAGGGCGCCAGGCGAAACGCCTTTCGCCCTGTGCTACGGCTTTGAAGCAAAGGCGCCCACGGAAGTTGCCATCCCCAGCCGGCGGGTGGAACAATATGAGCCTGACACCAACGAAGAGAACATGAAGATTGACCTACACCTGGTTGATGAGAGGCGTGAGCAAGCTTACGTCCGAGCAGAGAACTACCGGCGTCAAGTAAAATCATACTATGACGCCAAGGTACGTTCCCGGGAATTTCAAGTGGGGGACTACGTCCTCCGCCGAAGGGAAGCAAGCCAGCCGACAGAGGGTGGCAAGCTAGCATTGAAGTACGAAGGGCCCTACATCGTCAGTGCCGTGGTCAAACCCGGCACCTACAAGCTTAAACGCCCGAATGGGTCCAATGTACCACGAACGTGGAATGTACATCATATGGTGAAGTTTTATCAGTAATCCGAAGGAGGTGCAGACGGCGAAGCCCTCACCCCCTAACGGGTTACTGATTGAACGCCACCCCCGGCCTCGAGCCACTTATGAATAAAATCATGTTCTGATTTTCTCTGGAATTTAAAGTGAAACATTAGCAGGTGCTCCCGTCGGCCACCTTAGAGCGAAAGGCTCAGGCACGGCCGACATGGCCCCTTGCATTTGCAGCCTACGAGCGACAAGCTCAGGCACTCCATTGTATTTTGTATCAGCGAAGGGCTCAGGCCTAGCTGAGAGAGCACATCGTCCTGGCCCCGTAAGCCTAGAAGTGAAACGCTCAGGTATGGCCGACGATGTCCCCAGGACGAGGGGCCCGCAAACGGCCCACGTCTTGAAACGGGAAGCTCACCGCGTCGTCCACGCGCCAGAACACAGGACGACAGGCCTGAAATCATGGCCGAGGTGACAAAATCCCAAAACTCAGGGATGGGCAACGACAGCCGTTGGAAACCGACCAAAAGTCTAGCCCACGTCATAAATAGGTGACGGGACCCGCCCTGAGATCACGGACGTTATAAACGAAGTCCGAACCGGCCGAAGGACGAGCACACCCTTCGGCCGAAGCCTGAAAGAAGGATACTCCCCGGAAATATATATATATATATATATATATATATATATATATATATATATATATATATATATATATATATATATATATATATATATATATACAAGGGAAAAAGAGGGAAGCCAACGGCCGCGCACATTAGCCGGCCTCAAGCAATGAAAAAATAAAATCCCCACAACTCAGGCTAGCCGACGAAGGTAGGACCATCTCCTTGGAAAAGCCATTCCTTATCCAGCACCCTCATCGGCCACAAGCCAGACCTTGGCCGGCAGCGGTACCGCAAAGAAGTAAATGCCTAACATTTATACTTAGAAAATTATCTAAGTACTCAAATGAAGGAGCTCTAGCCGAAGCGGGTACCAGTATATTCCAAGGCCGTTAGCTACCTACACCTCTGCATGTGTACTTAGAAGAATTCTAAGTTCAAAAGATCAAGGTGAAGGTGCCCTTATCGGCCACAACACAAAGGATACAGGCCGACAACGACATTGGCTCAAACACTTGGGAAATCTCCCAGATCATATGTCAAGAATGATAAATCCAAGGCCAGGACAATGAGAACGCTCAGCCACTTGAAGTTAGAAACTTGGGAAAATTCTAACAAAAGATAAGAAAGCCAACGCCTGGACGGAGCGGACACCACGGTCAAGGCCGAAGGGAAAGCACCTAAGTGAATCCAAAAACACTTAGGAAAATTATGAATAGATCCTAAGTGTTGTGATAGTAAGGAAGCACCGGACATGCCGACCAAGCCATTAGGCCGGAAGGAAAGCAACTACAAGAATCCAAAAACACTTAGGAAATTTTTTTTAAAAAAAAATCCTAAGTGTTATGATACTACATCAACACCAAACAGGCCGACAAAGCCACCAGGCTGAAGAGAAGGCACTTAAAAGGATCCAAAACACTTAGGAAATTTTGGAAAAAATCCTAAGTGTTATGATAGTAGAGAAACGACAGCCAGGCCGATCAAGCCACTAGGCCGGAAAGACAGCAACTACGTGGACCCAAAACACTTAGGAAATTTTTGAAAAAATTCCTAAGTGTTATGATAGTAAAGCAAAGATGAATAGGCCGACCAGGCCACCAGACAGGAAGGCCGACCTCACGGACGTAGCGGACACTCACGTGTGAACCAAGTTATGACCTTGACAATTAGACAAATTTTAGAATTGAAATGACACATGGCAAACAAGCATACAAGGAATTCAAAGCCGATCAGGACAGCAAAAATTTTCATTTATATTCAGTTCAGTACAAAGGTGGGCTCTTCGGCCGTTACATCATTTGGCAAAAATAAAAACTAACTACAAAGGAGTAGCCGATCAAGCCTCTGGGGCACCTCCATCTGCGGCTGGCTCTTCGGCCTCGTCGGCTCCCTCATCGGCCTCAGTCTCCTGGCCGGCAGCGGCTGCAGCGCTGGTGGCATCGTCCAGGAAATAAAATTCAGTATAATCCGGCTCGCCAAGGCCGGAGCTTTCAATGGGGGACTCGCGCTCCGACAGCGGAAGCTTGGCCTGCTCTTCAGGATCCTTCATCAGCTTTGGAAGCTTCAGGTTCCGTCTAGCCCACCTAGACGTGTAATTCATGGCCTTCAAAGCACGAGATAGCCGCCGACACAGGAGCCTTTGCATCCGCTCCTGGCCCATGTTATAATACACGGCCATCTCTCTGCTGAAATACTCTCAAGCCTGGCGGCCACCACCCCGTAGCACCAGGGAAGCCTCTCATAGGCCTTCCACCCCTCGGCCAGGAACGTCTCAACGGCCTCATCAGCAGCCCTCACAACGGCGGCCTCGGCCTCAGCTTTCGCCTTAACGGCCTCCTCGTTTTTGCACCGCTCGGCCTCCAGCGCCTTTTGGGTCTCCTCGAGCCCCCTTTTGCTCTCCTCGAGCTTGGCCAGGGCATCGTCCCTGGCTGCAACGGCTTCATCGGCCCTTTGCTGCAGAGCCTTGGCATCCTCCCGGAGCCGATCCAGGCAAGCTACCGCCTCGTCGGCCGAGGCAGCCTTCTGCTCCAGCTCCTTCAAGCGAGCTATCTCCCGGTACTTCCTTTTATGGCTCTCCATGAGCATAAAGGCACTCTGCAGAACAAGGAAAACAATTCAGGCAAACGACTCTACATGGACGACGAGAAAAAACGACACATACGAAGGAAAGTAACTTACTTGGACGAGGAGGTCCATGCCACCCTCATAAATCTTCACGTCCCCGAGCTTCTTCAAGTAAGCCCGATCCTTGGCCGGCATGGCCTGGGCCAGGACGTCGTGGCCAAGGACGACATCATCGAACACACCCCCGCCGACGGGGTATTCTACCATCTTCTGGTAGGTAGCACCGGCAATCTCCTTGCCGGCCCTCTTCGTCCGTGGTTCCTGGACGAGAGGAAGCGATGGGGCAGCATTGCCAGCAACAGTAAGGTCCACGACGGGACCACCATCGTCCACGCTCGGGACAGTCAGAGTACCGGCCTCGGTAGCCGGAGAAGGAGACGGTGCCCTCTTCGTCTTCTTGGAGACGTTCAGGCCGGCTTCAATTAATTTTTTCTGGCCGTCAGTGGCCGGCCTCTTCTTCTTCGATGGGGCAGGCTTTGGGGCCGCACCAGTAGTAGCCCCGCTCCCATCGGCCTCGGCACGTCTGGCCGCCTCGGCCGCCTTAGTAGCCAACTCCTCGGCCGCTTTGGCCTTGGCAATAGCCATTATGGAACGACGATCCATCGCAAAATCTACAAAGGAAAAACACAACAGATTAGTAAGGCAAAGGAACAAAACATAAAGACAGAAAGCCGAAGAAATCATTACCATCGGCCTCAGCAGGAATGCCCAAGTCCGGGCCGTCGGCTTCTTCAAAGGTGGTGGTCATCCTCGGCCAGAGTTGGAGGTCATCCTCGGCCAGAGTTGGAGGTCATCCTCCTTATCACCATACACATGGTATCTAAAGAAGCCGAGGGCGGTCATCTTGTATTCAGTAATGTAGTCCTTCACGCTCCTCGGCCCCCCTTCCAGGAAAGCCTCCACCTGAGCGTCCAAGATAGAGCTCTTCGGCGGGTCATGGAGATTGAACCTCCCGGTATGGCCGAGGGAGGGAAATTCGGTGCCACTCTCACCCAGGGATACAAAAACGAACTTGCTCTTCCACCCATGAATGGACGAAGGCAAGTCCGTGAAGCTCCTGTTCTTCGGCAGTTGTTGAAGAGTAGCATAGGCCGCACAGTTCTTGTGGCTTCCTCGGCTGATCTGGTACAAATTCATGAATAGGGCCATTGTCGGCCTGTAGCCCAGCTCCTCACACCGGAGTAAAAAGCCCACCATCAAGGAATAACTGTTCGGCGTCAGCAAGGCCGGAGGAAGCCCTACCATGTCCAGGTACTCAGTGATGAAAGGGTGAAGGGGGAACCTCAACCCCTTAGCAAAACTCATCGGGTATACTCCAAAGTATCCCGGTGGCGGAAGAAGAACATTGTCCGTCGGCCTGGGTGCCCTAACCCGCCCAAACGGCCCCACATACATCTGGGCAACAAGATAGTCGGCCGCGCTGCTCTCCGGCTTAATCAAAAAGATGTTGGTGAGATCCAGGTAGGAGAGGCCCGGCCCACTCTTCGGCCTCCTCACCCTCTTCGGCTTATCTGCTCCCTTCACGGCAGACACCGGCCTCGGGCAGGGAATGACAGCGGAAGTGGACGCCCCGTCCACCACTCGGGACGCACCTGCGTCCTCACCCCTGGAAGAAGAGGCGGACTCCTCGTCCTCGACTTCATCGTCCACCAGCTCTTCGGATTTGTAAGGACTCAAATGTTGTATCTCCTCCTCGAACTCCTCGAGCACCTCATAGTCAAGCGACCTCGTGGAGGGCTGGTCGTCGTAAGGGTAGTAGTCTTCGTTCAAACTCTTCATCACAACAAACTACTACGAGCCTAAGGGAAGTAACTTAGGATCTAAGGGTGTTCAAACGCCTAACACTAGATCACTAGCCTAGGAAGCAAAGTATGCACAAAGTACAGAAGATGGCGATGAACACTAACCTTGAACAACGAAGAACACGAAGAACAGGCTTGGGAGTTTATCTCTCTAGAAAAATGGCCAGCACTTCGACAATTCAGAATGCAAATGTGGTTTCTCGTCGGAGGGGGAGGGGTATTTATAGAACCCCCCACCCAACGGTCACTACACGTGGCACCCTCCCAATGGCCACATCAGCGGTCACCAATGGGAGGCCACCACGTCACCAACGGGCCAAACTCAATATCAACAGCCCACTGGCAAGACGGACCCTACGGCCTATACACGTGTCGGCTTCACGAGTGCCAGCAAGCGCCCACATCGTCCTACTTGCCGGCAAGCGCCCACAACGTCCTACTTGCCCGCCAAAATCACAAATACCAAACAATGAGGGGAGGTCAACGGCCAGGAACGTAATGAACGCCCGTAACGGCCACAGAACAAAAGGAACAAAGAGCCCACAGCCATCGGCTCCTCGTAATGACCCTTGATGATAACTCTCTACAAGCGATCTGCGCACAAGGGTTCTCCCACAGGGTTACCTTGGCCAGCAAATCGCCATGAGGGTTGGATTCAGGGGGACTACGGAGAGGCCGCTTCGACCAGGGACCCAAGCTACTCCTTCACCCCTCACACTCTTCGGCCTGAAGCAGTGGGGGACTGGGGGACTACATCGGCCTCAACAAAACAAAAAGGAACAACACAAAGAACATGAATGTAACCACAAAGCATGATCACATCGTCCACGCATCACAATGGCGCCTCGTCGGCCAGAGGCACATAACATCATCAGCAACGGCCAAAAGGAGTGCGCGAGCACCCTCATCGGCCACCCAAAGGAAAGGACACCATCGTCCTCAAAGCAAGGAACAACCTCAACGGCCTCATCGGCCCAAACATAAACTTCAACCACCAACGTCCAGGAAAGGGAAAGCGTGCCTTCAACGGCCGCCATTGAAACAAGACACTCATCATCCTCAAATGAACACATTAAGGAAACAACGGCCTCCCCGCCCACAGCGAGGGACAGGTAACGGCCAAAGCACAGAACAGGATCACCAAAGAGGAAACAACGCCAACGCCGCAACGGCTAACGGCCCGGGGATGCCCGCATCGGCCAAAAGCACTAAAGCACGGGAATCTACTCTCCTTCACTTCGTCTACGTCTCAGCTTAGAGAGTGGGGGACTCCTGATGGAGTATATGGGTCTGAGCCCCCGGACCCACATACTCGGAAGAACAGAAAGCACAAGACACAGAGTGGCGCCCTCGTCGGCCAAGACGCCCCCGTCGGCCGAAAAGGGACCAACTCAG
This sequence comes from Cuscuta europaea, assembly GCA_945859875.1. NCBI lineage: Eukaryota > Viridiplantae > Streptophyta > Magnoliopsida > Solanales > Convolvulaceae > Cuscuta > Cuscuta europaea. The sequence continues at coordinate 9,243,523 of CAMAPE010000018.1, forward strand.
ATTATGGTCCTGAGCCCAAGGAACCCGGGTGCCCTCGTCGGCCGCGCCCTCGTCGGCCGTGCCCTCGTCGGCCACAAGGACCTCCCAGAACCGGATTTTGCACTTATTTATTTGTATAGCCCATTAGCGGCTTTGTATTCGGCCCAGTAGCGGTCCAGTTGTAAATGGGCCTCCCAAGCCCAAGGCTTGGGAGCCCAGCCCGTATTTTCTCTATAAATACTCCCCTTGGGAGTAGTTATAGGAGTTACAAAATCATTCTATTGAAGCATATTATTGCACTTCTCTCTCTAGCTCTCACTTCTCTCTAGATATACTCTATCACCTAGTAGTACTTAAAAGAGCTCAATCAGCACCACTATTCGTTCAATCATTTTTAAATGTCCACACGGTGACTTTGGTTTTTCGCTCAAAACTTCTAGGGCCTTGAGTATTCGCCATGTTTGAGGCATCAATTGCGACGGGGGCATCTTAATGGATACAAGAAATCCTTGAACCAGTGGAGAAAATGGGAGTAGCGGTCCGATTTTGAAAGGATATGAGAAGAAACTAACCCAACCAGGGAAGAACCAGTCCACTCTCTTCAGGAAAATGGATTCTCGCTGCTTCAAGGAAGCCAAACGAAGATTGAATAGGTGTGATGTCTTTTATCATAAGAGAAGCTCGTCTAGAGTTCTTTGGGTCAAGAATGCTAGTAGGGGAGAACCTGACGGCGGCCATGGCGAAAAACACCGGAAGGGAGAGATTCAGGAGAGTTCAAAATGAAAAATAAAAGACAGTTCGAAGAAAAGTTAGTGGGCGGAGAAATGCCGTTTAAATTCATGATGACGGTCTCTTTTCACGCGCACCAACCCTTGTCATCATGAACTTGGGCAATTGTTGGGCCCAAGAATGAATGTGAGGAGCAGGAGGGGACAGCCCAATTTGGAAGGATTGCGAAGCTAAATTGATAAGCATGACCCATTTTGAGAGAAGAAGATAGCTACGGCTACGCCCAATTGGTTTCCGTATGTGAAAGAAAAAATTCTCACTTTTGATTTGAGCCATAAAGGGCAATGATTGGAATAGAACGAATGGTCTGACTAAGTACCAAAATCCTCAGGCATCAGCTCCATAGATCTCAACCTTCCACGCCTCGGGTTGAGACTTGAGAGACTGTTATCTCCGACTCTTTCGCTCACGCTCTTTCCCACAACCACTCTATTTCATTTCCCGTCCCCGATTTCAGGTAATGTTCCTCTCCCGCATGCCATCTATGGTAATGGATACACATAGATGTTGTTTTGACGCACTTTCATCGCTTCATTTCTGTATAATAATCTATATGAGTTAATCAATGTTTCCGATCCGTTAGAGCGAAAATGTTCGGGAGCAGTGTTGGAGCTGAGCTTTTGGCAGAAGGCGCCTCTGATCTGATGGTCAATGTGTCAGAGCCGGTGCCTCCCTTGGCGGAATCCGACGTTCTGCATCCGCGCACAGCCGGGAAGAGGACGATAGTGCTAGGGCGGAACGTGCACACCACGTGCCTGGAGGTCACCGAACCCGATGCCGACGACGAAACCACCGGAGATAAGGAAGCTTATATGGCCGGCGTCTTGGCTCGTTACCGTAAGAGTCTTGTTGAGCGAACCAAGCACCATCTAGGTTCGTTCAGCTACCTCCTTTACATATTTACTGCGTCTTTATTTTAATAGTGTTATAAATATAAAAATTGTTGTTGTGTTTTGAATAAAATAAAGTGAAATAACATGATCTAAACGATAGAGTGGATACACAAATCCCAACAACAACCATTGATAAAGGATTTTGGTACTTAGTCGTACCCAACACATTTCAACCATTAAATATTCATCTCGGATAACTCAATAAGAAAAGTGAGGCAATCAAAATGGGATGGGAGGAGTGTGTGCTACGGATTGTATTTTTGTTGCTAGGAACCTAAATGGGGTACCGTACCTATCATTAATTTGATTGGATCACATCACTTTATCATTTTTAATTTAGATTTAAATAATTCAACTGCTAGATTCTCATTGGTACCATAGAATCTACCTTTTAAAAATCCAAAATGCAAATATTTAAAATTACTGAATAATACTCCAGACAACAATTGTTAAGCTAACATGACCGAAGATTGCTAACATTTCATCTTTCTTCCATTTCATCACAATTATAACATGGCCTTTTTGCCCGTGTTACAAGGAATGCATGACCTATGACCTATGACCTATGTGTGACAAGGTGATAACGACCCCAGACAACAAACGCAAGTGTTATAGCCATACCAACCTACCATCATAATCAGGAGCGAAACCAGACAGAAAATCTGACCACTCTATGTGGCATCCAACATACAATAGTTGTTACTCAAAAAAGAATCAAACCGAAACAAATACAAAAATGAATCTCAAATAAAAACTAAAAACTTGAAGAAATGCAACTTCTTCATTCTTTTCCAAACCCAAGAGAGCCCCTCAGCCCCCAACCTTTCATTTCAGCCTTCACCTACCCACTTGACCCCTAGCCAGCCACCCCTGCCCTCAGTGACATTGGTAGAGTTGGCCTCGAGATCACCGTATTTACTCCACTGCGCAAGGAAATAGTATATATATATATATATATATGAAATTTTCAATACATGACCTGAAAGATAGACAAATTATCAATCAGGACCTAAAAGGTGAAATGTATCAATATAGGACCTGAATGATGGAAAATTATCAATTTAGGACCTGAATGATGGAAAATTATCGATTTAGGACCTAAATGATTGAAAATTATCTATCTAGGACCTAAGTTGTCATGAATTTTTTTATTATTTTTTTCAAAATTTTTTAATATCATTTAGTTTTATTAAAATAATAAACTTTTGTGAAGAAAATGTTATAAAAATTCAGCAATGAAATTAATAAAAACTAGAAAAAATTGATTGTAATAATCCCAACTATTGGCGGTCCGCTTATAATAATCTCAACTATCGATTATATCAGAATAATCCCAACTTTAGTGACCTTCCGCCAATAATGGTCTGACATGATCGACTATAAGTAAATTCCTATAATTTCTAAACTCGATGAGAAGAGATATAACAAGTAATCCCTATAAATAATTCAACTTTTAATTTTTACGCTTTATTTCTATTTAAAATTCACTTGTTATAGCAGGTCATATCTGGTCATGGACCATTATTGGCGTAAGGTCATTAAAGTTGGGATTATTCGGAGATAATCGATAGTTGAGATTATTATAAGCGGACCATTAATAGTTGGGATTATTATAAGCGGACCGTTAATAGTTGGGATTATTATAGTAAGTGCCTTATTATTTGGACTTCTATTAGGGCATCCTCATTGGGAGGATTATTATGAGATTAATTTGGTGACATGGAAGTTTTTTTAGGGAATTATCATTGAGTGACATAGATTATTTAATGAGATTATTTGCTACAATAATCTGGGATCAAAATATGAATCCGGATTATTTTAAGATTATTTGAAAAATATATGTAATAGAGATTAATGCAAGACAGAGAAAAAATAGATTATTTGAAGATGGTGATTGAGAGACATAAACGAATTTTGAGATTATTTTATAATTAATTATATAACAATATTTAAATGGTAAGAATCATAGAAAAAATTGATTATCAGAGATCATGAATGGAGATGCTCTTAAATGAGTTCAATGTTTCGGTGTCCTCCACAGTGAATCACATCTGAGAATATTTTGCCTTCTTGTTTGCACTCATGCTCTTGCATTTAATGTGTTTCCGTCTCCACACTGAGTTAGTGAGTTATTATTTTGGTTCACGTTTCTTATTATTTTGATTTCGAGGTGTCTAATTTTACAGGATATCCGTACAATCTGGATTTTGATTATGGAGATCTTTCACAGTTGCAGCATTTTTCCATTAACAACCTTGGTGATCCATTCATTGAGAGCAACTATGGTGTCCACTCGAGGCAATTTGAAGTGGGTGTTTTGGATTGGTTCGCACGTTTATGGGACATTGAAAAAAATGAATACTGGGGATACATTACGAACTGTGGGACCGAGGGAAATCTTCATGGAATTCTTGTTGGGTTAGTATATTTGGCATTTTGGTTGTAGGGGATATTGTACTTTTCTATTGATTTTTGTCCATGATCATTCACATATTAAAAACATTAATTCACTTTGCAGGAGAGAAGTCTTTCCTGATGGAATTTTGTATGCTTCAAGAGAATCACATTATTCAGTTTTTAAAGCATCACGAATGTATAGAATGGAATGTGTTAAGGTTGACACTCTTATCACTGGTGAAATTGATTGCGCAGATTTCAAGGACAAGCTTCTTCTTAACACAGATAAACCCGCAATTGTTAATGTTAACATTGGTATGACCTCCTTTTGCTTCTGTTTGACCATGACACATGTAACCTACTTACAAGTTACAACATGTTGCTTGTTTGCTTGATTGTTCATTTTCTTTCTCTTATCACAGGCACAACTGTCAAGGGGGCTGTTGACGATCTTGATCTAGTCATCCATACACTTGAAGAATGTGGGTATTCACATAATCGGTTTTATATACACTGTGATGGAGCACTCTTTGGGCTTATGATGCCATTTGTGAAACGTGTAAGTAAATGTTACGTTTGTTTCGACTTTCTACAACATAGTAGTCCATAATTCATACTACCTCTGTCCCAATTTATTTTTGCAAAGTCAACATTTTTTAGTGAGTTTTTGCCACGTTCGATCCCCCAAATATTATGTAAGTGACACTTTTGGTACTCGACTTCTAATTTTTTCATTTTTAGTCCTTGACTATTGTGCTAGAGACGCTTTTAGTCCCGGACTTCAAGATTTCCCACATTTAGTCCCCTGATTATTGCCAAATTGACACTTCTAATCCTCCCATTATGATTTAGACACAATAAATGGAGGACTAAAAATGTCACTATTATAATAGTTGAAGGACCAAAAGTGTCACTTTTATGAAAGTTGAAGGACTAAATATGGAAAATTTCAAAGATGGATACCAAAAGTGTATCTAGCGCAATAGTAGAGGACTAAAAATGGAAAAAATCAAAGTCGAGTACCAAAAGTGTCAATGACATAATAGTCGGAACACTAAAAGTGGCAATAACTCTTTTTTGGTCAATCGAAGTTAAAGTTAAACCTCCCTATTGATAAATAAATCAATTTTAATAATTAAAATTTACATTTCAGAAACAAAATTAAAATCACTATAAAGTTGCAAAATCCAAATTAAAATTTAATTAAGAGTTGATATCCCAATTATGTGATGAGACTGTTTGATCCAAAAAAAGTCAAATTTGGGATGGAGTATAACCTATATACACGATGCTAGATGTCTTTCTTGGAAAATTACATAAATAGGACTGAAGTATGGGTGGACTCGGGTCGGGTCGGGCCACTGATTCAGAATAGTTGGGCCTGGGACCGGTCCGGGTAGCCACCGGCTCCGGTCCGGGCCGGGCCTCGAGCCACTTCCTATTTTTTTTTCCTAATTAATCCCCCAATACCCCCCTCACCCCCACCCCCCCTCACCATCCCAAATGGCCCAAAACACCCAGCCCAACCTTGAAAACTAAAAAAAAGAAAAAAATAAATAAATAAAGGCCCGGAACCGGGCCCGGCCCGGCCCGGCCGGTTCATCATTTGGCGGATCCGAGCCCGCAACGTAAAACCACCGGGCCGGGTCTACCCGGGCCGGGCCGCCGGGCCGGAACAGTACCGTTCCCGGGCCGGTGCTGGCTCAAGCCACCCGGCCCGAGTCCACCTCTAGACTGAAGTATAAGTGTATAACATATTTACATAAGTAAGACTACCATTATTGTTTTTGGAACAGATTGAGGCATATACTTTGCATAAAACAAAGATACTCCTATTGTGCACATGTGACATGACTCATGTTCTCTCCTTCATTTTTTTCTTTTTCATTTACCCAGTGCCGCAAAGGCTCCCACCTACGGTGGGGTAAAGGGGGGTCGGATGTACGCAGTCTTACCCCTGTACTAAAGCACATAGAGACTGTTTCCGGATGACCCATAGTGAAAATCCTGTCCAAAATTGCATGGACTGACTGCTGCTTCAAAACAAAGAAGCGCACACAGTTTAGTGAGCCATTTTGCTTTATTCCATCATAATCTCAAGCCAAAAAATAATGAATCTTTGGCACCATTGCAAATGATGGAAAAACTCATGTTCTCTCCTGTTTACATTATTTTTGTTCTTTATTTCTGTGCTTATAACGCCACAATGAAACTAGCAAATAAATGCAGTTTGTCAAATAATATATTAACTTGAACTGGGATGATGGTGTAAACAGGCACCAAAAGTTTCTTTCAAGAAACCAATTGGCAGCGTCAGTGTTTCTGGTCACAAGTTTGTGGGGTGTCCAATGCCATGCGGTGTTCAAATAACAAGGCTAGACCACATCAACGCACTCTCAAGGAATGTGGAGTACCTTGCTTCAAGGGATGCCACCATCATGGGAAGCCGAAATGGCCACGCTCCAATCTTTCTTTGGTACACCCTGAACAGAAAAGGTTACAAGGGCTTCCAGAAAGAAGTCCAAAAGTGTCTTAGGAATGCACACTACCTAAAAGACTGCCTTAAAGGGGCTGGAATCAGTGTCATGCTCAACGAGCTTAGTAGCACTGTTGTCTTTGAGAGACCTAAAGATGAGGAATTTGTTCGCCGATGGCAGCTTGCCTGCGAAAGAAACATGGCACATGCTGTCGTGATGCCTAATGTGACAATCGACAAGCTGGATTGTTTTGTTAGTGATTTGGTTCAAGCTCGGTTGGACTGGTACAAAGATGAAAACGTGAAACCTCCTTGTCTTGCAGCAGATATTGGGATGCAAAACTGTTGTTGTCCCCTGCACAAATGATATATGCCGCCTCTTAATCCATAAAGTTACCTTTTTGGTCTCTCTTTTCCTGCGGTAGGGGAGGATCTTTGATTTACGAAATATCTATCACGTGTAATTTCCTATTTTGCAAACAAAATATGTATTAAGTTTGCATCTGCTGGACTCTATTTGAAACCAACTGAATGCCATCCACCACAAACTTTCGTGAGTTTAGTTTAGGGAGGTCCACCAGTTATGGACTTCCTTCTCCCAATGGTCAAGTTTTTTCCATGTCCATTTTTAGTCCTACAGCTATACAGCAAATTTAGCGTGAGAGAACTGACTGAACCGTTGGACGGTTCAAGTTTTACCAAAAAAAAAAAAAACTCAAACCTTTCCTATAGTTATGAGTAACACCTTTGGATTTGAACCAGAACCTTAATAGGATAATTTTGTCCGAGTTATGACATAGAAGTAGGGATAGACCCAAGTTTTTCCGGTTCCGGGCTGAGACTGCTCGGCCCGGGAAAAAGAATTCTTGAAGCCCGGGTACAAGTGTACAACCTGTTTAGTTCCGGGTCGGGGCTGGTTTAGGGTACCTAGCCGGTCTGTTCCCGGTTCCCATTATTTTTTTCTAGTTTTTTGGCAAGTTCAAAACCTAAAAATTTCATATTGGAACTGAAACCTGAATTCCCCAGTTCGGTCTCCAGAACTGTAAATCGGGGTCATGAAATGCTCAAGGATTGATAGGGCCGGTCCTAGGCTCGAAACCATTCTAAATATTCTCATTTCGGTTCCAAACAGTGTCAGAGTGCCAGACCTGGTTATGGATCAAGCTGTGTCCACCCTACTTACAAGTTGCAACCATGTTCATAGGGATGGACCCAACCGGACCAAACCGGCTCGGGAACCGGACCGGACCGCTTCTGTGCGTGCCAAGACCGGACCGAGAACGGATGGCCGGTTTTGAGCTTTAGCCCGGTTTGGGCAGGCCTGACGGGCCGGGCTCAGACCTTGGTTTTCACGAACCGGCTTGGGCGGTCCGGGCCAGGCTCGATTCATTTTTTTTTCAATTTTTTTTCTTTTCCTTAGGTAGGGCTGGCCCGACCGGGTGTTTTGGGGAGGTTTGAGGGGTGGGGGTGAGGGGTTAATTAGAAAGAAAAAAATAAAATACATTTAGCCGGCCCGATTTGGCCCGGACCCGGTATCAATCCAGGCCGGTTCTGGGCCCAACATCTTGAAAAAAAAAGCCCGGCTTGAACGGGCCCAGTCCATGCCTACATGTTCATCCCTAATGTGTTAATGAGACTTGGGGACATTCGATGGTGCTCACTACAGATTAGGGATGGACTAAACCGGGTCGGGTCGGCCCGACCCGGCCCGCTACTGTGCGGGCCCGAATCGGATCGGGACCAGTTGGCCGGTTCCGGGCTTTTAGCCCGTTTGGGCGGGCCGGGCTCGGGCCAAGTTTTGGGCGAACCGGCCCGGGTGGTTCGGGCCGGGCCCGAGTCAATTTTTTTTTTTTTTTTTTCAATTTTTTTTCTTTTCCTAGGGTAGGGCTGGGTGTTTTGGGGAGGTTTGAGGGTGGGGTGAGGGGAGGGTCGGGGGATAACAAGAAAGCAAAAAAAAATAGACATTGAACCGAGCCCGGCCCGGCCCGCTTAGGCCCGGACCCGGTATCAACTCGGACCAGTTCCGGGCCCAAGGATTTGCAAAAAAAAGCCCGCCCGAGCCCGACCCAGAACCGGACCGGCCGGGGTCCATCCCTACTACAAATTTGGAACAGGTGCTACGTGTGTATGTTTCCTTTTACATAAATAACTCCCATTGCACCAAAGTACCAAACATAATGATCTCTTCTTTTTCTCTGTCTTTCCTAGCCCCATTTCCCCTCCTATCATCATTTAAGGCGTGTAGGAAACCTGGGGGGCGTAAGTGTGTAACTTATCTGGTAGGAAGAAAATGCCACAAGAGAGGTCTCAAACTCTCAAATTCAACTTCAAACAATGACATGGGATGAAACCTTACTCTCTTTTCATTAGAGTGAGTTGAAAGCTCGATTTACATCCTCCGAGATAACTGTCTGGTCAGAGGATTCTTTAGGGATGGGGTCACATCCATTTTTTGGCTCAATGCACTTTAAATCCCTGGGTCTCAAGTCTCAACTGGTTCCATTTCTAATCCCAACTTTTAATTTTTAATTTAAAAAAACACACCTCCAATGATCGTTTCCATCATTTACAATGGATCCAAAGATTAACTTTTTTTGGCTTGAGAATATGATGGAATAAATCAAAATGGCTCACTAAACTACGTGTGCTTCTTTATTGTGAAGCAACAATCAGTCGATGTATTTTTTGACACAATTTTCACTATAGATCATTCGAAAACAGTTTCTTTGTGCTTTAGTACATGGGTAAGACTACGTACATCCAACCCCTACGGCCCTACCTCACCGTAGGTGGGAGCCTTTGTGACACCAGAGTAATGATGATGATGACCTCCGGTGGTCAAAAGAGTCATTGGAATGAGGACTCCGCCCTTTTTCAACTACTTCCCAAGTCCCAATCCATAGTAGAAGCAAAAAAAAAATCAAATTGGGACCATACCGGACAATTCCGGTCCCCATTTTTAGAAACCCGATACCAGGACCCTATCCCCCCTGTTACGGTTCTGACTGGGAACCGCAGGACCTGAACCATGGTTCTCTACCATTGACTAACGTGTACCTTGAAATGTCTACTCTCAATCTCATTTAGAAAATCCATCCTAGTGTGTAAGTGTGTTTTCTAAACCCCGGTCTTTGCTTTGTCTACTCTCAATTGGAGTGCATTCCTTGCTCCAAATTCCAAACCCCGGTCTTTGCTATGTTTTCTCAACTGTGCAACTTTCAAATCATTACATTTCCCCTTCAGGCTTCAGATAAGGAAGGTTATACAGTTACAACAATAAAACCTATATAGTCAACTCAATAAAACCTGTGCGGAAAAAAAAAACTGAAAAAAAAACATCCAAGGGAAATGAACCAATTCCCTGGATCGGAAAATATAACCGGAAGACTGAAACCCTCTTCCCTCGGAACAAGACTTCAAATCAAATGGTATGCATAAAATTACACAAGTACAATGTGAAACTGATGTCACATTTTTACCTTTGGGTGGAAATGTGCAAGACACCCTCACCCCAGAACTATCAACTTGACTGAAAATTATCTTACAATTGCAGTGTGTTCACTTGCTTCCAGAGTCATGAGGTTCCCCAAATTTACCAATCAGACTATACTGGGTGCATCGCCTTCCCAACTACAAGTGGCACGGGCCCAACGTGTCCGAATACAGTCAACTAAAGGAGCATGCTGAGAAACTTCAGTGATAGTGTCCTTTATTGCCCCTGAATCAACTTTAGTAGAGTCAGACCGTGCTGGAGCATCAGACATGAATTCCTCCGGGGTCCACTTTGGGGGAACTAAAACCCTTAACTTAGTCAATCTTGGTCTTTGTACGGGAACTTCACTTCCAGATGATGCCTGGTTCCCGCTCAGAATTGATTTTGCAATTCCATTGAAGTGGTAAAGATCAAATACCTTTCCCCCCAGTAAACCACTTGAATCTTTAAACCCTCCCAGGCTCTTGTCTAGATCCAAAAGAACCTGCCAAAAATCGCTCCACACGATGAATCCACTAGAGCTAAGGTTTTCAAGCTTCTCAGCTGGGAGATTAATATTAGTGTCCCTAAGGACTTGATGGAAGCCTTCCACACTAATGAATCCCCCACCACCACTTTGATCATGTGCATCAAATGCTCTTCGGATCTGTGCCTCTCTGCCTTCAAGTTCATTCTCTTCTTGAACTTTGGTGTCCAGAGCAAATAGGACCGTATAATGAGATTCACTTCCAACAACCCAAATTGGCCATCTGGGACACTTTAAATACTGGCCAACCTTACAGTAGTTTAAGGACTCGAGCAAAGTAAGGAATCCTACTTCAACGGGGTTTGATATCCCCTTCACAAACATTCCACCGCCCAAGTCCATCATTCCATCAAACACATTCGCCACAGCCTTTCCACATAGCAAAAGGTTTACAATTTCCTATTACGGAAAATATCAAGGTTCAACATAACTGCTAAGGGACATTATTGTTAACTTATATTAAAGAGATTTACGGTTTGCCAATAGCAAGAGAAATGTCATTTATTGCTGCCTGGGTCACCTGAGAAGCATGCCCGAAAGGAGCGGTGACCAATGGTTGTGTCGGATCATCCCTGTCGGCCTGAACAGAATCCTACTTGAACAAAACAAATTGTTAACCCACCAAGTAAGCCAGCAAAGAGGCAACCAAATAAGTGTGAACCGTGGGCTTCAAACATTTATTATCATTTATCACACAGCTAATAACGAACCGTTGACATGCAATCCATGCATGCACATTAAATTAATGCTGAAACACCTATAATACTCTAAATTTGTTATTTACATTATCAGACTCGCCACCGGAAAAGTAAACAGAGAATTGTGGATTAATAAGACCGTGAGATAAACAAACTAATAGATTGGATTTAATCTTTTATCGTTGAAAGTTTATGACGGTACTAGAACAGATTTTGGCCCACTTTGTTCAGCCATTTGATCATCTGGAAGTCCATCCGTCTGCAAGTCAATCGCAAGGGTCCGTGAACCTTTAGCCCAGTCGTCTATCTGCAACTCCAACTTCAGAGGCTTGTGGCCCATATAACCCAGTTGACTATATGGGAGTCCAACTTGAGCAGCTCATTGTCGATTTGTCGCTTAAGTGTTGTTGGGATATTTTTAGTTTCAATTTTACGGGGAGAGTCCAATTTACAAGTGTCAAAATGCCTCGGTTTTCTACATGACGGGATGTTTAGGTCCCCACATCAGAAAACTAACGAAAGAATGATAGTTATTATGACTTTGGCTTGGAGAAGCAAATACATTGAAATCAATATTTTTGTGTCATTTGAACTAAGTATCATATGGCCGAATTCAGTGACCCAATGCATTCCTAAAATTCTACCATGTATTTACCGGTTTTGTTAAAAAAGTATTTATGATGACCTCTTTTCATGTGAACTGTGGTACTACAAACAATGAATGCATATTTCACATTAACATACTGCTACAAGGCATTGACGTAAACCATTTTTTTAAGTTAAGAGCACTTAATTGAGACATAGAGTAGTTGCTATATTAAAAAATGATGAAAAGGTGAAAGGGATCTTAGTCAAAAAATGACTTACCACTCCACGAGAAAGCAGAGCAGATATTAGAAACAGCATTGCTCCCATACGACTTCGGTATACAGGAAGCATGGCTTCAATCCTATTAAGGGCACTTGCTTGTGAAGTGTATTCAGTAACACTCAGAATGTTGTGAAAATCCAGGCCCGATTCAATTGTAAGACCATCAAGTGCTTTTGCAATGCCCTATATTGATAAAGACACGGTTATTAAAAAAATCGTGTAGATATTTTTATTACCTGCAATGGCTGATTCCCATTGGTAAGTACTTATTTAAACCTTGCTGAATGCCAAAACTATGTTTTTACAACTTAATATTTTTTAGCGACTAATCCATCACTTTTTATTGTTCCAGGGATTTTTTTAGGAATCTGCGAGGTGTAAAAAAAATGGAAAAATGCTTGGTGTACACCTTTGGAACACTGGTCTGTCTACGCTGAGTCGCAGACAGAGATGTCTCTAACATGCAATACTATAGCACACCTCCTAAAGCTTGGGCAGCATATGCTCCTGGCTTAATGTAAACCTTAAACTTAAAATACCAGAAACTTGGACTTGTAACAAAAACGTTGCAAATTGAAAACTTTAAATTAACATGACAAAACTTGATTCAAGTTGCACTTAATCTGATTTAATGACCAAACATACACCTTAAATTTTTTCTAACCGCTAATACACTCCCTGGATACAGAAATAATGACCTACCTACACCTAATGGTCTAATCCCTAAGGTTTCTAATAATATACTCCCTCCGTCCCATTGGAATGTTCCCGTTCGGTTTACACTCCGCTTATTTTTAGTAAATAAAATTTACATATTCAGAAACTACATTAAAACCGCTACAAAGCCTGATCAAGAAAAGTTCAATTTGATAAAAATTTGATATATAAAGTAAAAGATTAGGAGTGACCTAAGTTGACCGATGAATAGTGAACAAGAACATTCCAACGGGACGGAGGGAGTACTATAACAATATTCCTAAAGCTGGATTATCATATGCTTGTGGGGCAATCATGTCCTCCAAGCTTGATAGAAACCTTAACTTAAACATGATTATTACGAACACTAAATCGCACCAAAAATCTTGAATATTACTCGACTTAACTTGATAAATTGATTTATGTTGCACACTTGCACTCCAATAAAGTATAAACCATATAAGGTTTCACTTGCAGTTTACGATGCTTGACCGACGACAAAGCAAACGGATCCCGATCCGCACTCAAATTATTTTTAGAGAAAAAAATTACATATTCAGAAACTACATTAAAAGCTTTACAAAGTCGCAAAACCCAGAATCAAATTTGATATATAAAGTAAGAGATTAAAAGTGATTTGTGTTCGACCAAGTGAGAACTGGGACAATAATAGTCGGACGGAGGGAGTAAGTTACAAAATAAATATAGTTAAATACAATATTATATATAATTATATATATAATCATGTCATCATCATCATCATCACCTAGTGCCGCAAAAACTCCTACCTACGATGAGGTAAGGGGGGTCGGATGTACACGGTCTTATCCCTGTACTAAAGCACAAAAAGACAGTTTCCGGATGACCCAAAGTGAAAACGCGTCGAAAATTGCATGAACTAACTGTTGCTTCATAACAAAGAAGCGAAAACAGTTTAGTGAGTCATTTTGCTTTATCCCATCAATTTTCCAAGCCGAAAAATAGTGAGTCATTGGCTTCATTGCAAATGATAGAAAAATACATATATAATGTGCGACTAGTCGCCTAATTGCCGTCTAGGAGGGTGCCTTGTCACCCCGGCAATATGGCGGTCGGCGCCACGACTCGCCTTACCATCGTGACAAGTATGTAATTAAGTACTTCCTAATAGAGAAGAGAACAAATGTTTTGAATATATTTCTGTGTGTTAAAACTGGTTTACAAGGCTGCTATTTATACATCTCTTAATCATGTATATAAGGTAAACAATAATACTATAGTACATGCCAAAGATATGTAACGGTTAACTACAATATTGTGTTCTAAATACAAATTATTTCTTTCCTTCAATACGCCCCCGCAAGCCAGGTATTCTGTCACTGCCAAGAATCCTGAGCTTGTCTCTAAGAAGAATGAAGCGTTGCCGGGGGAGCGGTTTGGTGAGGGCATCAGCTATCTGATCAGAGGATGGAATGTGATGAACTTGAAGAAGTCCACGTTGAACCCGCTGTCGAACAAAATGAAAGTCAATTGCCACATGTTTCATGCGAGTGTGGAAGACAGGATTTGCTGAAGACGTAGTGGCACCTTTGTTATCACAAAGGAGGAGTGGAGGAGAAGGGAGCGGGTGCCGCAACTCACGCAACAGAGATTCAATCCAAATAATTTCAGAGGCAGCAGTGGAAAGAGCTCGATATTCAGCTTCCGTGGAAGACTTAGCAATGGTACGTTGCTTAACTGATTTCCAAGATATAAGAGATTCCCCGAGAAAAATGGCATTGGCGCTAGTAGAAGAACGGTCATCAGGGTTCTCTGCCCAGTCAACATCAGCAAAGGCACGGAGAGAGGGGGATGTGCTAGGACAGAGAAACAGGCCATGAGAAGCAGTTCCCTGTAGATAGCGCAAAAGACGTTTGAGAAGTTGCCAATGATTGACTGTAGGTTTATGCATGAATTGAGCCAGTTTGTTAATAGCAAAGGCAGCATCTGGACGGGTAAGATTCAAATATTGAAGTGACCCGAGGACCTGGCGATAGAGAGTGGCATCACATGAACCTGAACTGTCAAACAGAGTTAATGAAGCAGAGGGGGCTAACGGCGTAGCTACCGGATTGGCCTCATCCATTTTTAACATTTTTAATAAGTCCATAATGTATTTATGTTGATCAAGGAAGAGTCCGCCCTGTGTAGGAGTAACCTGCATGCCCAAGAAATAGTGTAAGGAGCCAAGATCCTTGATAGAGAATCGGTGGGCCAATGAGTCAATAGTCTGACGTATCAAGTCGGGTGTAGAGCCAGTAACAATAATATCATCCACATAGATCAAAACATAGATGTAAGATGGATGGGAGGAAAAAATGAACAGACTAGCATCAACAACCGATTGATAAAACCCAAGTGACAGAAGAAAGCCACTAAGAGATTGATACCACACACGAGGTGCCTGTTTAAGGCCATAAATAGATTTCCGAATACGACAAACAAACCCAGAACCATCATTAAAGCCCGGAGGTTGCTTCATGTAATCTTCCTCCTGAAGAGTCCCATGTAGGAATGCATTATTGACATCTAACTGATGTACTGGCCAACCATGAGAAAGAGCAATAGTCAGAACAATACGAATGGTAACCGGTTTGATGACCGGACTAAAGGTGTCGGAATAATCAATCCTAGGGCGCTGGTGGAAGCCCTTAGCCACTAGCCGAGCCTTATAGCGATCCAAGGAGCCATCCGGTTTATACTTCACTGTATATACCCATTTACAACCCACAATATTCTGACCAGGCTGAGCCGGAACAAGATCCCAAGTGCCCTGTCGAACCAAGGCATCAAATTCTACTGTCATAGCACTCCACCATTTTGGTACCTGCATAGCTTGAGAAGCACAAGTGGGAATTATATGGTGAGGTAAAGGATCAACAGTGGCAACATTGGCTTGTTTACGGGGTCGAAGGGTCATCGGATGGGTACGTTTGGGCGGTGGAGTATCGAGGGGTGGATTTGAGGTAGTGAGATCAGTGGCAGGTAAACGAGTGGGGGAATAGGAGGATTGGGTTTGGGTCAGCGTTGGTAAGTAATAATTTGTGGTGGTGTGGGTTTAGGGAGGGGAGAAAGCGGGATATCAGTTTGAGTAGAGGAAGTGGGTGACATGTCAAGAGTCAATTGTTGAGCCGAGGTATGAGTAGGAGGAGACGCCCCCGCAGCCAGAGTACCTGAAATGGGAAAATAAGACATAGAAGGCTGAAGCCAGTGATCAACTTCAGAAGTGATATTTGAGACGGGTGGTGAGGATGTAGAAAAAGGGAAGACTGACTCATCAAACACAACATGTCTCCTGCAAAGATACGGTAGGTGGTAAGATCAAGACAACGATAGGCACTTTGTTGGTCACAATATCCCAGGAAGACACATGGTTTGGAGCGTGGTTCTAATTTATGAGTGGTATAGGGACGTAACCACAGAAAACATTGGCACCCAAAAACAGCAAGTTTAGTGTAATTAGGAGGTTGTTGGAAGAGTTTTTCATATGGAGTGCAGAAGTTAAGAGAGAGAGCAGGTTGTCTATTAATGAGATAAACTGCGGTAAGAAAAGCATAAGACCAATATTTAAGAGGCATAGATGCATGGTGAAGTAGGGTGATACCAGTTTCCACAATGTGACGATGCCGACGTTCAGCAAAGCCATTGTGCTCTGGAGTGTAGGGAGGTGTAAATAAATGAGAAATCCCACATGTGCTTAAGAATTTCCCTAAGGTTATGTATTCGCCTCCCCCATCAGAATAAATTGTTTTAATTGTGCGTTGAAAAAAGTTTTTAACAATCTTTTTAAACTTTTGTTATAGGATAAAACCAAATATATTTGGTATAATGATCAACAAAGATAACATAGTAACGAAAGCCATCAATAGAATTAACACGAGCGGGACCCCATACATCTGTATAGATTAAATCTAGAGGTCCAAAGCTCGAAAGAGATGATTTTGCAAATGACAGCTTATGGCTTTTATTACTAGCACACGAGACACACAAAGAGTTATTCGAAGTAACATCGGAAAAGGAAATACCTAAGGACGACAAAAAAAAATTAGTAATAGGGAGGGCTGGATGTCCTAAGCGACAGTGCCAATTATTAAGGGAATATTTGTGTGTGATGTGAGCAGACGGAGATGGTGGAGGGGGTACATCTGGAAAGCTGTAGACGTCTCCTTTATTCATACCCCGTAACAAAATTGCTCCCGTTCGCCGGTCCTTAACAAGACAAAAGGAAGAATAAAATTCAATTAGTACATCATTATCACGACATAATTTGGCGACAGAAATTAAATTGGTATGAATAGAAGGGACAAAAAGGGTATTAGGTAGAGAAAGAGAGTGAAGGGTCATATGCCCAACTTGTGCTATCGCAAGACCTTTACCGTTACCAATAACGAGAGAGTCAGTGCCAGTATAATCGGATGCCAAGGTAAGATTATTCAGGTTATTGGTGACATGATTGGTTGCTCCAGAATCAAGTAACCATCCATTATGATTAGTGACAGTCGTGTTGACCCGAGGAGGATAAGCCTGTTGTTCAAACCGATGCCAACAATTGAGAGCGGAGTGGTTTGGTTTCCCACAAATTTGGCACATAATATTTGCTCCGAAATTGGGATTACTAATCCCGGAGATGTTGCGGGTTGTCATATTGTTGGTGGTACCCCGAAAAGTATTCTGGCCACGTCGGTTAGAATTTTGAGAAAAATTGGGCCGCTGGTTTCTGGGCTGACTCCCAGTAGAACCCCGGGCTGAGTTGTTTGTGCGGTTGGGCTGATAATTAGACGGGCCAGGGCCCAATAAGGAAGGTGTATTATTATTAGCCTGCCCTGGAGTTCTGCGGGTAGTAAATGCGGCATAGTCCCCCATCGCAACATTGTTCGCCGTCACCACGCCAACCGACGTATCCAGAGCCTCCTTCCGCCGCAGAGTAGCTTCGAACCCGGTGAGCAAGGCGTAGATGTTGCCGAAACTGTTATCTCCACATGTGCGAATAGAGTTTGTGAAGGATTCAAACTCAGGTCGGAGGCCCTCCATGGCTTGAAGGACGAAGTCGTCGTCATCAACAGGGTGGCCAGCCTTAGCTAATTCATCGGCGAGGGTACGGAGATGATGGAGATACTCACCCACTGCCTTAGATCCCTGTCGAGAGTGGCGGAAAACATCTTTCATATTCCGGATTTGAGCTGCTTAACGGGTGCCGTAAAGCTGCTCTAGGGTCTTCCACATCGCAGCAGAGGTACGTGCGGATCCAACCAATGGTTTGCACGCCGAGCTCAGGGAGGAGACAAGAGCATGTCGGAGGAGACGATCTTGACGATTCCACCGGAGATGGCCTGCAGCGTCACTAGCAGGTGGCGGAACAGCACCATCACTGATGTATTGGTCGAGATGAGAGCCAACCAAGAGGTCAAACACTTGGTCACGCCATATGAGGTAATTCGTTCCTTCAAGTTTTTCTGGGAAGTGACTGGGGTTGAGGATGATTAATCCATCTGGAGTGAGGGGGTTGATGACTGCAGTAGAGGAAATTGTAGAAGAAACGGTAGGCTGCCCGTTTGGGGAATTTCTGAGATCCCCTTGCTGAGGGGGGGCGTCTGCCTCCATAGGAAGAGGGAGATGGCTGGTTAGAGCTCGTGTGGCTCTGATACCATAATAGAGAAGAGAACAAATGTTTTGAATATATTTCTGTGTGTTAAAACTGGTTTACAAGGCTGCTATTTATACATCTCCTAATCATGTATATAAGGTAAATAATAATACTATAGTAAATGCCAAAGATATGTAACGGCTAACTACAATATTGTGTTCTAAATACAAATTATTTCTTTCCTTCAATACTTCCTCCGTTCTTTAATTCTTGCAACATTGTAACTTTTGCACTATTCACAAACCTTACTTTGGCCACGATTTTCTACTAATATACATAATCAAAATATTTCGTATAAAATGTTATTGAATTCCTATCAATGTGAATTTCCAAAATATCAACTTTTTATAATGTTTACTAATAAATAATTAAATATAATTACAGTCAAAGTTGTGTGTTGGCAAACGTGAAAGTCAAAGTGTTGCAAGAATTAAAGAACGGAGGATAGTATATGTTTTCTTCCAAACTAAAACTTTTGGGGCTTAAAGTATGGAGGTCAGAACCTAGGAGATATGTGAGAATTGTTTACACTTTTGCATATGCACAAAGTAGTTTGTTTATTGTTATGCAAAATAAGTGAACTTGCAAGTATACTTAGATTTTTATGGGCTTGGTAACTAAATAACAAAATATATAGATCAATAAAACTTATTTTAACCGGGACAAAAAACATAAAATATGAGGCCTAAGCCTTGAGACTTATAAGACCGTTAAAGAGTTTATCTCACAATGACTATATATCAAACATTTAATTAACATATAAGACTTGGCTACTTCACATGTTCACCTTGTTGGATTCAAACTCATGTCTTAATATGGTATTAGCCTATTAGGTATGTGTTCTTATGGAAAAAAATATCTGGTTTAGATGATTGATCAGACGAGGTGTTTGACATTGAAGGGTGTTGAATAGTTAGTACCGCACGAGTTAAATAAAAAACTAACATAAAACTTATGCCTCACATCATTCACCTGAGGCATATGCCCCAACCATTTGAGGCTAACGCCTCGCTTCATTCACCCAAAAATCATGCCTTGGTGATTTTTTCCACTGTGTGAACCTTTTTAAACCAAGCTCAGGCATTGCACATTGGTATTATGTATACCATCTACATCATCTTCCCTCTCTTCTATATTAACCTTACCGTCATTTGTCACACAACCACCACGAACATAGGAAACAGAGGCCCAATGTACGAAGTGATATCTTCGGGGGTGGGAGGATTTGGTATTGAAGGAGATATTTATAGATTTCTCTGTTATTTTGTATTAGTATTGTTACTTCACTGTGTATTTATTTCAGATGCCTTCATACTCCGACCCAAGCTTAGAAATAGTAACCACCACCAATTACTTATCTAAAAAGTTCTCCCATAAATGGAGATGAATTTTTTTACTTGACCAATTGAATATCCACTATCGGCCCCACCTAATGCGTATACTGGGTTTAGATATTAAATCTCACCCCCGAAGTGAGTGCCTGGTTGGGTTGGGTTCAAAATCACATCGGCAATTTCACCTAACCCACATTATATATTTGATATAATATTTTTATAATTGATGATAGTATCTGTGTATAATGCACACTTATAGTAATCTAAGTTCATTTCAATATAAGATAGTAATATGTGAGTCATTCACAACATTCTGATAATATGTGATGGTGAACATTATATGAGTAGCATATTTTTCAAATAAGAAAACGGATAACACAAAAATAACTGGAAAAACTTGAAAGCATACATAAAGTACTTATGTACCCATAGCTTTTTTATTGTATTCTAGACTGTGTGAAGGCTAGTCTCTAATTCATGTTGAATCACATAGCTGTGTTTACTGATATGACAATATGACATTAAACTATTGACTTGACTTTTTCCTAATCTAAATGCTGATGAGCGGCTTATGAAAAATGTGTCTACGTTTGATGTGCTAAACCTACAGTATATAAATCTATGGTTTTTAATTATTATAGTTTGACGAAACTCAGGAACTTATTGCTTGTATATCAAGGACAAACCCCACAAACATAAGCACTGAAGAAGTAGAAAGAAGGCAAAATAATGTAGAAATAAATGGGTAGAGAAGTTGTCTTTCTTTTTAAATGGATTAATCAGTGATGGATGGGATGCACAAAGGTCTTCATGAGTCCAGGAGCACATCAATGTTATGGCTATGGTGGGCTGAAGCTCAGGACAGTATTTTTTTCCTTAAATTTTGTAATAAAGTTTTTTTCATTTTTCTCATTTAGCCCACCCTGTTAGTCTTTAAGTCTAGTATAATTACTTTTGAGCCCAACACAACCTATATTTCTGGATCCTTCCCAGCATGAGTCCCAACTGAACATTTAGAATTTTGTGCCTCACCTCATCATTTGAGCTGTCAACAGAGCCTTCAAGGTCCCTATCGAGAATTCTCAAAGATGCTATAGACGCCGTTCCATTTGTTCCACATAAAAACAATATATCGGCCATACTTTTCACCAATGCTCTTTACCATGCAAAAACATAAGGGGTATTAGTCAAGCTTCCATATTCGTGCTTATGTAAAACTTTGAAGATACTTCCTCCGTCCCTTCTAACTTTGCCAATTTTCCTTTTTTAGTTGTCCCACTAACTTTGCTATTTTCCCTTTTAAATAAAAAAAAATTGCGGTTCATGCTAATTCTCCCTCCTCTCCGCAAACCTCAACCACACAGTTTTTACTTTATTACTCTACGTGCTAGTCAATTTTGGCAAAGTTACAAGGAACGGGGGTATAATATTTTTTTAGAAAAAAGACAAAATTCATATTTCAACAAAAGAATGCTCGAGGATAATCTATAAGCACGAAGATATGAAATGCTCTAGTCAATGGTAACTCAGGAATAACTTATGTGAAGTATTTAGACTGATGTTGAAACGTGAAAGGCAAGCCTAGGTCAGAATTACAAAATATACTTGGTACAAATTCACCGTTAGGAGCTGCATAATCTTGTCAATATGGACCACCGTTGTTGAAGTTTGGAATGTCATAATAGATCAAACGACATGCCACACACACACAATATGGAGATATAGGCACTTAATTTACTTTTAGCATTACTTTCCTGAAAGGCTGCTTGAGATCCTCGCATTCCAAAATGCCCAAATACCAATAGGAACACCAACGTTGCACGTAGTCCTTCAAATTGGCAATATGGACCAGACAGAGCTACTTTTATGTTCTTTCGACCACAGTGTAGAAGTTGACACACAATGGAACAAATAAAGCTAATTGTATGTTCTTTGGACAAACACTATTGAAACTTGGCACACACAGATTTAATTGGGGCATTGACGTCGGCCAGTACATTAAGGTCTATCCTATCTCTATGGCTTATGCAATGCATGTCAGAACTTCTTTCTATTAATGAAAATGCCAAGATAAAGCTGCCTACCCTATGACCCACAACTCAAAATGAACCTTACAATGAGACGCGGACATTCCCCATCTTGCGGTTCCCTCCGGTCCGTTTCGACGATGCACATTTGTTTTCAGACAAGGATACTCGCTTAACATGTACAAGTAGTGAGTACAACAGCGTGGTGTTATGTATACGGTATACAAGGACGCACTTAACATTTGCAAGTGGTGATTTCTAAAATAACACCGCAGTTTTCTTTAAATGCTACACTTGTTTATAAGTGTCTCACCATTTTTTATTTAAAAAATTCGATCGCATCCCGCCATTTTTCATCGATGACCAAAATCTGCTTAATATATAAAACCAATCAATAATTGACTTTGCATCCATATTTATATAATTGACTTTGCACCCTTATTACAAAATTGAATATTAAGGTAAAACATGGAGTGCAAAGTCTACCAAATGCGGTGAAAAGTCTCATTGAAATAGTCCACATTAGAATGCTTTGGGGTGCAAAGTTGTAGAAAATAAAACATGGAGTGTAATGTCAAAAATTGGAGTAAGCATGGGGTACTAATTCCAAATCTCCCAACTCCATAACATCGTTATCAATTTCAAACCATAGCCAATATATACGTGATGAAATGAAACTATTAATTCATTTTCAAATTTTCAAATGAAAATAAAAAACAATCCATTTACATGATCTGCTCTTCTAACATGCCAGAGCATAAAGTCTAAAGAAGCATAAGAATTGTGGCCACGGTTCAAGTATAATGCTAGTTTCACTCTGACCTTGTAAAATACTAAAATTAGTATATTAAATAAAGAAGAAAGAGATCACACAAAGTAGCCATCTTGGATTCAAATTTCTTAAAGAATAGAGATCACTCACATTGATTTCTTGTCTTCAGTAAGAGAAGAAAAAATCTCATCACCTGCATATTCATGTTTGGAGAATCCTCTCAAGCCTGTATTCGCATATATGTTTGGTGTTCCAGTATTTAATTCCCCAGGGCAAAATATAAGGTATTTTAGAAGAAAAGCCTGCACATTACGTAATTACAGCAATTTGTGAAAAGGGTAGGCATTTGGTAATGTTTTTTAGATTAATTAGTATCAACAAGATTGCACCAACCACGTGCGCATGAAAAAAGAACTCCATGAAATCATGTACACTAGTGATGTTCTTTTCAGAGTTGCTGATTGTCCAAATAAATCAAATTTCATGCCTTACAATAATTGTCTCCAAGGTACAAACATTGATACCAAAAACAATAACAAACTATGTTATACCAAACATTGATACCAAACATTGATGCCAAAAACAATAATTTCTTTTCAGAGTTGCTAATGTGCTCAAGCTTTATAGGTTTTCTTGCTATGTTATCTTATCATCCCTATAACAAAGCAATTTTTTTACAACTTCCACCGGTAGAAACTTAAGACAAAAACAAAGTACTCCATAACATGTACATAAAAATAATACTGAGAAAAGGGTCAGATAAGGCCTCAAACTTATAAAAAAATGTCAAATAAGGTCTTATATAGGAGGTTCTGTCATGCCAACGTCATTTGGGGCGGTTCCCGGTGAAATTTTTCAATGAAACTTTTTGAGCATCTTATTCATTAAGTCTACTTTACTCATACCAATATTCAGCTAAAAATTCAACCGGGAAGACATTCAAATAAATTATTGAAGATAAGTGCGCAGTTAAAAGCACAATTATCTTCAAGAATTTATTTGAATGCCTTCCCGAATGAAGTTTTAGCTGAAATTTGGTATGAGTAAACTAGACTTAATGAATAAGATTCTCACAAAATGTCATCGAAAAATTCCACGTGGAACCGCCCCAAATGGTGTAGGCCGGACAGAACCTCCTATATAAGGCCTTATTTGACATTTTTTTGTAAGTTCGAAGCCTTATCTGACCCTTTTCTCAAATAATACTCTATCCCAAAAAATAGAGTCTTGTTTCAAGAACCTTTTTTGCCCCAAAAAATGGTCTTAGAAGTCAAGTTTCATTTTTAAGTCATCTTCCACTATGGTGCATGATGTTTGATGATGATATTGTATTGATTGATGAGACACAATCGGGTGTTAAAGCAGAGTTGGAAGTATGGCGAGTTGGCGATAAACCAATGGTATATGGAGTGCAAATTTGGTGGGGTAGAACCAATGGTAACAGTGGGATTACCCCCATCATCTCTAGATGATAAGGAGATGCTGGTCAATGATATGTTCCGTGACTTGGACTCCATAATTCAGAAGAATGGTGAACTAGATGGAGATGTATCTCATAGAATCAGAACAGTGTGGATAAAATGGAAGCGTGTGTCAGGATTTCTATGTGATCGGGATATGCTAACTAAACTCAAGGCTAAGTTTTATTGAACAACATTTAGGCCTGCATTACTGTATGCGTAGAGTGTTGGACAGTGAAACAACATTCAAAAGATGAGTGTGACTGAGATGCGTATATTGTGTTGGATGTGTGGACATACTAGAAAAAACTGCTTAAGTAATGAGACAAAAGTGATGCACCTATTGAAAATAAGATGGGAGAGTCTCGATTGCGGCAGTTTGGTGAGCGTAGAAAACTGAGTGATGCACATGTTCGACGAGTTGATAGGTGAGGGGAATAGGTAAGGTAGAGAGGGAGAGGAAGAACCAAACGGACATGAATTAAAGGAGTCAGAAATGGTTCTTTCTTTTCGGGTTAGATGAATGTATGACTTTGGAGGATTTATCTCTTTTCATCATTATTATCTTTTTATCTTTCTTATGTTCTTTATCCTTTTATTCTTTTTTTATATTCTATCATCCTTTTTTATCTTATCATTTTTATCTTTATCTTATACTACCTCCGTCCCGAAAAGGTTCGCCAAATTGACTTTTCTTGGTCAATGGTGACAAACTTTGGACAATGATTTTAGTTATTATATTTGTATATAATTTATAAATTTTATACTTTTATGAAAATATTTTGAATAAGGAATATTTTGATATAATTTTCATATTTTAAATAATCTCGTATTAAAAAATATTATTGGCCAAAGTTGATTGACATTGACCAAGAAAAGTCAATTTGGCGAACCTTTTCGGGACGGAGGGAGTATTTATCATATCTTTTTTATCTTACATTATATTTTTATCTTTCGCTTTAGCTCTGGTTTCATGTGTTGATTCGTGTTACCCAACCCTAAACTCTTTTGGGACTACGGCTTGGGTGTTGTTGTTATATTCATTGAAGGCCCAGGGACAAAACTTTTAGCATTACCAGAATCTTAGATATAAGTTTTTGGGGGTGCAAGTGACCATTCATAATTGTAAATTTCACAAACAGAACTCTCTACTTTTTGGCATGGATGGAGAATATCTATATAATCATTTAACAGAACAATCTTCATCTTAATATATTAGTAGGTGCAATTTGACTATAACATTAAACAAAATATTTACTGATATATATAGTGTTAGAAATATTTAACATGATGTATATGAAATTTTCAAAAAAATACCAAAAAAAATCTTGAGACAAATCGTAATATCCAAAATCAACATAGCATGGATATACTACCTCCGTCCCCCCTAAGATTGGGACAAAGGAGTGTGGTGCATTTTTTAAGAAAAGTAGAGTTATGTGGTTGATATTCAATGGATAAAGTGGGAATAAAGTAAAAATGAATTCGAGCCACACAAATATTACCATATATGGTATGGGACAAATTTAGTGTGATGAACGGAAAAAGAAAAATGGGACAATTATAGTGGGACGGATGGAGTATTAAAAATCTGTTGTCTAAATTCTTGGTCTACTTCAATTTTCTTTGTGGAAGGGTGTCACGTGGACCAGTTTCTGTCATCCTTGGATATGACAGTTGACAAGACACCATTACAATTACATAACAGAATGAATTCAAATTTCAAATACAAAGCAAGAGAAGTGGAATATTACTTGAATTGTGGCCAATACACCACATGGTCCACCTTCATGTTGCACTAAGCCCATAGATGTTTCTAGATCAGGACTGAACCTATATAAAGTTTGCCATCATGTATTAGAAAAATGTGATATAGCATTATCTATGTACACATGAAGGAAGATCCATTACTTCGACAACATGATAAACAAAAATGACTTATTAAAACAGAATTATAAATACAAAACTGAAACTGGTAGTGTAGCTGTAAAAGCTCCAAGAGATACAAATAACAAGGAATCGATTAAGAATTTACAAGTAAAACAGGGATGATCGAACACTGAAATTAGGCCTGAAGCAAATGCCAGAAGATAAGTTTCAGTTGGCGTTATCACAAAATAGAGCAGCGACCACTGGAATGACTGATCAATAGCTTATTAGCTTCATAAAGTATACAATGTACCAGTCAAAGATTACTCAGCAATATCTAGTTTTCAAATATTACATAATTGAAAATCACAGTTAACCTTAAACGGGATGCAAGTATTGGTGGATTTTGTAGTCTGCACCCACTTGTTTGAAGAAAACATTGACTGGATCTGGATGCATTGTTATTTTGTTGATGACAACTTTTCTAGAAGGGAAGGACATATAAAGCATTGTAGCATTGTTTTAAACAAAGAAACTACATCCTGTATGGTGACTTGTCAACACCGTGAACTATAAACACATATCTACACCATAAAATGAACAAACTTGTGTAAAGCTCTTAAAACATACATTCGTGTGAAAGATATTCTTCAACTACAGAGTATTAAACACTCTCCGTATGTCTTTCCGTTATTCTTTAAAGCAAGGAAGAACAAGTCTACCAAATAATGCTAAGAAACAATTATAACAAGCTAACATGAACTAAAGATACAATACTCATAGTGACTGAATAGAGCACATAAAAGTAACTTTGCCACATTTCTAACCAGTACAGAATTCACAAGCATAACCAACTTTGATTTACAATATGTCTGATTCCTAATTTCATAAATAATAATAATAAATGATACAATCAATTCTGGAGGCTATGAAACATGTATGGTTGGGGAGTAATAAAAAAAGCAAATATCTTCGAAAATGAGCTTAATATAGTACTCCATCCGTCCCGAAAAGGTATTAATACGAAATTATATTGAATATGAAAATTATATCAAAATGATCCTTACTCAAAATATTTTCATAAAATAATAAAATTTATAAATTATATGCAAATATAATAATTAAAATCATTGTCCAAAGTTTGACATTATTGACCAAAAAAGTGGGGGACCTTTTCGGGGCGGAGTAGTATAAATTGAAGGTTTTGAAGAAATAGCAAAACCCTACAGACTGAACTTAGCAATACCTAATGCCCTGGTTAGTCCACTGCCCGAGTACATCTCTAGTGACATTTCTGCCGAATATCAATGAGAATAACTGCTCAGCCTCCGCAACTGACAACTCGTTTCCCAAGTTCACATTTTTATGGTCATATCTTACCAAATTAAGAGCATCATTTAATCCAGAACTTGAGTCGTCTGTTTTCTCTTGGGTAGCACACGTCTCCCCTCTCTTTTCCGCATTCCCAATTACGGTAGCTGACACGGATGCAGCCGCATGCTTTGAGGCAATCATCCGCTTTTCGGCAGCTGAGGCCATCAACTCCCGTTGCTTCCGGCGGTTCCTCACCGCCGGCGACTCCTCTTCTTCCCCGCAAACGGATATTTCTCCCGGCTTGCTCCTCTTCGGCTCTGGTGACTCGTTCTGCAAACTCATCCTCAACGCCATCTTCAATTCCTCACCCTCTTGATCTACCATTGAATGTAGAGATCAAATTATCTGATCTATAACTATAACTTGGATCTTTCCGATACTAGCATATACCAAAATTTGGGAGCTAGGGTTTGGGATTCTGAAGCTCAGATGAGTTTGTGAAACAGACGGGTCAAGATTAACTATGGTGTCCCCAACAGAGAATTGAATTTCTTGAGATTTGTAAATTTGCTTATTTGAAGGAGTATTGCACAAGGAATTTACAGGAGCTCTATAAAATCATAAAACATTCTTGCACGCAACTAAAAACAAAACGAAAAACTGATAGAATTTCTGAAGTAGAAATAAAGAAGATAGAATCGAAAAAATATGACTATTCTGAGTTAGATTGAGTTGCCCGGTTCCCCAACCTCACATTAGGAGTGGGGTAAAAAATGGGTTACAACTTGAGGATACCTTTAGCATAGCTCTTTGTGAAGACTATTTTTGTCTTGCCAACTTTTTCAACAAATACGTAACTTTTGCTTTCGCACGTTAAATTGTGAAATAAGTAAAAAAAGTAAGGTTGAAGTTATTTTTTGGTTGTATTGGCTGAAGTTACTGTAGATGGTCATTTTAGCTATTTTTACATATAATTTTTTCTTTGTTTTATTAATAAGATGTCATTTTCATTTTCATTTACCCCAGTGCCGCAAAGGCTCCCACCTACGGTGGGGTAAGGGGGGGTCGGATGTACGCAGTCTTACCCCTGTACTAAAGCACAGAGAGTCTGTTTCCGGATGACCCATAGTGAAAATCGCGTCCAAGATTGCATGGACTGACTGTTGCTCCATAACAAAGAAGCGCAGACAGTTTAGTGAGCCATTTTGCTTTATTCCATCATAATCTCAAGCCAAAAAATAATGAATCTTTGGCTACATTGCAAAAGTTGCTTTATTAATAAGATGTATTTTAAATTATTATTTTTCACAAATCAGCAGAATCAGCCAATACACCAACATCACCTAGAACTTCATAAATTTCAGCAAAATCAGCCAAATCAACCGATTTTCATGCTACCAAACGGGCTCTATGTGTTATGGACTTATGGGATGTTTAAACACGCAAAGTGCTCAAAAAGTTGCTTACTAATGATGTTTTTACTTGGACTGTAATTTGTTGGTGTGGTCTGATCTGGTCTGGTCTAGTCTGGTTTCTTTGTATTTTTATAACTATCCAAGTCTCGTCTGGTCTGAACTGGTCTGGTCCGGTCTGGGAGGAATTACGATCCAAGTAATAACATCCTAATTGATAGAGGTGCTTAAAGTGTAGCTTACTAAAGATATCATCTCCATGTGTTAATTAAGCCACACTTTAAGATTTTTCAAATTTTGAATTTACCCTTACTCTTACCATTGCCCTTACCCTATTGTTACCCCTCTACCCGCTACCCTTCTAAACACCCTGCCCCTACCCCCACCCTACCTTACCTCGACCCCACTCCAACCCCGACCCCACCCACATCCTACCTTACCCCTAACCCCTACCCCACCCTCACCACACGCCCTGACCCGGCCTCTTTACCCCCTACCACATGTACTTACCTTGACCCGACACCAACCCCACACCCTACCCTACCCATACATCCCTTACCCCCTCACTCATCATACCTTAGCCCCCGACCCCACCCCGACCTCATCCTACCCCCACCCCCTACCCTACCTCTAGCCCCTTACCACCCTACCCTTAACCATGCCCCACATGTTACCCCATATACCCTACCTTGACCTTGACCCTACCCCTTTACCCCATACCACCTTCCCCTGCCTCGACCCCACCCTGACCCATACCTTAACCCATCCTACCCCCCCACACCGCCTACTTTACCCCCTACAACCTACCCCTATATTGACCCCACCTCGACCCATCCCTGACCATACCCCTTTACCTCATCTGTACCCTACCCCTTTACCCCATACCACCTGCCCCTACCTCAACCCCACCTCGACCCCCTACGAGTAGGGTACGGGGTTAGGGGTATGGGTTGTAAGGGAGTAGGGGTAGAGGGTAAGGTCATGGTAAGAGGTAGGGGTAAGGGAAAGGGGTAAGGGGTAAAGGGTGTAGGGTAGGGGTAGGGGTACGGGGTGTAGGGTACCCTCACATATTATATTATACACCTGTGTTCATTAATGTTTGTGTATCTATATATGTATAGGGTTATTTTGGACATTTTAAAGTTAAACGGTGTTTTAAATCTTTTGAAGTAAACATGAGCTTGCAACACTGCTTATTGTATGCGCCGCTTATTAACGCGAGTCTTAATAAGCACTGTTTAGTAACCCGTGAAGTAAACGTGTCCTTAGTGTACATTACTTGTACACAAATTGTACATCATATAAATACCTTTTTAGTTTTTACCATTATTGTTTCATTTTTACCTCTCTCCCACCCATTACCTTTTCCTTCCTCTATTTATCTCTTTTCTCTGCGCTACGCACACCCCCGACCTCTCTTCCGTTCATTCTTACTTTTTTCCAATTTCAACTAATATTCTTTCAACCCAGCTTCAAATATCAACACCAACCAGCGCTTCTACTCCTCCACCGAAGAGTCGTTCGTAACGACAAACAATGACTTCCGTGAACGGTGGGAGCTCAGAGGGAATAGAAATGGGTGTTCGACCTGTTATGCGGATCTCTAGCTCCCTTCTCTTCTGGTATGGAACGTTGTTGATCGGCTTTATTGTAAGTAGTACTAACCTTCATTGGAAAAGTTATGAATAATAAAGTAATAATTTACTCCTTATTTTTGTGTTCAGATAGGGTTGTGATTTTTCATAAACAACTTTGTCGATGAAGGTTAGTACTACTTACAATAAAGCCGATCAATAATGTTCCATACCGGAAGAGAAGGGAGCTAGAGATCCGCATAACAGGTCGAACACCCATTTCTATTCCCTCTGAGCTCCCACCGTTCACGACAGTCCTTGTTTATCGTTGCGAACGGCTCTTCGATGGAGGAGTAGAAGTGATGGTTGGTGTTGATATTTGAAGCTGGGTTGAAAGAATTTTGAAGATTAGTTGAAATTGAAACAAAAGTAAGATTGAACGGAAGAGAGGTTGGGGTGTGCGTAGCGCAAAGAAAAGAGAGGGAGAGAGAGAGAGAGAGGAAGGAGAAGGTAATGGATGGGAGAAAGGTAAAAATGAAACAATAATGGTATAAATTAAAAAGGTATTTATATGATGTACAGTTTGTGTACGAGTAATGTACACTAAGGACACGTTTACTTCACGGGTTACTAGTGAAGGCTCCAGGACCAGTGTTGATGTTTGTTAGTTAGATGAAGCTTGTTTCCTTTTTAATTGTTAAGTCCTGGCCGAGGAAGGGCATTTGAGTGAGGATGCTGGTGTTCCCAGGACAAAGGGTGCAGCATCTGACCTACCTTCTGTTCATGTTTAACCGAGGGGTGCTGTCTCTCCAGTTGGACGAAGGGTCCTATTTGTTTTGTTGTTGACCTTGGCCAGGGTGGAGCCACTCCTGTTTCTAGGAAGAGGGGTCTGTCGCTTGACTAAGTGGTTATTGACCTATATTTGGGGTTGGTCGGCATTTGGACGAGGGTTGCTATTCCTTGGAGCCTAGGACCTTGTCGTTATGTCCAAGAGGGGATGATGTGTCAATCCTTCCATATGACCGATGAGCTTCCATTGTGACCTGACCAAGCTGCTACTTGTATATCCGGGCGATGACAGACCAGCGACTATGCTCCTGTTTCTTTCTTTAGTCTTGGTCGAAGGTATAGTTGGAATTCCTGGCCGTTGAACTGTCACCTCTGCGAGAGAGTCGAAGGATAATTTGGCTAGAGTGGGATCACATTTGAATGTGTATATTGGATGACATTTTGCTCCTTAGCCGATGGGACATGTTACCCCAGCTAGGGCCAAGGTGGTACCAATTCGTTTACTTATGTGATGTGTTATTGGTTGGGAGGATCTCGCTTGATGTATTCTAGCTCTCAATGAAAGCACCAAATGATATGTTATTTAATCTAGAGAGAAGGGAGAGCTAGAGAGATAAAGTGACGTGTATAAATGAATATACATGAATATACGTGGGCCGCTGTTTGGGCCCAATAGTCATGAGACCGGGGGTCCGAGTCCATATACACTATCAGTGTCTTTCCAGACCTTTTGTGAATTGAGGTCATGTTCTGAGTAAAGCATGCACTGTTGATTGCTTCAGCTCAGAGAAAATGTGGAAGTTTGGAGCGAATAAGCATGGTTTTCAGCACCTTCAACAAGAGTTGTATTCTTTCATTCAACTACCCCGTTTTGTTGTGAGGTCTTTGATGCAGAGAATTGTTGTATGATTCCATGTAGCTCGTAGAACTCACTGAGCATCTGATTCTTGAACTCAGTGCCATTTTCGGAACGAATGAATAGAATGGTTGTTTAGAGTAGATTTTGCGCGGTTTGTATGAAGGTGATGATGATGCCAACTGCCTCATCTTTAGTGCGTAAGAAGTGGGTCCACGTGTACCATGAATAGTCATCCACTATTACCAGAATGTATTTCTTCCCATTGATACTCTGTGTACGCAGGGGCCCACAAAGATCCATGTGAAGTAGTTCTATAGGACGTGTAGTAGATGCTGTCATTTTCGCCTTATGAGAAGCTCTTTTCATTTTTCCAAGTGCGCAAGAATCGCACAGATGAACATTTTGCGTTTGAAGTGCTGGCAGACCAGTAACAAGCTTCTTTGATGACAATGTATGTAGATCCCTGTAGTTCAGATGAGACATCCTCTCATGCCACACTTGATTTTGTTCAGATGATGCTCTTGATAGTAGACAAACATGAGTAGAGGAAGAGACGGTTTTCAGAACAATGGTGTATAGACTCGATTTTCATCTACACCTCAGAATGGTCTTCCCCTGTTCATCTTTTACGTAACACTGATCAGCTTGGAAGATAACTTTCATTCCTTTGTCACAGAATTGATCGATGCTAAACAGTTTGTGTGTCAAACCAGCAAAATATGACACAACTTTGATTGTAACCTTCCTCTTATAGATATCTCCATATCCAAGGACGTGAGCAGACTCACTGTTTCCAAATCTCACTTTTCCACCGAACTTGTCGGTGTAGTTGCTCAACAGCTCTTTCTTCCAAGTCATGTGTGTGGAGCAACCAAGAATCAAGATACCACACATGACTGACCTGTGAATTTTAAGGAACCTTCGGTACCCTTTTAAGGATGGGTCCGTCCTGCTTATGCAAAATAATATTTAAAGGATTTTTATTAATTTGTTTCTTAGGAACCCAGACTTGCTTGATGTTTGGAACTTGTTCAAATTTGTTCTTGAAAGATGGGTGATTGTTATTAACATTTGTGAAATTTTTCTCCATTGCTAATCTCTTAAGATGTTTGATTGAATAAACTTTCAAAGGATAATTTAAACAAACACCTTTACAAGAAGAAAAAGTAACACAATCATTATCAGAATTCACATCACTCACATCACATTTGGAAAAAGGAGATTTTAAATTATCACACTTAAAATCATCACAAGATATTGAGTCAACAGAACGAGAATGAGTACGAGAAAACTTAGATGAACTGTCTGAAATATAACTTGAGGAACTAGTTAAAGAACTGGAACGAAAACAATTTCTAAAACTATTACAAGACTTTTCAACAAAATTAAATATTTTAGAAATCTTCTTGGGTTGCTCAAATCTTGTCTCCTTGACAGCGGCATTCTTCGGAATCCAGGTCATCCTTCCTTCATGGTGATTAGAAAAATATTTTTCTGTATGGAGAGATGGAGAAGTAAATAAGTCCCTTTTCTTAATATTAAAATGATTTTTCTTTTTATTCTTTTCAGAAAGGGATTTATCAGGAGTTTTCGAGCCTTGAGAGGTTTGATTAGTTAGTTCTGAAATTTTCTTCAAAAGATTTTCCTTTTCTATTTTGAACTGTTCTCGTTTTTCTTCCGGAGATCGGCCATTTTCTTAATTATAGCAGGGAAATATGGTCCAGAAACCTTTGATGTCGAGGTTTTCTCCTCGTTGGACACAATTTGATTTTCATGAAGAGAGAGGGAAATATAGTCATCTGACAGAGGAATTTGTCTAGAAGCATTAGAGCAGTATAAATATAATCAAAACTAATTTTAGCTTTAGCTCTATTTTTCCTTTTGTCCTCCTCTTCCTCATTAATTTTAGAAGCACTTGTGAAGAACATTAAATTTGCTAACCTTAACTTCATGTACCTAATGTCATAAACTTGTTTGCAATTAAGTTTCTTTAGGTTACCGGGGTTTTGAAAACCTAGTTCTTCTTTAGGATTATAAAATTCAGTGTCCTTTGGTCTGTTATTTAGTAGAAAAACAGTTTGTTCAGATTGACCTCTCTTAGCAAGAATATCCTCTAACTCCTTTATTTAGAATAAAGACGACCACATTCCTTGTTAAGAAGTTCAAAACGAGTAACAGCTTCAGAACATTTTCGCTTATTTTCATCTAGATCCTTAGTTAAGTCACAAACAGTTTTCTTAATTTTATCTACTTCAGATTCTAAGCTAGTGACTTTATCTTGTGATTTTTTTAGGCGAACACCAAGACGTGCTTCATGTTCCATATGTTTTTCCAAACAACTTTGATTATTAGAAAGTTTATCTTCAAGTTCCTTTATTTTATTTCTCTCTTCTTTTAGAGAAGAAATTTGCTCATTATTTTTAGTGCATTGCTTGGTAATGATAAAATTTAGATTACTTACCTCATTCTCAGTGGATGGAGAACTGATATCTTCCTCAGAGCAATCACTATCACTATCAGCACTTTTCACACGAGCCATCAGTGCCATGTTCTTAGGCTCACTATCATCAGAATCTTCCAGCCAATGATCATGTTCAACCATTAAAATAACTCCTTATTCCTTCTGCTTAGCAAGTTGTGCCTTCTGGATGTAGTAGTGTAAGCCTTCCTTCTTTGCAGATTTGCACTCTTTGGCAAAGTGACCAGACTTTCCACATTTGAAGCACTTCAGATGATATCCGCTGACAGCTTTATTATAAGGTTCGCTGGCTTTGTCAGAATAATTGAATGAAGAAGTTATTTGCTTATTGGATTAAGGTTTGAGTGATCGTATAAAGCGCAGATTGACCTCCATGCTGGTTTTGCAAATATTAATCTTCCTCATCACATTTAGGATCATAAGGTAACGCTGGTAGGTATCCTCCAATTCTTCATCAGCTCGAGCAGAAAAAGAATCACAAGCAATGAGAGTGTGAGCTCATTTGGTCTTTATACCAACATCAGTTCCTTGCATAATTTGGTGAATCTCATCCCACATATCTTTAGCCGTAGTGAGGTTGTCAATTTGCATAAAGAGTTCATTGGGGATAAATTGAAGCAGATAAGTAGCAGCAACGATATCAGCTTTAGCACTGAGCTTTTCAGGTTCAGTATACTCGTCTTCATTCTTGAGTGTTCTACTTGGAGGTGTAGGAGGATTATTATATTGGTAACATCAGCATCGACTTACACCCAATATTCAATTGGTCCTTCATTAAGAGATTTAAGAATATTTTTGCCATTATCCCTGCTTCAGATAAAATTGAGAAATCTGGATTTCCAGACAATAAATTTGCCTCTCCTTAGATTAGGAGGCCTTGAATCACTGCCCATAATATAAGCTTGCATTGTAAAAGATTGACTGTTGGTGATCTTAGGCGAAAACTGCTCAGGCAGAGAAAGATTTCAGTGTTGTTAGATTTAAGATTTCAAAGAAGATAATCTCGGGCATGGCTTTGACTTCCTAATTTCAGACTAAGAACTCGGGTCAGTTAAAGATTTTGAAGAAAAGAATCTTGGACTGGCCTTCAAATTCCTAACCGCGGGCCTGATTCCGAACATGGATGTCGGGGCTGATTTCGGACGGTCTTCGAAGTTCAGATCTCGTAACACGATTTCGGGTAGTCTTCGAAGGTCAGATCTCGGGTCCTGCAAAAAAAAGTCTCGTGCTATCGAAAACAAAATTTTGGGTGATAATCTAAATATTTCGGCCTAGCGAGTTTTCGTATCTCATGCAATTAGGTCAGATTTCAGTGATCTTCTTTCTTTTCCAGCAGCAGCCTTTCCAAAAATAGTATCTTTCCAAGAACAAATCCAAAATGAGTTCAACCAAAACTTGTGATTTTGATCAAATTAATTCCAGAAAAATTCCTTGATTCGAACAAACAGAATTAAGTCGTGGCTCTGATACCAATTGGAATGAGCCTAGATCAATAGTGGATTAACTAATAAACAATAATATGGAGAATTTGTGTAGAAGAAGAATAATCCATCAACATTCAATACTGTATATTCATAATGATATAGCAATAATGCTTAATACACGTATGAACTGTTTAGGGAGAATTTAGAGGTGCTCTACGAGAATAATAGGTGCGGAATAAATTGTGTAGAGGCTTAGGTTGTTCGAACCCCTCTACCTTTATTTATAGGGGGATTCGAACATCCTACACTCCCGCGCATGGGCTTAATGAATAAAAGTCTCCTTCTCTCAAAATTAAAAGCATGTTAATGCTAAGAATAATTAATCAAAGATAATTACAAAAAATTTGAACACAATAAATAATGTTCAAACATTTCTTCATAAGACCATCATCTTCATAAGATCATCAAGTGCATCGCCACAATATAGCAAATCATTAAGCATAACGTTGCAAAGTAAATTATCATATATGACGTCTTTTGATAGTTCCCATTCAATTAGATTCTTAAGAAAGTAATTCCTATGAATGAAAGTTTACTGAGAAAATGACTCCTTTCACACCATGTTAAAGAAGAATTGAGCTATGCTCAATAAAAGCTTTAAAGAATGGTATGCTATGGATTTGATAAAGATACCCTTTAAGTGAAGAAGGCATGCCAGCTACCCTTTCTCATTCTCTTGAAGGATGATTATGGCATTCCCTCATCTTTCCTCAAACTTCTCTAACCTCATCCTTACATGGTTAAAACATATTTTCACTTTTTTCAGAATGTACTTGTAAAAACTTTCTTAGGTTAAAATGATTTCCAAATCTAGGAATCACTTTCTCACCTTTTAAATTTTGCTTTGTCGACAACAAATACCAGTATAAGTTGATGACTCCTTGGCAAAGAAAATGACAAAAGTAGATCCTTGCTAAGTTGGTAGAACAAAAAATACTAACACACAAAAAACCTTAGCCTTACACTATATCTCTAAATGTAAAAAAAAACATAGTTAAACAAGCAATAATATAGATAGACAAGCAATAATATAGCATAATCATGTCAAGTTCTTAATCATTAAATAACAAAGTTAAATAAGCAATAATATAGCATTATCTCCACCTTTTGACTTTCTCCTATCATCTAAAAAATAATTAACAAAATAAAAATCATTCCTACCTTTCAAGTTCATTCTAAATATAGCTAAATATAATGTAAAAGTAAAACATGTTGTTGATTAGTACTTTATTAATCGAAGTTTTGAATCAGGAGAATGATTGACCTCAATCATTCATTGAGCATATTAACATGTATACATTCATGTATAATAAAGTTTAAAGATTAGAATTTCAATAATAAATACAACAAATTCATTATAATCAAATAGAATAGTCAATAAAAAATCACCATTTAAATAGATTCTAAAACTCATAAAACACTAAGGTGCATTAACAAAAAAGGAGAGAAAAAACTTTAAAAAAGACTTCATATTTGAGTAAAAAGTTCATTGAGAAGAATAATCAATAATCATGGAGAGAAGAGACACCACAATTAAATAGGAGAATGAGTGAAAATAATATAGAAATCAAAGAAAAATGAGATGAAGTGGAGAGTTTGGTGTCCTGGAAGGGAGGTTGGGGAAGAGAGACAATGGAAGTGGTAAAGTGAAGAAAGGTAAAAATAAAGTAGCCTTTATATAAGAGTCTACACTTTGGTACACTTTATGTACACTAAGCATTTTTGTATGTTTTATGGGATAAAAATATGACTAAAAGAGTTAATCTGACAAAACTACCCTTAATGATCTTTAGTAGTATGTTCGCATCGTTGATTCATCAATCAAACCATTGCACTCATCCTCTTGCACTGGCGCAACACCTATACATCCTTCAACAAACCATTTCACTCGTTGCCCTTCGCTCAAACTGCCACCCTTCGATCAAACCACCACCATCACCCACCTACGAGCCAACATAGTCATTCTCCAACTAATTCATTTACTCTATTCGCCGTTTATTCTTGAATACCCATTTGGTTCCAATGACATTCTGATGCTTTGGTCTAGGAACAAGTTCCCACACTTTGTTCCTCTCAAATTGTGTAAGCTCTTCTTGCATTGCATTGATCCAATCTGAGTCTGCAAGGGCTTATTCTACAGTCATAGGTTCCATTTGAGAGATGTAGCACAAACACACTGCTTCTCTTTTTATTGTAGCAGATCTGGTCTGTACTCCACTTCTGATTTGTCCAATCACTTGGTTTGGAGGATGATCTCTTAACCATGTCAGATCAGGTTCTGTCAATTGTTGTTTGGGTTTATTTGGTTTCTCATCTTCTGAATCTTCATCTTCATTTAATAGAAGGGGGTTTTGTGCGGGTGTTGGAAACAATGGATTCACTGGTACCTCTTTTGTTGATTCAGAAGTTCTGTCAGCTAGAGTGGCTTCCTTGAGGATCTCTGTTACTTCTTCAACAGAGGTGCTATCATCAAACTTTACATGTATAGATTTTTCAACATGTAGAGTTCTTCTGTTGAGTACTCTATAGGCTTTGCTTGTGCTTGAGTAGCCTATGAATACACCTTCATCAATTTTTTCTTGAAATACCTTTAGATGTTCCCTTCCATTATTCAGAATGTAGCATTTGCATCCAAATATATGAAAATAACTTATGTTGGGTTTCTTTCCTTTCCATAGTTCATAAGGGGTCTTCTGGTGATTCTTGTTGATCATGCTTCAGTTATGGGTGTAGCATGCAGTGTTGATTGCTTCAGCCCAGTATCTCATTGGTAATCTTGATTCTGCAATCATTGTCCTTCCAGTTTCTTTCAACGTTCTGTTCCTCCTTTATGCTACGCCATTCTGTTGAGGTGTTCTGGCGGCAGAGAGTTGATGAAAGGTTCCGTTTTGATCACAGAAGTCCTTAATGACTTGGTTGACAAATTGAGTTCCTCTGTCAGATCTGATTGTCCTGACTTTCATATTCTTCTCATTCTGAAGTTGCTTTAAAAGAGAGGGTAACTTCTGAAGAGTTTCATTTTTCTTTGTCAAAAATATTGTCCAAGTATATCTGGAGTCACTACTACATTTTCGAGTCTAATGTAACGAAAAAATTGTAACATTTGTTTAAAGTGTTACAAAAAAGTGATTTACTGTAATGGTTTTAAGTGTGTCGTTACATTTGTTTAGTTATAGTTACATTTTATCTAATACTAATGTAACACATCTATAACTTCAGAAATATTGTTAGATTAGTTTAGTAAGTGTTACATTTTAATGAAATACGAGTATAATGTAACACTTTCATATATCCAAATAAATTGAAAGTAAAAATAGCGGCAAACCAATCTTTCCAAAATGTCCGTTTCCTCCATTTTTTAGTAATCCCCAAAACCAAAATCAAATCCTTATCATTAGAAATAAAAATAAAAACCCTACCAAAGCAAAAGCCAAAAGCCTTAGAAGTGTCTGCCCCTTATACTCTTCGCCGCGACTCTTAGCCAGCTCACGATTCAGCTTCTTCTTCCACCTTTTCATTATCAAACCAGGTGACATATGAATCACATCTTCTAGGTCTCCATATTCTTATGCTTTATTTGCGGATTTACTTCTCAAAATACGTCCACCATATTTGTAGTTTGAATTATGGGTTATCCCTAGATTTAATTTTTTGATTTCATTCCTTAATTTCGTGGTGCTTTCTTAGGTTTCTGTAATGTTTGGGGTTGTCTCTTACTGATTTTTTTCTCTTTATTCATTTGTGGTTTGGTTGGTTAAAGTTGATTTCAAAAATTCAAAGGTTTTATATAAACATCGTTCTTTGTTTATCATCATCAATCCAGTCTTGATTTTGCTCTCCGCGTTTTAGGAGATTGCTTTATACATCTCCTATGGGTAAATCAAGTTTCAAAAAGGCTAAGAATAACCATATGTTAGTTCTGCACAAGAGGTGTTTGAAGAAATGTCTAAACTAGAAAGTTGGGTATTTTCCTTCTTTCTCTTTTAATGATTTGGATGAAGATGCTATTGCATTCCTTGCAACACTTTTGTATGAAAGAACAATAATTTTCAGAATTGGATTGCATTAAAGAAAAGATAAACATTACATACTTAAAATATTTGCAGCATTACATTGAGGTTTTGTGTTTTAAGTGTTTGGCTAGTTTACATTGAGTATTTCTTTTTAATGAATATTGATAATAATAATTCTGTAATAACTCGATCTAGGTTCAATTTCAGAGGAATCAGGTATGTCAATCTTGACATCTTGCTACTTTGGTTGATTATTTCTTTAAGTTATGATAAATCTTAAATTGTTTTGATTATATGTTTCTGTCAACGGTTCCTATTATTTTGATATATAATACAGAAGATCGAAATGTTCACCATTTTAAATTATATCCCTACTTTTTAATACTTACAATTCCTTAAAAAGTCAATATGAACAGGAAAGCCAACTGTGATGTTTAGTTACATAATATTTCTCGCTTTTTATGTGTCGCAAATATTCCGTAAGTTGTTGATGTTTATCAAAAGTGGGTCGAAGTGTAACTACCTAAAAAGGCATCCTAAATGCTCCATTGAAGTGAACTTGTTGGAAGAATGGTGGGATTGCTACCAGCTTCTAATTAATGAAGTAAACTTGTTTTCTTTCTGAAGCATCTCCACAATTAGAATTGCTGCCACAAAAAAAATTAAATAAACTTTTGGAGAGATGTGCATAAAATCTATGTTGCTTTGATTTTGATTGTACAATCAATGAACTAAATGTATATTTATCTCTCTGTTAAGAAATTTTAAGTAAACTATTTTCTTTCGATTATTGAATCAATGATGCACCTCTTTAATGGAAATTGCTGAAGGGATAAATTGGTAACACATTAGAAGTTAGCTGAAATATGTTCCAGACTTCAGTAGCGCTTTGACCTTAGCTCATTCTCATCAATGGTCAATGGTTGTAGCATCAGGTTTGGAGATGCTCTTTGCGAAGGGGTGCGTTAAGCTATGACTAAAGCCTGAATCAAAAGACTCCCAAGAGGTTTTCTCTGCCCACCCGCTTTGTTTTTCATTCTTTGTAGCTTCCATGAGTTTTATTTTATTTTCTCTCTTCTATCATCATCATATTTACTCTACTTAGTGTCATAATTTAAATAATCTGTTTTCTTATATTGTTTCTTTGCCAGGTGTATATATGTCGGCTCTTGTATATATTAACTAAAAAAGTATGTTTACTTTGTTCAAAAAATCCGAGTATGTTGTACTGTAAATTTTACCTCAAATTAAAGCATACTCCCTCCGTCCCTTACAACTTTGCCAACTTTCATTTTTTGGATGT
This sequence comes from Cuscuta europaea, assembly GCA_945859875.1. Taxonomy (NCBI): domain Eukaryota; kingdom Viridiplantae; phylum Streptophyta; class Magnoliopsida; order Solanales; family Convolvulaceae; genus Cuscuta; species Cuscuta europaea. Next base: position 9,284,691 of record CAMAPE010000018.1, read on the forward strand.
CCCACTAACTTTTCCACTTTCCCTTTTAAGTAATGAATTTGTTGTTCTAGTTAATTCTCTCTCCTCTGCACAAACCTCAACCACATGATTTTTACTTTATTAATCCCCGTGCCGGTCAAACTCGGCAAAGGTTTAAGGGATGGAAGGAGTATTTGTATACTCTGTTTTTAGGCATTCAAATAAACTTCTTGATTCTACAACTAGGATAAATATAAAAATTGATTTTACAGAGTATTAATCTGTTTATTCATCTTCTTTGGTTGTTTTTGTTGGGGTTTTCCCAATTTTTCGTGTCCATGGCACTGTGTGAATTTGTTTTGATACTAAATATGTTTTTCCTTTGCTTTATTTGATGCTTTTAATGGGGGTTTCAAGAGTTTTGTGTGTCCTAAACAAACCAATCATCCGGACATGAGGTAGATGAGTCAAATGACAATCTTCTGTTGAACACACTCGACATTCAAGGTAATATAACTTCTCTGAAATCATTTGATTGTTCTGGAAATGGTTTTGAGCTCACTTGAGTTGCTGAAAGTGTTTTGGAAAGTGCTCTGAAATCATTTGTGTGCCCTTCAAAATATGGGAAAACAATTTCTTTCATGCATATTTAGTCATTACAAAGAAAATACCAAGTAAAATATTGTTTAAGCTGACAGACTTCCCAGCATGAGAGTATCTGAGTATAGTACTTATAATTTAATAAGAAAAAAAGGAATCTAACATGATAAGGTTGTAGTTCTGGTAACCATTCTCCTACATCTGTTGGTGATAGCAATTCACATGATAAGGTTGGGAATTCCTTGCATAGAGTTCATCTTTATTTGTTTTAATGATGGAAAGACTAAGGCATGTACTTTCTAATTTAAACATTGCTTCTGAAAAAGTATTTTACCTCTTGAGTATCAACTATAGTGATTTACACAAGAATTGGAGTTCAGGAGACTACTTATTTTGTTTCCCAGCAAATTCTGTATAAATCAAAGTAAGGGCAGTAGTTTTTTAGCATACATTTAGCATTACACTCTATAACTTAGATGTGAATATGAGTTCTCATACTTAGTTGCTCAAATATAAATAGTTGAGTATTGATTTCTTTTTCAAAACAATATTTAGATGAGTCTTATTCTAAAAAATGAACTGATTATATACAAATATATAACATGGGTGCTTAATTATTTGAAATGTTGGTTTATAGGTGAGGGATTCACATGAAGATGAAGATGGAATGAAATCAAATGATGAATGATGCATACCCATGATTTGTCACCTGAGCTTCTCATAGTAGTAGTGATAGTCAATCTTTTTGATGGATAGTCTACCCGGGGGTGTATATCCGAAGGGTTATTGCTGAGAATAACTTAGAGAGAAGTCAGAGCACGAGTAAATAAGAGAGAGAGTGTATTCAGTATCAATGTCGTGGTTACAAATGGGGAAATGGGGTGCTATTTATAGTAGCAATAAATGCCGGGCAGGGACACGTGTCAAGCGCCTATTGGCCGAGGGATCACCTCAACTGGTTGGCGTTGGCAGCCGCATGTGGCCGCATTTAATGCGGCTGTTGGATGGGACGTATGTGCAGGGTACGGTGATCTGCACGCATGTGAGGCGGATATCATGTCGGGAGTGGTGCCCTTGGCTGCAGAGGACTAGCCGAGGGCTCTTAGTGCTGAGGGGCCCTTAGTGCCGAGGGCTCACAGTGCCGAGGGCTACTGTTTTCGCCGTTTTCTCCCAGTTCCTCTGTTTGTTCGAAACATCCATGCTGTGATAGTTTGGAGCCTTCGGCCAGGGGGCGAAGGCACCCCTGGTGCGTATTGTGGGCTGCTTGGTACTCTGGGCGCCGTGATTTGGGCCTGTTGGGCCTCCTGGGCCTGTTGGGCCTTCATTGGTGTAGTAGGAGTCTGTGGGCCGGGTATTCCCGGGCCATATACTCCATCAGGAGTCCCTCACTCCTTTTGCCGAAAGGTATTTGAGGGAAAAGGAGTAATTTGTGCTTGCCCTTTGATGTTGTCCTGTCGTGATCTCTGAAGTTGGTGAGGAGTTGTTGCTTTTATGTCCCTGCCGAAGGCAGTCCCTCAGTTACCCACATGTCGGGACTTGAGGGCTTGCTTTGTCGTTTGTTGGAATTTCACTAATTTTGTAATTTAATGATTTTCCCGAGGGGGTCCTCCAGTCCCCCACTCCTTGAGGCACTTGTAAAGTGGTGAAAAGGAGTAGAGTAGTTGTGTTGCTGTTGTGGGCCGAAGACTGACGCTTTTCGTTTCATTTGGGGGGATGCCTCGTTAAAAACCTCATTAGGAAAAACCCTGGGGAAAAAAATCCTAATGAGGGAAAAAGAGTGCACCGAATTCCCCCAATGATGAATCGAAAATGTGAAACCTTGGTCAAAAATGGAGAATAACGGTAATGCCGAAGGCTCTTCCTTTTCTGAGGGCTCATGTGTTGATTAGCCGAAGGCTTGCTGTTGATGTCCTGGGGGCGCCGAAGGGGAGCCCCCCAATCCGGGGATCGAGGGCCTGCCGGATGAGGGCAGCAGTGGAGTTGTTACCGGGGGGTCCACTGTTTGTTGATTAGTTGGTGATGAAGATACCCGAGGGCTCCCATTACCTGTGTGCCATGGGTTATCCGTCAATGAGGCAACTTCCCGGGGGCCACCCGGTTTTGCAATGCTGAGGGGGAATCCCCGAGGGGTGCCCTGATATGAAGCCTTGGGTTCTGAAGGAGTGATCCCGAAGGCATCTGCTATGTGTTGTGTGGGGCACAAACCGGGGGCGTCTCTGGGGTAAATGTACCCGGAGGCTCTCCTTGATGTAGCGGAGTGGAGTAGAAAACCCGGGGGCTTCCAGAATATAGTCGTTGGAAATATAGTCGTTGGAATATGTAACGTCAGGATATAGCCGTTGGGGGGGACACGTGGCGCGTGATGGCTGGCTGTCCGTGGGCGGCATCACTGGTTGGGCGAAGACGCGGTGTGTAATGATGGCGGTCCATCCGGAGGCCCGGAATCCAGGCCCAAGCCCGGATTCCATCGCCTATAAATACCCCAAGGCCAGAGCCCTTTCTTCTTGTGCGATCATCTGTCTTAGCGAAGCTCTGCCAAAAATTCTAGAGAGAGAAACTCAAGCCTTCGGTAAACACTCAGCTTTCAAGGTCAGTTCCCCCCTGCCTTTCTCCTTCTATTTTAGCTGTGCCTTGTGCCCCTAGGTTAAGAGATAGAACTTTTTAGGAAACCCTAGTTTTCCCGAGCCTTCGAATTAGTGAGCAGATGTCATCACAGAGCGACTCCCAGGATATCTCGGGGGAGCCTTCGGTAGAGATGGAGACATGCTCAGATGTGGAGTCGTCGAGCGTGGAGTCTTCGGCGGGTTGTGATGCTGCAGTGGCCATGGAAGTGGAGAAGGACCTCCAGGACGAAGTCGAAGCCGAGGGCTTCGAACAAGAAAACGAGGACGAGGAGCTTGCCCTCGCCGTGCAGACCGCCGAGCAAGAAGAGGAGAGGGAGAGGCTGAAGGTGACGGTTGCCATTCCTCCCCCCGGGGTGCCGGGGAAGCCAGCTCCTCCCGGCCGTTGGACCCGACGCCCATAAGCGTGGCTCCCGGGAAGAAAAATAAGATGAAGGCGGCCCCGAGGAAGAAGCAAGCGGCAGTGGATGCCGGGCGGCCGGTGGGCATACCCGAGGGCCATTCGTTCTTGAATACTGCCGCTCTAGAGCTGAAGACGAAGGCGTCCCCGGCAGAATACCAGTCCACCCAGATGCTGGTTGGCCCTTCGGCGCGCGTGGTGGAGCCCAGGGCGGATGATTTGCTGCGATATGCGCCCGAGGGGTGTTTTGCTGCTCACACCCTCTCGGTGGAGATGGGGCTTCGGTTCCCGCTCCATCCTTTTCTCTTGGAGTATCTGAGGTTTGTGGGGTTGGCCCCCTGCCAGCTAACGCCCAACAGCCACTCCTATGTGGCCGGCTTCCTCTCCTTGTGTCAGAGCCGGGGGGGGTCGAGCCCACACTTGATCAATTCTTCATGTCCTTCAACCTCTGCCGGGGGGGGGGGGGGGGACATTCAAACGCTGAGGGCTTTGCCAACCTTCAGCAGGTACCGGAGTTCCGGCTTTTTGATGATGTGCCCTCGTCCCACAAGGGGTGGAAGGAGAGGTTCTGCTACATTCGCCTCGAAGAGAACCCCTTCCCGGCCCAACTCCGCAATAGCTTCCGGCGCCATCCGAAGGTGGGGAGCGCAGCTCTCGAGAAGAATGGCAAAGTGCTTGCCAGGAAGCCGGAGGGGTCTGACAAGCACGTCAAGATCAGAGACGTCACCCTTCCAGAGGAACTGCTCAGCTTGGGCTTCCGGCAGTTCAGGCCGAGGGGCTCTTCGGATGAAAGATACCCTCCCCTCGATCGAGTCTTCGAAGGAGCTGGAGGTGATCACCGAATGGTTCACTGATGCGTTGATAGTTCTCTCTTATTCCCCATTTTTTTATGACGTAGTGACTGGTAGCCTTCGATCTAACCCCCTTGTGTGTTTTTTTTGTTGCTTGCAGGTAACAATATGGACGTCGGTTCCCTCTTCGCTCTGAAGAATGCGAAAGGGAAGAAGAAGGCCCCGGGGGGCGCTTCTGCCAGGGAGGGGACCTCTCAAACTGCTGTCGCCACCGCTGGCGCCGGAGGGTCCAAGGGTGCCGGGCCCGTAAAAAAGAAGAACGCCGGGAAGGGGACCGAGCCCCCGGCCAAGAAGCCGAAGACTACCGCCCCTACCAAACAGCCGATCACCGATGTGGTGGTGATCGTTGACGAAGGGCACGCCTCTGCCTCCACCCCCCAGGAACAAATCAATCAGGAGTTCTTCGGGCGGGAGAGGTTGGAGGCGTTAGTACCGAAGGGAGCCTCCGTGTTGGAGGGCAGTCTGAACCCTTCGGCTCTGATGAGCCAAATGCTGCCGTCGGCCGACCGAATAGCCCTTGCCCGGTTGGACGAGGGATCCCTCGAGGCGAAGGTCCTCCTGAATGCTGCCTCCGTAAGTCACCCCCTTTCTTTGTTCATTGTTGTGCTTTCCTTCTGTACTATGTTTGTTGTGCCTTATTCTTGCCTTCGTGAATTGCAGAGCTTTATGGGCCTCTGCGAGCACCTCCGGAGGGTGGATCAAATGAGGGAGGCCAAGGGGGTAGCCGAGGGGGAGACCGCCCTCCTCAGGAAGAAGCTTGCTGAAGCCGAGGACTCTCTTCGTCTGGCCACCGACGGCATAGAGCAGAGGGTGCAGGCTGCCAGGGCCGAAGGGGTAAATGAGGGACTGGCCAGAGCCGGGGAGGCCGCCGCCGAGGCCGCCGCCGAGGCCGCCCGCATTGCTGCTGATGAAGCCCGCGCGGCTCAAGAAGAGGCCGTCTCCAAGGCCCGAGAGGATGCGGTGACCAGCTTCACAGCCGAGGGGTGGAAGGTCGAAGACCGGAGGGAGTGGGTCGCTTCGGTGGTGGGGGCTTCAGTAGACGAGTGGGTTGGAGGCCCTGGAAAGATGTGGCTTGCTGAGAGGGGCGACTCGTACTACCAAGGCGGGGAGTTCTTCACCCAACGCCTCATCTACCGGAAGCTTGCGAAGCACTTTCAGGTGGCACCGGAGGAGTTCCGTCCCGAGGCTTATGGCCTCCCCCCCCGCCAGCCAGATGTCAGGATCCCGCTCCCCGAGGGGGAAGAGAGACCAGTTCTTGAAGACTCGGAGACCCTCCGGGAGTGCGGCCTTGGGGGCGAAGAGGATGAAGCCGAGAGCGAGGCTATATCTACAGTCCCCCCTTCTTGAATTGTATTCCCCCCTTTTGTGTTGTAATTGGTTGCCTCGGCCCCCTTTGTAAAGCACAATCAAACTTCCTTTTTTTTTGAATGAATGAGTACATATGCCCTCGGGCCTTTGATATACAATATGCTTCCTTTTGATTTGTTCATTGTCAAATACATGCCTTCGTCTTGCTTTGGATGTATGCCTTGCTCCTTTGAATGTATGTTTTAGGACTTAGAATATTTTCTGATTGTAGCTTGCCCCTGGAAGCCTTCGGTAGTTGGGCACCCTCTACTGGATATGCAACCGAGGGTTCAGTAGGAATTAGGACTTAGAAAATTTTTCTAAGTGTAGTACACCTTAGGGCCTTCGGGTGTTTGTAGTAACCCAACTCCTAGGACTTAGAAAAATTTCTAAGTGTAGATTTTCCCTTGGGAGCCTTCGGGAGATGGCATCCCTTCCTGATGTGTGAATATTGGACCGAGGGCCCAATGTACAGGACTTAGAATTTTTTTGCAAGTGTAGTATGTCACGTAGCCTTCGGCTACTGTGGAGCCCCAACTGAAATATTGAATAGGCCGGGGGCCAATTCTTTAGGACTTAGAAAATTCTCTTCAGTGTTGATTCCTTGTGTACTGTAGCCTTCGATTGATAGGTAGCCTTCGGCAATTAGGTCCCTTGAGATGAGGGTGAAATATGTAGGTCTTAGAAAATCTTCTAAGTGTAGAGTTTCCCTTGGGAGCCTTCGGGAGATGGCATCCCTTCATGATGTATGAGTAGTTGACCGGGGGGGGGGGGGGGGGAATATGTAGGACTTAGAAAATATTCTAAGTGTAGATTTTCCCTTGGGAGCCTTCGGGAGATGGCATCCCTTCTTGATGTATGAGTAGTTGACCGGGGGAAAAACATGTAGGACTTAGAAAATATTCTAAGTGTAGAGTTTCCCTTGGGAGCCTTCGGGAGATGGCATCCCTTCATGATGTATGAGTAGTTGACCGGGGGGGGGGGGGAATATGTAGGACTTAGAAAATATTCTAAGTGTAGAGTTTCCCTTGGGAGCCTTCGGGAGATGGCATCCCTTCTTGATGTATGAGTAGTTGACCGGGGGAAAAACATGTAGGACTTAGAAAATATTCTAAGTGTAGATTTTCCCTTGGGAGCCTTCGGGTGATAGGTGCCCTCTGACCCCTCATCACTTTGCGAGATGCCCGGGGGCTACTCATTTAGGACAGAATATATTTCTTTTTAAGTGTTGTTGTATTGCATGGCCTTCGGCTACCATATTCCCTTGGCTGTAATATTGATTGGGCCGAGGGCCCAATCTTTAGGACTTAGAATTTTTTCAAGTGCTGCTTCCTTGTGTAGCCTTCGGGTGATAGATGCCCTCTGACTCTACATTACTTTGCGAGATGTCCGGGGGCTGCTCATTCAGGACTTAGAACATTTTCTAAGCGTAAATTGATGTTGAATCCTGTTGTTGTGAAGAAAGCCAATGAGGAGTGTGTGTGCCCTCAGCATACACTTTAAAAGTTGTAGAATTTGACCCTTGTCATGGGGTAAGGGCCCTCAGTACTTGTGCGTAACAGATGCCTTCGGTATTTGTTTGAAGGTACCGTTTTAGTGTACTTTGGATAGTCCAGTCCCTTTGTATTGTTGAAGCCTTCGGTGTTCGTGTGACCGGAGGTGACCAGGCAGTGGACTTAGCTGTTTCTTGATGCTATTTGTTCGAGTAGTATCCTTCGGGAAATAGGAGCCTTCAATGACCTGAGGTGTCCCCATGGGGAGCCCTCGGCATGTTGTGATCTGTTGGAGTGTACTCTTTGATTTCTCGCTGAGTCTACTCCCCTTCACCCCCCCCCCCTTTTTTTTGGTTGGTGGTGAAGGGAAGGCATCAAGAAACTTGGTTTCTTGGTAAGGCTGGGCCTATTAGGAGACCATCAGAATACACCAATGGCTCTCCTCCCTCGGGTTAACCTTCCGAGTTCCGAGGGGATCGAGGGTCGTTTCCTGGGCACAAGATATGGTGATCCGTAACCTGCCTCCCCTTGGGGGATGGCGCGGAAAGCGCCTCATTTTTGAAAGTCGTCCCCTCGGCGTTAGACATAGTCTGTGGCCTGCCACACCCTTAGGGTGGTGGCGCGGGGAGCGTTTCGGTTTGGAAGTCGAATCCTGGGCATTTCTCGTGCCTGTCACACCCTTGGGGTGATGACGCGGATAGCCTTCCGTTTTTGAAAGTCGAATCCTGGGCATTTCTCATACCTGTCATACCCTGGGGGTAGTGACGCGGAAAGCATTTCAAGGAAGGGTTTTCATTTGCACACTAGTTGCAAATGGCCGGGGGGCACTACGTGCCGCCGGCACCGATGGTGGCGCCTTCGGTATATGCATCCTCGTGGGGTACGGCTTTTAGAAACAACACTTGGTGTTAGTTTCGATGTGTAGCCCCCGGTACTTGGTACCGAGGGGTCTTCTGTATGAACACTTGGTGTTCTCTTTTGTTGTAGTTGATGGAGGTGTCTACCCTCGGTATCTGGTACCGAAGGGTCTTCAAATGAAACACTTGGTGTTTCCCAACATATGTTTGGAAGTTGATGGGAGGGCATATCCCTGGGTGCCGAGGGGTCCTCTTTGAAACAATTGGTGTTTTTTTTTTGATGTTGAGGATGGGGGTGTACCCTCGGCACTGGGTGCCGAAGGGTCTTCTGTAGGGACACTTGGTGTCCTTGTCTTTTCTTCTTTGATGTTTGAAGGTGGAGATGCGTACCCCCGGCACTGGGTGCCGAGGGGTCTTGACTGAGAGCACATGGGGCCTGTAGTTGGTATGAGGGCTTGGCCGCTCACAGGTGTTTTGTTCTTGGTGCCTTGAATGTATCTTCATTCTTCGAAATTGGAGGCCTTGGGCCACAAGATGGTACATTCACTAGTTATGAGGGCTTGGCCGCTCTTACATTATTGATAAAATTTAACTAAGTGGTGTACATTCCAGTGCCTAGGGACTTCTTTCCCGTTGGGACGTTTGAGCTTGTAAGTTCCAGGTTTGATGATGGCTGCTATGATGTAGGGGCCTTCGAATTTTGGTGCCATTTTTCCTCCCTCGGTTGGTTGGCTGGCTTCCCTCCTCCGGAGGACATAGTCCCCCACTTGGAATTCCCTGATGCGAACTTTGGCGTTGATGTAGCTTTTGACTTGCCTTCGGTAGTTTTCTGCCCGGATGAAGGCCTGCTCCCGGCGTTCTGAAATGAGGTGGAGGTCGAGGGCCATGTTGCTGTCGTTGACCTCGGGGTCATATTGGATCACCCTTCGGGTGGGAAGGGTGACTTCCGTAGGAGCTTTGGCTTCAAAACCGTAGCAGAGGGAGAAGGGTGTTTCACCTGTTGCTCGCCGAGGGGTGGTGCGGTAGGCCCACAGGATGTTGTGGAGTTCTTCCACCCAGCCACCGCCCTCGGCCTCCAGCTTCTTTTTGAGGCCCTCGAGCAAGGTCCGGTTGGCATTCTCTACTTGCCCGTTGCCTTGAGGGTAGGCAACGGAGGAGAAGGTGTGTTTGATGCCCCATGCCTCCAGAAGGGCACAGAAGGGGGCTGCCTCAAATTGTGTCCCATTGTCGGAGATGATCTGCTGGGGGACGCCAAACCTTGTGAGGATGTTCTTGAGGACAAAATGGCGACACTCCGCCTCTGTGATACTGGCGAGGGGCTCAGCCTCCACCCATTTGGTAAAGTAGTCGATGGCCACAATGATGTACCTGTTGTTGGAGGTACCCCTCGGCAGAGGGCCCACAAGGTCTATCCCCCATCGAGAAAAAGGGACAGATGTGCTGATGGGGGCATAGTTGACCGCTGGCCTGCCGGGGGCTTTCTGGAAATGTTGACATGCGGTGCACCTCCGGGCAAGGTCAGCACAATCTCTGGCCATGGTTGGCCAGAAGTGGCCCTGGAGAATGAGCCTTCGGGACATGGAGAAGGGTCCCTGGTGAGCTGAGCAAGTGCCACTGTGCACTTCCTCCATTGCGACCTCGGCCTCATCTTGATGAAGGCATCGAAGTAGCGTGCCATTGTAAGATCGTTTGTAGAGCCTTCCATCCTCGATGGTGTAGCTAGGAGCCCTCAGCTTTGCCAGTTTAACGCGGGTCTCATTCTCGGGTAGCTGCCCTGTGGAGATGAAGGTGGTGGTATCTGAGATCCAATCCTCTTGGCGTTGTTGTATGTTCATCACGGGGCATGCATGGATACTTGAGAGGCTGAGTTCCTCAATCTTGGCAATTTTGGAGATGTGCTCGGGGGAGTCGGCCGAGAGCTTAGATAGTATGTCGGCCTCGGAGTTCTGAGCCCTCGGTATTTGAGTGAGAGAGTGTGCCTCAAATACCTTAAGCAACTCCTTGGCCGCTTCCTTGTATTGTTTCATTCTTCCCTCCTTGGCCTCATATTCTTCGGAGATTTGGCCGACGACCAACTTGGAGTCGCATTTGATGTGGATCTGCCGAGCCCTCATGTTGGCAGCCAGCCGAAGGCCACATAGGAGGGCCTCATATTCGGCCTCGTTGTTGGAGACTTTGAAGGAGAAGCGGATTGCATAGTAAGCTCTGAAGCCCTCGGGAGTAATGAGGACTACCCCTCCTCCGCATGCTTTGGTCGCGGAGGAGCCGTCGGTGTAGAGGGTCCACCAATCGTCCGAGGTGGCCGAGGGCTCCCCGTCCGTGGCTGCCCTTGCGGTACATTCCGTCACAAAGTCCGCCAGGGCTTGGCCCTTGATGGCAGGCCTCAGACGGATGTCAATGTTGTACTGGCTCAAGAAGATAGCCCATTTCACCATGCGGGAGGAGCTGGTGGGGCTCCTCATGAGGGCGCCGAGGGGTTGATGGGTGAGGACCTGAACCGGGTGAGCCTGAAAGTAGTGGCCCAACTTCTTGACAGTCCAAACGATGGCTAACACCGTTTTTTCCACAGGGGAGTACCTGAGCTCGGCCTCCCTTAGAGTCTTGCTAACGTAGAAGATGGTATGTTGGATGCCGTCTTCCTCCCGGATGAGCACAGAGCTGATAGCCGCCGGGCTGACCCCAAGGTAGAGATAGAGGGTTTCCCCTACCTTTGGTTTAGATAGCACAGGGGGTGAAGATAGATACCGTTTGAGCTCGTCGAAAGCCCCCTGGCATTCTGGAGTCCATAGAAAGCCAGCCGTCTTCCTCATGATCTGGAAGAAGGGTAGAGACTTCTCCGCTGATTTAGATAGAAAGCGGTTGAGGGCTGCCAGGTGGCCTGTCAACCGTTGAACTTCCTTCACACTGCGTGGGGGCTCCATGTTGATGATGGCCTGGATTTTCTCGGGATTGGCCTCAATACCCCTTCGGCTCACCATGTAGCCCAAGAATTTGCCTCCTTGGACGCCGAAGGTGCACTTCTTCGGGTTTAGCCGAAGGTTGAATTTTTGCATGATGGCGAAGATTTCCCGGAGGTCGTCAGCATGGCTGGAAGATTGTTTGTTGTTGACGATCATGTCGTCAACATAGGCCTCCATGGTGCGCCCCAGGACGGCTTGAAAGACCCGGGCCACCATCCGGGTGTAGGTGGCCCCTGAGTTCTTTAGGCCGAAGGCCATGACTAGGTAGCAGAAGATGCCCTCGGGAGTCATGAAGGCAGTTTTTTCGGCGTCTTCCTCGTGCATGAAAATTTGGTGATACCCTCGGAAGGCATCGAGGAAGGACGTGATCTCACACCCTGCGGTCTCATCCACCAGTTGATCAATGTTTGGTAGAGGGAATGGATCCATAGGGCACGCCTTGTTGAGATCGGTGTAGTCCACGCACATGCGGAAGGTAGGGGGCTTCTGTGCGAGGACTACATTTGCTAGCCATGAGGGGTATTTCACCTCCTTGATGTGCTTAATTGAGAGGAGCATGGCGACCTCCTTCTTCACAAATTCCCTCCTCTCGGCGGAGAGGGGTCTTCTTCGTTGTTGTACTGCTTTTGCCGAGGGGGTCCATCGAGAGGCGGTGGGTGATGACCCTTCGACTGATTCCCGGCATGTCCTCCGGCCCCCATGCAAAGACAGTGGAGTAGGCGCGGAGGGCGTCGGTGATACCGGTCTTCAGATCTTCAGGGAGCTGGGTTCCAATCTTCACGACTCTCTCCGGCTGGGCCGGATCGAGCGCAAAGTCTTCTACGTCCTCGGCTGGTTCAGTCCTCGGCCTTTTTTCTTCTTGGTCGACGGTTCCGGTGATGGTGTCAACACGGAATTCCGTCTTACTTACCTTCTTAGTGACTTGAAGATAGCAGGCGCGGGCGATTTTCTGATTCCCCCGGGAGTAGCCAATGCCCCCCTCGGCGGGGAACTTGAGGCAGAGGTGCCTCATGGAGATGATGGCCTCGAGGTCCTCGAGGGCTGGCCGGCCGAGGATGATGTTGTGGGCGCAATCGATGTTAACGACGACGAACTCCACTTCGAGCTGGGCCCTATGGAGCTCGTCGCCGAAGATCACCGGGAGGGTTATTACCCCCTCGAAATCAATAGTGTCGCCGGTGAAGCCGGCCAGAGGGGTCTTAATGGGCCGAAGGGACCCCCTCTCCAGATGCAGCTCTCTGAAGGTACTGAGGTACATCACATTGACGGAGCTGCCCGTGTCAATGTAAGTTCGGTGAATGATGGTGTCGTTTATTTCAGTCCGAATCACCAAGGCATCCCTGTGAGGAGAAGAAGTGGGAGGGAGATCTGCGTTGGTGAAGGTGATGGGTTCCTCCCTCAGTCGCTTTACCGGGGGCATATGAGTGACTTCCCCCACGTAAAGCGATTGAGCCCACTTCTTTCGCTGGCTGGTGGAATCGCCCCCCGTATTGCCACCGGTGATCATGAGGATGTGGCGTTTTTTCTCCTGGTAGTGGGGGTATTCCTCCTCCTCTTCTTCCAAGTTTCCAATCTCCCTCTTCTTGCCGAGGGGGATGGTATTCGGGTTTACCCAAGCATTTACCTTCGTGTGGTGCCCTCGGGGAGGCCCCTGATGAGAAGGTCCCTCCTGCCGAGGGCTCTGAACAAATTGGGACAGGTGCCCTGCTTGTATTAACCTCTCGATGGCCGTATTTAGCTGATGGCAGTCATCGGTCCTGTGCCCCTGGTGCCGATGGAAGCGACAGTAGGGGAACTGAGGGTTGATAGCGTGTACCTCCGGGGGTGCGCGAGAGTCGCGCTCAACGAGACCCCTCTCTTCGGCAAAATCGAGGATGATGCTGACAGGGTGCGTCAAAGGTGTCCGAGGGCGGTCCAGGAGAATGGGCTGTGCCCAAGTCTTAGGGTTGCTCTTATAACCTCCCCCGGGCTTGGCTTGGCCTTGCCGAGGGCGGTCATCAGAGGGTCCTAAAGGTTTGGGGTGATTCGGAGGAGCCTCCGGCCCTTGGTTGTTTTTGTTGTCAGCCCTCGGGGGCTGCTGATCTGGATGCTGATGATATTTTTCCACCTCCTCGGCCTCAGCATATCGGTCCCCCCGCTGCAAAGCCCTTATGTAATCGCGGGGGGGTTCAATGATGAGGCTCCTTGAAAAGTTGTCGGTGCGGAGGACGGTTTGTAGGAGGGCCAGGAGGGTCCCGTCATCAGCACCGTCGACCTTGTCGGCCTCCGTCCTCCAGCGCTCCAGGAAGTCCCGAAGGGTCTCATCCCTCTTTTGGCGTATGGTTAGGAGGTGGGAGAAGTGCTTCCTCGTGCGACGCCTCCCGGCAAATTGTGTCAAGAATCGATGGGCGAGTTCTTGCCACGAATCAATGCAGCCCTCGGGCAGCCTGTTGAACCATTCGTATGCCGGTCCCTCTAAGGTGGAGAGGAACCATCGACACAAATATTCGTCTGACGTCCCCACCATCATCATGTTGTTCTGGTATTTGCTGTAGTGTTCCTGGGGGTCCGTTTTCCCGTTGTAGGGCTGTATGTGTTGCCCTCGGTATTTCTCCGGGATCCGGGCCGCCAATACCCTTGGGGTGAATGGCGTCCGAGTCCGGAGCTGGATGACGGGTTCCCCGGAGCCCTCGGCCACCTTCTTCTGTAACTCCTCCATTTTGGCCATCATGGCCTCGTATTTGAGATCTGAATGAGGGGTGGAGGTGGTGGCGTGAGCTTTGTTGGACTCCATTTCGTCAAGCCGGCGTTGGAGGGCCGCAATAATCTCGTCCCGGGGATCCTTCGGGAGGGTCTCCGCCCCCTGCGAACGAACCCGGGCCGAGTGGGCCTGGTTGATTTGGTGGCGAGCATCATTGGCATGGAGGGGTGCCTTGCCCTTGTCCTGAGGGGGACGCTCCTCGTCTGCCCTCGAGACAGACCCTCCACTTTCCTGGGGCCTTTGGAGTGCCTTTCCTCCGAGGCGGTCTTGGACCCCTCGGCGGTCTGGCCCTCCTCCGAGCCGGTTGAGGGCGGAAGTGCGGGGCCTCTCCCTGTTGTCATTGTGGCGATCCCGGGACTGTACTTCCTGGGAGGACGTGTCCTGGGCCACTACCCCTTCGTCGTTCCTCACCCAAGGGGTGGGATTTCCGAAGGGGTGTGGCGGAGGGGGGAGTATGATGTTTTCCCCAACCTGGGGGTGAGCCGAAGCTAGGGTGCCGAAGGCACCCGGGTTCTGAGTGAGCGTTTGGATGAAGGCGGAGAGCGCCGATTGCACGTCGATGGTGAGAACCGGAGGGCTGACTTGGTCATCGCTCCGGTTTTTCTTCTTGGCCTCGATGCCGAGGCGGGCATCGGGGGCATTTTGTTGGATCTGAAGGTGTAGGTCGACAGCCGCCTGTTCCAGCCCAGCGATGACACCGCCCTCGGGAGCCCTGTGAGAGGCTTCGGAGGCGTTGACGTCGCCGAGGGCCAGGTTCTTGTCCTCTACGTTTTTTGAGTTGGCACGTGTTGTTCTCACCATTTTAGCTAGGTGTTTTGTGTTTTGTCGAGGGGGAGGGTTTCTTACTTGATTGTTCGACCTCTCAACGAGAGCACCAAATGATGGATAGTCTACCCGGGGGTGTATATCCGAAGGGTTATTGCTGAGAATAACTTAGAGAGAAGTCAGAGCACGAGTAAATAAGAGAGAGAGTGTATTCAGTATCAATGTCGTGGTTACAAATGGGGAAATGGGGTGCTATTTATAGTAGCAATAAATGCCGGGCAGGGACACGTGTCAAGCGCCTATTGGCCGAGGGGTCACCTCAACTGGTTGGCGTTGGCAGCCGCATGTGGCCGCATTTAATGCGGCTGTTGGATGGGACGCCTGTGCAGGGTACGGTGATCTGCACGCATGTGAGGCGGATATCATGTCGGGAGTGGTGCCCTCGGCTGGAGAGGACTAGCCGAGGGCTCTTAGTGCTGAGGGGCCCTGAGTGCCGAGGGCTCACAGTGCCGAGGGCTACTGTTTTCGCTGTTTTCTCCCAGTTCCTCTGTTTGTTCGAAACATCCATGCTGTGATAGTTTGGAGCCTTCGGCCAGGGGGGCGAAGGCACCCCTGGTGCGTATTGTGGGCTGCTTGGTACTCTGGGCGCCGTGATTCGGGCCTGTTGGGCCTCCTGGGCCTGTTGGGCCTTCATTGGTGTAGTAGGAGTCTGTGGGCCGGGTATTCCCGGGCCATATACTCCATCACTTTTGTTTTGTGAACATGATGTTCAACATTTTGCTACTTATCAAACTCATGTCTCTGTCAAAGCGCTTTTTACATAGCTACTTTGGTTACATTGGAATTGTTTTGAACTTGATGGATCTTTAACTTTTGAATGCTTTTGTACAACTTAAGATGTTTGGTTTGTAATGTAATGGATTTGATGTTGGGGCCAACATTTATTTTACTTTTGTATGTAATTATAATTAAATGGACAGGTAGTTACATTCATGGCTATAGGTGTGTAAAAACATCCTGGCTGCATGTGTGGTAATACATAAACCGTTACATTACACAATTAATCAGGGCAAACGTATTTTCATAACCGTTACCACTGTGCATGTTACATACTGTTACCTTTCTACTCGATCTGTTGTAACATTTATGCCATCTTGTGAGGACCATTACAGTTGGTCATAAATTTCGTTACAAGCCGTTACATTAGAACAAATGCAACACGAGCGAATGTAACGACGAGAAACTATTACAATAAGTCGAATGTAACAGTTTTTTGGACTAAATGTAACGAATTCTGTTGTTACAAAAGACCTGAAAATGTAGTAGTGAGTAGTCATCCACCATGACTAGTGTATATTTCTTGCCACCAACACTTGGAGTCTCAACTGGTCCAAATAAGTCCATGTGAATGAGATTTAAAGGACTAGTGGAAAGATATACAGCAATGGGTTTGAAAGTGTTTTTCACTTGTTTTACCTTCTGGCATGAGCTGCAGAGGGTCTCTTTCTTGTACACTATGTCTGGCAGTCCATCTACAATGTGTTCTCTTGCCAATTTGTTGATTGTTTTGAAATTCAAAATGCTAAGCTTCTTGTGTCAGCCCCAGCTTAGTTTTGAATCTCCCTTGGCTATCAGGCATACTCCATCTTTTGCAGTTTTCCAATCAACCACATAGATATTCTTCTTCCTTGTTGCTGTAAGAACCACTTCCTTTGTTGTCTCATGCTTCACATAACAGAAGTCCTTTGTGAATTCAACAGTGTAGCCTTTATCACAGAATTGGCTAGCACTTAGTAGGTTGAACTTCAAGCCTTTGACATATGAGACATCATCAATGATTATCTGGTTCTTTGCATTACTGGAACTCAGCTAGGCAACTTCTGTCACCTGTCATGTGCCTGGAGCATCCACTATCAATAAATCATTATTGTTTAGAGATAGCTCCAGCACACTGTTCCTGCAGAATTAAAAGAAAGATTTAGGTACCCAAGCAATGTTGGGTTCTAAGGGGTCATGGAGTCTTGGTAGTTGGTACCACTTTAGTCTCATCAAGTGAAACCTTTGTGGGTGGTACCCATTGTCTACCTGGTAGTCATAGTAAACTGAAGTGTGATTCACTTTGGGCAGATGCTTGTGAGGGTCATGCTTCCTGTTTGCATATTTTTGCATAGCTTTCTTGGTTGGAAAGAAGTCCCATATACTATCAAAAGCAGAGGGCGGTTAGCTTTGGGCTTCTGAAGTTGACCAACTAACCTCTTCAGCCTAAAGTTAACTTTCTCTTGATACCTGCCTTTTTGGTGATCATTTCTAGCACGGTTATCATGAGGTTGTCTGTTTTGGGTTTGCCTTTGATTTTTCTGAAAACCTCTTATGTTGTTAGGTTTTCTGCCATGTTCATTAATTTTCAAAATGGGTTTCTGTTGAACCTTTATCTTTCCTTTTTCTGGTCTAACTTCCTCATGATAGACCTTAGTGCCAGATATACCAGCATGGCAAATGGGGCTAGAAATCCATGGCTCTATGACCTTATTAACCTTAACAACTTTGGTGCTAGGTCTTACAGAAGGCTCAGCGGATTCTGTTGCAACATATCCAAGACCAGAAACGGGAGAAAGCATTTGATCAATATCAACAACCTTTAGAGAAGTTTGCATTTTCATAAGGCTATTGTATCTGACCTCAAAATGTTTAATTTCTCTTATTCTATCTAGAAGAGAAACATTTTCAGCTTCAAGTTCATCCCTTTCCTCAATCAAGAGATTGATTTTTACCTCAGTCTTTTTTCTTAAGTTAGGGATTTCAACATTTAGCTTACTATTTTCTTCTTTGACTAAAGAATAAGTGGTCTGAATAGTTCTAAATTATTCCCACAATGATGACATTGCATCATCATTTAAAGTTGTTCCTACCGAAAAAAACGAGAGTTAGAAGAGGAGGTTACCTCATCATCAGATTGGGCCATGAGGCATAGGTCTTCTGTTTCAGTATCCAAGCAACAGAAGGCCTCCTCAGAATCAGAGTCAGAACTGGATTCTGTCTCAGAAAGGGGATCTTTCTCGAGTTGTTCTGTGACGAGAGCTTTCCTTCTTCTACCGCTTTCTTCATACTTCTTTTCTCCATCATGTCCTTGTCTCTTAGACACTCTGGTATTAGGACAGTTGGCCTTGAAGTGTCCTGGATGTCTGCAGTTGTAGCAAAGAAGCTCTCCACAGTTTTATGACGATTTGGTCTTCTGGAATGGTTTTCTGCTGGCAGATGGACTTCTTCCATCTTTGGGGTTCTTCATGAACTTCTTGAATCTTCTAGCAAAAGCATCCATATATTCGTCAGATAAAAGTATTGAAGGGTCAAAATCATTTACCTTAGATGTACTGGTTGTGAGGGTTGTGGTGGTCCTCTCCTCAGGTACATCTTCTTTTTCTTCAATCATCTCGAGCTCATGAGCTTTAAGGTCTGAGATGAGCTTGTCTGTAGGATAGGTCTTTACATCCTTGCTGGCTTGAACAACAACCACCTTCATTTTCCATGCTGAGGGTAAACCTCTCAACACTTTGAGATTGATATCCTTGGTGGTGAGTTCCTTGCCAAGTTCAGAGATTTCTCCAGTGAGAGTAAGGAGTCTGTCATACATCTTGGAGATGCTTTCACCAGGGAGAAGTTTGAAGCCATCAAACTTCTTGTTGGCAATGGTTAGTTTGTTGTCCTTCTCTTGCTCATCACCTACTCCAATGAGCTCAAGCGTATCCCAGATTTCTTTGGCAGTCTTGCACTTCTTTATTCTGTTGAAGTATCTGTCATCAATGGACTTGTAGAGGATGTCCTTTGCAATGTTGTCCAGATTGTATTTTCTCCTCTCTTTAGTGGTCCACTTAGATTTGGCCTTGTTAATCATCTGAGGCCGTTGTTGTCAATAGCATGCTTAGGGTTGACCTTCTGTAAGTTGATGAATGGCCCTATGTCAAGTACTTCCCACATCTTATCATGAAGAGCACAGAGATGTGCCTTCATCCGGATCTTCCAATCATCAAACTTAAGATCTGAAAACATAAGATTCTTGGAAAGAGAGTGATCCATAATAAGAGATTAAAATAGAGGCAGAAAGAAAACAAATGGATCTTTGTTCAGTAAATAACCTAAAAGATTACTAGAACAAGGAAGCTCTGATACCACTTATTGGTCCCGGTTGTACTGGGTACAGTCTAGAGGGGGTGAATAGACTGTACTGGTTTTTAACTTTTTCAAGCTAAGTACCAGATTTAACAGAATAGCCTGTTCTGTTGGTAGAACAGACTAGCAGCGGATGGTCTTCTGGTAGGTGTTCTGTCCGGATAGCCTCTAAGATAAACAAAGGCAGTAGGCCTTCTGTTAACTCACAGAAAGGGTTCTGCTGAACACATAGACCAAATCTCTAGAGGTTAACAATTTAAAGTAATAGCAAGAAATAAAAGCAGTAAGTAAATGACACTAGGGATTTTTATAGTGGTTCAAGGAACAACTCGTTCCTCTAATCCATTGTTCCACTAAGCTTGTAAAAAATCCAATTACAAAGCCTTAGTCCTAGCACTTAAGAAGCTCTCCACGTCTTCTTCAAGCCTAGATGTCTCCTGGGATGCTCTTCTTGGCTTCCTTTAAGACTGGTCCTTTCACTGAGCTTCCTTGAAGTATTACCACTTCACTACTCCAGTTACTTGGACGTCCTTCACTTTAGAGAAGAATTCTTGTAAGAACAGGGGTTTTCCAACTTGCTTCGTTACAAAGAATATGTAGTTGAAGTGCTTGAAGTGTTGAAGAATAGTTGGAACTTTTACTCTTGTTGGAATGTGAAATGAGAAAATATAATGTTTCCAACAGAGGCTTTTCTTGTTGATGGAGATGGAGTTTGAATCTCAAGAAAGCTTTTGAATGGGTTGAGTTCTTTCAAAGTTCTAGCAAAAAAGTTATCCGGTTGTTCTTCGAGTAGTATCTTTTATACTGGGGTTGTCTTCCCGTTGGAGGAGGACGACAACTGCATTAAATGCGCGAACAGTTGACTTGACCAGTAGGACCCGGTAAAGTTGGCGAGTTGCTATTTTGGGATAAAGATATCCTGAAATATCATGGAATGTCGCCCAATCATCAGCTTTTACTCTTCATGGTACGGGGTGCATTAAATGTGTATTTAATGCGCGTACTGTAGCTTTTCCGTTCAAGTCTTCTAGCCGTTAAAGGAATCTTCCGTTGGTTTCACCAGCTAAGATAGATTCATGGAATATCTCTAAGTGTTAGGCCTTCTGGTATCTTTAGCAGAAGGTCAACGAGAGAGGGTCTCGAGCACTTCTGTTGGGATAAGCTACCAGAGGGTCCTTAGGTCTCTTGTCAAGATGCGAGCTAATAGAGGGTCTTGAAAGCTTCTGTTCTAGTGAAGTCCAACAGAGAAGCAGGAGGTCTTCTGTCTGGACATGAACCAACAGAGAGCCAAGGGTCTTCTGTCCAGACTAAGTCTAACAAAGGGTCTTCTGTGAGGAGGTCTCCTGTCAGTCGACTATTCTAAGGAAACTTTACAAAGAAAATTTCTAATACAAATTTTCTAAAGCGGGGCACTCTAAAGTCCTAATTGGAGAGGTTTATGGGCAATCATTCCCCTAGATTCACCCCCACGCCACCAGCAAATGCCTTCTCCCCCAAGGCAACCGTGCGCTTCACCGTCGGGCCAACAACAGCAGCAACAACCCCTGCGTCAGCCAAGGCTCTCACCGCCAAGGCGGCAGGGTGGATCTCCACCATGGCGCCAACGCCAGGTGGACCCCAGAGAGGAACAGATTCGCCTCCTGACTCAACAAGTCAATGAGTTGCAGGTTGCGTCAGTAACAACAACCCCTCCGCCACCGCCCCAGCGGACGACGCGTGTGGCTCAACTGGAAGCGATAGCGCTCCAGGTCCAACAACTCCAGGCCCATGTCAATCAGGAGCCTACCACAGTGAGGGTAAGGACTGCTACCCCCTTTACCACACGGATCATGCAGGCCCCTATACCCCCAAAGTATAAGGGGGCCAACATTCAACTCTATGAGGGTAACACTGATCCCCAGGAGCACTACACTCGTTACCAGTCCGGCATGTACATGTTGAGCGCTAGCAATGAGTACATCTGCCGTATGTTTCCCTCCACCTTAGAGGAGGAGGCATATGACTGGTTCAATGATCTCCCCGATGAGTCCATTGATTCATGGAGAGAACTAGCTACACGCTTCCTTGCCCATTTTGCTGCAAGGGCAAGGACGAAGAAACACTTCTCCTGCTTGCTGTCTGTGAAGCAGGGCAGAGATGAGCATTTGGGAAAATTTCTCGAACGATGGAACGAAGAGACCTCTAAGGTCTATAGGGCTGACGACAACACCCGTCTAGCCATGTTGCAGGAGGTCCTATGGGCTGGTGGCTTCTCTAGGAGCCTTATCATTGACCCCTCGCGGGTCTATCAGCGGGCGCTCCACCGCGGGCAGAATTATGCCTTAGCGGAGGAAGTGCACAGCCGCAAAAAGGCACAGAAATGCTTCTAAGTCCCAAAAGCAGTAACAGAAGCTGCACGAGAAACCAAAACAACCACGGGAAGAAAAACCTCGTGATGACAGTGACAGGCACCGGGGCAGGGGCAACTTCAGAACCAGACGCCCCTGGAACAGCCCCAATTTGATGGCGCCCAAAGTCCTGACCTCGCTGACCCATTCTGTCAGCCATATTCTGGAAGCGGCTGATCAGGAAGGCTTGGTAGTTCGGGACACACGAAACAACGAAATCCAGCAGGGGGACAAATCAGGCCCCTACTGCAAGTTTCACAGGTTTCATGGCCACACAACGGAGGAATGCCACACGCTGAAACTGGAAATCGAGAAATTAATCAGCCGGGGCTACCTGACACGGTTTTCCGGAAACCCAAATCCGGCCAGAAGCGGGGCCATGAGCGCATATCCCGAGATGAGGAGCGGGAACCAGACTGCTCCCCGAGGAAGAAAGACATTGGGCTGATCTCCGACGATGATTCGGTCGAGGATAACAGGCGCAATCAGCAGCGCCGACATGAGGTCTGGATGATCGTCGGAGGTAACACGGGCGGTGATACAGCCTCACAAAGAAAGAAGTGGAACACCAAGCTCTACGTGGGGGAGATCACAAACCCCCCACCTGCTGCCAAGAGAGCGAGGTCAGACGTGATCTCGTTCACCGACCATGATCTGCCGGACTTCCCTTCTCCCCACAGGGATGCTCTGGTGGTGAAATGCGAGGTGGACGCGGCCATCATCCACCGCGCCTACATTGACATTGACTCCTCTGTCAACATTATGTATATCCACACATTTTACGAGCTGGACCTCTACCTCAACTCTCTGAGGCCCATCCGAACTCCTCTCTCCGGGTTTACTGGTGACTCCATAGACGCCGAGGGCACTATTGAGCTTACCCTTAGATTCGGGGATGGATCCCACCATTCTAGGATCCCTGTGGAGTTTGTGGTGGTGCGACTCGAGTGCGCCCACAATGTCATACTTGGAAGGCCAACATTGGAGGACTTGGAAGCAGTAATTTCCATGCGGCACCTCTGCATGAAATTCCCGACTGAGATCGGGGTCGGCTATTGGAGGGGTAGCCAGAAAGTAGCCAAATCCTGCTACATGAAGATGACAAGGCGAATGGCAGCCAGGGACATGCGCATCAATGCTATTTCACAGGTTGCGCTTGAGGAGGAAACTGCCATAGCTGAGCCTGTAGGCGCACTGGAGAGTGTCATTCTGTTCTTGTTAAGTACAAGGTCATTTTCGCCCTGGGCCCCGATGAAATGTCGGGGATTAGTCGTGATATAATCACGCACAAGCTATCTGTGGACCCAAATGCGACGCCTATCAAACAGCGCAAGCGGTACCTGTCTACGGATAGAAGGGAATTTGTCAAGGCTGAGATGACTATGCTCCTTAGCATAAATTACATCGCCGAATTCGAATACCCGGATTGGCTAGCGAATGTTGTCCTGGCACCCAAACCGCCAACATTTCGTATGTGCGTCGATTATACTGACCTCAACAAGGCTTGCCCGATGGATCCATTCCCACTGCCGAACATCGATCAACTCGTCGATGAAACAGCCGGCTGCGAGCTCATGAGCTTCCTGGACGCCTTCCGGGGCTACCACCGGATTTTCATGAACGAACTCGACGCCCCGAAGACGGCATTCATGACTCCAAAGGGCATCTTCTGCTATCTGGTCATGGCGTTTGGGCTCAAGAACTCAGGCGCCACCTACACACACATGGTGGCCATGGTCTTCAAAGTTGTGCTCGGCAGAACTATGGAAGCATATGTGGATGAAATGATAGTCAAAAGCCGCAAAGCCAGCACGCATGCTGAGGATCTCGAGGAGATTTTCAAGATCATGAACAAGATCAACCTCCGGCTAAACCCTAAGAAGTGCACATTTGCAGTTCAAGGGGGCAAATTCATGGGCTATATGATCAGTCGGTGTGGAATAGAACCAAACCCGAAGAAGGTGCAGGCCATACTCAACAATGGAGCCACCCCAAAATGTCTAAGAAGTCCAGAGGTTGATTGGGAAATTGGCGGCCCTCAACCGATTCCTTTCAAAATCAGCTGAGTGTGCACTGTCTTTCTTCCAAATCATGAGGAAGTCTACAAAATTTCAGTGGACTCCCGAGTGCCAGACAGCATTCGATGACCTCAAGCGATACCTGGTCTCTCCGCCAGTATTATCAAAACCTGAGCATGGGGAAATACTATACCTCTACCTTGGCGTCAGCCACAAGGGCGTGAGTTCGGTCCTAATTCGTGAAGAGGATGGAACTCAAAAGCCCATCTACTACATAAGCAAAACGCTGCGCGATGCCGAGCTCCGGTACTCCCCAGTAGAGAAGACTGTACTTGCAGTAGTATGGACCGTGAAGTGCTTGACTCACTATTTTCAGGCTCACGCCGTCCAAGTTCTCACACACCATCCGCTGGGCCAACTTATGTAGAGCCTAACGAGCTCAGCCAGAATGGTCAAATGGGTTGTTTTCCTGAGCCAGTACCAGATCGAGATAAAACCGAGGTCGACCATCAAAGGCCAAGCACTCGTTAACTTCATAGCAGAATGCATCGCCAGGATCTCACCCCGGTCACCTCTGCTGAGGAGGATGGCTGGTGGACTCTGCTCACCGATGGCTCTTCAACCACCAAAGCCTGCGGGGGGGGGGGGGGGGGGGGGAGGGTGTCGTACTCATCACCCCCGAGGGCTTCCGAGCTTATTATGTTATACGTTTCGCGTTCAAAGTCTCCAACAATGAGGCAGAATATTAAGCCTTATTATCTGGCTTACGCCTTGCAGCTAATATGCTGGCGGGAAAGCTGAGGATCAAGTGCGATTCGAGGCTCGTAGTCGGGCAAATTAACGACTCCTGTGAAGCAAAGGAGGCTCGGATGAAGGAATATAAAGCTGCTGCGCTGGAACTCCTCGGAACCTTCCAACTGTATGAAATCCTGCAGATACCACGGGCTCAGAATCAGGAAGCTGATATTCTATCCAAGCTGAGCTCGGACACGCCTGAATATATCTCCAAGATAGCTCAGGTGGAGGAGGTATCGACACCAAGCATACAACAGACCCTCATACATCAGGTACAGGCCATCCCAAGGGACTGGAGAACTGACCTGAAGGAATACATTGACAACGGGCAACTGCCCCAGGATGAGGCCGAGGCCAGAATTGTCAAGCTCCGAGCTCCGACCTACACCCTCCTTGATGGCATGTTATATAAAAGATCTTACAATGGTACGCTTCTACGATGCCTCAACGACAGCGAGGCCAAGCTAGCCATGGAGGAGGTGCATGTCGGGGTCTGCTCTGCACACCAGGGCCCCCACACTATGTCCAGAAAGCTCCTCTTACAAGGGTATTTCTGGCCCACCATTGCCAAAGACTGCGCTCGGATGGCCCGCACTTGCAATGCATGCCAACAATTCCAGAATGCCCCGGGACGCCCAGCAGTAAACTACGCCCCCTTTAGCACGACAATCCCATTTTCCAGATGGGGCGTAGACCTCGTGGGACAGCTTCCTCGAGGTACTGGCAACTGCAGATGGATCATAGTCGCCATTGACTATTTCACCAAATGGATAGAAGCGGAACCACTGGCCAGCATAACAGAGGCGCAATGTAGGAGGTTCGTCCACAAGAATATCCTCATTCGCTTCGGCGTGCCACAATAGCTCATCACGGACAATGGCACTCAGTTTGAGGCCAAAAGCTTCCAGGACATGCTGGCCAGCTGGGGAATCAAACACACCGCAGCCTCCGTCTCCTACCCACAGAGCAACGGATAGGTCGAAAATGCCAACCGCACCATTCTAACGGGCTTAAAAAAGAAGCTCACAGACGAAGGCGGGGGCTGGGTGGAAGAGCTCCACAACATTCTGTGGGCCTACAAAACAACTCCCGCAGAGCAACGCGTGAGACTCCATTTTCACTCTGCTATGGCTTTGAAGCCAAAGCCCCTACGGAGGTCACAATCCTGACCCCGCGGGTCCTGTCATACCACCCCGAACAAAACGAGCAGAACATGCGAGTTGACCTCAACTTCATTGGTGAAAGAAGGGAGAACGCATTCCTGAGGTCGGAGAACTACAGACGTCAGGTCAAAAGCTATTACGATGCACGAGTCCGAGGTCGGGAGTTCCAAGTGGGGGACTACGTCCTCAGGCGACGAGCAGCCAGCCTACTTCCCAGGTTCTACTTACATATTACAGCTATTTGGGATATATTACAAAATAAAATACCTTTGTGACAGTCACTCACAGCAAGTGAAGCAATTGCTGCAACTCTGCTAAAACATTCTCATCACAGGCTGAGCAATTGCTCTTATTAGCACGGGCTCAGATCAGTTAACAGAGGAGGACTTCGAAAACTGAAGTCACCTCACCTGTTCAACGCACCTGTTAACCTTACATTATGATTAAAAAATAAACCAAAGAAAAATTTTCAAACTATTTTCCTAAGGAAAAACTAGTCTCAAAGAGCTTTATCAAGAACAGGACAACAGACAAGCAAGTTTTCAGCTGCAAAGGAATCTCACAACCCAAAGCTCCAAAACAAAGACAATGTTAAAAGCTCATGTGAAAGCTCCAACAGTAATGATCAACGTTACTGGCAAACTGTCCAGTAATGGCTCCTTGAGAGTCCATTACTGCACAAACATGCAACATGCAGAATCCAACATGGACACATGAAAATCCATGACTACGAATTAGACAAAGGTAAGTTCCGTGCTACTGAAAACAACATAGAACCAACAATGCCTCACCTAAGCAGGGCTGGCTATACAACCTCTGCTAGGGACAATTGCTGCCATTCAGCAAACATACACTGAGCTCAAAGCTAAAGGAGGACAGGCCATTCATGACCCATCCCCACTCAGCATAACCTGTGCAACATACGACTCAAATATGCAAAGCACGACAGACACAGAAAACTGCAGATAAATAGACATTTCATACACAGTGCGATTGTCAAAAGGTGTTTCAAGGATGTTTATAACAACGGCCCATCATCCAGACATGCAAAAAGATAAATGGGAGGGGGAATCTACTCTTTCCTCTTCCTTTTCTTTTTCTTCTCTTGCTCCACCTCTTCGTCAGCCTCGGCCTCAGCTGGCTGCGCCTGAGTAGTCAAAGAATACTGAATTTGCTGGCCAGGGGCAATCTCTGGATGCTTTATGGGTCGGGGAAGCTTATATTTCTTATAAGTAAAACCAGGCAGAGTCTCTCGGAGCTGATCATCAATACCTTTCTGCATCAAATACTTCCCATACTCCAGGGATGGTGTCAACTGTTTTCCCAGGAATTCCAGGCCTTCTGCGGTCGCCAACCAACTATTCACGTGTTGGCTCATCACACCGTGCAACCAAGCAACAGAGTCAGGAGGGGGAGAATCACCCGAACACGAAGCCTTGAACTCATCAGCTCCGGAAGCTTTTGCTTTTGCGAGCTCGGCAGCATGTGCGGTCATGTTCCCTTCTAGGATCTGGCTGTGTTCTGAGGCAAAAGTGGCGGCAGAATCTTTCAGAGCCTGGACCCCCATTTCCAGCTACATGAACTTGATCCCCTTAAGCCCGTCCAGCACCAGGGACTCTCTAAGGGCGGCCTCCAGCTCATCATAGCGCCGTTGCCAGCCAACGGCATTCTCTTGCAACTGCTCATTCTCTCGAGCTAAGCGGTTGGCGTGGCCGGTCATCTCGATCACAGATCTCTCAAGAGCCTTATTTTCAGCAACGGTGCTCTCGGCGATATCGGTCATCTCCTTGTGAATGGCTTGGTAAACCCTAAGCTCTTCTTCAGCACCAAGAGCCATGTGCTCAGCCTTCTGGGCTTTGATTTCTGAGGCCATGGCATTCTCCTCGGCTTCAACCAGGGATTTCACAGCCGCATCCGCTGTCCCCTTGAGGTTCTCAAATTGGCGCTTACTCTCTGCCAGCTCAGCCTCGAGTTCGAACACCTGCTGCTCGGCACCCAGAGCCCTCGCGGTAAATTCATCAAGCATCTCACTAAACTGCGCAGTCTGTTTTAGGAACCGGTCAGCAGTGGCCTCCAACTCATCGGCACGCCTCTCAGAGATCTTAAGAGCTTGCTCAACAAAGGACCTGGTGTAGAGAATACCAGCCTCTCTTCTTCCGGCCTGGCGAGCCCGGTGCTCCGCATCATCAGCCCTACGACCAAGCTCATGGCAGATGAAGGCAGACTGAAAACAAGAATATACGGTCAGGCAATAGCCAAAGAATATGGCAAAAGAAGCAACATACAAAGTTTAGAACCACTGACCTTAAGACAGGAGTTAGCAGCATCCTGGGCAATTTCCCGGGTGGTCATCCGGCTCAGAATGTAATCATCCACATAAGGCTGGATCTGCGAGAGAAAATCCATGCTATGCACAGTTCCACCGACGAAGCTGTGGTCCCGATCCATGCGGTACTTGAACCACTGGTTATTCGGATAAGGATATGAGCGGCAACTGGGAAAAATGGGGCGATCAGCGTCTTGGTGACTAGAAGGACCGTCCTCACCGCCCTCCTTCACATGCAGATCTGCCGTTGGAATGGCCCCACCGCCTCCAGGGGACAGATGGGCCTGCTCGTGCCGCAGTTCCTCACCTTCACTCTCACTCTCCACAATCACCACATTTGGTTGGGAGGAGAGGGGTATGGTAGCAGGCTCAGTATAGTTCTGGGGAATGGCATCGGAGACGTCGACATCCATATCCACGGCCCCAGTGCTCTCCCCGACCACAACTTCCTCCTCATTGGGGGAAGACTTCCTCGGATGGGGGCTCGAAGAGGCACCCTCACCAACATCTTGGGGAGAGGCAATTCCCCCTGTGGCAGCATCCCCAGCCTCGAATTCATCTGCGACAGCTTTCGCCTTATCCTCAAGAGGGCCGTCGTCTATGGCCCTAGCCTCGCCACCAGTAGGAGCAACGTTCACATCATCAGTAGCTTCAGAATGAAGTACAGGGCTCGCATCATCGCCACCACTCTCCTCATAAGAGGAGGAGGACTCACTGGGAGGGGACCCAAGTTGTTTCTTCTGCGAGAGATTTTTCTGAACCTCGTCTAGAAGAGCAAATATGTTTAAACGAACCTGCAAAGAACAAATAGCCCAACATCAGTGAGGCCCCAAGACAAGCATTACAAATTAAATAGCCATGTGGGAACCACAACAGAAGGAATATACATACCAGGAGGGGCAACATGAGCCTGAGGCTGGGCAGCCGTTTGACTTGAAATCTGCTCCACCTCCTCGACCCCCTCCTGAGATAAGGCAGTAGCCTCATCCTTCTCATCCTCCAATTTGGGGCCCCAAGCAGAGGGAAGGTACCTGTTCGGGCAGATGCCATCCTCTATGTGGTGCAGTACCTCCGTGAAGGTTCCACCCAGTTTTTCTACTCTGACCCATTGGTCAGACCTGGTCGAGGCAGGACACTTGGAGACTCTCAAGGTGCGATTCGGTCATCAACCCCTTTAAACCCTTGATTTTCTTCTGATTTTGTATATGTTATCTGATTTCCTTTTTTACTGTTTGTAGGCCGGAGTATACTATCACCGGGCCTTCCTGGCTGCCGAACAGGAGATGAAGCGCATAACCAACGATCAGGAAGATAGCCAGGTTCTCCTTTCCGCCGCTCGAAAACTGGCTGCAGATCTGCAAGTTCGTGTTGATGAAGGTGAACAAGCGAAGGCTGATCTGGCTAAGGTGGAGGAGAGGGCCCGACGTCGTGATCGAGAAGTTAGAGATCTCAGAGCCAAGGTGAGAGTTGCTGAAGCCGTTGGGATGCGGTTTGATAAATCAACGGGGAATAATCCTCCCGAGCAATATACTGCCAACACCTCCAAGATCACCAATCAGGCCTTGATCGAATATCAACGCAGCAAAGGATTGGATATCGCTTTACAGAACACCGCTCGACAATTTTTGGGACCTCATCTGGGCCAATTCTTGCGTGAGAGCGAAGACCCGATCAAGTCGGGAATAGAGCTTCTGGATAGCACGCCCGAAGGGAAATCTTTCTTGGATGTCCTGACGGAGAAAACTGTGAAACAAAGTCAAGATTTGCTTCTAGACAGGAACCTTGACCTGATCATGGAACGCTTCCCCAAGCCGTTCGATCCTGATGAGTTGGGATTTGATGACTTGTTCGGGAATACTTACGATCGGGTTATGGAGATGAGACAGAAAGCGATCCCTGATGATGTAGCACAGGCCAGCAGCACTCAACCTCAATCTTCCCCGAACGACAGTCATCAAATAGAGTAGTCCATCTTTGTAATCTTATTCTTGTTTTCTTTTTACTTTTCGGCCAGCAGTGCCGAAGAATAAAGCTCGATTTTATACATAATCTTATCTTTTTCAAATGCCTCTCTTGTTCTTTCTTTCTTTCTTTCTTTCCGGACGCTACTCAGATTCGTCCATACTTATAGTTTTGACATCATCTCCCAACCGTTTTGAACGAGTCAAATTCTGCTAGCTAAAATGATGGCTCCCTCCAAACTGTTAACACGTTCGTCATTCGGCCATCCGGAATGATTCGACGTGTTAAAAGCTGAGGTGAGACTCTCTCCCTTCCAAACCCATAATTCCGATGCAATCCGGAGAGTTTCCTCAATCCGTATCATCCATATTAGGGGTTTGAGGTGACCACTTTAAAATGGTAAGCAAGATCACTAGATCGGGTGATTTATTACTTGAGCTAAAATGGCGGCTCCCTCCAAACTGTTAACCCGTTCGTCATTCGGTCATCCGGAATGATTCTATGTGTTAACAAGCTGAGGTGAGACTTCCTGAAAGCAGTGCCTCCCCGAACGACAATCCATGTTACCGAACGTCGCTCGTTTTGACAATACTTGTTCTGACACCATCTCCAAGCCGTTTTGATCCCTTTCCCATTCGTGATCACAGGGCCAAATTTTTTTAGCTGAGGTGATCCCTCCAAGCCTTTTTGGTCCCTCTATTCGTTTGTGAGCACAGGGTCAAAAACTATTAGCAGAAATGATGGCTCCCTCCAAACTGTTAATACGTTCGTCATTCGGTCATCCGGAATGATTCTTCGTGTTAAAAGCTGAGGTGAGACTCTCTCCCTTCCAAACCCATAATTCCGATGCATTCCGAAGAGTTTCCTCGATCCGTATCATCCATATTAGGGGTTTGAGGTGACCACTTTAAAACTGTAAGCAAGATCACTGGATCGGGTGATTTCTTACTTAAGCTAAAATGGCGGCTCCCTCCGAACTGTTAACCCATTCGTCATTCGGTCATCCAGAATGATTCTACGTGTTAACAAGCTGAGGTGAGACTTCCTGAAAGCAGTGCCTCCCCGGACAACAATCCATGTTACCAAACGTCGCTCGCTTTGACAATACTTGTTCTGACACCATCTCCAAGCCGTTTTGAGCCCTTTACCGTTCGTGATTTAAGGGGGGCAAATTTTTTTTTAGCTGAAGTGGTGGCTCCCTCTAAACATTTAACACGGAAGTCATTTATTTGGAGTGACTATACATGTCAAAAGCTGAGGTGAGACTTTCTGGAAGTTATGTCTCCCTCTCTTCTTTTTTTTTAATAAAATTCAAGAGGTGGCAACAACCGTTTTTATTGGTAAAATTTCCTTAGATGTCCACATTCCAAGTCGCTGCCGGTCGGCCTTCGGTAGATTGCAGACCGAACGTTCCTGAAGCATATTTTTTGCAGACCTCGTAAGGGCCTTCCCAATTTTGTGTCATCTTTCCTCCTTCGAGAGGTTTGCTCTTTTCCCAATTCTTCAGGACCAAATCTCCTACCTCGATCGAACGAACTTTCACTTGTTTATTGAAGTATCTCCTTGTCGCTCTATGATATTCCTTCATTCGTATTGCAGCTAAGTCCCTCCTTTCCTCTATGAAGTGCATTTCGGCCCGTAGATTGTCCTCATTACGCCCGGGGTCATAATGTACCGTTCGATGTGTGGGGACCAGAATTTCTGTTGGAACCTTAGCCTGGAATCCGTAGGTAAGGGCAAACGAAGTCTCTCCGGTAGCCGTTCGGGTGTCGTTCTGTATGTCCACAAGATATAATTTAATTAGTCCGGCCATGAGGAGGAACAATGCTCTAGTTTTTTCTTCATACCATCCATGATGGTACGGTTCATGTTTTCCACTTGGCCATTCGCCTGAGGGTATGCTACAGACGCTCTGGAATGTTTGATTTGCCATTTGACCAAATAGTTTTCGAAGTTCCTGCTCACGAACTGCCTGCCATTATCTGTGATGATCTGTTCGGGGAGATCGAATCGGCAAATGATATTCTGCCAGACGAACTTTTGGCATTTGAAATCTGTAATACTTGTCAGTGGTTCGGCCTCCACCCACTTGGTGAAATAGTCTATCCCGACGATGATGTATTTTAGTCCTACGGGAGCAGTAGGTAGGGGCCCTAGCAAGTCGATCCCCCACCTGGCGAACGGAAGGGCAACTGTCATCGGGGTGTAGAAAGTAGCTGGCCGACCGGGGACCGGTGCATACTGTAATACCCGAGATTAATATAAGAGGATTAATAGTACTACTCATACCAACAGAGGTGCATCTCCTTTTAAGGGAGCTCATCACCCAAGAACTCCAAAGTTAAGCGTGCTTGCACGGGAGTAGTCTTGGGATGGGTGACCCCCTGGGAAGTTTCTCAGGGCGCGCATGAGTGAGGACAAAGTGCGCGGTAAAGGCTCGTGGTGGTTTGTGGGGACAGTACTAGAGGTCTGGAGTAACTACCTCGGGGCCTGCGAGACCGGGGTGTTACACATACAATTGGCAGACCTTGCATTTTTTGGTATGAGCAAAGCAGTCTTGTTGGATTGTTGGCCAGTAGTACCCTTGAAGGATGATCTTTCTTGCCAATGTTTTAGGGCCTTGATGGCTGGAACATATTCCTTCGTGAATTTCTTCCATTACCGCCGCTGCTAGATCAGGTGGTAGGCACTTCAGATATGGTCCTCCAAATGTCTTTTTGTACAACTGCCCGTCCACCAGTTTGAACATGGATGCCCTCCTCTGAATGCACTTCATATTGTATGCTGAATTTTTGTCTTGTGGGAGGGTCCCGTCCTTTAAATAGTCGGTCATATCCGTGACCCAACTGGGAATGGCATAAGAGATGGCTTCTACCTGGAGGACCATAGTTGCTGGTGTTGTTAGGATTTCCCGATGAGCAAACCGCTGGATTGAGCAGGGATCACCTGTGCATGGTCATCAAGAGCTGCATTCTCCAATTTGGATAAGATATCAGCTTCCTGATTTTCTATCCTGGAAATCTGGTCGAGCACTACATGTTCAAACTTTTCGATTTGTTCCTCGATCAGTTCCTTGTAAGCCTTCATCCTTTCTTCTTTAGTTTCGGCCGTGCCATTCACTTGGTGGACCACCAACTGGCTGTCTGACCGGACCTTGAGCCGATCGGCGCCCAGGGCTTTTGCATATTTTAACCCTGCAATGAGAGCCTCATATTCGGCCTCATTGTTGGTTACTTTGAAGTCAAAATGGATGGAGTAGTATGCCTTAAAACCTTCAGGTGATGTGATCACAGCTCCACCCCCACAGCCTTTAGCACTTGATGCACCATCTACGTACATTTCCCACCATTCATCCATCATGCTGCCTTTCGTCTCGATCTCCGAAGGCCGAGTAGTACATTCTGCTATAAAATCATCCAATACCTGGCCTTTGATAGTGGGTCGAGGTCTAAAGTCCACCTCATACTGCCCGATCAGGAGACTCCACTTTGTGATGCGCCCACTAGCCATCGGATTTCTCAGGACGGTGGCTAGTGGCTGCGTTGTATATACGGTTATCGGATGTGCCTGGAAATAAAGCGCAAGCCGTTTGATGGCTGCTATTAGAGCCAACACCGTTTTCTCCATCAGAGTGTACCTAGTCTCTAGGTCGTTCAAGGCTTCACTCACAAAATATATAGGCCTCTGGATGCCATCTTCTTCTTTTAGCAACACAAAACTTACGACTAGATCGGCCACAGCAAGGTACATATAAAGATGTTCCCCTGGGTCAGCTTTTGTTAATACCAAGGGAGAAGATATATACAACTTGAACTCTTCGAAGGCCGTTTGGCATTAAGCAGTCCATTCAAAGGGGTTTGCTTTCTTCATGATCTGGAAAAATGGAATTGCCTGATCAGCCAGTTTGGACAAGAACCTGCTCAGAGCTGCTAATCGACCGGTCAATCTCTGAACCTCCTTCAGGTTCCTTGGAGCCTCCATATCCATGATCGCCTTTACCATTCTCACGATTAGGCTCAATGCCCCTCTCGCTCATCATGTATCCCAAAAAATTGCCCCCCCCCTTAACGGCAAATGCACATTTTTTGGGGTTCAACCTCATGTTTGCTTTCTGCATTATCCCGAACACCCTTTCTATATCCAGGATATGGCTCTCCCTTTTCCGGCTTTTGATCAGGATGTCATCAACATAGACCTCCATTGTGACCCTCAAAACTTCTTTGAACAGCATTCCGATCATCCTTTGGAAAGTAGCCATTGCATTCTTCACCCCGAACGGCATAACAACATAGCAAAATACCTCGTCCGAAGTTACAAACGCTGTTTTTTCTGCATCATCCGGGTGCATGAAAATTTGTTGATGATGGATAGTGTACCCGGGGGGTAGCTTATCCGAGGGGTTATTACGGGGAGTAACAAGAGAGAAGTCTGAGCAAGTAAATGTAGAGAGAGAAAGTATATTATAAGTGTGGAGCGTTTTCAGCGTCGTTACAAATGGGGAAATGGGGTGCTATTTATAGTAGCAACAAATGCCGGACAGGGACACGCGTCAAGCGCCCATTGACCGAGAGGTCACCTCAACTGGTTGGCGCTGGCAGCCGCATGTGGCCGCATTTAATGCGGCTGTTGGATGGGACATCTGTACAGGATACGGTGATCTGTACGCATGTGGCGCGGATATCATGTCGGGAGAGGTGCCCTCGGCTGCAGAGGACTAGCTGAGGGCTCTTAGTGCCGAGGACCCCTGAGTGCCGAGGGCTCCAGATGCCGAGGGCTACTGTTTTCTGCCGTTTTTCTCCCAGTTTCCTAGTTTGCTTGGAAAACCCGTTCTGTGAGAGTTTAGAGCCTTCGGCCAGGGGGCCGTAGGCGCCCTAGGTGCGCTTTGCGGGCTGCTTGGTACTCTGGGCGCTGTGATTTGGGCCTGTTGGGCCTTTTGGGCCTGTTGGGCCTTCACTGGAGTAGTGGGAGTCTGTGGGCCGGGTGTTCCCGGGCCATATACTCCATCAGGAGTCCCTCACTCCTTTTGCCGAAAGGTACTTGAGGGAAAATGAGTAATTTGTGTTTGTCCCCTGCCGTTGTTCCGTTGTGTTTTCTAAGGTTGGTTTGTCGCTTGCATGTCCCTGCCGAAGGCAGTCCCTCAGTTACCCACATGTCGGGACTTGAGGGCTTGCTTTGCCGTTTGTTGGAATTTTTCACCAATTTTGTAATTTAATGATTTTCCCGAGGGGGTCCTCCAGTCCTCCACTCCTTGAGGCACTTGTAAAGTGGTGAAAAGGAGTAGAGTAGTTGCGTTGCTGTTGTGGGCCGAAGGCTGACGCTTTTCGTTTCATTTTGGGGGGATGCCTCGTTAAAAACCTCATTAGGGAAAACCCTGTGGGAAAAAATCCTAATGAGGGAAAAAGAGTGCACCGAATTCCCCCAACGATGAATCGAAAATGAGAAACCTTGGTCAAAAATGGAGAATAACGGTAATGCCGAAGGCTCTCCTTTTTCTGAGGGCTCATGTGTTGATTAGCCGAAGGCTTGCTGTTGGTGTCCTGGGGGGTGCTGAAGGGGGCCCCCTCAATCTGAGGATCGAGGGCGCGATGGATGAGGGCAGTAGTTGAATTGTCACCGGGGGGTCCCCTGCTTGTTGATTAGTTGGTGATGGGGATATCCGAGGGCTCCCATTACCTGTGCGCCGTAGGCTATCCGTCAATGAGGCATACCCCCGGGGGCTACCCGGTCCTTACAGTGCCGAGGGGGAATCCCCGAGGGGCGGCCTGATGTGAAGCTTTGGGCTTCTGAAGGAGTTATGCCGAAGGCGTCTATTATGTACTGCGTGGGCACAACTCGGGGGCGTCTCTGGGTAAGTGTACCTGGAGGCTCTCCTTGATGAAGTGGAGCGAAGTAGAAAACCCGGGGGCTTCCAGAATATAGCCGTTGGAAATATAGCCGTTGGAATATGTATCGTCGGGATATAGCCGTTGGGGGAGGAGGACACGTGGAGTGTAGCCGTTGGCTGCTCGTGGGCGGGCGTCACCGGTTGGGTGAAACGACGGTACGTAATGATGGCTTTGGCCGCTGGGGGCCCGGATCTCGGCCCAAGCCCGGATCTGGGAGCCTATAAATACCCCAAGCCAATGCCATTCCTTTTTTACGCATCCAACATCCTTAGCGAAGCTCTGCCAAAATTTCTAGAGAGAGAAACTCAAGCCTTCGGTCGAATCCACTGCTTTCAAAGGTCAGTCCCTCCTTCTTCAAAGTTCTTCGTAAGTCTCGTCCTGTGGCCTTAGATTAGGTGCTAGAGCCCGTAGAAAGCTTTCGAAATCTTAGGCACCTTTCGTGATAAAAATGTCGTCCGAGAGCGATTCCCAAAACATGTCGAGGGACCCTTCGGTTGGTGAGGAGCATGTTTCTGATGCGGAATCCGTGAGCGAGCCCTCGGTTGGTGGTGATGCCGCCCTGGCCCAGGAGGTCCAGAAGGAACTTATCGCTGAGGTCGAAGCCGAGGGCTTCGAGCAAGAGTGTGAGGATGAAGACCTAGCCCTCGCATGGCAAGTAGCGGAGGACGAGGCACAAAATGAGAGCACGAAGGTTACAGTTGTTGTTCTCCCCCCCCCCCCCCCCCCCCGGGGGGGGGGGGGTTCTGGGGAAGCAAGTAGCTCGAGGCCGCTGGATCCAACACCTCTGAGGGCGGTCTCCGGGTTGAAGAAGAAGAAGGCGAAGGCTGCTAAAAAGAAGGAGAGGGTTGTTGATCAAGGAAAGCCAGTGGATATGCCCGAGGGGTATAGTTGGTTGAACACCGAGGCCCTTGAGATTAAGTCGAAGGCCGATAGGGCAGATCTGTACATTACACAGCTGCACGTGGGGCCCTCGGCCGAAGTGGTGGAGCCGGGTCCTAACGACGTGTTGTCCAGGGCGCCCGAGGGGTGTATCGCCATCCACATCCTCTCGGTTTCTATGGGACTCAGGTTCCCTCTGCACCCGTTCCTTCGGGAGTACCTGAGGTTTATTGGTTTGGTCCCCTGCCAGCTTACGCCCAACAGCCACTCCTACATCGCGGGGTTCCTTCAGCTCTGCAAGTCCCGAGGGGTGAAGCCCAGCCTGGATCTATTCTTCCAGAGCTTTAATCTGTGCCGAGGGGGGCACGAAAACGGCGAGGGATACGCGAATTTGCAGCAGATCGCCCGTTTCAAACTATTCTCCGACGCCCCTTCTTCAAACAAAGGGTGGAGGGAACGTTGGTGTTATGTGAAACTGGACGAGAACCCATTCCCGAGGGAACTGCGCGATCGATTCCGAAGGCATGAAAAGATCAGGAGTGCTGCCCTCGAGAAAGACGGCCTAAAGCTCGCCAAGTTCCCGGAAGGGAAGAACAAGAATGTGGCGATCAAAGATTGCACCCTTGAGGAAGACTTATACACCCTCGGGTTCCGAAGGTACCGCTTCATAGGGGAGACCGACGAAAAGTATCCTCTCTTCAACAAGGCCTTCGGAGGAGCCGGAGGTAGGAGCTGAGGGCTTTAGATTTTTGTACTTAGTCCTTCTCTTTTTTTTTGCTTGGATGTTATTGTCCCTTCGCTGTAGACCCGTCGGCCTAATCCTTTGTCGTATTTTTGCAGGTATCCCCGTGTCCATGGTGAACGTGAAGGGCCTTGCGCGGCTGAAGAAACAGGACCCGAAGGGGTCGGGACAGGGCAACCAAAAGCCCGCCACTGCCCTCTTCAAGAAATCCGAGGGTGATGCCGCTGTCAGCAAAAGGAAGGCGGCGGCCAAGGGGTCCCCCCCGGCTACCAAAAAGCCGAAGAAGGGGGATATCACCGATACGGAGCCCCCGGTCGTGATTGTTGATGAGCACCCCGCCTCCGGGGTGCATGTGGAGAAGCCGTCGGGTGGAACGCCGGCGGGGGCAGAGGAGTTTCTGCCTGAGGTCCTCCATGTTTCTCTTCCGAGAGGGACATCTCTGGCCAGCGGCGCTGTTGACCCGGGGGCCATCCTGAGGAGCATAATCCCTGAGACGGATAGGGCTGCCCTCGGGGCTTATAATGATGCGGCCCTCGAGGACCACATTCTCCGCTCCTCCCTCTCTGTAAGTTTTCACTCGGCTTTCTTCCTCTTTTCCTTTGATCATTTTGTGAGATTGCCTTTAACCGTTTTCGTTGTTGATCTGCAGGCTTGTCTAGCCCTCGGCGAACAGGCCCGGAGGCTTCAAGAATGGCGCCTCCATAAAGCGGAGCAGGACGCCAAAATGAAGGAGTGTATCCTCAAAAACAAAGAGGCGGTGAAGCTGGGGGCCAGGCTAGAAGAGGAGCTTCGGCAAATGAACCTAAAATTGGAGGCTGCAGAAAAGAGCAAGGCTGATGCTGAGGCCGCTGCTGAGGAGGCCAGGAGAGCTGCCAAAGAGGTCGAGGATTCCAAGGCGCTAGCCATCACCAAGGCTTAGGAGGAGGCCGTTGACGCCTTCGTCGCTGAGGGTTGGAGAGCCGAGGGACGCAAGGTGTGGGTGTCCTCGGTTGTGGAGGCACGTGTTGATGAATGGGCCGAGGGCCCTGGGTGGGAATGGAGGGCCCGGAAGGGCAGAGAATATTATGAGGCCGGCAAATTCTTCACCCAGGCCCTCATTTATCGGAGGATGGCCCGGCACCTGAGCATTGAGCCAAAGGATTTCGCCCCCTCGGCATATGGCCTTCCTCCCCTGCAGCCTGATGTCCGTGAATCCCTTCCCGAAGGTGTACAACGGCCCGATCTTGAGGACACAGAGCTAAAGAGGGAGGCCGAGGACGACGTTGTTGAGGCCGGAGCGGAGGTGTCGTCGAGGCCGGCTGCAGAGGATGCCCCGGGGAATGATGCTGTTGAGGTTGTTGAATGATTTTGTACTTAGAAATTTCTGAACAAACTCTTGTAATGAACACCATTGATCATTCGGCTTCGGCCTGTTTGTAACGATTACATTTACTCCTTTTTGTGATGATTGATGGATGAGTGTTAGCCCTCGGGCCTTGTGTATATACATGACTTGTTTGCTTTAATTCATTCCTCCTTGAATGTATGCCGTCGTTTTTTCTTGAGTGTATGCCTTCGCCCTTTTTGAATGTATGTCTAGGACTTAGAATATTTTCTAAGTGTTTGAATACGGTTGTAGCCTTCGGTAGTTGGGCACCCTTTGCTGGATATACAACCGAGGGCTCAGCAATAATTAGGACTTAGAGAATTTTTCTAAGTGTAGCACACCATAGGGCCTTCGGGTGTTTGTAGTTCAATTGCTGTGTGAGGATTAGATTAAGAACCCAATCCTTAGGACTTAGAAAGATTTCTGAGTGTAGTTTGCCCTTGGAAGCCCTCGGCTGGCAGCCTCCTTCCTGATGTGTGAATGTTGGACCGAGGGAAAAATATGTAGGACTTAGAAAATTTTCTAAGTGCTTGTTGTATCGCATAGCCTTCGGCTATCATATTCCCTTAGTTGTAATATTGGTTGGGCCGGGGGCCCAATCTTTAGGACTTAGAATTTTTATTCTCAGTGCTGCTTCCTTGTGAAGGGAAGGCATCAACAAACTTGGTTTCTTGGTAAGGCTGGGCCTATCAGGAGACCATCAGAATACACCAATGGCTCTCCTCCCTCGGGTTAACCTTCCGGGTTCCGAGGGGATCGAGGGTCGTTTCCTGGGTACAAGATATGATGGTCTGTAACCTGCCTCCCCTTGGGGGATGGCGCGGAAAGCGCCTCATTTTTGAAAGTCGTCCCCTCGGCGCTAGACATAGTCCGTGGCCTGCCACACCCTTGGGGTGGTGGCGCGGGGAGCGTTTCGGTTTGGAAGTCGAATCTTGGGCATTTCTCGTGCCTGTCATACCCTTGGGGTGATGACGCGGAAAGCGTTCCGTTTTTGAAAGTCGAATCCTGGGCATTTCTCATGCCTGTCATACCCTGGGGGTAGTGACGCGGAAAGCGTTTCAAGGAAGGGTTTTCATTTGCACACTAGTTGCAAATGGCCGGGGGCACTACGTGCCGCCGGCACCGATGGTGGCGCCTTCGGTATATGCGTCCTCGTGGGGTACGGCTTTTAGAAACAACACTTGGTGTTAGTTTCGATATGTAGCCCCCGGTACTTGGTACCGAGGGGTCTTCTGCAGGAACACTTAGTGTTCTTTTGACGTCGGCGGGTGAAATGTGTACCCCCGGTACTTGGTACCGAGGGGTCTTCTGTAGGAACACTTGGTGTTCTTCTTTTTGATGTTGATGGTGGAGACGTGTACCCCCGACACTGGGTGCCGAAGGGTCTTGAAATGAAACACTTGGTGTTTCCTGTGACCGGTGATGGGAGTTTCCACCTTCGGTACTTAGTACCGAGGGGTCTTGTTTGAAGCACTTGGTGTTTTCACTGTTGTTGAAGGTGTTGATGGTGTCCGCCCTCGGCACTTGGTGCCGGAGGGGGATCTTCTCATGGTGAGGCCTGGGGCCTGTAGTTGGTATGAGGGCTTGGCCGCTCATAAGTGTTTTGCGGTTGTTCTTGGTGTCTTGAAGGTGTCTTCATTCTTCAAAATTGGAGGCCTTGGGCCATAGGATAGTACATTCATTAGTTATGAGGGCTTGGCCGCTCTTACATTATTGGTAAAATTTAACTATGTGGTGTACATTCCAATGCCTAGGGACCTCTTTCCCGTTGGGGCATTTGAGTTTGTAAGTTCCAGGTTTGATGATGGCTGCTATGATGTAGGGACCTTCGAATTTTGGTGCCATTTTTCCTCCCTCGGTCGGTTGGCTTGCTTCCCTCCTCCGGAGGACATAGTCCCCCACTTGGAATTCTCGGGTGCGAACCTTGGCGTCGATGTAGCCTTTGACTTGCCTTCGGTAGTTTTCTGCCCGGATGAAGGCCTGCTCTCGGCGTTCTGAAAGGAGGTGGAGGTCGAGGGCCATGTTGCTGTCGTTGACCTCGGGGTCATATTGGATCACCCTCCGGGTGGGAAGGGTCATTTCCGTAAGAGCTTTGGCTTCAAAACCGTAGCAGAGGGAGAAGAGTGTTTCACCTGTTGCTCGCCGAGGGGTGGTGCGGTAGGCCCAAAGGATGTTGTGGAGTTCTTCCACCCAGCCACCGCCCTCGGCCTCCAGCTTCTTTTTGAGGCACTCGAGCAAGGTCCGGTTGGCATTCTCTACTTGCCCGTTGCATTGAGGGTAGGCAACGGAGGAGAAGGTGTGTTTGATGCCCCATACCTCCAGAAGGGCACATAAGGGGGCTGCCTCAAATTGTGTCCCATTGTCGGAGATGATCTGCTAGGGGACGCCAAACCTTGTGAGGATGTTCTTGAGGACGAAGTGACGGCACTTCGCCTCTGTGATGCTGGCGAGGGGCTCAGCCTCTACCCACTTGGTAAAGTAGTCGATGGCCACAATGATGTATCTGTTGTTGGAGGTACCCCTCGGCAGAGGGCCCACAAGGTCTATTCCCCATCGAGAAAAGGGGACAGATGTGCTGATGGGGGCATAGTTGACCGTTGGCCTGCCGGGGGCTTTCTGGAAATGTTGACATGCGGTGCACCTTCGGGCAAGGTCAGCACAATTTCTGGCCATGGTTGGCCAGAAGTAGCCCTGGAGAATGAGCCTTCGGGACATGGAGAAGGGTCCCTGGTGAGCTGAGCAAGTGCCACTGTGCACCTCCTCCATTGCGACCTCGGCTTCATCCTGATGAAGGCACCGAAGTAGCGTGCCGTTGTAAGACCGTTTGTAGAGCCTTCCGTCTTCGATGGTATAGCTTGGAGCCCTCAGTTTTGCTAGTTTAGCGCGGGTCTCGTTCTCGGGTAGCTGCCCTGTGGAGATGAAGGTGATGATATCCGAGATCTAGTCCTCCTGGCGTTGTTGTATGTTCATAACAGGGCTTGCATGGATACTTGAGAGACTGAGTTCCTCAATTTTGGCAATCTTGGATATGTGCTCGGGGGAGTCGGCCGAGAGCTTAGATAGTATGTCGGCCTTGGAGTTCTGAGCCCTCGGTATTTGAGTG
This sequence comes from Cuscuta europaea, assembly GCA_945859875.1. NCBI lineage: Eukaryota > Viridiplantae > Streptophyta > Magnoliopsida > Solanales > Convolvulaceae > Cuscuta > Cuscuta europaea. The sequence goes on from CAMAPE010000018.1 coordinate 9,326,076, forward strand.
AGAGAGTGTGCCTCAAATACCTTAAGCAACTCCTTGGCCGCCTCTTTGTACTGCTTCATTCTTCCCTCCTTGGCCTCATATTCCTCGGAGATTTGGCCAACGACCAACTTGGAGTCGCATTTGATGTGGATCTGCCGAGCCCTCATGTTGGCAGCCAGCCGAAGGCCACATAGGAGGGCCTCATACTCGGCCTCGTTGTTGGAGACTTTGAAAGAGAAGCGGATTGCATAGTAGGCTCTGAAGCCCTCGGGAGTAATGAGGACCACCCCTCCCCCGCATGCTTTGGTCGCAGAGGAGCCGTCGGTGTAGAGGGTCCACCAGTCGTCCGAGGTAGCCGAGGGCTCCCCGTCCGTGGCTGCCCTTGCGGTACACTCCGTCACAAAGTCCGCCAGGGCTTGGCCCTTGATGGCAGGCCTCGGACGGATGTCAATGTTGTACTGGCTCAAGAAGATAGCCTATTTCACCATGCGGGAGGAGCTGGTGGGGCTCCTCATGAGGGCGCCGAGGGGTTGATGAGTGAGGACCTGAACCGGGTGAGCCTGAAAGTAGTGGCCCAACTTCTTGACGGTCCAAACGATGGCTAACACCGTTTTTTCCACAGGGGAGTACCTGAGTTCGGCCTCCCTTAGGGTCTTGCTTACATAGAAGATGGCATGTTGGATGCCGTCTTCCTCCCGGATGAGCACGGAGTTGATGGCTGCCGGGCTTGACCCCAAGGTAGAGATAGAGGGTCTCCCCTACCTTTGGCTTTGAGAGCACAGGGGGTGAAGATAGATACCGTTTGAGATCGTCGAAAGCCCCCTGGCATTCTGGAGTCCATAGGAAGCCAGCCGTCTTCCTCATGATCTGGAAGAAGGGTGGAGACTTCTCCGCTGATTTAGATAGAAAGCGGTTGAGGGCTGCCAGGCGGCCCGTCAACCGTTGAACTTCCTTCACATTGCGTGGGGGCTCCATGTTGATGATGGCCTGGATCTTCTCGGGGTTGGCCTCAATACCCCTTCGGCTCACCAAGTAGCCTAAGAATTTGCCCCCTTGGACGCCAAAGGTGCACTTTTTCGGGTTTAGCCGAAGGTTGAACTTCTGCATGATGGCGAAGATTTCCCGGAGGTCGTCAGCATGGCTGGAAGATTGCTTGCTCTTGACGATCATGTCGTCAACATAGGCCTCCATGGTGCACCCTAGGACGGCTTGAAAGACTCGGCCACCATCCGGGTGTAAGTGGCCCCTGAGTTCTTTAGGCCGAAGGCCATTACTAGATAGCAGAAGATGCCCTCGGGAGTCATGAAGGCTGTCTTTTCGGCGTCTTCCTCATGCATGAAGATTTGATGATACCCGCGGAATGCGTCGAGGAATGACATGATTTCACACCCCGCGGTTTCATCTACAAGTTGATCGATATTGGGCAAAGGAAAAGGGTCCATAGGGCACGCCTTGTTGAGATCTGTGTAGTCCACGCACATGCGGAAGGTAGGAGGCTTCTGTGCGAGGACTACGTTTGCCAGCCACGAGGGATATTTCACCTCCTTGATGTGCTTAATAGAGAGGAGCATGGCGACCTCCTTCTTCACAAATTCCCTCCTTTCGGCGGAGAGGGGTCTTCTTCGTTGTTGTACTGCTTTTGCCGAGGGGTCCACCGAGAGGCGGTGGGTGATGACCCTTCGGCTGATTCCCGGCATGTCCTCCGGCCCCCATGCAAAGACAGTGGGGTAGGCGCGGAGGGCGTCGGTGATACCGGTCTTCAGATCTTCAGGGAGCTGGGCTCCAATCTTCACGACTCTCTCCGGCTTGGCCGGATCGAGCGTAAAGTCTTCTACGTCCTCAGCTGGTTCAGCCCTCGGCCTCTTTTCTTCTTGGTCGATGGTTCCGGTGATGGTGTCAACACAGAATTCTGTCTTACTTACCTTCTTAGTGACTTGAAGATAGCAGGCGCGGGCGATTTTCTGATTCCCCCGGGAGTAGCCAATGCCCCATCGGCGGGAAACTTGAGGCAGAGGTGCCTCATGGAGATGATGGCCTCGAGGTCCTCGAGGGCTGGCCGGCCGAGGATGATGTTGTGGGCGCAGTCGATGTTGACGACGACGAACTCCACTTCGAGCTGGGCCCTATGGAGCCCGTCGCCGAAGATCACCGGGAGGGTTATTACCCCCTCGGAATCAATAGTATCGCCGGTGAAGCCGGCAAGAGGGGTCTTAATGGGCCGAAGGGACCCCCTCTCCAGATGCAGCTCTCGGAAGGTGCTGAGGTACATTACATTGACGGAGCTGCCCGTGTCAATGTAAGTTCGGTGAATGACGGTGTCGTTTATTTCAGTCCGAAACACCAAGGCATCCCTGTGAGGGGAAGAAGTAGGAGGGAGATCTGCGTTGGTGAAGGTGATGGGTTCCTCCCTCAGTCGCTTTACCGGGGGCATATGAGTGACTTCCCCCACGTAAAGCGATTGGGCCCACTTCTTCCGCTGGCTGGTGGAATCGCCCCCTGTATTGCCGTCGGTGATCATGAGGATGTGGCGTTTTTTCTCCTGGTAGTGGGGGTACTCCTCCTCTTCCTCCTCCAAGTTTCCGATCTCCCTCTTCTTGCCGAGGGGTATGGTGTTCGGGTTCACCCAAGCGTTCACCTTCGTGTGGTGCCCTCGGGGAGGTCCCTGATGAGAAAGTCCCTCCTGCCGAGGGCTCTGAACAAATTGGGACAGGTGCCCCGCTTGTATCAATCTCTCGATGGTCGTTTTTAGCTGGTGGCAATTGTCGGTTATGTGCCCCTGATGCCGATGGAAACGACAGTAGGGAAACTGAGGGTTGATAGCATGTACCTCCGGGGGTGCGCGAGAATCGCGCTCAACGAGGCCCCTCTCCTCGGCAAAATCAAGGATGATGCTGACGGGGTGCGTCAATGGTGTCCGGGGGCGATCCAGGAGAATGGGTTGTGCCCAAGTCTTAGGGTTGCTCTTATAACCTCCCCCGGGCTTGGCTTGGCCTTGCCGAGGGCGATCATCAGAGGGTCCTGAAGACTTTGGGTGATTTGGAGGAGCCCCCGGCCCCCGGTTATTCTTGTTGTCAGCCCTCGGGGTTTGCTGATCTGGATGCTGGTGGTATTTCTCCACCTCCTCGGCCTCAGCGTATCGGTCCCCCCGCTGCAGGGCCCTTATGTAGTCGCGGGGGGGTTCAATGATGAGGCTCCTTGAAAAGTTACCGGTGCGGAGGACGGTTTGTAGGAGGGCCAGGAGGGTCCCGTCGTCAGCACCGTCGACTTTGTCGGCTTCCGTTCTCCAACGTTCCAAGAAGTCCCGAAGGGTCTCATCCCTCCTCTGGCGTATGGTTAGGAGGTGGGAGAAGTGCTTCCTCGTGCGACGCCTCCCGGCAAATTGTGTCAAGAATCGCTGGGCGAGTTCTTGCCATGAATCAATGCAGCCCTCGGGCAGCCGGTTGAACCATTCGTATGTCGGCCCCTCTAGGGTGGAGAGGAACCAACGACACAAATATTCGTCTGACGCCCCTACCATCATCATGCTGTTCTGGTATTTGATGTAGTGTTCGTGGGGGTCCGTCTTCCCGTTGTAAGGCTGTATGTGTTGCCCTCGGTATTTCTCCGGGATCCGGGCCGCCAATACCCTTGGGGTAAATGGCGTCCGAGTCCGGAGCTGGATGACGGGTTCCCCGGAGCCCTCGGCTACCTTCTTCTGTAATTCCTCCATTTTGGCCATCATGGCCTCGTATTTGAGGTCCGAATGAGGGGTGGAGGTGGTGGCGTGAGCTTTGTTGGCCTCCATTTCTTCAAGCCGGCGTTGGAGGGCCGCAATAATTTCGTCCCGGGGATCCATCGGGAGGGTTTCGCCACCTGCGAACGAACCCTGGCCGAGTGGGCCTGGTTGATTTGGTGGCGGGCATCGTCGGCATGAAAGGGTGCCTTGCCTTTGTCCCGAGGGGGACGCTCCTCGTCTGCCCTCGAGACAGACCCTCCGCATTCCTGGGGCCTTTGGAGTGCTTTCCCTCCGAGGCGGTCTTGGACCCCTCGGCGGTCTTGCCCTCCTCCGAGCCGGTTGAGGGCGGAAGTGCGGGGACTTTCTCTGTTGTCATTGTGGTGGCGGTCCCGGGACTGAACTTCCTGGGAGGTCGTATCTTGGGCCACTACCCCTTCGTCATTCCTAACCCGAGGGATGAGGTTTCCGAAGGGGTGTGGCAGAGGGGGAAGTATGATGTTCTCCCCAACCTGGGGTTGAGCCGGAGCCAGGGTGCCGAAGGCACCTGGGTTCTGAGTGAGCGTCTGGATGAAGGCGGAGAGCGCCGATTGTACGTCGATGGTGAGAACCGGAGGGCTGACTTGGTCATCGCTCCGGTTTTTCTTCTTGGCCTCGATGCCGAGGCGAGCATCGGGGGCATTCTGTTGGATCTGAAGGCGTAGGTCGACAGCCGCCTGTTCCAGCCCAGCGATGACACCTCCCTCGGGAGCCCTGTGAGAGGCTTCGGGGGCGTTGACGTCGCCGAGGGCCAGGTTCTTGTCTTCTACGTTTTTGGAGTTGGCACGTGTTGTTCTCACCATTTTGGTAGAGGGCTAGTGTTTGGCGAAGGGGGAGGGTTTCTTGCTTGATTGTTCGACCTCTCAACGAGAGCACCAAATGATGGATAGTGTACCCGGGGGGTAGCTTATCCGAGGGGTTATTACGGGGAGTAACAAGAGAGAAGTCAGAGCAAGTAAATGTAGAGAGAGAAAGTATATTATAAGTGTGGAGTGTTTTCAGCGTCGTTACAAATGGGGAAATGGGGTGCTATTTATAGAAGCAATAAATGCCGGACAGGGACACGCGTCAAGCGCCCATTGGCCGAGAGGTCACCTCAACTGGTTGGCGCTGGCAGCCGCATGTGGCCGCATTTAATGCGGCTGTTGGATGGGACATCTGTACAGGATACGGTGATCTGTACGCATGTGGCGCGGATATCATGTCGGGAGAGGTGCCCTCGGCTGCAGAGGACTAGCCGAGGGCTCTTAGTGCCGAGGACCCCTGAGTGCCGAGGGCTCCAGATGCCGAGGGCTACTGTTTTCTGCCGTTTTTCTCCCAGTTTCCTAGTTTGCTTGGAAAACCCGTTCTGTGAGAGTTTAGAGCCTTCGGCCAGGGGGCCGTAGGCGCCCTAGGTGCGCTTTGCGGGCTGCTTGGTACTCTGGGCGCTGTGATTTGGGCCTGTTGGGCCTTTTGGGCCTGTTGGGCCTTCACTGGAGTAGTGGGAGTCTGTGGGCCGGGTGTTCCCGGGCCATATACTCCATCAGATGATATCCCCGGAACGCATCCATGAAGCTTAGGAGCTCACATCATGCTGTCTCATCCATTAATAGATCGATCCTCGGCACCGGATATGGGTCCATGGGACAAGCTTTATTCAAGTCAGAATAATCTACGCACATTCTCCAGGTGGACCCCTTTGGAGCTAGTACCACATTGGATAACCATTCAACATGGATCACCGATCGGATATGTTTTATCCTTAGCAAGGTGGCCACCTCTTGTTTCGTAAAATCATGCCGTTCGGTCGCCTAATATCTTTTCTTTTGCTGAACAGGCTTTGCATCAGATCGAACGGCCAGCTTGTGGCAAATTATGTCCGGGTCAATACCCGGCATATCTTCTGGCCCTCGGGAAAACAATACCTGAAACATTTTCAGTACCGTTATTATACCCTCCCGAATTTCAGCCTCCAGATCTACCCCGATGGCTACCTTCCGATCGGGGGGAGAATCCAGGTCAATTTGCTCGAGGAGGGTGGCAGGCTCAGGATGTGCCTCGAACTCCATTCGGCGGGCTTCGACTTCAATGCTGTTAACCCGTATGCCTCGGGCATTCATGTTTTTCAAGGCCTCCCGATAGCACGTTCGGGCTGTAGTTGGATCAGTTCTGGCCACCCCAACCCCAGTGTTCGTGGGGAATTTGATACATGAGTGGCGGACAGAGGCTATCGCCTCCAAATCTTCCAATCCTGGTCAGCCCAAAATGGCGTTGTGGGCACATTTGATATCCACTACTACGAACGTCATTCGGACTGATGCCCTGTGTGTTTCATCTCCAATCTCAACCATCAATTGGATGGTCCCTTCTGCCTCGATGCAATTACCAGTGAAGCTTGCCAGTGGTGTCCTCAGGTGGGTCAGCTGATTTTTCTGAAGGCCCATTTTCTCGAATGATTGCAGGTACAATATGTTCACACTGGTTCTTGTATCGACCAACACCCGACGAATTAAAGCCTCGTCTATGCACATACTTACAACCAACTCATCCCTGTGTGGACTTGGGGAGTTTGGCAAATCCGCGGGCCCAAAAGTAATGGGGTTCGTCCTTCCTTTCTTCTGGGGTGGCATGGTTACAGAACTCACATACAGGCTTCGCTCGAACTTCTTCCGTTCTGCGTTCGAGTCGCCTGTCTCCCCACCCCCAAATATCACCTTTACCTCCATCCTTGATTTTTTACCCGGGTTCCCCGAACCTTCCGGTTCGTCTCTAGGAGGGTTATATACATCATTTCTGGGGCGAGCATCACGTTGTACATCTCGCCTCCAGCTGTTGGATTTCTTGACCGGTTTCAGAATACCCGTAGCATTCGGGTCTGTATTTACATATTTACCCAGATGACCCATCTGGATCAATTTTTCAATGGCTATTTGCAATGCCCGATAGGATTGGGTGGAGTGACCGCTCCTGTTGTGGTATTTGCAAAAAGCACTTGCATCCGTCCCCATAAAACCTCTGGTGTCAATCAAAGGGGGAATGATGTCCTTCTCGTTCTGATAAATGGTTGCCACAGAAAGGACCAAAGGAGTGAATCGTGCCGCTCTTGAAGGTGGAGCGGCCGTTGGGGTAGGACCCAGCCGATCGGCCAATTTCATGGGGGTTGGGGTGCAGCTACCTTATCCCTGATCAGGATTTCTTCTTCAAGAGCCGCATGCTTCCGGGATCTGTTTAGCACTTCAGAATAAACCGTACCCGGATTCTTTTTCAGCTCTTTATACAATTCACCCGTTCGGAGAGCGTTAGTAAATATGGTGATGGTTGTATCCTCCGTCATGTTCCCCACTTTTAGGGTTTCATCCCTCCATCTCTTGAGGAATTGATTTAGGGTCTCCTTCGGACCCTGCCTGATACTAGTCAGGTAACTGAAATTCCTCTTCGAAGTGGCACTGGATGCAAACTGGGCCAGGAATAAAGCTGATAATTCGGCAAAGCTGCCGATCGAGGCGGGCTGCAGGGTCCCGAACCATTCCTGGACAGGCCCCCTAAGTGTGCTGAAGAAAAGTCGGCAAATGGCCGACTCCGATGCTCCCAACAGCATAAGCCCCCCTTGATAACTCCTCAAGTGCCCGTGGGGATCTCCGGCCCCGTCATATATTTGACCGGTCGGTGGTTTGGCATCCCTATGGATCTCCGCTTGCATGATTTCCCAGGTGAAAGGGGAAGTCATTCCGACCCGAGCTGGAGTAGGCTGCAGAGGGGCTCTGTTCATTTGTTCCCTCATTTCGTTCATCTGCCTCCTCATCTCGGCCATTTCTTCCTCTTGGGCCGTTAGAGGAGGCGGTGGTGGAGTTCCCAAGTTCACAAATTCCCGATTCGCTTCTGGCAGAGTTATTCTTTGATTCTGACGTCTCTGCCCGAATCTCGTATTGTTACGCTCTTCAAACCGGAATTTGCGGGCAACGGGCGTATCTCCTCTGGCCCGTGACCCGGTCGGGGTGTGGTCACTAGGAGTGTGGTGCCTGCCCCTGGTCGCATGTGCTCTTGCGCGCTCTCTCCGGTGGGCTCGTGAGTGATTTGATGTCGTGGTTGTTTCTGCATCGGTGGTTTCATCATTGAATGACAGGGTTGTGTACCTAGTTTCCCCGGTGTAACTGGACTGTCCCCCATCCTGCTCATCCGCCATATGTTGCATGACCTGAGCCAAATCCCGCATGGCATGGGGTTTCCTTCTTAATGTTTCGGGGATGAAAAAATCCCCATCAAAGTGTGGGTAGGATCCCCGGCTGGATTGCCCTTGGGGGGTTCGGCTTTCCCCACGTCTATCTGAAGTCCCTCCTGTATGATGAGAAGTAATTCTAACCACTTTGAAAATAGCTTTTTGTTTGGTGTGAAACTTTTTGTTCAGAAGTTCCCACAGACGGCGCCAATGTTGAGGTTTAATCTCGTAGATCCGAAAGCCCAACACAGACTTTGGATATATCAGGAAATGGATAATAATTCGGTATGTAAAAGAAATATAAAAGATCGATAATCGAATGCTCAAAAGCCCACTTGTATTAATTGACCTGTTTGATTAAAGGGAAATTACCCGAACGGTACGTCGGATTGATGCTTAATACAAGAAACAAGAGTAATAAGGCTATTCTAGGGCTTGAGTATTAAAATGCTCACCCTTACAATGATATTAAACCTTCTATTTATACTAATGGAGAGTATGAGACACTTTATGCTGATTGGTCGATGTTCCACCGACTTGATCACCCATGCCCCCACTTGATGATGTCACAATCTGGCATTAATTGCACCTGGCCACCTGCAGGTTGTCTGTTGCCCGAACGGGATAACGGGCTCTGTAAAACATTGTTGATTTGGCCCAAGTATAATGTATGACCCGAATCCCGTTCGGTATGTCTGTTTTCTGGACCAACCTTTACTTGGCCCGAACCTCGTTCGATATGAATATCTGACTGAGCCTACTTATCATAGGGTAGTGGACTCGTTGTTTGGGCTAGATGTCCTGGGCCTTTAATCCGGGTATTGGGCCTCCGGGTCAATATCCCAACAGATACTATGTTCAACACGTTTTAGGCGATATGAGGACAAAGTTTAGAGGATCTACTACTGGTTTGCCGTGGAAGTTCAACTAGGTAGTCAAGTGTGCAACAAGATCCTCCTATTCGTAGTTATTTGTTGAAGTTCAATTGGAGAGTTTGGTTACTGACAACGTTGTTCACGGTGTAAGAAAGGCTGACACAATAAGAAGTCTTGCAAGAAGTTCTTGGTTTTTAGCTTTTCAGAGTATGTACTTTTGGTTGTCATATATATTTAAGTAGCAGACATATTCAAAAGCGAAAAGGGTCAAATAGGTCCTCGAACTAACTTAAAAAGTGCAAATCACCCCTTATATAGGAGGCTATGTCCGGCCGTCGCCATTTGAGGCGGTTCCCGGTGGAATTTTTTGATGAAATTTTTTGAGCCTCTTCTTAATTAAGTCTAGTTTACCCATACTAAATTTCAGATAAAAATTTAACCACAAAGACAGTCAAATGATTTTCTGAAATGTACTGCGCTGTTTAACCACGCAGTTATCTTAAAATTTTCATTTGACTTCCTTCCCGATTGATTTTTTAGCTGATATTTGGTATGCGTAAAGTAGACTTAATGAAAAAGATGCTCAAAAAATTTCATCGAAAAATTTCACCGGTAACCGCCCCAAATGGCGACGGACGGACAAATCCTCTTATATAAGGTATGATTTGCACTTTTTAAGTTAGTTCGAGGGTCTATTTGACCCTTTTCCATATTCCAAAATTAATGTCTTATTACTGTGTATTTAATGACTATCTCTCTTTTTTATATACCAATGTCTATATCAATTTGCACTTAACAACTCACTTCTTCCTACTTCGTACATTAACTATGTCTCGTCATGTGTCACTAAAATATTCAACTTAATAGGGATCTGTAACATTTGGTGTTCCACATGTTTTAATTGACCGCCTTTAATCATATTCATGGGGTATGTATTATAATTTTATACTAATTCTTGTACTTTGCTTTAGTTATACTAATTTAATGTTCAAGAAAGGACATTGCATGTAGTCATTTTTGAAAGAACTTTATACTATACTTTTTACCTTTAACAACTTTATATTTTATATCACGTGATGTGTATTATTCTATGCTTCATAAATATATTTAAGCATTATTTCAGCAATTGAATCTATTAATATTCATATTTGCTTTATACTTTTTTTAAATTTTTATACTTAAGCTGTAGGAGTTTAATGTGGAGGAGTTTAATGTCGGTGCATACGCCACTAAGGACTAATTAATGCCTACTCGGTCACTTTAATTTTCAGTTGCAATTGAATCTCTTAATTCTTGCTTCCAAGTTCCAATCTTCAAATCTCCAATACCACAGAGATAGAGGAGCGTTCTGTTTCAGAAACTCATGGACTTCACTGATTGTACGATGGAATTATCATCTTCGATCACAAATCCTAATGTCAACTCAAACCTATCACGGAAGAAGTGGAGGAAAACCGGCGATTCAGACCGGGATCAGACGCCACCTACCTGTGTGGATGGACTCAGGTGGAAGAGTCAGGCGGCCCAACAGATCTACTCGTCGAAGCTTGTGGATGCTCTCTGTCAAATCTGTCAAAGAAATGAGACTCCATCTACCGTGGTCGACAACTATACTATTCGAGAGACTTCTTATGGATTGTCACCGGCGCTAAGGAAAGGATCAAATGGAGCACATCGATTTGGAAGCTCGTAGGATTTGGAAGCTTGTTGATGCTCTCCATCAAGCCCGTTTCGAAGAAGAGTTCATCGCTGCAATTTCTTCCTAGGTTGAGCAATTGATTATAAATTAAGAGTATAATAGTCAAAACGTGTGCACTTATGTCCTACGCCAGCTTGTAGTCCTGATTTTGGGAACTGCATGTCCGAGACCAGGTCCATCCCTACACTACACCGGTACACCTTGCAACGTTATGAAATTTGGCTGCTTGGATCCAATAAGCCATCTCAATTAGCCATTTACCAAACCGGGTTGATACCGGGTCTGAGCCAAACCGGGCCGAGCCAGGCCAATGAATAATTTTTTTTTGCTTTCTAATTAACCCCCCCCCCCCCATCCCACCCCTCAAACCTCCCCAAAACACCTATCCCTACCCAAGGAAAAGAAAAAAATTGAAACAAATGAACCGTGCCCGGACCGGATTGCCCGAGCCGAATCAAGAAAAATAGGGCCCGAGCCCGGCCCGCCCACACCGGGCTAAAGCCCGGGACCGGCCATCCGGTCCCGGTCCGGTCCAAGCCCGCACAGTAGCGGGCCGGTCCGGTTCACGGGCCGGTTTGGCCCAGTTCAGTCCACCCCTAAGTAGTATTACTTATTTCATTCTTATTTTGGCACATTAAATGTATTAAACAATTATATATGTATTATGTAGATCAACAATGTAATCGGTTACTTTTGCTATTGTGGGATTTATTGTTTAATGTCTGTCACCTCTGAGAACAAAATTTTCATATATGTTTCATGTATGTGGAAACAGACAAAATCAACTTCAAATCAAAGAAATCAGAACAGACTTTTGATTCAATACGGTATAGATGGATTGTGCACAGGCAACTTGTCTAAAAAATAGAAAAATGATCTGTGTATATACATAACTTTTAGACAAGTTATTTATGTACACAAAGTGCACAAATCTTTTGTACAAATAGAATTTTTGTTGTAACGAAATCTCAAAACTTAATTTTGGAAGTTCGGGTTGATGCAAAAATGAAGGCAAGTAATGCTTCTTTGTTGGGATGCCAACGTTAGGGCACCTATATATACCATATAAAGGTGAAGTTAATGCACGAGTTAATATCATTAAACCTAAGAGCTACGGTCTGGAACAACCTTTACATCGAATGAATATCATCACATCAAAAAAATACAACCATGGGGATAGCTTTTCTCCGTACAACAAAGGGATCTTTTCCAACTCCCCAATCCCCATGGTCTAAAACTATATGTCGGCCCAAACTTGGGACATAAACATACCGTTTTGCAGAGAAGACTGAGAGATTATTAAGTAAAACTACTGTGCAGCCTTGAGCGCACCCTCGATACGTTCGATTAAATTGTCAGCAGATAATGCGCCCTCCTGTGAAAGGAACACACTGAAATCAACAAAGATGTAGCAGAGCAAAAGAAAGGGTCAAGCATTGTCAAATTATGCTACGTGTAAACATGACAGAAACTTTGCCAGTTCTGATAAGGAGGTACATAGTATTTCTTTCAGGCAATTTCACTCCAATCTTTTGAAGAAAGGGATGTGGAAATGAAGTACGGTATTCGATAGAAATATATGCGATTTCCGAGTGTTGTTACAGGCTTGGTTGTTTTGGGTAGACAAAAATGTGGGTTCTCACTAGGGTGTTACTGAATCAAACTGTTTGAGGTGTACTTGAATTTGATCAATACTCTTGTGACCTGAGACCGAGCAGCTCGTAAACCCAATATATATTAATCTTATATATATGCATATAAATTTATCAAATTTGATATTGAATTTATTTTTAATATAATAGTATAGTGAAAATTTTGTTTTATAATATTTGTTTTTATAATTTTTGAATGAATTGTTGGAAGTATGTCCTAGGACAATCATACTTTATGATTTATCAATGAATATTTAATGCTCATTAATCAATAAAGTCACAAACTCATTTTATATTAATTATTATTGTGAGTTTTCTTTATTAATATTTAGTCCCTGAATATTATATTTAGTAGCTAATTAAGCACGTGACTTAATTTTGGAATGCTACACTTTAAAATAAGCATAATATTCTAATTGTCCATGGTCTAATATTATTAATCTGGGACATTAATAATTAATAAGACCATTATGTGGATTAACTGATGGCTATATTCCACTAGTCATGGGTATAGAGATATCAAGTTAATAACATAGATGCTTGTTAGTGAACAAGTTCATTGGACAGACCCAACTTGAGGACACTGCTAGGTTATATGTCATCAGTGTTGTCCTCAATAATGATGAGGTGCTATATTCTTATACTTGAGATAATCATGGTTACTTGCATGTGAATTAATATGTATTAACACCATTAAATATTATTTTTAAATGGGTAATTATAAAGGTGGTGATTGTACAAATTATGAACCATGTAGTGGTATGTGAATTATCAAGATAGTTTTTGTCACTCTCGTATAGCGAGAGAAAGATATCTATTGGGCCCCTTGACAAGTAAGATTAATTAGCATGGCCATGCTCAAATGAGGTGTCATTTGTTCAAAATTAATCTTACTTGGTAATCAAGAAATATTAATTGAGAATAACAAGGATGACATGACCTAACCTTGTCTCAATTAAGATATCGTTTGACAAAAGAGAATTATTAGCACAAATTAATCATTAAAAGGTTATGTCAGATTTAATTGACATTTAGATATTTTGGATAGTCATAATGCCGTGCTAGAGGCCGCTTATGATTTGTGAGGCTTGAATTAATTTTTTAGCCCACTGCCAATAATATATAAACCTACAGAGTCACACACCTAAGTGATTTGGATCATTAATGTTCGTTAATAACATTAAAATAGCCTGATTAGCCCAATTCGAAATAGGGTTTCGAATGGTATTGGGCTAAGGCCTCTTGGAGGGTTTTATTAGCTATAAAACTCCTTCTTTCCTCCTCTTATAAATAGGGCTATATAGACCCACGAATTTTAAGAGTTAAAATTCACTTCTAAAACCTAGAGTAGAGAGGAAGAAAGAAGAGAACGCTAGCACGTTCCCTGCGGCTGATCCAATCACGTGCGTGTGGATACCGGTAGAGCTCGGGATCGTTTTCTCGGACTGTCTGACATCCTTGATTAAGATTGCTATGTAAGTCCCTCTTATATCTTATAATTTCGTTTATAATAAGAACCTCAGATCCGGTTGTTTACTTTTGAGCAGTATTTTTTTTGTTTATTCCGCTGCGTTTTTCTGCCCGAAAACCAACATGAATAAATGGAAAAATAAATAAACGAGCAAGCCTCTTCAAGCCAAACTCGAATAATTCAATACTTGAGTTGAATCGAGCTTTGATTTTTTACTTGGCCTGAGCTTCAGGCTTTGACAATTCAAGCTCGTCTCGGCTTGATTATATCCCTATTTCTTACTGAACACATACACAACCTTGTATGGTCAAGTTACTTACAAAGCGAAGGCAAGGTTTCCCATCCTTGAAAAGAATGAATGTTGGGAGTGCTTGAATTTTGTACTTGTCTGCAATGCTAGGATACTTTTCAGTATCAATTTTTACCACATTAATTTTATCCTTCATTGCATTGCCTACTTCGTTGAGAATTGGAATCATAAACTGGCAAGGACCACACCTGCAGGGACACATGAGGATTAATGTTTTTACAAAATCCACCACTAGACGTTCAAGAACTAAAGAGTAAAGACAGTTACAAAAATTGTGTCATGTCACGCTCTCTTGAAAAGAGAATTCTAATTTATAAAGCAAGTGGTTGGGTAAAAAAAATGAATACAAAAATACAAGTATGAGCACTCAAAAAAACAAGCTAATCCTTGCATTTGCTCACATCGAACCTTTATGGGCCCCTATGATATGCTTCTTACCACCTCAAAGGTCATTACAGAGTATTTCCTAGAATATACGCAGAATGATAGAACGGGATATTGACCATAAGACGAATACTCTTTCAGTAGTTACACGAAGCAGATTGCCAGATTGAGAAGAATGTAAAGGAGAATAAAAACAATACTCTGTAATCTGTAAAACATACCAAGTTGCGTAGAAGTCAACTAGAACAGCTTTGTCGCATTCTTCCAGCAGATCATCGAAGGAAGAGAATATCTGTTTCTTTGCCTCAACCTAATAACAGCATATCAAAGTTTCAAAAATAAACCTAACTTATTTAAAAGAACTAATAATAGCAAATGAAATTTTCAAAAATAAACCTAACTTATTTTACAAAAATATTATTAAAAGAGAATCAAGGTCGATCTTAAATTTCTCAAAGGCACAGATCATGACGATGCACTAAAACTCCAAATATGAAATGGAATGCTAGAAAGATAATGACAGTGACTCACAGAAGAAAGTAAACCAAGAAGACACTGATTGGAAATAGGAGAGAGCTCGCAATCATAAGCACTCTTTTGTTGTCAAGCAAGAAATTGAATGTGTGAGTGTGCGGACAATTTTGTTATTAGGTACATCATTACATTATTATGTGTTGTACCTTGGTTGAGCAAAAAAAAACAAATGCACAAAACTCGGAGGCAAAACTAGCTTCACGGCACTCTTGAATTTTTTATATGAATACACATAATCCAAACAATGATAACTGGATATTACAATATATATGCACCTAAAATACGGATAACTCAAACAATTCAGGAATCGGATGAATTTGAAATCGAATTCCTCAGCTGTCAGCATTCAAAAATCATAATATATAAAATGATCGGGAAGGCTACTAAGTTATAGTCTGTTTGAACACGGGAAATGAAAGGGAAAGAAAACAGGGAGGAAAATGCAGGCAATTTTTTGTTCAAGCTCAATAGTTGTATTTTTTATACTTGGTCAAACTCATTATAGTATTTCTTATATATAAAAATTAAAAAAATAAATATATGTAAGCTTTTAAAAAAACAGAAATTATATTTCATTTTCCTCATTTTCCAATATAAAAACAAACTCAAGAAAATAGCTTCCCTTAACCAATTGTTTGATTTTTTCCTTTCCCTAGCATTTTCTGTGATAAAAGCATGCCCTTGGCTTAGGCTATGTTTCAAACCAGGAAAATGCTAAGGTAAGGAAAGAAAATGTTAAGGAAAATTATTTCCTAATATATGGCTTTAGCTCGGCAAATGTAGAACAGATTGACTCTGAACTTTGCGGCAATACTTTCATGTTTATTCCACATTTTTTCCTTCTAAAAAATTCTTATGCTTGCTCCATCTTTTCTTTCCATGAATCTTAGAGCCTCAAGAATGAAAACCACAATGTAAATGCAAAGCAGATCCTAACAAATATATAGGTGAATTGGACGTCCTATTGTAATAGCTTTAGTAGATCAAGAATCAAAGGACTTGGCAACTCTAATAGCATTTAAAAAAGACCTGGCATAGAGAGCACAAAACTCATACTATAAGTTCAGAGCAACCGTTAGCCAAAGTATCGAACCAGAAAGGAAAGAACAGCAATGAATCCCATGATTTCACAAGAAAAATGTAGAAGTAAGAGTATTTCACCGGAGCTATAGTTCGCGGCCGTGGCTTCGTCTCGTAACTGTGGGTTCCAATCCGCATACCGCGAAGTTCTCCAGGGCATGTAAGGAGCTGGAAGGACGACAAATGAGAGAACTTGGGCGGAGAGGATGGAGTCCGCGGTGCGGCAGCTGAACGGTCATTGGTATTCAACAAGCAAATTAGAGCTGCCTTTGCAGAAATCGCCATTTCTGGCAAAGGAAATGAGGCAATGATTGCGAGAATTAGATATTTTTGGGAACGGTAGATGTTTACAATTCCGTAAATAAGAGATTTGACAAGAATAACCTTCCATGGCGAGAAGTTCGTTCAAAAATGATATTTGTACACACTCTTATACACACTTTTGTACACACTTATGTCTGTGAAAACTCTTTTTTTGTCTGTGAACATCGATTCACAGACAATGTTTTGCACAAACAAAATATTGTCTGTGAACCGGATTCACAGACAAAAAAAAAGCTTCACAAACATGGTGTATATAAGGTGTGTACAAGGGTGTGTACATCAAGAATGGTTGGAGTTCGTATACCTTGGGGATCTCACAGTGTGAGATTTGAATCGTGAGTAAAGAATTTTTTGCGTATTTTTTATTTAAAACGTAGCAGTTTTGTGTATTTTTTTTTTGGGCTTTTCCCTTCAATATTACTAAATTTAAATTGATTTCCAAAAATGTGACTATTTTTAAAAAGGATAAAAATGTGACTAAGAAGGTCACATTTTTGGAAAACATGATGTCACTGTCATTTTTTGTCACTCCGGACTGTTATGTAACTATTATATGTCACTATTAGATATCATGTCACTGCCGCCATTGTCGGTCACCGCCACCACCGATCATCGCTGCCAGCCACAACGACACCACCACAGTGACACCGCCATAGTGACACCGCCATAGTGACACCGCAAAAGTGACTCCGACCAAAGTGATGGCCCGCCCATCACCCAGAGTGACATCGCCATAGTGACACGCCCTCCACCGCTCCTCACAGTCCCTCAGCCCCGTCCCCGGCCAATCCCATCCCATCTCCTACACAGACCCCAACCCCCTTTCCAGCATACCCCAACCCCCTACGCAGCCCTTAACCCCACTATCACCGTTGTCCCTGCTACACCCGGCCACCGTCGCTACCCTTGCTCCCCCAGCCCCCCAACCCCCTTTTCTGCCCCCAACCCCCTCCCCTGCTCCCTCCAACCCCCTTCTGCCTCCAGCCCACCCCTTGCACCTCCAGCCCCCTCCCCTGCACCCCAGCCCCAGCCCCTGCTCTCCCCCCCACAGCTGCACAGCCCCGTCCACAGCCAACCCAGTCCCCTCCCCCGCTACCTCAGCTTCGGTCCCCTCCCCTGCTACACCGTCCACCCACAGCTTCCCAACCCCAACCCCAGCCTATCTGCCCCAACGCCGCCCAACCCCGTCAACACTTGACTTCCCCGCCGCCACTCGTCGCAGATCCGAGATGGAGATGAAGAAAGGTGAAGAAAACGATTTAGAAGATGCGATTTACACCCGGCGGCGATGGGAGAAGATGGAGATGACGGAGAGTTTGTTGGGAGACGATGAGTTGCGAGCGGAGATTTGCGGAAGTCCTGGGCGGAAGAGGAAGGTGTGTGGAAGTCATGTGCTGAAGTCCTGGGCGGAAGAGGAAGATGTGCGGAAGTCCTAGGGGCAGGAAGAAGATGTGCAGAAGTCGTGTGCGGAAGAGGAAGATGAAATCCCTAATTTGAAAGCAACGGAAACACTGAGACGGTCACTTTTGTGGAATTATGTAAAAGGGTCATAATTTTGTCTATCAAAAGGTGAGAAGTAATATTAGTGCCATTATTTCTTTTTATTTTTGAAAAGAAAAAGCACGTGTGTACATTAATTAATTTTGTTTTTCTCTTGTTTCAATAGCAGATTAATGTAATTTGTAAGTAAATAAATGTAATTCACGTTAATAAGAAATGCTACTGTAGACAAGTCAAAGTGTAACTTATCTAAAACATTGATTTCAATGTAACAATAAAAAAAGAATCAAATTTCATATTTACTTTATCTAAATAGTGATTTTTTTTAAAATATTAAGACCACAAAATGTTTTGAAGAAATCTTTTTTCCTAAAAAATCATTTTTTTTCAAAAAAAAAAATGATTTAATTTTTTTTTGTTTCAATCAAAGGGTTTTTATTTTGGAATTATGAAATACAATATACTTATTTTATGTGGATTAATAAGTTTCTGTAATAAATTGGTAAAGAAAAACTTAATTCAGTTGTAATTTAATTAGTTAAAGATAAAGATAACTAAAAAATCATAAATAGATAGATGTAACTCACACATAATTAGATGTCACTCGCGCATAAAAACATGTAACATGCACATAAGAAGATATAACTTATGCATAATAAAATGTAACTCGAGCACAAGTAGATGTAACTTCATATATTATCAAATGTAACTCCAAGAATCAAAATAAACAAACTCTCTCAATGTCTTAAAACCCTCAAAAACATATAAAAGTGACAAAAAATATATTATAGAAAAAGTTTATGCATATAGAAATATATTACCAAAAACTGTACGAATATAAAAAAGATATTACAAAAAATAGTGTATGAATATGAAATGCAATATACTTATTTTATTTGGACAAATAAACTTTTTTGTAATTTGTGATTAGCTAAAAATCAATCATTAATTCTAGTTCTCTTTGTGAGCTATTCTCTAGTGGAACGATACTCATTTACTTTATACTATATCGTTGCAAGCCAATAAAAACACAAATTCCATTCAAATTTTTACACCATTTCACACTACACATTTTGGCCTGTCAACAATGTTGGATATCCAAGTAGGATATTTTACTCCTCGAATGAATCCGGCATCAATAAGTTTATCCACCTCTACCTCGATTAAATGGATCAAATCCGGGCGAAAAGCGTCTTTGAGCTTGTTTTATTGGTCGGCATCCTCTCTTTATTGCTAAGTGATGAACAACGACCTTTGGATATAATCCTGTCATTTCTTTGTATGTCCATGCAAAGACGTCTATGTATTCTCGAAGTAAGGCCACACATCCTTTCTTTTCTTCACTCGAGAGGAGAGCACTGATATAAACAGGGCGAAGGAATTCTTCAGTGCTAAGATTTACCTTTTTCAATTCATCCAAGGTTGTTCGTACTCCCTATTCAAATTCCGGAGGAGCTTCATCAGCATCTTCACCATCGGCCGATATTTCATCACCAAAAGTAACATGATAAGATGAGGCAATGTATTCCTCGTCATCAATCAGCCCATCAAATTTTAACTTATTATATGCAGGCACTTGAGTGTGAACAATGGTTTTCTGTTGCACTTTGAGAATTTCTCCATACGAGACTTTCACATCGGTTTCTCATCTCATTCTTGATGGAATCAAGTTTCTGCATTCATTCAAATCTTGTGTCTTTGCATATTGGTTGAAAAACCTCTCGCATGAGTGTGTTTTCCCCAACCTTTCATGTATCGGCTTCCGTTCAAAGTTTTGCCCACGACATGGGCCTTTAACGTGCTTCACCATCACCGGGATCATTCCAAGCCTTTCTTGTAAAGCTTTCTTGATAATCTTCTTTGGTTTTGGCCCTATTGTGTCAAAGATATCTTGATTTTGCCCCTCCAATTCAATCAAAAACGGAGTATTTCGGCTTAGAAGTCACTTCATCTTCTTCATGAGTATTGCTATGATATGTTGTAGCTCTATTTATGAGGATTCTTGTGGGTTTTGTCTGAACATAATCCAATCCTGTGTGTCCTCGAAGATTGATCTGTTGTGGTTTCCCTTCTCCACCAGCTTCAGGAACGAGTTTTCCCAACTTCTGTTCGTTAGGATTATATACCCAGCCTTGGCCAGAAGTTTGTATGCGTTTGGGTCAAATCCTTCATTTGTACTTGCTTTGGGGAGCTCATATGCCTTATAATCACTCTTGATCTTTAGTTCCTCCTTACGTGTGTTTTGAGGAGGCTTTGATATCTCAATCTTTGCAAGAGGGACCATAAGCCCTTCTACGCCTTTAACAAGCTCCCCTTCCAGTTTTAGTTCAATCAAGGGGTGATATTCTTGCTCTCTTCTAGCATCATCATCCTTAGAAAGTTTGGTCTTTAGGTAAAACATCGCATCTGCAAAGTATGTCTCGGTTTCTGTGAATGGAGTTTCATCGGCCACTACCTTCCTCACAACACCATTTTTCTCATACATGAAGCCTTAGTGCCACGTTGAAGGAATTACACCGTTCTCATGGATCCATGAGCGGATTATAAGGAGATTATATGAAGCCTTTGCATCAATGACATGCCATAGAGTGCTTTCCTTCAGTCCGCCAATAACCAAATCAAGTCGTATCATTCCGATCACACTTTGCCCCCATTGATTGAAACCTTGAATCATTAAGCGGCTTTGGGAGAGTTCATCCATTGATATATCAAGGTCTTTCATAGCTCGAACCGTCAAAATGTTAAAGACTGGTGTGAGTTTTCTCGGACTTAAAATATGTAGCAGTATGGGCTAAAGTACGAGTATCATCTCCCAGGGACGGAAAAATGGAATCAAGAATAAAATAAATTCAGCGATTAAATAAATGAATAAATAAAATAATGTGATGTGCGAGATTTGAATTTTTGGAAAATAAAATAATGCGAATAAGTACAACAACAACAACAACAACAACATCCAAGCCTTAATCCCAAAAGAATTTGGGGTCGGCTAACATGAATCGATCTATGATATCGATGCCAAAAAGAGAAGACGGACAAGAAAAGGAAAAAAAAAGTAAGATAAAATGAATAAAATAAAGATACATAAATATAAGATAACAATAACACAAGAATATAACCAAGATAAAAGAAAAATAAATAAAAGAGCATAAAAAGATAGAAGATAAAAATAACATAAGAATATAAAAAGATAAGGAAGATAAACTGATGGAGTATATGGCCCGGGAACCCCCGGCCCACAGACTCCTACTACTCCAGCAAAGGCCCAACAGGCCCAGAAGGCTCAACAGGCCCAAATCACAGCGCCCAGAGTACCAAGCAGCCCGCACTACGCGCCAGGGGTGCCTTCGGCCCCCTGGCCGAAGGCTCTAAACTCTCACAGAACGGGGTTCTCAAGCAAACTAAGAAACTGGGAGAAAACGGCAAAAACAGTAGCCCTCAGCACCAGGAGCCCTCGGCACCAGGGTGCCATCGGTTTGAGGAGCCCTCGGCTGCTTCTCTATAGCCGAAGGCACCTCTCCCGACATGATATCCGCCTCACATGCGTACAGATCACCGTACCCTGTACAGACGTCCCATCCAACAGCTGCATTAAATGCGGCCACATGCGGCTGCCAACGCCGACCAGTTGAGGTGGCCCCTCGGCCAATAGGCGCTTGACACGTGTCCCTGTCCGGCATTTATTGCTACTATAAATAGCACCCCATTTCCCCATTTGTAACCACGCTGAAAACGCTCCACATTTATAATACACTCTCTCTCTCTCTACATTTACTTGCTCTGACTTCTCTCTAAGTTATTCCCAGCAATAACCCTTCGGATATATACCCCCCGGGTAGACTATCCATCATTTGGTGCTCTCGTTGAGAGCTGAACAAATCAAGTAAGAAACCCTCCCCCTTCGCCAAACACTATCCCTCTACCAAAATGGTGAGAACAACACGTGCCAACTCCAAAAACGTAGAAGACAAGAACCTGGCCCTCGGCGACGTCAACGCCCCCGAAGCCTCTCACAGGGCTCCCGAGGGCGGTGTCATCGCTGGGCTGGAACAGGCGGCTGTCGACCTACGCCTTCAGATCCAACAGAATGCCCCCGATGCCCGCCTCGGCATCGAGGCCAAGAAGAAAAATCGGAGCGATGACCAAGTCAGCCCTCCGGTTCTCACCATTGACGTACAATCGGCGCTCTCCGACTTCATCCAAACGCTCACTCAGAACCCGGGTGCCTTCGGCACCCTGGCTCCGGCTCAACCCCAGGGTGGGGAGAACATCATACTTCCCCCTCTGCCACACCCCTTCGGAAATCCCATCCCTCTGGTTAGGAATGACGAAGGGGTAGTGGCCCAGGATACGTCCTCCCAGGAAGTTCAGTCCCGGGACCGCCACAATGACAACAGAGAAAGACCCCGCACTTCCGCCCTCAACCGGCTCGGAGGAGGGCCAGACCGCCGAGGGGTCCAAGACCGCCTCGGAGGGAAAGCACTCTAAAGGCCCCATGAAAGCGGAGGGTCCGTCTCGAGGGCAGACGAGGAGCGTCCCCCTCGGGACAAAGGCAAGGCACCCCTTCATGCCAATGATGCCCGCCACCAGATCAACCAGGCCCACTCGGCCCGGGTTCGTTCGCAGGGGGCGGAGACCCTCCCGAAGGATCCCCGGGACGAAATTATTGCGGCCCTCCAACGCCGGCTTGATGAAATGGAGGCCAGCAAAGCTCACGCCACCACCTCCACCCCTCATTCAGATCTCAAATACGAGGCCATGATGGCCAAAATGGAGGAATTGCAGAAAAAGGTGGCCGAGGGCTCCGGGGAACCTGTCATCCAGCTACGGACCCGGACTCCATTTACCCCAAGGGTATTGGCGGCCCGGATCCCGGAAAAATACCGAGGGCAACACATACAGCCCTATAACGGGAAGACGGACCCCCAGGAACACTACAGCAAATATCAAAACAGCATGATGATGGTAGGGGCGTCGGACGAATATTTGTGTCGCTGGTTCCTCTCCACCTTAGAGGGGCCGGCATACGAATGGTTCAACCGGCTGCCCGAGGGCTGCATTGATTCGTGGCAAGAACTCGCCCAGCGATTCTTGACACAATTTTCCGGGAGGCGTCGCACAAGGAAGCACTTCTCCCACCTCCTAACCATACGCCAGAAGAGGGATGAGACCCTTCGGGACTTCCTGGAGCGCTGGAGGACGGAGGCCGACAAAGTCGACGGTGCTGATGACGGGACCCTCCTGGCCCTCCTACAAACCGTTCTCCGCACCGGCAACTTTTCAAGGAGCCTCATCATTGAACCCCCCCGCGACTACATAAGGGCTTTGCAGCGGGGGGACCGATATGCTGAGGCCGAGGAGGTGGAGAAATATCACCAGCATCCGGATTAGCAGCCCCCGAGGGCTGACAATAAAAACAATCGAGGGCCGGGGGCTCCTCCAAATCATCTCAAATCTTCAGGACCCTCTGATGATCACCCTCGACAAGGCCAAGCCAAGCCCGGGGGAGGTTATAAGAGCAACCCTAAGACTTGGGCACAACCCATACTCCTGGACCGCCCTCGGACACCATTGACGCACCCCGTCAGCATCATCCTTGATTTTGCCGAGGAAAGAGGCCTCGTTGAGCGCGACTCTCGCGCACCCCCGGAGGTACATGCTATCAACCCTCAGTTCCCATACTGTCGCTTCCATCGGCACCAGGGGCACAGAACCGATGACTGCCATCAGCTAAAGACGGCCATCGAGAGATTAATACAAGCGGGGCACCTGTCCCAATTTGTTCAGAGCCCTCGGCAGGAGGGACCTTCTCATCAGGGGCCTCCTCGAGGGCACCACACGAAGGTGAACGTTTGGGTAAACCCGAATACCATCCCCCTCGGCAAGAAGAGGGAGATCGGAAACTTGGAAGAAGAGGAGGAGGAATACCCCCACTACCAGGAGAAAAAACGCCACATCCTCATGATCACCGGTGGCAATACATGGGGCGATTCCACCAGCCAGCGAAAGAAGTGGGCTCAATCGCTTTACGTGGGGGAAGTCACTCATATGCCCCCGGTAAAGCGACTGAGGGAGGAACCCATCACCTTCACCAACGCAGATCTCCCTCCTACTTCTTCTCCTCACAGGGACGCCTTGGTGATTCGGACTGAAATAAACGACACCATCATTCACCGAACTTACATTGACACGGGCAGCTCCGTCAATGTAATGTACCTCAGCACCTTCAGAGAGCTGCATCTGGAGAGGGGGTCCCTTCGGCCCATTAAGACCCCTCTTGCCGGCTTCACCGGCGACACTATTGATTCCGAGGGGGTAATAACCCTCCCGGTGATCTTCGGCGACGGGCTCCATAGAGCCCAGCTCGAAGTGGAGTTCGTCGTCGTTAACATCGACTGCGCCCACAACATTATCCTCGTCCGGCCAGCCCTGGAGGACCTCGAGGCCATCATCTCCATGAGGCACCTCTGCCTCAAGTTCCCCGCCGAGGGGGGCATTGGCTACTCCCGGGGGAATCAGAAAATCGCCCGCGCCTGCTATCTTCAAGTCACTAAGAAGGTAAGTAAGACGGAATTCCGTGTTGACACCATCACCGGAACCATCGACCAAGAAGAAAAAAGGCCGAGAGCTGAACCAGCCGAGGACGTAGAAGACTTTGCGCTCGATCCGGCCCAGCCGGAGAGAGTCGTGAAGATTGGAGCCCAGCTCCCTGAAGATCTGAAGACCGGTATCACCGACGCCCTCCACGCCTACTCCACTGTCTTTGCATGGGGGCCGGAGGACATGCCGGGAATAAGCCGAAGGGTCATCACCCACCGCCTCTCGGTGGACCCCTCGGCAAAAGCAGTACAGCAACGAAGGAGACCCCTCTCCGCCGAAAGGAGGGAATTTGTGAAGAAGGAGGTCGCCATGCTCCTCTCCATTAAGCACATCAAGGAGGTGAAATATCCCTCATGGCTAGCAAATGTAGTCCTCGCACAGAAGCCCCCTACCTTCCGCATGTGCGTGGACTACACCGATCTCAACAAGGCGTGCCCTATGGATCCATTCCCTCTACCAAATATTGATCAACTGGTGGATGAGACCGCAGGGTGTGAGATCATGTCCTTCCTCGATGCCTTCCGAGGGTATCACAAAATTTTCATGCACGAGGAAGACGCCGAAAAAACTGCCTTCATGACTCCCGAGGGCATCTTCTGTTACCTAGTAATGGCCTTCGGCCTAAAGAACTCAGGGGCCACTTACACCCGGATGGTGGCCCGGGTCTTTCAAGCCGTCCTAGGGCGCACCATGGAGGCCTATGTCGACGACATGATCGTCAAGAGCAAACAATCTTCCAGCCATGCTGACGACCTCCGGGAAATCTTCGCCATCATGCAAAAGTTCAACCTTCGGCTAAACCCGAAGAAGTGCACCTTCGGCGTCCAAGGGGGCAAGTTCTTGGGCTACATGGTGAGCCGAAGGGGTATTGAGGCCAATCCCGAGAAGATCCAGGCAATCATCAACATGGAGCCCCCACGCAATGTGAAGGAAGTTCAACGGTTGACGGGCCGCCTGGCAGCCCTCAACCGCTTTCTATCTAAATCAGCGGAGAAGTCTTTACCCTTCTTCCAAATCATGAGGAAGACGGCTGGTTTTCAATGGACTTCAGAATGCCAGGAGGCTTTCGACGAGCTCAAACGATATCTATCTTCACCTCCTGTGCTCTCCAAACCCAAGGTAGGGGAGACCCTCTACCTCTACCTTGGGGTCAGCCCGGCGGCCATCAGCTCTGTGCTCATCCGGGAGGAAGACGGCATCCAACATGCCATCTTCTACGTTAGCAAGACCCTAAGGGAGGCCGAGCTCAGGTACTCCCCTGTGGAAAAAACGGTGTTAGCCATCATTTGGACTGTCAAGAAGTTGGGCCACTACTTTCAAGCTCACCCGGTTCAGGTCCTCACTCATCAACCCCTCGGCGCCCTCATGAGGAGCCCCACCAGCTCCTCCCGCATGGTGAAATGGGCTATCTTCTTGATCCAGTACAACATTGACATCCGTCCGAGGCCTGCCATCAAGGGCCAAGCCCTGGCGGACTTTGTGACGGAGTGTACCGCAAGGGCAGCCACGGACGGGGAGCCCTCGGCTACCCCGGACGACTGGTGGACCCTCTACACCGACGGCTCCTCCGCGACCAAAGCATGCGGGGGAGGGGTAGTCCTCATTACTCCCGAGGGCTTCAGAGCCTACTATGCAATCCGCTTCTCCTTCAAAGTCTCCAACAACGAGGCCGAATATGAGGCCCTCCTATGTGGCCTTCGGCTGGCTGCCAACATGAGGGCTCGGCAGATCCACATCAAATGCGACTCCAAGTTGGTCGTTGGCCAAATCTCCGAGGAATATGAGGCCAAGGAAGGAAGAATGAAATAGTACAAGGAAGCGGCCAAGGAGTTGCTTAAGGTATTTGAGGCACACTCTCTCACTCAAATACCGAGGGCTCAGAACTCCGAGGCCGACATATTATCTAAGCTCTCGGCCGACTCCCCCGAGCACATCTCCAAAATTGCCAAAATTGAGGAACTCAGCCTCTCAAGTATCCATGTGAGCCCTGTTATGAACATACAACGACGCCAAGAGGATTGGATCTCAGATATCACCGCCTTCATCTCCACAGGGCAGCTACGGGAGAATGAGACCCGCGCTAAACTGGCAAAGCTGAGGGCTCCTAGCTACACCATCGAAGATGGAAGGCTCTACAAACGATCTTACAATGGCACGCTACTTCGATGCCTTCATCAAGATGAGGCCGAGGTCGCAATGGAGGAAGTGCACAGTGGCACTTGCTCAGCTCACCAGGGACCCTTCTCCATGTCCCGAAGGCTCATTCTCCAGGGCTACTTCTGGACAACCATGGCCAGAGATTGTGCTGACCTTGCCCAGAGGTGCACCGCATGTCAACATTTCCAGAAAGCCCCCGGCAGGCCAGCGGTCAACTATGCCCCCATCAGCACATCTGTCCCTTTTTCTCGATGGGGGATAGACCTTGTGGGCCCTCTGCCGAGGGGTACCTCCAACAACAGGTACATCATTGTGGCCATCGACTACTTTACCAAGTGGGTGGAGGCTGAGCCCCTCGCCAGTATCACGAAGGCGAAGTGCCGTCATTTTGTCCTCAAGAACATCCTCACAAGGTTTGGCGTTCCCCAGCAGATCATCTCCGACAATGGGACACAATTTGAGGCAGCCCCCTTCTGTGCCCTTCTGGAGGCATGGGGCATCAAACACACCTTCTCCTCTGTTGCCTACCCTCAAGGCAACGGGCAAGTAGAGAATGCCAACCGGACCTTGCTCGAGGGCCTCAAAAAGAAGCTGGAGGCCGAGGGCGGTGGCTGGGTGGAAGAGCTCCACAACATCCTGTGGGCCTACCGCACCACCCCTCGGCGAGCAACAGGTGAAACACCCTTCTCCCTCTGCTACGGTTTTGAAGCCAAAGCTCCTACGGAAGTCACCCTTCCCACTCGAAGGGTGATCCAATATGACCCCGAGGTCAACGACAGCAACATGGCCCTCAACCTCCACCT
The DNA here is from genome assembly GCA_945859875.1 of Cuscuta europaea. Classification (NCBI taxonomy): domain Eukaryota; kingdom Viridiplantae; phylum Streptophyta; class Magnoliopsida; order Solanales; family Convolvulaceae; genus Cuscuta; species Cuscuta europaea. Next base: position 9,353,390 of record CAMAPE010000018.1, read on the forward strand.
CATTTCAGAACGCCGGGAGCAGGCCTTCATCCGGGCAGAAAATTACCGAAGGCAAGTCAAAAGCTACATCAACGCAAAAGTTCGCACCAGAGAATTCCAAGTGGGGGACTATGTCCTCCGGAGGAGGGAAGCCAGCCAACCAACCGAGGGAGGAAAAATGGCACCCAAATTTGAAGGCCCCTACATCATAGCAGCCATCATCAAACCTGGGACTTACAAGCTCAAACGCCCCAACGGGAAAGAGGTCCCTAGGCACTGGAATGTACACCATTTAGTTAAATTTTACCAATAATGTAAGAGCGGCCAAGCCCTCATAACTAATGAATGTACTATCCTATGGCCCAAGGCCTCCACTTTTGAGGAATGAAAACACATTCAAGACACCACGCCCTCATACTGACTACAGGCCCCAGGCCTCACCACAAGAAGAACCCCCTCCGGCACCAAGTGCCGAGGGCGGACACCATCAACACCTACAACAACAGGAGAACACCATGTGTTCTCGAACAAGACCCCTCGGTACCAAGTACCGAGGGCGGGAACTCCCGTCACCAACGACAAGGAATGCCATGTGTTTTATTTCCCTTCGGCACCCAGCGCCGAGGGTACATCCCCACCTTCAACATCAAAAAAGAAAAGATAAGAACACCAAATGTTTCAAAGAAGACCCCTCGGCACCCAGTGCCAGGGATGTGCTCTCCTATCAACTTCCAAATATTAGTTGGGAAACACCAAGTGTTTCCTCCGAGGGCCCTCCGACACCAAACACTCCAATCAAAATACCAAGTGTCTCATTTGAAGACCCTTCGGTACCGAGTACCGAGGGTAGACACCTCCATCAACTGCAACAAAAGAGAACACCAAGTGTTCCTACAGAAGACCCCTCGGTACCAAGTACCGGGGGCTACACATCGAAACTAACACCAAGTGTTGTTTCTAAAAGTCGTACCCCACGAGGACGCATATACCGAAGGCGCCACCATCGGTGCCGGCGGCACGTAGTGCCCCCGGCCATTTGCAACTAGTGTGCAAATGAAAACCCTTCCTTGAAACGCTTTCCGCGTCACTACCCCCAGGGTATGACAGGCATGAGAAATGCCCAGGATTCGACTTTCAAAAACGGAACGCTATCCGCGTCATTACCCCAAGGGTATGACAGGCACGAGAAATGCCCAGGATTCGACTTCCAAACCGAAACGCTCCCCGCGCCACCACCCCAAGGGTGTGGCAGGCCACGGACTATGTCTAGCGCCGAGGGGACGACTTTCAAAAATGAGGCGCTTTCCGCGCCATCCCCCAAGGGGAGGCAGGTTACAGACCACCATATCTTGTGCCCAGGAAACGACCCTCGATTCCCTCGGAACTCGAAAGGTTAACCCGAGGGAGGATAGCCATTGGTGTATTCTGATGGTCTCCTAATAGGCCCAGCCTTACCAAGAAACCAAGTTTCTTGATGCCTTCCCTTCACCACCAACCAAAAAAGGGGGGGGGGTGAAGGGGAGTAGACTCAGCGAGAAATCAAAGAGTACACTCCAACAGATCACAACATGCCGAGGGCTCCCCACGGGAACACCTCCGGTAATTGAAGGCTCCTATTTCCCGAAGGATACTACTCAAACAAATATCATCAAGAAACGGCTAAGTCCACTGCCTGGTCACCTCCGGTCACACAAGCACCGAAGGCTTCAACAATACGAAGGGACTGGACTATCCAAAGTCTACTAAACGGTAATTCAAACAGATACCGAGGGCACCCTACCCCATGACAAGGGACACAACTGGCTAAGTCAAACTCTACAACTTTTCAAGTATATGCCGAGGGCACACACTCCTCATTGGCTTTCTTCACAACAACAGGATTCCACACTTTTCCTAATTCCACACTCTTAGAAAATGACAGCAACCGGAGGTTAATATGTCACCAGACAACCGAAGGCATCTATTACAAATCATCAAAAGCCAACCAAGGGGACTATTCCAAAATATTTGCCCCTCGGACAGACTCCTCACTGACCGAAGGTCCAACATCTACGACACACTGAGAAATTTTGCTAAGTTCCACATATTTGGCCCTCGATCAAATACTCATACAACTCAAGGGCCCCACGATCACCCGAAGGGTCCTATTCATATACCCGGAGGGCTCTACATCCGGAAGCTCGACATCACTTTACGCTTAAAAAATATTCTAAGTCCTAAATGAGTAGCCCCCGGTCATCTCGCGAAGTGATGTAGAGTCAGAGGGCACCTATCACCCGAAGGCGACACAAGGAAGCAGCACTTGGGAAAAATTCTAAGTCCTAAAGATTGGGCCCCCGGCCCAATCAATATTACAGCTAAATGAATATGACAGTCGAAGGCTATGCATCAAGAAGGGAGGCCATCTCCCGAAGGCTCCCAAGGGAAAATCTACACTTAGAAAATTTTCTAAGTCCTACATATTTTCCCCCCGGTAAATAACTCATACATCAAGAAGGGATGCCATCTCCCGAAGGCTCCCAAGGGAAAATCTACACTTAGAAATCTTTCTAAGTCCTACATATTTCACCCTCATCTCAAGGGACCTAATAGCCGAAGGCTACCTATCAATCAAAGGCTACAGTACACAAGGAATCAACACTGAGGAAAATTTTCTAAGTCCTAAAGAATTGGCCCCCGGCCTAATCAACATTTCAGTTGGGGCTCCACAGTAGCCGAAGGCTACATGACATACTACACTTGCAAAAATTTTCTAAGTCCTGTACATTGGGCCCTCGGTCCAATATTCACACATTAGGAAGGAGGCTACCAGCCAAGGGCATCCGAGGGCAAAATACACCTGGAAATTTTTCTAAGTCCTAGGAATTGGGTTCTCAACCTAATCACCACACAGCAATTGAACTACAAACACCCGAAGGCCCTATGGTGTGTTACACTTAGAAAAATTTTCTAAGTCCTAATTATTGTTGAACCCTCGGTTGTATATCCAGCAGAGGGTGCCCAACTACCGAAGGCTTCCAAGGGCAAGCTACAATCAGAAAATATTCTAAGTCCTAAAACATACATTCAAAGGAGCAAAGGCATACATCCAAAACGAGACGAAGGCATACATTCAAGAAGAAATGAATTGAGGAAAACAAACCATATATACAAAGCCCGAAGGCAATCATTCAATCATCACAAAAAGGAGTCAATGTAATCGTTACAAACAGGCCGAAGCCGAAGGATTAAAGGTGTTCATTACAACAGAAGTTTCAAATATTTACTAAGTACAAATCTTCTCTGCGGCTTCAGCATCGTTATCTCCGGGGGCATCTTCCACAGCGGCTTTGGAGGAGACTTCTTCCCCGGCAGCATCACCTCCGACGGCTCCGCCCCCATCACCCCCCATCATCACAGAGTCATATATCGTCGGCCGCTCTTCGCCCGGGGGGAGGGGAACTCTCACGTCTGGTTGCAATGGAGGGAGGCCGTATGCTGAGGGGTCAAATTGATCGAGGGATACGCCAAAGTGCCTGGCGAGCCTCCGGTAAATCAAATGCTGGGTAAAAAATTCACCCCCCTGATAGTAGGCGTCGCCCCTATCTGTCAGCCAGTCGACACCGAGGCCTTCTACCCAAGCATCCACCGAGGCCGCCACCACAGAGGCCACCCACTCCTTATGGCCCTCAGTCCTCCAGCCCTCAGCCAGAAACTCAGCAACTGCCTCCCCTCGGGCCTTGGCCACAGATCCCTCCTGGGCGGTTTTGGCCTCATCGGCAGCTTTCTTCGCCGCCTCGGCAGCAACCCTCTCGGCCTCTGCCTTGGCCTTCTCCGCCGCCGCCTTCGCCTCCCGGAGGGCCTCCTCCAGCTGCGCAGCATGCTTCATCGCTTCAGAGTTCTTGCGAATCAGCCCCTCCACCTTCTTATCTTGCGCGGCCTCGTGAAGGCGCCTTTCCTCACGCCTCCGGGCCTGTTCCCCGAGGGCTATGCAGGCCTGCAAACAATGATCAAAGGAGTTAGATTATTCCCCCCCCCAAAAAAATGATACTAAACTGATAAGAGAAGGAAAAAGGAAGCAGATACTTACAGTGAGAGAGGACCAGAGGATCCTGTTCTCGAGGGCATCATCGTCGTATGTCTCGAAGACTTCTCTATCCATCTTCGAGGTGATGCCCCGCAGGAAGGCCCTCGGCTCGGCAGTGCCGTGCATCAGTGAAGCACCGGGGGCAAAGGAGAGCTGACGGATCTCCCGGGGTAATTCCTCCGGGGATGGATTCACCAGAGCCTTCGGGGTGACCGAGGCCAGAGGCCCATCAGCGACGGGCATGTCATCAATAACTATGAGGGGGGCCGCCCCCTCGACAGCGCCTCCGGCGGCTTTCTGCTTCTTGGTAGGGGGCTCCACCCCCTTATCACTCCTCTTCTTCTTCACGGCTGCCTCGACCTTCGACCCCCGGTCCCCACAGCAGCATGGACGTCCCCGGCGGAAGGCTCTACGACCTTCGGAAAAAACGCGTCGGCTGGCTTCTGGCCAGAGGGCCCCTTCTCCTTTGCCTGGGTCTTGCCCTTCCTCTTTGCGAACAGGGCGTTGGCATTCATCTTGCTACCTGCAAAGAACAACAACAACAACAAGTTAAAAGGATAGAACCGAGGGGTCAGAGACACGACGACAAACATGAAAAAAAAATCTCTAAGTACAAAAATCTACAGCCCCCGGCCACTACCTCCTGCTCCCACGAAGGCTTTATCGTAGAGGGGATACTTCTCATCGGTCTCCCTAATGAACCGATACCTCAGGAATCCGAGGGCATATAGGTCTTCCTCGAGGATGCACTCCTTGATGGTTATGTTCTTCTCCCGTCCCTCTGGAATCTTGGCAATCTTCAGGCCATCCTCCTCAAGGTCGGCACTCTTGACCTTCACATGGCACCGAAAGCGATTCCGCAACTCCCTCGGGAAAGGGCTGTCGGTCAGTCTGATATAGCACCATCGCTCTCTCCACCCTTTGTTGGAAGAAGGGGCCTCGGTGAACAGTTTGAACTGGGCTATCTGCTGTAAGTTTGCATAGCCCTCGGCATTAGTATGCCCCCCCGGCATAGGTTAAAACTTTGGAAGAATAACTCCAAGCTCGGTGTGACCCCCCGGAGTTTGCATAGGTTCACGAACCCAGCTATGTATGAGTGGCTATTGGGGGTCAATTGACAGGGAACCAGGCCAGTGTACCTCAGGTACTCCCGGAGGAATGGATGGAGAGGGAACCGGAGGCCCATTGGAACCGAGAGCACGTGCACGGCTATACATCCCTCGGGGGGCCTGGACAACACGTCATCAGGACCTGGCTCGATTACTACGGCCGAGGGCCCTACATGCAGCTGGGTGATATAGAAGTCCGCCTTGTCAGCTTGGGACTTGATCTCCAGAGCGGTGGTGTCCAAGAAGGAGTGACCCTCCGGCAGATCAACTGGCCCCCCTTGATCGACGGCCTTTACTTTCTTCTGGGGGCCAGCCTTCGTCTTCTTCCTCTTCTTCCCGGGGGCTACACTTAACGGCGTCGGGTCCAGTGGCCTCGAGCTACTTGCTTCCCCAGAACCCCGGGGGGGAAGAACAGCGACAGCAACCTTCGACCTCTCCTTTTCCTCTTCCTCCTCAACGACTTGGACGGCGAGGGCCAACTCCTCATCTTCGGCGGTTCGCTCGAACTCCTCCGCCTCGACCTCGGCCACCAGATCCTTCTGCACCTCGGTGGCGAGAGCTGCATCACCACCACCCGAGGGCTGACTGCTGCTGGACTCCATGTCGGAGATGCTTTCGTCCTGAACCGAGGGGGTCCTCGAGATGTCCTGGGAATCGCTCTCGGACGACATTTTTTATCACGAAATGTGCCTAAGATTTCGAAGGCTTCCTACAGGACTCTAACCCTAATCTAAGGCCAGAGGGCGGAACTTACTAAAAGTTTTGAGAGGAGAGCAGGACACTGACCTTGAAAGCTGAGTTTTGACCGAAGGCTTGAGTTTCTCTCTCTAGAATTTTTGGCAGAGCTTCGCTAAGACAGATGATCGCACAAGAAGAAATGGCTCTGGCCTTGGGGTATTTATAGGCGCTGGAATCCGGGCTTGGGCCTGGATTCCGGGCCTCCGGATGGACGCCATCATTACACACCGCGTCTTCGCCCAACCAGTGATGCCGCCCACGGACAGCCAGCCATCACGCGCCACGTGTACCCCCCCCCAACGGCTATATCCTGACGTTACATATTCCAACGGCTATATTTCCAACGGCTATATTCTGGAAGCCCCCGGGTTTTCTACTTCACTCCACTACATCAAGGAGAGCCTCCGGCTATATTCTGGAAGCCCCACACAGCACATAACAGACGCCTTCGGGATCACTCATTCAGAAACCCAAGGCTTCATATCAGGGCACCCCTCGGGGATTCCCCCTCAGCACTGTAAAACCGGGGTAGCCCCCGGGGAGTTGCCTCATTGACGGATGGCCTACGGCACACAGGTAATGGGAGCCCCCGGGTATCTTCATCACCAACTAATCAACGAACAGTGGACCCCCCGATAACAACTCCACTGCTGCCCTCATCCATCAGGCCCTCGATCCCCAGATTGAGGGGCTCCCCTTCGGCACCCCCAGGACATCAACAGCAAGCCTTCGGCTAATCAACACATGAGCCCTCAGAAAAAGAAGAGCCTTCGGCATTACCGTTATTCTCCATCTTTGACCAAGGCTTCACATTGTCGATTCATCGTTGGGGGAATTCGGTGCACTCTTTTTCTCTCATTAGGATTTTTTCCCCCAGGGTTTTTCCTAATGAGGTTTTTAACGAGGCATCCCCCCAAAATGAAACGAAAAGCGTCAGCCTTCGGCCCACAAAAACAACGCAACTACTCTACTCCTTTTCACCACTTTACAAGTGCCTCAAGGAGTGGGGGACTCGAGAACCCCCTCGGGAAAATCATTAAATTACAAGTGTAGTGAAATTCCAACAAACGACAAAGCAAGCCATCAAGTCCCGACATGTGGGTAACTGAGGGACTGCCTTCGGCAGGGACATGAAAGCAACAACTCCTAACCAACTTCAGAGATTATGACAGGACAACATCAAAGGGCAAGCACAAATTACTCCTTTTCCCTCAAATACCTTTCGGCAAAAGGAGTGAGGGACTCCTGATGGAGTATATGGCCCGGGAACCCCCGGCCCACAGACTCCTACTACTCCAGCAAAAGCCCAACAGGCCCAGAAGGCTCAACAGGCCCAAATCACAGCGCCCAGAGTACCAAGCAGCCCGCACTACGCGCCAGGGGTGCCTTCGGCCCCCTGGCCGAAGGCTCTAAACTCTCACAGAACGGGGTTCTCAAGCAAACTAAGAAACTGGGAGAAAACGGCAAAAACAGTAGCCCTCGGCACCAGGAGCCCTCGGCACCAGGGTGCCATCGGTTTGAGGAGCCCTCGGCTGCTGCTCTATAGCCGAAGGCACCTCTCCCGACATGATATCCGCCTCACATGCGTACAGATCACCGTACCCTGTACAGACGTCCCATCCAACAGCCGCATTAAATGCGGCCACATGCGGCTGCCAACGCCGACCAGTTGAGGTGACCCCTCGGCCAATAGGCGTTTGACACGTGTCCCTGTTCGGCATTTATTGCTACTATAAATAGCACCCCATTTCCCCATTTGTAACCACGCTGAAAACGCTCCACATTTATAATACACACTCTCTCTCTCTACATTTACTTGCTCTGACTTCTCTCTAAGTTATTCCCAGCAATAACCCTTCGGATATATACCCCCCGGATAGACTATCCATCATAAACGATAAAAGAAACAAGAGAGGAAAGGTAGACAAGACATCAATCGTCCACATGGATGTGCGCCCTCCAATTTGCTCTCTCCGAAGCCATACTCTCATCCGATCCAAGAAGACGCATATCAGTTCTGATTACTCTAATCTAAGTCTGTTTGGGTCTTCCCCTCCCTCTCTTCTCTGACTCTTCTCCCCACCCCTCAAGTCGTCTAACAGGTGCATCACTCGGTCTTCTATGCACATGCCCAAACCACCGCAAACGAGACTCTTGCATCTTATCTTCTATAGGTGCTACTCCCACCTTTTGTCTCATTACCTCATTCCTCAGGCAGTCTTTTCTGGTATGTCCACACATCCAACGCAACATACGTGTCTCTATCACACTCATCTTTTGAATGTGGCATTGCTTCACCACCCAACACTGTACACCATACATTAATGCCGGCCTAATTGATGTACGATAAAATTTACCTTTCAGTTTAGTCGGCATACCTCGATCGCATAGAAATCCTGAAGCACTCTTCCATTTCATCCACCCAGCTCTGATTCTATGACATACATCTCCATCTAATTCACCATCCTTCTGAATTATGGATCCCAAGTAACGGAACATATCACACACCGGTATCTGCTTACCATCAAGAGTAATCCCACTATTGCTACTGCTTCTACCTCCACCGAACTTGCACTCAATATACTCAGTCTTGTTTTGGCTCAGTTTGAAACCCTTACTCTCCAATGTTTGTCGCCATACTTCCAACTTTGCTTTAACACCGGATTGTGTCTCATCAATCAATACAATATTGTCGGCAAACATCATGCACCACGGTATATCTTCTTTAATTGACTTTGTAAGTTCATCCATGACTAAAGCAAATAAGAAAGGACTCAGAGCAAATCCTTGGTGCACTCCAATAGTAATAGGGAACTCTGCGGCCCTCCTTACACTAGTGCGGACACTTGTAGTACAAGCATCATACATATCCATGATGATGCTGATATACTTACGTGATATGCCTTTTCTAGTTAAGGCTCACCAAAGAACTTCTCGAGGTACCCTATCATATGCCTTTTCTAAGTCAATGAACACCAAATGCAGATCTTTTTTAGTGTCTCTATACTTCTCCATAACTTGCCTAAGAATGTGAATGGCCTCAGTTGTTGAGCATCCAAGCATAAAACCAAATTGATTTTCCGAAATTTTCACACTTTTACGTAGTCTTTGCTCAACCACTCGCTCCTAAAGTTTCATGGTGTGACTCATAAGCTTAATCCCTCGACAGTTAGCACATTCTTGTACATCACCCTTATTTTTAAATAAGGGAATGAGAGTACTCTTCCGCCAACTCACTGGCATTTTGTTGTTTCTCCAAACCATGTTGAAGAAACGTGTTACCCACTCGATACCTTTCTCTCCCAAACTTCTCCAAGCCTTGATCGGTATGTCATCTGGGCCCACTTCTCCCATTTTTCTCATAGCCTCTTTAACTTATGTGGTTTGAATCCTTCTCATGAAGTCCCTATTTACCATACACTCTGGTATAGTAAGATCATCAATACCTTGGACTTTATTCCCGTTGAACAAGGTATCAAAGTATGACCTCCACCTCTCTTTTATTTCTTCGTCGTCCATTAGTACCCTTTGATCGACATCCTTCACATACTTAACTTTTCCGATATCTTGAGACATACGGTCACGAAGGCGAGCAAGTCTGTAGATATCTTTTTCTCCTTCCTTAGAATCCAACTTTACATACAATTCCTTATTCACTTTTCCTTTGGCTTCCTTCACAGCTTTCTTTGCTCTTCTTCTAGCCTCTTTGTACTCCTCTATGTTCTCGTCACACCAACTTTTGCCCAATTTCTTGTAGCATTCTCTTTTGGCCCTTATTGCTTGTTTCACCTCATAATTCCACCAAGATGTGTCCTTTTTTGGTGGTAGACATCCTTTAGATTCTCTGAGTATCTCCTTCGCCACTTTGTTAATGGTGGACTCCATTGATAACCACACATCATCCACGTGTGCGTCATTATCAATAGACCAAACATCTTCCTCCAACATTTTGTGTGCAAAAACTTTGTTGGAGATTCCCCTCGAGCCTCCACCATTTTATCTTTGGCTCCCCTTGTACCGTAACTCGTCCCCTCTTTTTACCTCGAAAATCAAGCACAAGCATCCTATGCTGAGTGACAGCACTCTCACCTGGGATAACCTTACAATCAGTGTGACTAGTTCTCCAAGTCGTCCGTACTAAAAAGTAGTCAATTTGGGTACTATTAGCTCCACTTCTATAGGTGACAAGGTGAAAGTCTCTTTTCTTGAACCAAGTGTTCATCACAGCCAACTCATATGTCGAGGCAAAATCCAGAATGTTCTTCCCCGCTTCATTTCTAGTGCCAAAACCATGTCCGCCATGGACATTCTCAAAACCATCACGACTTGGGCCCACATGCCCGTTGAGGTCGCCTCCTATGACCAGTTTCTCTCCCCTAGGCACTCGTCGCACCACTTCCTCAAGATCCTCCCAAAATTGTTGAGTGATAGATGCATCCAATCCCACTTATGGTGCATAGGCACTAACCACCGATACGATCTCATCCCTTATTATCAACTTAATGTTCATGATGCGATCGTTCTTCCTAAACACTTCAACCACACCGTCAACATAATCATGTGCCACCATAATGCCTACTCCATTTCTGTTCCTCTCTCTCCCCGAGTACCAAAGCTTAAAACCTCCAGGATTAATCTCGCGTGCCTTTTCTCCAACCCACTTAGTTTCTTGCATGCACATTATGCTGATATTCCTCCTCTTCATAACCTCGGCTACCTCAGATGATCTTCCTGTAAGAGAGCCAACATTCCATGTCCCAAAGCGCAATCTAACACCCTGCCTTCTCTTCTTCACCCCACATCGACCCCAACTATGCCCTTGCATATTTGACACCATCCCCGGGCATTGGAGTGGCGCACCGCTTCCGGGCGACGACCTAGCAGCCTTAGCATTCTTATCACCACACCCAGACCTATGAAGTGTAGTGCGCCCTTGCTCATTTGACACCACCCCCAGGCGGAGGGATGACACGTCGCTTACGGGCGACGACCTAGCTGTAGCGATATTCATATTTCGATTCATGTCATGTGATGTGACTAAGTGATACTGTTGGCCGTCACGCGCCTACCACATCACCCTCCTCCTTTATCCTGGCTTGGGACAGGCATGATACCAAAAAAATGATCTCATGGCAGAGTTAATAATGCGAATAAGTAATAAATCTAAAATGTTCTTCTAATTAATGACGTATGGGAACAAGGATTGATTCTGGGATAATCGGATTTCGGGGCTGATCAGGCTTAATCACATAAAAATTATTTAATTGAGCAACACTTGTAACACCGACCCCGAGCATATTTACTTTTAGTAAATTATGTAATAAACCTTGAAAGATGATTTATGAATTTGCGTAATGGTAAATTTTTATTATTTCTTTTACGTGAATAGTAAATTGCATGTGGGGCCCACAACGGGAACGAGGACCGCCCGATAATTCCCGAACCACATATTATATTCATCTTGGTCTAGATAATATGTATATGGTGGTGGATATTTTATTTGGGCCATAAGAAAGACATGGAGTTGACCGGTTGGTCAAACGGGGCCCAATTACCGGTATTGGTAAGTTAATGGATAACAGCCCGAAATGAGTTTCGGAGACTCCTAAATTAATGTTGGGGAATGTACATCTATTCTAAAGGTCCATAATTATTAGGAACACGAGATATATTTTATTTGGCCCGATAAAATAAAATATGACTAAAATAGTCCGAAAAATACAACTTTCGAGGTCGATTGTACATACCGGGACATAATGGGATGACCTCCCACATGAGTGGGGGCCACCCCACGTTTTTAGGAGTGCTGAGTGACCAAATAACATGGGAGGGACGGATGATGGAGATGGGAAGCCTCATGGAGACAAAAACCCACACCTCATGTCCCATTCCTTGGCTTATCTTGAGAGTGGTTGTGTGGAGATACTCCTCCCCTATCCCTCACACCATTTTCGGCCAGAACAAGAGGAGGAACTCTAGGAAAAGCCAGAGCTCAAGCCTTAGTTGGAGGGAGGGAAAAGCTAGGAAAAATCCGCAAGAAATAGTTGAGTTCAAGGTAAGAACTCCACAACTATTAGTTAACTAGTTTATTGTTGTATGATTTTTAAGAAATCATATGGTGGAATAAACAAGATGTTCTACACGTTTAAAAGTGTAGAATATTGATATAAAGTGGTGATATTTAACTTAGAAAAGTTGGTGAATCGATAGGAGTCGAAATCGCCGGAAACCGCCACTTTTAAGGGAGCTACTCGTTTTTGCAGAACACGAAAGCCGCCCGGCTTTTGCCCAGGCAGTCCAGTTTTGCCTTTCATCGGTTTAAAACGAGGATTTATCGGGGAGCTCAACGAAGGCAACTATTTCAGCACATCATAAGGTGAGGATGGCTGACTATATTGCTTATAATTAGTGAGTTAATTTCATGAGATTACCGAAGGTAATTAAGTGTGTTTTTTATGGATTATTAATGATTAATAATGCCTAAAAAATGAAAAGACTAAATGTCTAGAGAAAAAGGAGCATGATATATAAATTTAGGAGTAAATTGTGTATGTTCATGTGTTATGAGTATGTTGACTTGAAAGTGGAATTTATTATGAAAGATGTGTTGAAATATACTTTTTTCTTCATATTAGAATATATGAGTGATTAAAAGTGATATTTTGGATATTGAGATAAATGATATTTTCAAAGGAAAATCAGTTGGAATTGTCTATATGACTATGAGTTGAGAACTTGGTTTGTTGATATTAATTTGACTAGTATTAAGATACTAGTTGGACATTAAAATGAAATATTGTTAAGATTGATCCTAAGGTTGGATTGTGAAATGTTATGCCTTAAGTAGTCTTAAGATATGCTTTAAGGTAGGAAAGTATGAACTTTAAGTTATACTAGGGGTAGGCCTTAAGGGATACCCAAGATAATGTAAATATTAAATTGATCCTAAGTATAGGATTGGCCTACGGGTGTGTTCGGTAATCCTTGTGGATAGCCGGTTGAATTATGGAAATAGTAAGGACCATGGCCCTTCCCGGCTCTAGAGAGCGGTGTTAAATAGCATGGACTTACATCGTGATCACGGGTTAGGGTGGAATCCGAATCGGAGACCTAACTAGGTTCCGGTAGCGGTAACACATAAGATAGGACCCCGAAGGGCCTTACCTTCCTACGGGATGATGGGTACGAGTCCAGGGGCGGGATGTTGGAGTCCGAACCGGGAGCCTCATGAGGTCTCGGACAGCGGTAGCAAGTCCCGTAGAAACAATAAGACCCAAGGGTTGGGTTGTGCAAATGATAAATGGAAAGGAACATATAAGAAGGGCCGTGTGCCGACAAATAAATAAATTTACTTATTATAAAGATAATAAGTGGGAAATATAAATTATTATTTATATTATGATATCACCCTATTTTGAGGGTCTTGGAAATTAAAACGTTGATTATACTTAGTATAGTTGCTATTGTACTTGTCAAATATTTCCAAGTACTGACCTCCCCTTCACGGGGGAGGCCACCTCACAGTTTCAGGTAGGACTTGAAGGTTGCTACCGGTGCCCGTTGCTCGGAATATTCAGAGGAGAAGACGTGGTTCGTGCTTCCTCTGTTTCCTGTTTTCAAAACAATTATAACAATGCTCATGGATACTATTTTCTGAATAATTACTTTGGGGGCTTGTATGCCTAGTTATGCCAAGTGTGGCTTGAACAATTGTATTAACGCTTCCGCTACTTTGAATGCATGTTTTACATTATGTTTGTTTATGGATGTACTATGTGTGAATGATATTCATGACGCCTTGTATAGTATGGATGAGTTGGACTACAGTTGACTATTTGTACTGTACGGCGGGTTGTTGACGTGTCCGGCTAGGTCCGGGGCGTGACAACACTAGTCAATACTAAGTTCTTACCGCTCTCGCAACGTATAGTACAATAGTTTAGGGAACCAGGTTGATCTCTCATGCTCCAAGTTCCTAAATTATTGCCAAAAGGAGCGAGCGTATGACTCCCTAATCGTTACTAATCTCTTAACGAACGATTAAGTGTGTGTGAAAGTGTCCTAGAATAAATGAGATCTCTCTTAATTTATTCTGTGTGAAATCATAATCCCAGCGGCCGTTCCAGGTTACAAAAGATATCAATTAAATTATTCAAACACAAATTAAATAAAGATCATGCAATTGATCCATCAAGAAATTAACCCTAGATCATGATTAACCCCTTCATCAATCTCAAATCCCCAATTAATACTACAAACAATTCATAATTGAATTAATAATAGAATTGAGAAGGAAAGAATTAATTGTCATTAGTTAAAAAGATGGAATTTACAAATTATCCCATGGTCTTGAATAACAAAGCGGAAATGTACTCAAAATTTCATCCTAAGCCTCTCTCTAAGCTCCGTTACAAAAAATAGGGGTTTACGGGTTGTTTATATATAAAACAGATCAATCCGGGTCGAGATAGGACTCCAGGTTGTGCGCTCGGCGTGCGGGAAAGGTGTGCTTGGTGAGGCACCACCGAATTATATATTTTCTCGTCAAGCTCCTCCGCTCGGTGTGCACCTGTCATGTGCTCGGTGTGCGGGTAAGGTCGCATGGCGAGCAGACCTTTTGTCCAATTTTTTTGAAACTCTACCCCCCGCTTGGTCGGCGGGCATCAGGCGCTCACTAAGCGCACCTTCTAACTTGACTTTTTGGCTGATTTCCACCCCTTTTCGCCCGTGATTGCTCCCATGCTCGATTCTTTGGCTTTTTTGACTTCAAAACCTTGTCTTAACACCTCGTTGACCTCCATTGCTTCTAATCAATTCTCATATGCTTCTCAACTCTTCTCGATAACTTCTCAAATGCCGGTGTCGGGCTTAATTCCTTGAATTTGACTCTAAAAATACCAAAAAACACACCAAGACCCAGTAAACTATGACTTGAGCTAATTATGAGACTTGTGACACCTTTAAGCTAGGAAAACCATCAAAACTCAATCTCAACACGCATCAAATGCGTGTTGAAATACGGACTTATCAACGGCAAACCCTTGATCTATCATAATTCTTCTCAATCTTCGTCCACGAGTGTGTCCTTAAACAAAAAGTGGACGGTTATGGAGAGTAGCACACAACATAAGATCTTCATCTTTAAAGATAATATCAATGGCGTATGCAGTAGATTTTTGTGCTTTGGCCACTTCTTTCATAGTTGAAACTAAAGATGACCAACTACTTGAACTCTCAACTTCTTTCTCATGGGTGCTAAGATAAGAACTCGAAATTTGAGTCATCTAGTTCTTGAAAGCCTTTGGCATAAAATCGTTGAGAGTAATCACGCTTCACGTAACCTTGAATGGATCACGATCCTTCATTTGCTTCTTTCTCTTCAACTCGTTTACCGGTTGTTGCCAGACCCATTTCCTTACCACCTTCCTCGGTTGTGGCTTAGGTTTGTGGTTCTTCTTTTGTTTCTTTCGAGTTACCAAGATCCATGGTCTTCCTTTGTCATCAACATCTTCAAGTGTCGTTCTTTTAGTGAGTGGAGGACATTCTTTCATTCCCTTGACACTACAAGGGAGATTATGTTTGTGAGAATTTGTGTAATCATTGCTCATGAGTGGAGCAAACCTACGAAATGTAATGGTAATTTGGTTTGTGCTTGCTGTGGAATCAGCAAGTTCAATCTTTCCTTCGCGGGCTAAAGCCCTAATCTTGTCTTTGAACACCAAACACTTCTCTATCGAGAGACTCAACACTTTATGATATTTGCAGTAGTTAGAATCATTGACCTTTGTGGCTTCCTCAGGTTGTCTTAACTGAGGTAAATCAACAAGTTTCAACCTTGTCAGTTCATCAAACATTTGAGAAACATCAGACTCCGATAACGGATATTGCTTCTCCATCATCTCTCGCAAAGTCGGCTTGACACGCCCTGAGGCTTCAGGTTCAACTCTAGCAACTTGTTTTGCCTTCTCGGTTGTTTGATTGAAGACTTTAACTGGTGAAGCCTTCACAATCATTGATTCTTTCTTTTCAAATTTAGAAAAAATCTTGTCCCCTTTCTTGGTATCTTGTTTTTCAACGACATTGTTCATGGGATATATGCCCATAGTTTGTCTTCCACTGTTTGCAAGGCTCAGCTGCATATTACGAGCTTTTCTTGCTAATTCATCGAAAGTAGCTGGATTCACTCCTTTGAGAATATAACATAACTCCCAATGCATGCATTCAATGCACATATCAATTGCGGAGTTTGTAGAGATCCGATCTTTGCAGTTAAGGGAAAGATCCCTCTGTTGGGTGTGTCTCGGAAAAACGAAGAAATATTAATTAATAAAAATAATTAATTAATTTAAATAGCTAAAGAAAACCAGAAATAAGATGGAACGGAGTTTAGCCAGAGCTCGTGCTACGCACGATGTCCTTAAAACGTATTCGTCGCCTCCCACGGTGCTAGGAGCGTTGCAACGACCGTTTCCCAAGATACAGTGGCTAACGAACTAACGTTCGAGCACACAAACGAAAGTCCCGGTGAACTGGAACAATAGCAGAACACTTAGGAATTTTCGGAGTAGCTGGGAGTGTTTTTGAGAGCTAAAATACGTGTATGATTGCTTGTGAACGTGTGTTTGTTGCAAACCACCTACCAGCTATTTATAGGAGGATTTGTTGTGTGTTAAATGGTGTGTTAATGGACCTGAACGTTGGACATCAATGACCAGTCCGTTGGGTATTGAATCGTCCATTTAACGCAGCATTGAAAGAGAAGAACGTTGGGCATTTATTGCTGTAACGGACCAGAAGACCTTCTGGTGCGAACAGAATACCTCCACCAGAACACCTCAAGGTGTTCTGGTCTGAAGCCACCAGAAGACCCCAAGGCCTTCTGTCCGGAAGCCAGCAGAAACCCTCAGGTCTTCTGATCCAACAGAAACCCTCTTAGGTTCTCTGGTCTGGAAGGCAACAGAAAGCAGAGCAGTTCTGGAAAAAATAAAACGTTACGGGAAGAACAAAAAATTAGACCGTATCTTTGTATAAAAGATTTTTCGGACGGCATTCGTGTCCGCAGGTCGCCCGCGCACACGAGTCGCGGTTTTTCTTCTTCGTTTCGGGATTTGATCGGCACCCCCCCTGCGCGTAAGAGAGAGCCTTTACATTTAGGAATCTTAACTCCTTAAAAGAGGCTTCCCTTTATAAGGGGGTGAAAATCCCTTGAGTTTTCCGGTGTGGGATAAAACACACAAGAAACCCATCATTTTCCTAGTTTTTCCATTTCAACGAGTGAACTTCGAGAATCAATTTCTCATTCACCCGTTATCGTTTTGAGCGTACCACATATCGAATTGTAGCCCTTAACAAGGACAATCCGAAACCACTTTGACCCGACCCAAATCGGAAGTGGACCTCACTCAAATAATTGCCCCAAAATGACCATTTAATGCAATTTTTAACACATTTTTCCAACACCCCAACGCTCGATGTAGGTTATCACGGGCTCATCTTTCCACTGACGAGTATTTGTCAACTCAAGCAAGCTCACAACCCTCCTCGTGCTGTAGAATGGTTTAAAAATTCACGTTCCATATCTTGCCAGGTGTTAATGGAACTGGGCACCTAGTCAGTATATCAGTCAAAAGTGTTTGCTTTCAGGGAATGCACGAACTGCTTGACAAGATTATCTTTGCTTGTTCCCGCATTATTGCAAGTTTCCACGAAATGGGCAACATGTTGTATTTGATTTCCCTTCCCATCAAATTGGATGAATTTCGGCAGCTGGTAACCAATGGGTATCTTCAGATCCTTGATCCTTTGAGTGTAAGGCTTAACATAAGAGTATGTGGATTGATTTCTTTCTATCTTCCCCTTTATGGTCTCCATGATGAAGTCTTTGAGTTGATCAATTGGGATCATGCCTCCAGAGGTTGAGATTTTCTTCTCCGAATCCTCTTGGTGAGAATCATTTTCTTCATGCACTTCGGGATCCTTTTCATGAGTATGACTTCACTCACCTTTCAAGCTTTCTACTTTGTTGTTCAGATGATTCAACTTTTGGTCATGAGCTTGCATGAACATACACACCCCCTCGATAACCTTAGTTAGATAGGTGATTTGTTCTTCCATACACATGGTGCTTGTCGTCATGGTGGGCATCACAGTATAGACATTTGACCATAGCGAATCAGTTTTTCGTTGAGGAGTTGATGGGGGAGTAGAATTTGATCAAGATGATGAGCTCTCACCACTGCTTGTCCACTTCGGGGAAGTAACTTCACTATGGGTGAAGAGAGCTTCCGGGCCATCGCTTGCACAATTCGAAATCCATCCATCACATTGGGAGTAGTTCCCGAAGATAATTGCGCTGTTAGGATTCTTGATCCGCTCTTAGTGATAGGGCCTTGCATGTCTTGATTCGAGCTTGACGATGCTGTAAAATTCAAATTGAACACGGGCTTGCTTGATGCCATTGGTTCGGTTTTCTTGATCAAAGTGAAGAGATGAGAGGTAGAGATGTCCCACCGGGCATGCCACAAATTTGTGAAACAAATTTTAACTATTTACTTAAAATTGATCACAAATAATAATATTTGAGAATATTGGGTACAATCTCTAAATATGAATCTTCTAATTCTTCACTTACAATTTGAAATAAATATAATTAAAGAATTTAATTCAAAATTAAATCTTTAATCCTTCAAAAATTTGAAAATTCTCCGGATCTCAGAATCTTCGTTCTTGAGATATTTGAATCTTGGAATCTTCGTTCTTTGGATCTTCAAATCTTCTTGAATGCAGGATTCAGCTTGAAGGGCCTCCGGTTTTCAAGTAGCTTGATCTTCAACAAAAGGGTCATTTTATGGCTTGATCTTCTATTTAAGAGCTTCCCGAAATATATAGCTTGATCTTCAATTGAATTTTGATTCAATCTTTATATGAATATCTTCAAATCTTCAAAGATTCGTTCTTCATATCTTTGAATCTTCAAAGCATTGTTCTTCAGATATTCGAATCATCGAGCTTCGTTCTTCAAATCTTCGAATGTTCTTCAACTTTTGGATTTATTTTATCAAGAATGAACGAAATCACAAAGGATTATTTGTATATTCTTAATAAAATCCGTGGCTTGATATCTTCCTCTTCTTTGGAATCATTCAGAGCCTCTCAGGAGTTCTTCAAAGCTTTTCTGCAGCGTTTCTTTGTCTCGAAGTTCTCTTCCTTTTTCTCTCAACTGAGACCCCTATTTATAAGTGTGGAGGGGATAAAGTATGGCCTAGGGTTGCAGAAATTTGTCCATACCTCATGAGCTCTAATTTAAATGGGCTTTGGGCTCCATTTGCTTGCATTTTAATAGTTAGAAAAATCAGCACTTGTGCAATGTATCTGGACAACTTTTTCAACAAGGTTCGGAGCTATTTCTCATGCATATGGATACATTTCTTAACTAGATTCGTTGACTCCTTCACAAGTTGGATCATGTTTCTTACTTATTGGGCCACTATTTCATAATGGGCTCAAAATAAAGTGATTAATAAGACGAGTCCATTCTTTTAAAGACTAAATTTATGATTAAATTAATCGGATATTTTAAATGACCCAAATTAATTTAATCATTAAATTTATTCAAGTGTACCCACATTAATATTTTCCTTTTGATAAGGCCCAACAATCATTACAATCAGCCCACTAGAATCCGGTGTTGGTCCAATAGTCTTCAAAAGAGACCCAATAAGATGCATAATAGTCCGATAGCACTTAAACGAGTTTAATAATATTAAGGACCATCATAAAATAATAAGTCCAAAATATTAAATAATTTTCAATATCCACACATGTTCCCCTGTTAGGGATCTGCTTGTCCGAAACTCTGACATGGAAGAATCGGTCTTTCCATCCCTTAATGGACATCTTATTTTCATCAAACAGAGACAGATCGGGGCGGCTGTTGTCCGCAAGGTACCCATTCATTTGTTTGGGGCCACCTTGAAGAAATAGTGGAACAAATCAAGAGTTGCCATTACCCTGGCCTGCTTATAGTGGGCAATGAACGATGTGGTGATCCGGTTGGAGATCGGAATGATCTAGTCAGACACCACCTCATATTGATCTAGGGGTGGCAGCGGGTCATATTTATATCGGGTGAAGACTCATCCACGTCCACTCGTTAATTTTTCATATATCACCCACCCGTCCATCATCCATTAAAAATCATATCCACATCCAACTTATCGATCATGAGCAGGTTATCGGGCGGATCATGAGTTGTCTAACTTGAAATACAAAATAAATAAATTATAAAGAGAAATCATGACAAATAAAAAAAGTTAAGAATTCATTGAATATTAACAACAAAAAACTTGAGCAATTAAGTATACTATATATTTATTATTATTATTATTATATATATATATAATTAAATAGATATTATACATAATATAATATTTATTATTAAATAGGGGAGGATCATGTGCAAATTGTGCTTATCGTGCAAACATTTGTACGATGCATCTTTACATTATTTGAGGTTCAAAGTGTTGCACATTATTCAAGCCATAAAATAGCAGTTGCATATTAACGTTCAAAGAGTTGCATCCTAAAAAGGTTGACTTTTTTACAAAAATGCCACCTTGCCTTTATAGCCTTTAGATCAACTCATCGGATGGTCAACATGAATGTGTAGGTTAGTAAATTAAGCATGATTTGTATTTGATCTCTAATATGTGTGTGTGTCCAGCCGAAGGGACATGACCCTCTGTCCGGCCATCGTCTTTGGGGCGGTTCTCAGTGGAAGTTTTTGATGAAATTGTGTGAGCTTGTTCCTAATCAAGTCTAGTTTATCCACACAAAAATTCAGCTTAAATTCGATCGGAAAGGCAGTCAAATAATTTTTTGAAGATAACTGCGCCAAATTATACATATAAAACACAGTTTTTTTTTAAAAAAAATTGATTGCCTTCCCGATCGAATGTTTAGCTAAATTTTTTGTGGATAAACTAGACTTGATGAGGAACATGCTCAAAATATTTCATCAAAAAATTCCACCGGGAACAGCCCCAAACGACGGCGGACGAACAGAGGATCCTGTCCCTCCGGCTAGACATGATCTTTTCCGTACACACACACACATGCGGGACAGTGGGTGGGTGGATGGAGCGGGTGATGGTTCGGGTGATGGGTTGGATGAGTGTTCATCCACGCCCGATCCAATCCGTCTTTCAATCCACCCGTCATCCATTTTTCTTCCATAATCTTTTGGGGTTTCATCCATATTCTTGGTTCGGATTAACCGAGTATCCGCGGGTGATATTTTAAGCCGTAGTGACAGCCTCCATTAATTCGATAGTTAATGGGGTCCGACAGTAGCACATAGAGTTGCACCACGTAATGTTGTGTGAGGCATTGCCTGCGCAACTGCATATTCAGGATCGCCATTTTTTTTACGATAGGTCTAATCAGGCGGGGCAGCCATGAAGACATCGGGGTCATCGCCAAATTTAGGCTGGGGCTCAAAACGCTCTATGTTCCAGCATCCCCCGCATTAATAGTATCGCAAACGGCAACATCGAAAGCGTCTTTTTGAACCTCCTGCTCTATCTGCTGCTCGAGATCTCCCGAACTACTCGCCTCATGCAAGTTTAACGTCTCACCCGAAAAGGACTCAGACATGATACTGAACTCTACAGGGAGTAAGAAATAATGAAGAAAGGTCTGAGGATACCTGAGAACTTAGCCCAGCTAGGGTTTTTCTCCGACGTAGAGAGAGGCAAGAGCAAAAGGTAGAGAGAGAAGATCTGAAAACCTTGAGATTGAGGCTAAGGATCGATATTTATAGAGCACCGATTCAATGGCCCATCACAGATCGATACGTGGCGAGGAGCATCTCCAGAGATACTCATCGCTCAGAGGCAAAATGTCAGGTAATCATGACCTGAGCATGGGAGAACTAACCGCCATGCACGAAACCGTCACCTCAAAACATCAGCAACCAGTGAGGCATCTGTCAGGATACAACCGACGGGGCCTCGCCCGCGATGACAGTTCAGGCATCTTTCAAGATTTTGGTGGAGCTCCACCTAAACCTACGTTTAGTAGAAAATCTCTCGCGTTGTTCTTCACCAAAATCTCACCCTTCTTGGTTGTCCATTTGGATTTTGGTGGAGCTTTTGTTTATGCTTCGTCTTGCCTTAACCTGTGTGAAGCCGTCCATGCATTCCCTCTTCTTGGGATAATTTTCTTTTCAACCTGCATCAATTTGAGAAATAGTTGAAAGATCCTTAGAAATAGTGTCATCATTGGACATGTGAGCTGTGTTATTTGGGGCAGTTTTGGGACTGCATTTTGGGCCGATGGATCGGAAGAAGGTTCATCATTTCCGGAACCTAAGGTTTGACTTAAAAAGTCAAATCTGTTAACCATAGGGATCTCATATGCATTTCAAACTCCACAAGCGCTAACAACTTCATCATAGGTCGGGGTGGACTCAGGCCGGGCCAACCGGCCTGGAACCGGACCGACCCGCTACTGTGCGGGCCCGGACCGGCCCGGTGAATCGGTTGGTGCCCGGTTCGGGCCACCCGGCCCGGTGAGGTAGGCGGGCCGGGGCCGGGCCTCCTAAATCGTGCACCGGCTCGGCCGGTTCGGGCCCGGTCCAGGCCATTTTTTTTATTTTTTTTAAGTTTTTGGGTTGGGCTGGGTATGATGGGCCATTTGAGGTGGTTTGGGGGTGAGGGGGAGGGTTGGGGGTTAATTAGGAAAAGCTAAAAAAAAAGAACCGAGGCCTGGCCCGGCCTGGACCGGACCCGAGGGTTACCCGGGCCGATTCCAGGCCTCCCCTTTCATGAACCGAGGCCCGGCCGGGCCCAGGACCAAACCGGGCCCGAACCGGAACCGGTCCATCCCTAATCATAGGTAGTTTCGTCACATGCAACTTCTTCACGATTTACATTTTCACATGTTAGACTGTCATGGGTGGTCAACACATTTTCACAGGCAACATATTTGTTTTAACAGGCAACACCTATCCCAGAATAATCAAAAAATGAAGAGAGAAGCTCTATCATCTCTCTAAAATTCCGGCCAGTTCTTGACTGCCAAAATGGACCTCCGGCAGCCTCACCGGAATCCTCAACACCCAACAAATGACAAATGGTACTGCACTCTCTGGGATTGCCATCGCTACATAGATGGCTACTGCTACAGAGAACCCCCACCGACCAAGTTCACAAGGAGAAACTCCACTACAAACACCTACTGGAATGGAGAATACATCACCACAAGAAATCATCAGCAGCATTTCTGGAATTCCCCCACCAGCTATTCGAATAGCAATCCCACAAGGTATGGAGCATCCAGACCACGTAAATTTTCATACAACTATTATGAGCATCCTTTTTGGAATAGCACCGGATGTCACCCAACTCGCAGGACCCGGAGACCTGCATATCATTCCAGGTCTGACTCGCAGAAGCTCCCAGCCCGATTACCAGAAGCTCGTCGTTTACACAACAGGAACCCCATCAACTCTTCACAACCAGTATCCGGACTCACACTCAAAACCAGAACTCACCTTCCCGAAACTCACCTTGGGGACCGAAGTTACACTCCTTAGTGTCAACTGGATTGGCCACCACCGGCCACGAATCAAAAAGACGATGGCTGACGTTTGGTCACGCACAGGGGACGGCGATACCCCAAAGACCCTTGCCAGACACTCCGACTCATCTCAGAGAACGAATTGGGCAAAGGTAATGCCAATCGTTACAACAATTTACTATTCGAGGGAATCTATTTATCTGCACAATAATTTGGTGGGGCGACAAATGTCGATGGGCGACAACTCTGATAATCAGCGAATTAGAGGAAAAAACAACATTGTCGAAGGGAGAGAAATTGTGAACGACCGACGTATAAGGCATGAGAAGACTCAACGCTTCGAGAGACCTACACCTGAAATCAGTCGAAGGTCGACATCCTCGCCGAACGCCGGCAACCAACCGATAACAGTTACTTGCAATCCAGGAACGGTGGATAATGCATCGTGGAAGGGTCCACCAGTTACAGCCAGCCAGAACAGCGCAACTCTGTGCCGCGGATGTCCATCCTCCTCAGGTCCAGGTCCCGCGGCTGAAAAATCCGACAGTCAGAGCAGCTTGGACGCACAACAACAGGACTCCGTCCAAGCAATCACATGGGCAGACCTTCTTCGGTCGGATACAGTCAAAAACTATGACAGGCCCATTCAACCCCTCTCAATAATAACCCCAAACAATTCAATACCAAGAGAAAAGTCAAATTCTCCCAAGGACTCAGCACTTACGGATCCGACTAAAATAATTGAGGCTGCGACAGATGATTTATTCGAGGCATCTAAAAAATTCCATTTCTTTGGTGAAGAAGGATTTGATTCTATTAAACTGGAATCTAAAATCTTTAAGTTTGGATTAAAAAACAACAAAGTCACAATTTTTGAGATCAAGAAGTCTCAACTAAACAAGATTAGTTTTAATCTTGAACCGGCTCCTCAGATCATCGGCTATATTTATCAGCTCACAGAAGCAAACTTTCTTTGCCAGCAACTACGGAGATTTGGATCTATCTCGGTCTCTTCAGATTTTAACAACGCTGGAGGCTTCATAAAAATAGCCAAAGAAAAGAGATATTTCATTATGATTCCCGTGAGCCCACAAAAATCTAGACTACTAGATTTTCTGGCATTTTTTTTCAAATTTCGTGGGACTTTCGGATTTAGTGCACGAGGAACCAATGCACCGGCCACAAGAAACCTTGTTACTTGTAGAGGAGCCCCCATCAATATCTAAGCTTATTTTTGAATCCCAAATTCGGGAAGCCTATTTAGAGTCACATTGGTTTCCGCCTCCAGAGAAACAGAACATGCTTATTCAGGCATATTCGGATGCCTCAGACTGCTTTTACCACTCAAATGACTCTTTTTACTCGGACGACTTTTTGGGACATGCAACTGAAAGTGATCGTCGTCCACCTATCTCAACTCCAGCAGAAATTAAGAAATCAAAATTCAACAGGGCGATATGCAGAAAATCCAAGTTTGTCACCTCAGAAACTTGCCTGCCGACGGAAAATTTGAACACACAACTCAAGATATACAGGAAATCTCAAAAAAATAAAAGGCGCCACAGTATGAAGACTAGGTCCCAGTCTAGAGAATTCTCTTGGGTTTAGTTTTGAGGCTTTTCTTTATCTGCATTTTTATTGTTTTCCTTCTCTTTTTTCCTTTTTGCTTTGTACTATTTTACTCTCTATCAATAAAATTCCCATTTCCTCTAAAAAAGGCAACACTTATCCCACAATAAGTGGCATGTTTCTTATCACTAGAGTAGCTAGTAATACCAGCATCCTCAGGGATATTAAAATCATTAGGGCCATTTTGGTTATCCATAGTACAAACAAAACGCTCAAAAGCATCATGGGCAGAATCTCGGGCATCAAAAGGGGCATCAAAAGGGACATTACTAATAGTCCGGACATCAGTAACCAGCCCAAGAACTGGGGCATCAACAATCAAGCATCAATAACAGGGGCAATAAGGGGCATCAATAACAGGGGCATCGGTAACCAACCCAAGAACAGGGGCATCAACCGGGGCACCAGGAACCTGGTTAATAACAGGTGCATCAATATCTGGGGCATTAATAGGGGCATCAATAACAAAGGTTGTAGTAACCATCTGATGGAGTATATGGCCCGGGAACCCTCGGCCCACAGACTCCTACTACTCCAATAAAGGCCCAACAGGCCCAGAAAGCACAACAGGCCCAAATCACAGCGCCCAGAGTACCAAGCAGCCCACAATATGCTCCAGGGGTGCCTTCGGCCCTCTGACCGAAGGCTCTTATTCTCACAGGAGGGTCAAGACAGGAAAACAAAGTTACTGGGGAAAACGGCGAAAATCAGTAGCCGTCAGCACCTGGAGCCCTCGGTACCAAGGGGGTCCCCGGTACTCAGAGCCCTCGGCTAGTCCTCTACAGCCGAGGGCACCTTTCCCGACATGATATCCGCTCCACATGCGTATAGATCATCGTACCAAGTACGACGTCACATCCAACAGCCGCATTTAATGCGGCCACATGCGGTTGCCAGCGCCAGCCAGTTGAGGTGACCCCTCGGCCAATGGACGCTTGACACGTGTCCCTGTCCGGCATTTATTGCTACTATAAATAGCACCCCATTTCCCCATTTGTAACCAAGTCACAACACATGCTGAATACTATCTAATATACTTTCTCTCTCTATACTCATTGGTTCTGCCTTCTCTCTTGTTATTCCTCGTAATAACCCCTCGGATAAGCTACCCCCCGAGTACACTATCCATCATTTGGTGCTCTCGTTGAGAGCTCGAACAATCAAGTAAGAAACCCTCCCCCTCGACCAAACGCAAAACGCCTAGCTAAAATGGTGAGGACAACTCGTGCCAACTCCAAGAATGTAGATGTAACACCCCGGCCCCCAGGACCCGAGGTAGTTACTCTAGACCTCTAGTACTGTCCTCACAAACCGCCAGTAGCCTTTTCCGCGCACTTTGTCCTCACTCGTGCGCGCCCTGAGAAACTTCCCAGGAGGGTCACCCATCCCAAGACTACTCCCGTGCAAGCACGCTTAACTTTGAAGTTCTTGGTGATGAGCTCCCTTAAAAGGAGATGCATCTTGTTGGTATGAGTAGTACTATTAATCCGTTTAAATTAAATCTCAAGTATTACAATCACCCCCACTTAGGAACGCAACGTCCTCGTTGCGCCCATAGACCAATCTCAATCATATCCCAGAATCTTTTCCCCTGCTAAATGCCCGCCCGATATCCAACGGATCAGCACACTGTCGCAGGGTTGCTCTGATACCACCTGTAACACCCCGGCCCCCAGGACCCGAGGTAGTTACTCTAGACCTCTAGTACTGTCCTCACAAACCGCCAGTAGCCTTTTCCGCGCACTTTGTCCTCACTCGTGCGCGCCCTGAGAAACTTCCCAGGAGGGTCACCCATCCCAAGACTACTCCCGTGCAAGCACGCTTAACTTTGAAGTTCTTGGTGATGAGCTCCCTTAAAAGGAGATGCATCTTGTTGGTATGAGTAGTACTATTAATCCGTTTAAATTAAATCTCAAGTATTACAGTAGAGGACAAGAACCTGGCCCTCGGCGAGGTCGACGTCCCCGAAGCTTCTAACAGGGCTCCCGGGGGCGGCGTCATCGCCGGGTTGGACCACACGGCTGTCGACCTACGCCAGCAGATTTAACAAAATGCCCCCGATGCCCACCTCGGCATCGAGGCCAAGAAAAAGGACCGGAGCGAGAATCAAATTAGCCCTCCGGTCATCACCATCGACGTACAATCGTCGCTCTCCGCCTTCATCCAGACGCTCACCCAGAACCCGGGTGCCTTCGACACTTTGGTTCCCCTCCAACCTCAGGTGGGGGAGAATGTTATGCCTCCCCCTCATCCACGACCCCTCGGTAACCCGGTCCTCCGGATGGGGAACTCCGAGGGGGTCATGGCCCAAGATACGGCCTCCCAGGAAGTCCAGTCCCGGGACCGCCACAACGTGAACAAGGAACAACTCCGGACCTCCGCCCTCGAGACACTCGGAGGGGCGCAAGACCGCCGAGGGGTCCAAGACAGCCGAGGGGGGAAGGCGTTCCAAAGGCCTCAGGAAAGTGGCGGGTCCGTCTCCAGGGCCAATGAAAGGCGTCCCCCTCAGGACAAGGGCAAGACACCTCTCCATGCCGACGACGCACGCCACCAAATCAACCAGGCCCACTCGGCCCGGGTCCATTCGCAGGGGGCGGAGGCCCTCCCGAAGGACCCCCGGGACGAAATCATTGCGGCCCTCCAGCGCCGGCTTGACGAGATGGAGGCCACCAAAGCCCACGCCACCACTTCTGCCCCTCATACGGACCTCAGGTATGAGGCGATGATGGCCAAGATGGAGGAAATGCAGAAGAGGATAGCCGAGGGCTCCGGGGAACCCACCATACAGCTCCGGACCCGGACGCCATTTACCCCAAGGGTATTGGTGGCCCGGATCCCGGAAAAATACCGAGGGCAGCTCATCAAGCCCTATGACGGAAAGACTGACCCCAAGAGCACTACAACAGGTATCAAAACAGCAAGATGATGGTGGGGGCATCAGATGAATATTTCTGCCGCTGGTTCCTCTCCACCCTAGAGGGGCCAGCTTACGAATGGTTCAACCGATTGCCCGAGGGCTGCATTGACTCATGGCAAGAACTCGCCCAACGATTCTTGACGCAATTTGCGGGGAGGCGCCGCACAAGAAAACACTTCTCCCACTTACTAACAGTGAGGCAGAAGAAGGAGGAGACCCTTCGGGACTTCCTGGAGCGCTGGAGGACGGAGGCTGATAAAGTTGATGGCGCTGACGACGGGACCCTCCTGGCCCTCCTACAAACAGTACTCCGCCCCGGGAACTTCTCAAGGTGCCTCGTCATCGAACCCCCCCGCGATTATATAAGGGCCCTACAGCGGGGGGACTGGTACGCCGAGGCCGAGGAGGTGGAGAAATGCCACCATGTCCCAGATCAGCAACGCCATCGGCCAAACGACAAAGGTAACCGGGGGCCGGGGACTCCCCACAATCATCCCAAGGATTCTGCCCCCTCCGGTGATCGCTTTCGGCATGGCCAAGCCAAGCCCGGGGGAGGCTACAAGGGGAACCCGAGGGCTTGGGCACAACTTGTCCTCCTGGAGCACCCTCGGACACCATTGACGCACCCCGTCAGCGTTATTCTTGATTTTGGTGAGGAGAGGGGCCTGGTGGAGCGAGATTCACGCGCACCCCCGGAGGTATTCGCCATCAATCCCAACTACCCCTACTGTCATTTCCACCGGCACCAGGGGCACAGGACCGATGACTGTCATCAGCTGAAGACGGCCATCGAAAAGTTGATACAAGCGGGGCATCTATCCCAGTTTATCCAGGGCCCTCAGCAACAGAGCCCCCCACAGCAGGGGCCACCCCGAGGGCAAACTGCGAGAGCAAACGCATGGGTCAACCCCAACACCATCCCACTCGGCAAAAAGAGGGAGATTGGGAACTTGGAAGAAGAGGAGGAGGAGTACCCCCGGTATCAAGAAAAGAAACGTCACATCCTCATGATCACAGGGGGAAATAACGGGGGTGATTCTATGAGTCAACGAAAGAAGTGGACTCAATCACTTTATGTGGGGGAAGTCACTCATATGCCCCCAGTAAAGCGGCTGAGGGAGGAACTCATTATCTTCACTAACGCTGATCTCCCTCCAGTATCCTCCCCACACAGGGATGCCCTCGTCATCCGCACAGAGATCAACGACACTATTATTCACAGAACTTACATTGACACGGGCAGTTTCGTCAATGGAATGTACCTCAGCACCTTCAGAGAGCTGCATCTGGAGAGGGGGTCCCTTCGGCCCATCAAGACCCCTCTTGCCGGATTCACCGGCGACACCATTGATTCCGAGGGGGTCATAACCCTCCCGGTCATCTTCGGCGACGGCCTCCATAGAGCCAAGCTCGAAGTGGAGTTCGTCGTCGTCAACATCGACTGCGCCCACAACATCATCCTCGGCCGGCCAGCCCTCGAGGATCTCGAAGCCGTCATCTCCATGAGGCACCTCTGCCTCAAGTTCCCAGCCGAAGGGGGGATTGGTTACTCAAGGGGGAACCAAAAGCTTGCCCGCGCTTGCTACCTTCAAGTTACAAAGAAGGTTAGCATGACGGAGTTCCGCGTTGACACCATCACCGGAACTGTGGAAGCGGAAGAAAGGAGGCCGAGGGCTGAACCAGCCGAGGAGGTAGAAGACTTCGCGCTCGATCCGGCCAAGCCGGAGAGAGTCGTGAAGATTGGAGCCAAGATCCCCGAAGACCTGAAGACCGGCATCATCAGCGCCCTCCCGCGCCTACTCCATTGTTTTTGCATGGGGGCCGGAGGACATGCCGGGGATCAGGCGAAGGGTCATCACCCACCGCCTCTCGGTGGACCCTTCGGCCAAACCAGTACAACAGTGGAGGAGACCCCTTTCGGCCGAGAGGAGGGAATTTGTGAAGAAGGAGGTCGCCATGCTCCTCTCTATCAAGCACATCAAGGAGGTGAAGTACCCCTCATGGCTGGCAAACGTAGTCCTCGCACAGAAACCACCCTCATTTCGCATGTGCGTGGACTACACGGATCTCAACAAGGCGTGTCCCATGGATCCCTTTCCTTTGCCCAATATTGATCAACTGGTGGATGAAACCGCGGGGTGTGAAATCATGTCATATCTCGACGCGTTCCGCGGATATCATCAAATATACATGCATGAGGAAGACGCTGAAAAAACAGCCTTCATGACTCCCGAGGGCATCTTCTGCTACCTTGTCATGGCCTTCGGCCTAAAGAACTCAGGCGCCACCTACACCCGGATGGTGGCTAGGGTATTTCAAGCTGTCCTAGGGCGCACCATGGAGGCATATGTTGACGACATGATCGTCAAGAGCAAGCAATCAGCAAGCCATGCTGATGACCTGAGGGAGATCTTCGCCATCATGCAGAAGTTTAGCCTTCGGCTGAACCCAAACAAGTGTACCTTCGGCGTTCAGGGGGGCAAATTCTTGGGCTACATGGTGAGCCGAAGGGGTATCGAGGCCAACCCCGAGAAAATCCAGGCCATCATCAACATGGAGCCCCCACGCAACGTGAAGGAGGTCCAACGGTTGACGGGCCGCCTGGCAGCCCTCAATCGCTTCTTATCAAATTCGGCGGAGAAGTCCTTACCCT
Organism: Cuscuta europaea; assembly: GCA_945859875.1. Taxonomy (NCBI): domain Eukaryota; kingdom Viridiplantae; phylum Streptophyta; class Magnoliopsida; order Solanales; family Convolvulaceae; genus Cuscuta; species Cuscuta europaea. The sequence continues at coordinate 9,384,061 of CAMAPE010000018.1, forward strand.
TCTTCCAGATCATGAGGAAAACCGCCGGTTTCCAGTGGACTTCAGAATGTCAGGGGGCATTCGAGGAGCTGAAACGATACTAATCTTCACCCCCTGTGCTCTCTAAACCCAAGGTAGGGGAGATCATATACCTCTACTTGGGTGTTAGCCCGACTGCCATCAGCTCTGTACTCATCCGGGAAGAGGATGGCATCCAACATGCCATCTTCTATGTTAGCAAGACCCTCAGGGAAGCGGAGCTCCGGTACTCCCCCGTGGAAAAAACGGTGTTGGCTATCGTATGGACCGTCAAGAAGTTGGGCCATTACTTCCAGGCTCACCCGGTCCAGGTCCTCACTCACCAACCCCTCGGCGCCTTGATGAGGAGCCCCACTAGCTCCTCCCGAATGGTAAAATGGGCTGTCTTCTTGAGCCAATACAACATCGACATCCGTCATAGGTCCGCCATCAAGGGCCAAGCCCTAGCGGACTTCGTGACGGAGTGTACGGCAAGGGCAGCCACGAACGAGGAGCCCTCGGCCCCTTCGGATGATTGGTGGACCCTCTACACCGACGGCTCCTCCGCCATCAAGGCATGTGGAGGAGGGGTGGTTCTCATCTCACCCGAGGGCTTCCGGGCCTATTATGCAGTCCGTTTCTCCTTCAAAGTCTCCAACAATGAAGACGAATACGAGGCCCTTCTCTGTGGCCTTCGGCTGGCAGCTAACATGAAGGCCCGACAAATCCACGTCAAGTGCGACTCCAAGTTAGTCGTTGGCCAAATCTCCGGGGAGTACGAAGCCAAGGAAGGGAGAATGAAGCAATACAAGGAATCGGCCAAGGAATTGCTTAAGGTATTTGAAGCACACTCTCTTACTCAAATACCGAGGGCTCAAAACTCCGAAGCCGACATTTTATCAAAGCTCTCGGCATAATCCCCTGAGCATATCTCGAAGATTGCCAAAGTGGAAGAGCTCAGCCTCTCTTGCATACATGCTAGCCCCGTCATGAATATACAACAAAGACAGGAGGACTGGATCTCGGACATTGTTGCCTTCATCACCACAGGGCAACTGCCCGAGGATGAGACCCGCGCCAAGCTGGCAAAGCTGAGGGCTCCCAGCTACATTATCGAAGACGGGAGGCTTTACAAAAGGTCCTACAACGGGACACTACTTCGGTGCCTTCATCAAGATGAAGCCGAAGTGGCGATGGAGGAAGTACACAGTGGCACTTGCTCAGCTCACCAGGGACCCTTCTCCATGTCCCGAAGGCTAATAATCCAGGGCTACTTCTGGCCTACGATGGCCTAGGATTGTGCATACCTTGCCCGGAGGTGTCCCGCATGCCAACACTTCCAGAAAGCCCCCGACAGGCCAACGGTCAACTATGCCCCCATCAGCACATCCATACCCTTCGCTCGATGGGGCATAGACCTTGTGGGCCCTCTGCCGAGGGGTACCTCCAACAGCAGGTACATCATTGTCGCCATCGATTACTTCACCAAATGGGTGGAAGCGGAGCCCCTCGCCAGCATCACTGAGGCCAGGTGCCGTCATTTTGTTCTCAAAAACATCCTCACCAGGTTTGGCGTCCCTCAGCAAATCATCTCCGACAACGGGACTCAATTCGAGGCAGCCCCCTTCTGTGCCCTCCTAGAGGCATGGGGCATCAAACACACCTTCTCATCCGTTGCCTACCCTCAGGGCAACGGACAGGTGGAGAACGCCAACAGGACCTTGCTCGAGGGCCTAAAAAAGAAGCTGGAGGCCGAAGGGGGTGGTTGGGTAGAAGAGCTCCACAACATCTTATGGGCCTACCGTAGCACCCCTTGGCGGGCAACTGGCGAGACACCCTTCTCCCTTTGCTACGGATTTGAAGCCAATGCCCCCACTGAGGTAACTCTTCCAACCCGAAGGGTCACACAGTATGATCCAGAGGCCAACGACGCCAATATGGCCCTCGACCTACACCTTATTTCAGAACGCCGAGAGCAAGCCTTCATACGTGCAGAAAACTACCGAAGGCAAGTGAAGAGTTACATTGACGCCAAGGTCCGCTCCCGGGAATTCCAAGTGGGGGATTATGTTCTCTGAAGAAGGGAAGCTAGCCAACCAACCGAGGGCGGAAAGATGGCACCAAAGTTCGAAGGCCCCTACATCGTGACAGCCATCATCAAACCGGGAACTTACAAGCTAAAACGCCCTAATGGGACTGAAGTCCCTAGGCACTGGAATGTACATCACCTAGTTAAATTTTATCAATAAACACCAGAGCGGCCAAGCCCTCATAAAATTGTGAATGTATTATTTTACGGCCCAAGGTCTAAAAATTCTGAAGAACGAAGACATTTCGAAGACACCGAGAACATGGAACAAGATTATTACAAGGGTCAAGCCCTCATATCACCCCCTGGCCCAAGGCCTTACCACAATGGAAGAACCCTCGGCACCAAGTGCCGAGGGTAGACAATACTATCACCTACAACAAAGTACCACCTGTCCTCAAAAGGAAACCCCTCGGCACCTGGTGCCGGGGGGACACACCACCAACAGTATTCCACAAATGGGAAAAACACCAAGTGTTCCCACAGAAGACCCCTCGGTATCAAGTACCGAGGGTAGACAACACAATCCCCTACGACAAATGAAGGAAAAACACCAAGTGTTTTCACAGAAGACCCCTCGGTACCAAGTACCGGGGGCCGTAAATCGGAACAAACACCAAGTGTTGTTTCTAAGCCGTACCCCTCGAGGACGCCTATACCGAAGGCGTCACCTCTCGGTGCCGGCAGCACGTAGTGCCCTCGGCCATTTTCAACCAGTGTGCAAATGAAAACCCTTCCCTGAAACGCTTTCCGCGTCATCACCCCAAGGGTATGACAGGCACGAAAAATGCCCAGGATTCGACTTTCAAAAACGGAACGCTTTCCGCGTCATCACCCCAAGGGTATGACAGGCACGAGAAATGCCCAGGATTCGACTTCCAAATCGAAACGCTCCCCGCGCCACCACCCCAAGGGTGTGGCAGGCCACAGACTATGTCTAGTGCCGAGGGGACGACTTTCAAAACTGAGGCGCTTTCCGCGCCATCCCCCAAGGGGAGGCAGGCTACAGACCACCATATCTTGTGCCCAGGAAACGACCCTCGATCCCCTCGGAACTCAGAAGGTTAACCCGAGGAGGGAGCTAATGGTGTATTCTGTTACCTCCCGATAGGCCAAGCCTTACCAAGAAACCAAGTTTCTTGAAGCCTTCCCCTCACTACCTAAAAAAAATGGGGTGGTGAAGGGGAGTAGACTCGGCGAGAAATCAATGAGTACGTCACTCCTATAGTTCACGGAAGCATACCGAGGGCTCCCCAAGGAAACGCCTCCAGTACCTGGACGCTCATGATTACCAAGGATACCATTCAACACAGACATCGTCAACAAATGGCTAAGTCCACTCAAGGATTACCTCCGGCTATACCTAACACCGAAGGCTCAACAACTCAAAACGTCCCCGAAGGGTACTATATGACAAAGCTATCAGATGTGGCCAAACCAAATCAAGAATCACCTCCGGCACCTCACTACATGCCGAGGGGATACATCCAGACAGTTCCCGAGGGAGTCTGCCTATTTGCGCTAGACTTGGACTACAAACTCTCCTATAGCAACATTGTGGGGACATGACAAACAACCGAAGGCTTTTTATTGCCACAAGCCAACATCACAAGGCAAAGGAAACTATCCTGAACCTACAACATATACAGCCGAAGGGTCCCCTCCCGAAGGCAAGCAGCAGGAAATACTTATAGAAAATAATCTAAGTCCTAAATGTTTTGCCCTCTGTGGAGCCACCAGTCAACCGAAGGTATGTCTGAGACAGGGGCCTCACAGTCACCCGAGGGCTCCTACTTCATACGTACTACACTTAGAAAATTTTTCTAAGTCCTACATATCTTTACCCTCGGTAAAATATCCATGCTGCCCGAGGGGCCATACGGTTGAAGGCTTGGTGAAGCTATACTTAGAAATTTTTTCTAAGTCCTACATATTTTGACCCTCGGTCGAATCTCCATGCTGCCCGAGGGGCCATACGGTTGAAGACTTGGTGTAGCTACACTTAGAAAAATTTTCTAAGTCCTACATATTTTGACCCTCGGTCAAATCTCCATGCTGCCCGAGGGCTCCTACTTCATACGTACTACACTTAGAAAAATTTCTAAGTCCCAAAAGTTGTTACCCTTGGTCAAATCTCCATGCAGCCCGAGGGCCATACGGATGAGGACTTGGTAAAAGTATACTTAGAAATATTTTCTAAGTCCTAACTATTGCTGGGCCCTCGGTCATACATCCAACGAAGGGTACCCAACTACCGAAGGCTAGACTGTATTCAAATACTTAGAAAAATTATTCTAAGTCCTAAACATACATTCAAAGAGGGGCGAAGACATACATTCAGAAAAGGCGAAGGCATACATTCAAAAAAATGAGGGCATACATTCAAAGAAGAACAATCGGAGGAAACGAATTATACATAAAAGCCCGAAGGCCGGTATTCATTCATAGGAAGAAAGGAAGAGTTAAAGTATATATTACAATATGGCCGAGGCCGAGAGTACACAAATATTCATTACAAACAAGAAGAAAAGGTGTTCAAAAGCTACTAAGTACAAGTGTTTTCTTCAGCTGTTGCCTCCTCGGCGGGCTTCGAGGTGACCTCCTCCCCGATGGCGTCATCGTCGGATCCCCCCATCATCATGGAGTCATGGATCACAGGCCTCTCTTCGCCCGAGGGGAGGGGGTTTCTCACGTCTGGCTGCAGAGGAGGAAGGCCATACGCCGAGGGGTCAAATTCCTCGAGGGAGACTTGGAAGTGCCTGGCTAGCCTCCGGTACACAAGGTACTGGGTGAAGAACTCACCCCCTTGGTAATAACTATCTCCCCTCTCCGCCATCCAGTCTCCCCCGGGGCCCTTCACCCAGTCATCTACCGATGACTCCACGACCGAGGCCACCTAATGCTGCCTATCTTCGGCTTTCCAGCCCTCGGCCATGAATGCGGCAACAGCTTCCTCTCGGGCTTTGGCGACGGCCTCAGCCTTAGCAAGATCTGCCTCCTCGGCGGCTTTCTTAGCTGCCCTCTCGGCCTCAAGCCTGGCTTCCTCCACTGCAGCTCTGACCTTCAGCTCAGCGCCCTCGGCAGCTTTCCGGAGATCTTCCTCCAGCATGGCCATCTGCTTCACAGCATCGGAGTTCTTCAGGACGAGCTCATTCATCTCCCGATCCTACTCCGCCTTCCGGAGGCGCCATTGCTCAAGCCTCTGTGCGTGCTCCCCGAGGGCTACGCAAGCCTGATAAACAGCGGGAGGAGGGGTCAGATTAACATGGAAAGAGCATTAAAAGTTAAACACAAAACCTAAAGGAACAAACTTACAGTTAATGAAGATCGAAGGATCCTGTTCTCGAGGGCCTCATCATCATAGGTTGAGAGGGCAGCCTTGTCCATTACCGGGGTCATCCCCCTCAAGAAAGCTTTCGGCTCCGCTGAGCCATGTAGGATAGAAGCCCCCGGGGCCAAGGAAAGCTGCAGGATCTCCCGAGGGGGGCTTCTCAAGGGAGGATCGGCTTGGGCTGTCACCACAGCACCAACGGGGGGATCCGGAGAAGGCCGATCCTCAATGATCACCAAGGGGGCATCCTGGCCGACAGTGCCCCCCTGTACCCCTCTGCTTCTTAGCCGGGGGCTCAACCGCCTTGCTCCCCTTTTTCTTTTTGGTGGCCCCCTCTGCCACCCCGGTAACTCCCTCCGCAGCAGAGGGCTCCGGAGTCTCTTTTTGAAAGAAGGCTCCCACAGGCGGCTGGACCGAGGGGTCCTTCTTCTGGGCTTGGACCTTGCCCTTCTTTTTCTTCAGAGCGAAGAGTTTACCAGCGTCCATGTTCACACCTGCCAACAAAAAAAAGAGGGGTCAGACCGAAAGAAAAAAAATAGAAAAAAAATGAAAAATCCTAAGTACAAAACAGGAAGCCCTCGGATACTACCTCCTGCCAGCACAGGATATTTCTCGTCTGTTTCGCCGAGGAAGCGATATCTGCGGAAGCCGAGGGCGAAAAGCTCCTTGTCGGCAGTGAAGTCCTTAATGGACACTTGCTTCGTACGACCCTCCGGGATCTTGGCTATTATCAGGCCATCCTTCTCCAGAGCAGCACTTCCAACCTTCGGATGCCGACGGAAGCGATCCCGGAGTTCCCTCGGAAAGGGGCTCTCGGCAACTCTGACGTAGCACCACCGCTCCTTCCAGCCTTTGTTGGACGAGGGCGTTTCTGTGAATAATTTCCACTGGGCTACATGTTGCAGATTGGCGAAGCCTTCGGCGTTCGCGTGACCCCCTCGACAGAGGTTGAAGCTCTGAAAAAACAAGTCCAGGCTGGGGGTCACCCCTCGGTCCCGACAGAGATTCAGGAAGCCCGCCACGTAGGAGTGGCTGTTAGGCGTCAACTGGCAGGGGACCAAACCCACATACCGAAGGTATTCCCGAAGGAACGGGTGCAGGGGGAACCGGAGCCCCATTGACACCGACAGGATGTGCACGTCAATGCAACCCTCGGGAGCCCAGGAAAGCACGTCATCAGGGCCTGGCGCCACCACCACAGCCGAAGGCCCCACGTGTAGCTGAGTCACGTACATATCTTCCCTGTCAGCCTTCGACCCTATCTCGAGGGCAGCAGTATTCAGCCAGGAGTACCCCTCGGGCACATCTATGGGCTTCCCTTGATCAGCAACAACGCACTTCTTCTTGGGAGCAGTTTTCTTCTTCTCCTATTTTTTCCCGGGGGCCACTCTTATCGGCGTCGGGTTGAGGGGCCGAGAGCTCCCTGACTCACCCGCACCTCGAGGGGGAAGGACGGCCACTGTCACCTTCATCCTCTCCTTTTCTTCCTCCTCCTCTGCAACTTGTACTGCGAGGGCAAACTCTTCATCCTCCGCCTCTTGCTCGAAGCCCTCGGCTTCAACTTCGGCCACCAACTCCTTCTGCACCTCCATCGCCATCGCGACGTCCTCCTGGGCCGAGGGTTGCTCGCTCGAGGACCCCGCATCCGAGAAGCTCTCCTCTTCCATCGAGGGATCCCTCGATATGTCCTGCGAATCACTTTGGGAGGACATCTTTCCGCTGGTTCGAGGGCTCGGAAACACTAAGTGTTCTAGGTTACAACTCCTAGATCTAAGGCCGCTACAGCTAGCTAAGGAGGGAGAAGAACAGATGGGGAACTGACCTTAAAGCAGGAGTTAGATCGAGGGCAGTGTTTCTCTCTCTAGAAAAAATCCGGCAGAGCTTCGCTAACAAATAATCGCACAGGAAGAGTGGTGTCCGGCCATGGGGTGTTTATAGGCGCCTTGATCCGGGCTTGGGCCTGGAAACTGGGCCTCCGGTTGAACTGCCATCATTACAAACTGTGGTTTCTCCCAATCGGTGACACCCGCCCACGGGCAGCCAACAAGCACACACCACGTGGCAGCCCCCCCAACGGCTATATTCCGACGTTAGATATTCCAACGGCTATATCTCCAACGGCTATATTCTGGGAGCTCCCGGCTGCACCAAGCAGCCCACTCCTTCATCGACCAAAGAACTAGCCCCCGAGCTTTTTACTTCACTCCACTTCATCAACAAAAGCCCCCGGGTACACTTACCCAGGGACGCTCCCGGTTTGTGCCCCACACACTACATAACAGATGCCTTCGGGCTCACTCCTTCAGAAGCCCACGGCCTCATAACAGGCCCACCCTTCGGGGATCCCCCCTCAGCACTTTGAGGGCCGGGTAGCCCCCGGGGAATACGCCCCATTGACGGACAGCCTACGGCACACAAGTAACGGGAGCCCTCGGATACCCTCCTCACCAACTAATCAACAAACAGGGGACACCCCGGTAGCACTTCAACTACTACTCGCATTCATTACGCTCTCGATCCCCAGATTGAGGGACTCCCCTTCGGCATCTCCCAGGATATCAACAGCAAGCCTCCGGCTAATCAACACATGAGCCCTCAGAAAAAGGAAAGCCTTCGGCATCAGCATTATTCTCCATTTCGAACCCGGGCTTCACATTTTCGATTCATCGTTGGGGGAATTCGGTGCACTCTTTTTCCCTCATTAGGATTTTTCCCACAGGGTTTTTCCTAATGAGGTTTTTAACGAGGCATCCCCTCAAAATGAAACGAAAAGTGTCAGCCTTCGGCCCAAAACAGCAACGCAACTACTCTACTCCTTTTCACCACTTTGCAAGTGCCTCAAGGAGTGGGGGACTGGAGGACCCCCTCGGGAAAAATCACAAAAATCACAACCATGACCCCTCAAGTCCCGACATGTGGGTAACTGAGGGACTGCCCTCGGCAGAATGAACAAACAGCAAACTACCCACAACTCTACAAACTACAAACGGAACAACGGCAGAGGACAAACACAATTACTCCTTTTCCCTCAAGTACCTTTCGGCAAAAGGAGTGAGGGACTCCTGATGGAGTATATGGCCCGGGAACCCCCGACCCACAGACTCCTACTACTCCAATAAAGGCCCAACAGGCCCAGAAAGCACAACAGGCCCAAATCACAGCGCCCAGAGTACCAAGCAGCCCACAATATGCTCCAGGGGTGCCTTTGCCCCCCTGGCCGAAGGCTCTTATTCTCACAGGAGGGTCAAGACAGGAAAACAAAGTTACTGGGGAAAACGGCGAAAATCAGTAGCCGTCGGCACCTGGAGCCCTCGGCACCAAGGGGGTCCCCGGTACTCAGAGCCCTCGGCTAGTCCTCTACAGTCGAGGGCACCTTTCCCGACATGATATCCGCTCCACATGCGTATAGATCACCGTACCAAGTACGACGTCACATCCAACAGCCGCATTTAATGCGGCCACATGCGGTTTCCAGCGCCAGCCAGTTGAGGTGACCCCTCGGCCAATGGACGCTTGACACGTGTCCCTGTCCGGTATTTATTGCTACTATAAATAGCACCCCATTTCCCCATTTGTAACCAAGTCACAACATACGCTGAATACTTTCTAATATACTTTCTCTCTCTATACTCATTGGCTCTGCCTTCTCTCTTGTTATTCCTCGTAATAACCTCTCGGATAAGCTACCCCCCGGGTACACTATCCATCACCATCCCAAAAACTTAGGCACTAACAGGGGCATCAGAAACTGCATCATGAGCAACAATATGATCAACAACAGGGGCATCATAAACAATAAGAACTCTCAGGTGAGGGGTCCTAGTTTTTTCATGTTGAATACAATGTGATTTGTTGTGGCCAAAACGAGAGCAATAAGTGCATAAAACAGGTATTTTGTCAGACAATACAGATCGGAAGAATCCTTCGTCTCCATTACCAATCCAGATTTTAGAAGGAAGTGTTTTGAGACACTGATTTCAATACAAATCATGGCTATAGAGGGCCTATAAAAATTGGTAGTTGGTGTATCAATAATTAGGGGTCTTCTTAATAGACTTGTTATAGGGAAAAGCGCCCTAGCATCATGGAGGTCAATTAGCAGTCCTTCAAGGGCTACCCAAAAATGGGCGACAGGGGGAGTCGCAATGAACAGAGAAAGATGGGGTCCATCTCATTAGATTCATCGTAAATCCAAAGAAATCCCAGGAATTTTTAATCCAAAATCATTGAAAATCAGAATCAGAGTCAAAATTAAACAGAATCATATATGAATGGAGAAGCCTTACGGAATATGGATGAGAAAACCCTAACACCGCCATAGTTTTCCAAATTGCAGGAAGGGGGTTCGATCATTGGGGAAGGTCCCAACAAGAGTGAAACATAAATTAACCGAAAGAACGTGAATATCAGAGTCAGAGAAGATGACTTCCGGGAAGCCTTTGAAACGACCGGTCTTGGCTTGGATTCTCTCTAAGTCGATGTCGGAGAAGGAAACAAACTGAGATTGCAGGTGTTGGCTAGGGAAGGGTGATTGGTCCCAAGTGAGGCAAAAGTCTAGAGGGGGGAGGGGGGGAGGGGTGTATAGATTTTTGAATTTTTTTCTTTTTCAACCCTTTTTCCTCTAACAGAACGAGTTCCAATATCTTTTGGGAGATATTGAAACCTACATCGAAAGTTTTGACCTCAAGAGTGAGACACTTTATAGTAACAAAGTTTATGACCCTTTTAGTTGTGTGAGAGATGGGATAAACAGAATGAAAATGTATTTGTCTGCAGAATCAGCTGGCTCAAGGAGTTGGCTGCTGAACCCCTCAGGAGCAGGCTGCTGATAGCAAGAGCTGGCTGCTGAATTTCTCATGAGCTAGCTGCTGATTTCCGAAGTCAACCACTTCTATGATCATGTTTGCTCTCTTTCTCACTTTATATCATTGATTTTCTTTTGAACCTTTTAGATCCCTTTTGTGAAGTGGTCGACTTCTCAAAAATGTTGTCAACCAGAGGGATATATGTAAGGTTCTTTGGTATAGGAGTACGGTTAAGGTGGATATATAGTGATGTAAAAATATATAGTTGGTTACTGGTCTATTTGTTGAGGAGTGTCAAGTGCGCATGGATAATGGATAGATCAGTAAGTGTTTGTTTTCTAGAGGTTGGCGACAAGATAAGTTAAGTCAAATTCAATATCATTCCAGTTTTATGATCTTCATTAGCAATGAGCTTAATGAGACTTCTCGGTTATATTCCTTATAAAATTAATCTTAATCATCATGTTATCCTCTTAGTAAATTCACTATTTGGACTTTCTGAAGTTTAAGATCATTCAGTTTGTGAAAGGAATAAACTTATCTGAATGTTCTTTTGAGTGAAGCACAGATGGGATAAAGGTTTGAACACTCAAGATAAACCGAGTTACTGGAAATGTATTTGAATATACCTCTTCATGAGCATCTTTCTTTGATGGAGTTGGCCAGAATCGATAATGTCATGAGAGCAGGTTTGACTTCTTCTTCTTGTTTGCAAGGCAGTCCCTTCTTTAACTTTGTGAATCCAGAGCTTGAATAACAACATGTTTTCTCCTTTGTTGTTTCCTTTCCTTGTTGATGAGTATCCTTCATAATGTTTTCCATCTCTTTTGACTATAAGTGTTTACGGAAATTGGTGGTTGATCTTTTGTTCAAAATAAGCTGATAAGAAACTGACTCTATGAACAACCGCTCTGATACCAATTGATGGATCCTAAGTAAGCCAAAAGTCTAGAGGGGGGGGGGGGGGGGGTGAATAGACTTTTGAAATCTTTTCATTTTCAACCTTTTTTCCTCTAACAGAATAAGTTCCAATATCTTTTACGAAATACTGAAACCTTCAGCGGAAGTCTTGACCTCAAGAGAGTCACAGTTTATAGTAACAAAGGTTATGACCCTTTTAGTTGTGTGAGAGATGAGATAAACAGAGTGTAAATGTGTTTGCCAGAATCAGCTGGCTCAATGAGCTGGCTGTTGAACCCCTCAGGAGCAGGCTGCTGATAGCAGGAGCTGGCTAAAAACGTGGCAAGCCGTGCAAAATTAAAGGCACTTCCCGCACGAGTAAGATCGCCCGTGCCATGGTACTTGGAGTGGAGTTGAGTCAAGATTCAAGAAGTCCAGGAATTTAGGCGGTATCTATCACAACAACGACAAGACGTTCAGGAGTGAGACACTCCACGTCTCCACGAGGGAGTCTGCAGCAAGATCAAAGGAGTGGAATAAGGTAAAAGATTGCTTTGCGTTGCCTTCCACAATTATTTTGTTATCTCCTCATCCATTTATGTTCTCTTTATAATTTTCATTTAGTTCTATATTTATTGCTGCAGGTTGTCGAAGTTGTGTCACAATTGGAATTCCAAATTTGTTGGCGATATTAATTCCAAATTTGTTGTCGATATTCTGCATGTTGAAAAATAATAAAACCAATCATTCTATAAAGAATGAGCTACAACAATTTAGTTGCAGTAAGTTTAAGCCATCATTTCCATCATTTGCAATGGAACCAAAGATTCATTATTTTTTGGCTTGAGATTATGATGGAATAAAGCAAAATGACTAACTAAACTGTCTGCGCTTCTTTGTTATGAAGCAGCCGTCAGTCCATACAATTTTGGACGAGATTTTCACTATGCGTCATCCGAAAACAGTCTCTCTGTGCTTTAATACAGGGGTAAGACTGCGTACATCCGCCCTCCCCTTACCCCACCGTAGGTGGGAGCCTTTGCGGCACCGGGGTAAATGAAAATGAAAATGAAGTTTAAGCCATCAAATGTTAGTTGCCATCAAATGTTAGCTGGTGTAGTAGAGAAGTTGATATTATTTAAAGTTTATTTTTTCTTTTAGAAATATATCTACATACAAATTACAAATATACAAACCAATGCCACGTCGAGCCCTTTGTATACATTGGCTGAAATGAATGCTTCCGTTTTGAGAAAATTCAGTTTATTCAGTCACTATTTCAGACAAACGACATTGAATGAGCTCATAGTCATATAAAGGTATGGTGAAGCATACTGCATAGGTCTTTCATACTAAAGATAATTTCTTAATATGGTGAAGCACTGAAGCATACTAAAGATAATTTCTTAGTATGGTGAAGCATACTGCATAGGTCTTTAGATTTCATTCAATCTTTAGATTATACTAAAGATTTCACAAAGAAATAGTTCAATAAACAACTTCACAAACATATACTAAGCATAAAACTAGATTTCATACTAAAGATAAAACATAATTTCAGAAAACATGCAAAACTAAATATGAATATTTCTGATTTCTTAAATAAAAAAAGACCACGTTGAAATAAAGAAAGAACCACTAGACCTAAAGAAGATAAGAAAAGCATAAAAAAGACCACATTGAAATAAAGAAAGAACAACTAGAGCTATATTTGAAGTTATACACTTATACGTAGTATAAGCCTAAATAAAGACCATTACAATTTAGTTATTCAAGAATGCTTCATTGGCATTTTATACAGCTTTTCAAGAATGCTTCAGTGACCTGCAAATGAAATAAAGATTTATCATTACAAATTAGCTAAATAGAAGTGAAAATAGAAACTACAAAATGACAAGGTTATTTTGCCATGAAGAATTGTTTTTTAACCAAAACCAAACGAATAGCTACTACATTTGCAATTGCATCCGAAAAGATATATGAACATTCAAAAAACCATTGAGTCATTTTAACAAACATCTTGTGGGCATAAACATAAAGTGACTAGTTTTACTAAAAAATTGAATTACTAACATCACAAAACTATAGCAATGAAATAAATCGTCAAGAATAATCTTTTTTGAAAAAATTCCACTTTTGGTCCCATGACTATTATACCACTTCTACATTTAGTCCATTACTTTCAGATTGTCCACATTTAATCCGTGACCATTATCCATTCACCACCCCTCGTCCTTCCGGCCAAAATTCCGGCAAATTTAGTCCAATTCTAAGCCTCAGAACCAGACTTTGCATTAAATTTTGTATCAGGTTGGATTTTTCATACCAATCCTTGCATTAAATTTGGTTTTTCATACCTAAAATCTGCATTAAATTTGCCGGAATTTTGGCCGTAAAGACGAGGGGATAACGGTCACGGACTAAATGTGGACAATCTGAAAGTAAGAAACTAAATGTGGAAGTGCTATAATAGTCATGGGACCAAAAGTGGATTTTTTTCAATCTTTTTTCAGACAGAATTTCAACAAACATGTTATGAGCATAAATGTGAAATAGACTAATTGAATTAAAATTTCAATTATTAACCCTATATTCTATTACAATAATACAAAATATTCAACTACTCACTGTTATACCATGCATTATATACAAACAATCAGAAATTTAAAATAAACAAAAGCCTAAAGTGCATATAGAAAAATCGAATAGCTTACCTCAATTTATGTGCTGGTTGATCGGAACTTCTTGTTTGAGCGGACCGTTTCATCCTCTCCGTCTGTGCCGATTCCGATGGCAATCATACGGCTGATGGGAGAAACACAAACGAACAAATGAAATGGGAAGGGAGGAAAAAGGAGAGGAATGGGGTGAGATGCGTACGAGAAGGGATGTGAGAGAAGGAAGTGGGAAGAGGGGTAAAAACTTAAAAGAAGGTAAAAAAATTAAAGTCATTTTATACTAGAAAAATGTCAAATAAGTCTTATATGGGAGGTTTTATCTGGTCGTCACCATTTGTAGTAGTTCTCGGTCGATTTTTTTGATGAAATTTTTTGAGCATCTTATTCATTAAATCTAGTTACTCATACCAAATTTCAGATAACAATTCAATTGGAAAGACATTCAAATGAATTTTTGAAGATAACTGCGTAGTTATGTTGAAGAATTCATTTGAATGCCTTCCCGATTGAAGTTTTAGCTGGAATTTGGTATGAGTAAACTAGACTTAATAAATAAGATGCTCAAAACATTTCATCAAAAAATTGAATCGAGAACCGCCCCAAATGACGACGGTCGGACAAAGATTTCTATATAAGAACTTATTTGACCTTTTTGTAAAAATTGAAGGACCTTTTTGACCTTTTTATATAGTAGTGTACATTAAGCAATTTTGTCAATCCTATTAGCCACTAGTTGCCTCCTAAAGTATCACAGATAGTACATGCTTACGGATCAGGGACCTGAAATGGAAACGTCCAACTTTATGACTTCTTCTTCAACTTCGGATGTTCGACTTAAAGCCTCCTCCGTAGCATCACCTTCTTCTTCCTCTACAAATTCACCAACCTTTTTACGCAATCAGACTTGTACAGCTGCGAATCAAGGCATAGATAGAAATCCGAATTCGAATTTGATGACCCTTGATAGATTCTTAGAGGATGTGTACGGCGATCATCAAGCTGCTACTGGGAGTACTCTGTTGAATGCTGAAAGTGAGCCTCGAGATGTAGCTGAAGATAATTTGATGACGACTCCTATCACTAGACCTGTGGTGCGGAAGACAGTGGACGATGTTTGGAGGGAGATCGTGGAGGGGAAGAAGATGCGGTGGAAGGAGACGTTGGCTGTGGAATGTAAGGAAGAGGAAATGGATGAAATGATGACCCTAGAGGATTTTTTGTTGAAGGCTGGGGCTGTCGATGAACGTGCAGTGGAGCCCTTGCCTCTGGAGGTGAAGATCGAGCCTGTCTGCGAGAGGTTTAGTGGGGGAAGTTTCTTGTACGACAGTCCCATCATGTGTACTCCACAACATAGTATGGAGAAAATGGAAGGATTTGGGAATGTTTTGGAGGTAAATGGAGTAGGGAGAGGGAAGAGGAGAACTGTTTTGGAACAGCTGGACAAGGCTTCCATGCAAAAACAACGGAGGATGATCAAGAATAGGGAGTCTGCAGCAAGATCCAGGGAGCGGAAACAGGTAAAAGATTGCTTTGCGTTGCCTTCCACAATTATTTGTTGTCTCCTAATCCATTTATGTTTTCTTTAATTTTCGTTTAGTTCTACATTTATTGCTGCAGGCCTATCAAGATGAGCTAGAGTCTTTGGCAGCAAGACTGGAGGAGGAGAATGAGCAGTTATTGAGAGAAAAGGTATTACATTTGAGAATTCAAGCATCATGCTCTCATTAATGTGGCGTTTCCTCAATACTCTGGTGGTGACAATGGTCATATATTCTGCTGCTTCAATGTTTTGCTTATCAGCCATAAACTGTTGAACTTTATGTTGGAGATGGAGCATATAAAGGCAGGATCCAACCAATTTTTTTAATTTTCAGCTGTTCTTTACAACATTTGGGTGCTCGCTATTTCTTAAGTTTGGGAATAGTCATAATTTGTCAAGTGATCCTCTGAATAAAGTATGGAAAGTTCATATTCATATCAACTCATCCCCTCGTAAGGCACTACGATTACTTTTTTGGTGTCTTAGGTACAGTATTATGGTTAAGTGACCTAAACTAGCTCCTCAAATGTAGCATTCGATGCGTGTAGATTGTAGAATAACATTTCTGTTCTGACTTGGTAATGTTATCAAAAAGTACTCCGTATGATTGAATATTAAAACTTGTGGTTAAGATTTGGGTTAAAATGTGTGAAACAACATCAACACATTTCATTTGTTAAAAGGAATTTCGAATATTGTTTTGAGACAATAATAGAGACCTAGATAGTACTAGTAGTAAGAATAATATTGGTCTAGCCCAAATGCAAAATAATAAATAGGAGTTGGGGGAGTAGAACAGAGGCAGGCAGAACTTGGGTCTTGGGTTGGGAATTGGAGAGTGAGACTGCTCTGAGTGTCTCTACCTCTCTGGTTGTATTTTCTGTTTCGTCCACCAGTTTCTTCCTCAATTTACATAAAATTTCCGTTAGATTGTAGTGTCTAACATCTGTATCAGAGCAGTTCATTCATGTGGCTATTTGTGAGCATCGCTTGGATAATCTCAAGCAGAACATGGAGCGCAACACCGCAGAGGTGCGATCGATGGTGGAAGAGATGCTCCACATGTTGCGCAAACTTCGTCGCAGGCGACATAGAGACCGCGTGAGGAGCCCTCCAAGACGCCGTCGGAATTCTGGAAACCAGGTGCCATCTTCGTCGCTAAGTGCGCAGACTGTGTCGCACGAAGAAGCTCACAGATCGCAATCGACAACTTCATCACTATAAGTTCTTCTGAGTTCGCAGGGTTCTTCTGAGTCTCTAGCCGCGTCTCAGAGTTCCAGATCGTCGTCGCTACTCGTATCTCACCAATCGTCATCGCAAGAGGCTTCTAACAGTTCGCAAAGGGCATCTCAAAACGCGTCGCACAGTGCTCTCACGTATTCTTCCCCTTCACAAATTGTTTCACACTCAGACTCTCCAGGTTAGCAACAGGAGTCTCCTGTTAACCTGCAGCAACCTTCCTCTGAAGACACGTTCAGCGACGGTGACAATGGACGCAATTTTCTGCGGTGACTCAAACCTCATTACCATGGAAAATAAATCGGAGGATGATAAATTTGCTGGTTCTGAATGGGAGAACCAAGTGGTTTCTGAAACCTCTATAGGTATGGCATATTCAACTACACATACCAGTGTGGGAGGTCCGGTCACTACTGAGCTTCACGTGGAAAGAACTCAAGGTTCTGATGTACATGCAACTTGCTTTACAAAATGTGTTCAGAAGGAAATCTCAAGCTACTTCGTATATGGTTTCTACAAATGGAATTAATAGCGAAGCAAGATATGCAACATTTATCAGTGCCCTAGAAAATGGAATACAATCAGATATTAAACATGATGCTACCACAATGCATCAGCCAGTAAATGATGTTGCAATGCCTCAGGAAGTGGAACAATTATGGAGCACTGTGATAACGTACTTTGGTGCCTGGATGATAGAGAGCAAAAAAATAGGATGGGGCGGGAACGGGCTTGGGCCCACTTCCGTGGGCCAGTTATGGGCTGGGTTATCCGTGGGCTGAGTTTTTAATTTAATTAGCTTCAATTATGTTAGTTCTTTTATTATTGCTATTTATTATATTAGAATTCCCTTAGGCTTTGTGCACAAGTAATTTCCTTTCCCTTAGGCTTTGTGCGCAAGTCTGTTTCCCACTGGGTTAGGCTACGTACAATTAATTAGCTTATTTAGTCTCCTACTGTCCTTATATATATATGCATTATTTGCAGCCTTTTTATTTTATCATTTCTATATATACTCATCTTTTTTATATTATCTTTTCATAATAGCTTATCTTTTATCTTTATTCCTTCTTTTCCTTTTGGTTGTGATATCATGTATCGATTCATGTTAGCTGACCCCAATATCTTTTGGGACTAAGGCTTGGATGTTGTTGTTGTTGTTGTTGTTGTATTTAGTCTCCTACTGGAACTTGGATGTAGGTAGTATTATTTATACCCACGCAGGGCTATTCAATCGATCATCAATAAGATTCATATTTATTAAGCTAAATTAGCTTGGGCAACGAATTCTTCCGTTGATTATTCTGGGCAACGGTTTACCCCGTTGATTTTATTTTTCTGTTACACAACAATTGGTCTGACCTGCCATATCCTGTCCCGCCAAGATGACAAGAACTCAGAACGATCGTTTGACAGAACTAGAGAACGAACAAACCCTAATTAACCAGAAGCTTGATGCGCATGGACTGAAGCTGGAAGAACACGGAATCCAGCTTGAGGAAATCGCGGCTTCACGGGCACCAATCGCAAAGGCCATGGTGCCGCCTGAGAAATCGCCAACTGTGACCACTCAAAGCGACTCGTCTGGGCATGTCGCGACTACACCCTTCGTTGATGGAGGTCTGCGCAGCGAGGCATTTGCCCTTCTTCCTTCGTTCGACGGTGAAGACCCGATCGGGTGGTTGGCAAGAGTGGAGCAGCAATTCGAGCTCAACAGGACCCCACCAGACCGACAAGTTGCAGTTGCTAGAGTTTTATGGAAGGGGCTGCCCTCTATTGGGTGACTTGGTTGAAGGCGTGCAAACCCGACATGACATGGGAGGAATTTAAGCAGGCCCTGGTGGCCAGATTTGATTCCCGATATCAGGGGAACAAGTTTGAACGGCTATCAGGTGTCAAACAAATTGGGTCGGTGGAGGAATGCAATACCTTGTTTGTTCAACTGGCTAGCCAAGTTCCGGGATTGACCGACATCATTATTTGGGCTATTACATGAGTGGACTTAAGGAAGCGATCCGAAGTTCGTTGCGATTACTTCGGCCAGAAAACCTGGAGAGGGCCATGGAATTAGCTCGCGATGTGGAGCATAATCTGTCCGTTCAAAGTGGAGGAAGTGGCAACCCGAATTATAATTCTTCAGGGGCACGTTCCAGCAGCTTTTTAATGGCAAACACGGGTCCTCCGTTGACTGCCAGTGGTGGCAGCTTACAGGGTTCAAGGGACAGCTTTGCGAAAGATAGCGGACAACCTCCGGGTACAAAGTCAGGGTTGTCCGGGCAGCCTACGACACACTCTCAGTTCACTCGTCTTCCGCCAAAGGAGTTTGCAGAATTGAGGGCGAAAGGATTATGCTTTAGGTGTAAGAAGTCATTTACACCAGGGCATGACGGCCCCTTTAAGCAGTTGCGGGTAATGATAGCTGAGGAGGATGAGGAGTTGGACCTCCAACAGTATGAGTACTGTGAAATAACCGGCCAGGAAAAGGTTCAGGAAGGAGATGAAGAATATTTTCCAGTCTATTCTATGGCTGGAAATTTCAGTCCTCGGTCGGCCAGATTTCAACCTTGAGGGCAAGGTTATTTCGAAGGGGATGGATTGATAGAGAGCAAAAAGAGTATGGGCGGGAACGGGCTTGGCCCACTTCCGCGGGCCAGTTATGGGCTGGGTTATCCGTGGGCTGAGTTTTTAATTTAATTAGCTTCAATTATGTTAGTTCTTTTATTATTGCTATTTATTATATTGGAATTCCCTTAGGCTTTGTGCACAAGTAATTCCCTTTCCCTTATGCTTTGTGTGCAAGTCTGTTTCCCACTGGGATAGGCTACGCACAATTAATTAGCTTATTTAGTCTCCTACTGGAACTTGGATGTAGGTAGTATTATTTATACCCATGCAGGGCTATTCAATCGATCATCAATAAGATTCAGATTTATTAAGCTAAATTAGCTTGGGCAACGGATTCTTCTGTTGATTATTCTGGGCAACGGTTTACCCCGTTGATTTTTTTTCCAATTATACAACACTGGACTACCCGTATAGAGAAAAAGGAGAAAATAGCAGAGGGAAATGATGGAAAGAAGCTCAAGGGAATCATCAGTGTGTGTGATGCTACCGAGGGACTAATCGAACAGGGATGGATAACGAAGATTGAAAAGCACGGTTGTGTTGTTCAGTACTACAATGGCGTGCAAGGTTTCCCTCTCCAGTCTGAGTTGGGATTAGTTCCGTTCTTTAAATTAAACTCAAGTTGTCATGTTGCACCAAAGAGGAAGTTAGATGGGCATCTTACTGTTATGAAGAAATTCTTGTACTTCTCTGGTGAACTGGAGGCTCGTGTGACTACATTACGTAGGGAGGTTATGACGTATGGAAATATCTGGACAGTATCCTCCTGGCTCGGTTCATGAACCCTTATAGGCTGAAACCCCAGCGATGGCCTTAACAGATTAGCAAAGCCAAGTCTAGAACCCTTGCTTCCTCTCCCATCTGGGCCAGTAGTAATTAGAGTATGGACCTCTGCCAGGGCTGCATGAGAAAGATAAGTACCATAAGTGTAAATATACTTATGAGGCCATAACAGCTGCTGTGCAACTTTCAGCTAGATACAATCCTGATAGATATCTTCCAGACACAGCCATTGATCTTATTGATGAGGTCTATCTTGAAGCCTGATTTTAAAGTTGACCAGCTTTTGGTTCTTGATGTGGAAGGCTGCAATTTGGTACTTTTTGCAATTAGGGACTCCTCTGATTCTGGACTGAGATGGACTGATGAGTTTGCTCTTGGTAGCAATGTTGAAGGAAATGTTCATAAAATAAAGGAGTTTGGTGCGGTTATCACTTTTAAGAATCAGGACACCAATATGTTCATTCTTATTCTGCCCGAAGTTCATCAGGATCCGGTCCCTGAAGCTCATTCTGTTGCTGCAAGAGCTATTGGCTCTCTTATAGGAGAAAGGAAAGAAGAAAACTTCCCAGACTTGGGACTTTGGCGGTTAGAGAATCTGAAATTGCATGGCAGCACTATTGTGTACGATTTCTGTTGGCTGTTGAAGTTTTATAAGACAAATCCTGCTATTACAAATAATTCTATCATTGATACTAACTGCCAAACAGAAAAGTGGATGATAAATGGAGAAGTTTGCATAGGGCTTGTCGCAGACAATGAGTTGAGTAACATCAGATCTGCATCCAGCACATTGATAGTCTCAGAAGTGATAATGCTTGAGGAGTCTCATGAAAACAGGGAAACACTTGTAGCTAGTGAGTGCTTGAAGGCTAATGCAACAAATGAAACTGCACTCGACATATCTACTGCATCAGCACCATTTGTGATTTTGAAGGGACAAGTACGGAAGCTTCTGGTTCTGCAAGCAGTGAGGTATTGGGAAGGAAGAGGTGCGAGGGGATGAAGCTGAATGGCATGGCTGTTTCTCACTCCCAACCTTGAGGGCAAGGTGGTTGTCAAAGGGGGAGTAATGATTGAGACCTATATAGTACTAGTAATAAGAATAATATTGGTCTTTTAATATTGTAGAATAAAAGGGCTTTAGGCTGGAATTAAATAGCACTGGGCTAGCCCAAATGGAAAAGAATAAATAGGAGTTGGGGGAGTAGAATAGAGGCAGATAGAACTTGGGTCTTTGGGCTGGGAATTGGGAGAGTGGGACTGCTCTGAGTGTCTCTGCTTGTATTTTCTGTTTCGTCCACCAGTTTCTTCCTCAATTTACATAAAATTTCCGTTAGATTGTAGCGTGTCTAACAGACAAACATGGAAGTGAAACATGAAAGGTGTTTCAGGATGGATGCAGTATCATGAAAATGCTCCCTTCATATCAGTTTTCACCTTATTAGTCTCTCGGGTGCTGAAGAAATTTATTTACTGCCGAATGAGCATTTATTTACTTTGAAGTTATATAACCCACTTCAAGAGGGTTATTTTGATAAAAAATCATCATCACAATTATAATCTTTAAGCTTTATATATAAGCATCATATAATTATTCAAGCCATCGTCTTTCATCACTTCTTTGAATTTTTGTACTCCTGTTTCAGAACAACTTATGCCACATAAAATAAAGAAGTCCATTGTGACAGTCTACTTTCTTTTTATGTAAAATTTCTAATAAGCCAAGTTGCAATTGGTCTAGTCAATTACTCAAACTATCTATGCAATAAATTTTAGAGGTATAAGTAACCTTTCGTAATCCCTAAAAGTTTCCACAGTTCCACCTTAAAGAAGTTCACTAAAACAAAATGTTGTACCTTAGTACTGATTTAGAGGAAACTTGTATTTCTCTAGTTCCCTGTTTGTTTTCAGTACATCTCTACTTCCCTACTTTTTTGGTACATCTGTGCTTTCCTACTTTAAGTGGGGAGATAATGTGGACATGCTGTCACTAGAGGCATGTCAATGTTTAATTTAATATAATTGATACAATTACTTTTAAAACCGAAATCAGCTTATTGCTTTCTATTGATATGTCAAGTTGTGGTCTATTTTTTCACAAACATCTTGTTTTTAATCTGTTTGTATTTCTCCATTTATGTGTTTTTCTTGTGGTGTTAATTTTCAGGCTGAGAGAACAAGAGAACGGTTTAAGCAGGTATTGCTTCAGGAGCCTTGTTCTCTAAATTTGGAAATTGCATTAAATGATATTATTTGGAGAGCTTATCTAAAGTTTCCCTATGAAATCAAAAATAATGTAAAGATTGCATTTTCTAGGATTCATTTTTCAACTTATACATGATTGATAATTCCTGCAGTTGATAGAAAATGTGGTTCCAGTTACGCAAAAGCGAAGACCACGTCGAGTCCTGCGAAGAGTTAACTCCATGCAGTTGTAACAGGCAAATGATGCCATATATTTTCTCCGGACTGTTTGCCTTATTTGCACAACTTGCGGAGGAAGTCGAGCGCTCCATCAGTCCAGAAACCGTTCTATTCCCTAGATTATTAGTATGGGTGGCTGGGTGGTTAGTTACCCAGGCAGGTATGGTTGAAACATTGCTTCCGAATATAGTTTCATGAGCTGTATTCTTGTGCTGTATCATTATTGGGTATGCATCTGCTATCTGTATGTTACTGTGCCTATGTATAGATGCAGTGTTTCCGTAAAGTTCACGTGGCATTGAACAACGGAAGGTCCTGATTTCTCAACCACCTTGCCACACTGTATTTGTTATTAATAGACCAAAACCCTATTTGAGGTTGCGTTTGCGGTAGAGACTTTCTTTTTTGTTGTAACTTCACCCCAAACAGATGTAGTGGTGTTCTTGTTGTAAAACTGTACATTGTATTTCAAGCTTCGTCCAACATTCAAAAATGAAATTAAAAAATGATTGCCCAATAAGGAGATTTTCTCAAAATATGCCCTAATATTGTTGGGCATAATAGGGGATTTTCTCAATTAGGGGAAGAAGTATGCTTGTGTTTCAGAAACTCTATCAAAACTCCATAAGCTCTTTGCATAATTGTTTCTTGTAATTAAAACATGATTTTCCTGTTTCACATATTTCCCGTTTCTGTCCACTTGGGTGTCTTGTACATATTTCCCAATAAAATTGCTGTCATTTTAGTTTTTCAATTAAATGAAAAACCGAGCACTCAAAATCAGATTTTGAACCAGTTCCGGCTACCCCCTAACTCTTACTCGGAATCGGTTCGGTCCAACCCTAATTCCAAATCTCATTGCTACTATTTTGAGCAATTTCCCAATTAATTATGCACACTATTGTATAAAATATATTCCTGATGTAATTGAAAAATATATTTATACAATATTGATCATATTTTGTTTATATTACGTATTTTTTATTCCTCTAATTTGAAATGCTTTGATTATGTAGTTAAAATATGTGTATTTGAAAATAATAGTTTTTTATGATTATAATGTATTTTCAAAATCTAATTATGAAGGAGAATTATTTTTAATTATACGTGTATATAGATAAATATGTATATATAGTGTTGACTAGGTTTACCGGTTATTAACTGGGTTGACCCTCGGGTCTGGGTTGACCCTTGACCCGGTCACTCGTCCGGGTCGTCTCCCACTCTCCCGGTCCGTATCCTTAAACATAGACTTACTTAGCATTAAAGCAATTTTCCAAATGCACATTCACATTAATGTGAAACTTCTATTAATATCACATTTCAACCATTTTACATTGGTAAAGGAGTCAAATAACTCATTCTACTATTTCCAATCTCACTTAAGCTCTTATAATACAAAAAGCATGATATAAGTACATTATTTTAAAAAAACAACCAATCTCTCCTTTTAACCGGGTTTTGAACTATAATAACGTATTTTGTTTTAAAAACTTTAAAGTTTAAAAATTCTTAAAATTTGAAGTCTATATTTTTGCATTTTTGGAATTATTTGTATATTCTACTTTTTTTTACCCCGGAAGGAAAATCACCAAAATCAGTGGGGCAAACGTCGGAGGAACGCTTGCCAGAATTTTATTAAGAATCAATGCATACAAGAGAGGGGGACCGAACCAAAACCTCCCATGAAAGAATATAAAGAGAATAAACAATAAAAGAAATAGCTAAAAATTATACTCGCAAATTAGGGAGTCCAAAAAGATCTGCATAGTAGCTATTTTCCACAATAATCGAAAGATGGCTCAAACTATCAAACCGGACAAATTGGCCCGTATCCAAAATCTGACTTGCCAGTAAATGGGCCGGCCCGTTGCCTTGTCTAAAGACATGCCCAAACGTATACCCTTTGCCTGTCGCTTTCCTCTTGAAACTTCGAACCCCAGTAGGGTTTCCTGATTCGTTAGATAGAATAGCCAGCGATTGAGTAGCATCTGTCTCCACATGAACATCAACATAGCCCTCCTCCATCGCCATTTCTGTAGCAACCATCAAAGCCTCAAGCACCGCCTCCTCATTCGACATCACGCTAAGAAGAAAGCACACCGCCCAAATGAACTCACCTGATTTGTTCCCCAGGATGGCTCCACCGGTTGCCCTGTTAGGTAAATACGATGCATCTACATTCAATTTGTAGCATTTGTATATTCTACTTCTTTTTAAAAGTTATTACTTTTTTTACATTTTCACATTATTTTTTCATTTTTACGATTTTTTATTTTAACAATTTATTTTTTTTATCAAGTTTTTATTTTCACTTATATGATACTTTTTTTAGTATAGAAACTTAAGTGATGTATTGAATATAGCAGAAGTGTCTATTTGACATTTTCCCCTAAAAGTAACATATACTTTATATATAGGACATATGTAGTACGTAGTATTATATAGAGGTAATTTGAGTTTGCACCTCATATTGTTGTCCAAATTGGACTTTGCACCCATATGAAAAGACAAAAATATTCTCAATTAGGAATATGTTGAAGGCCAACAGAATTGTTAATGGAGGGGCATTTTTGTCTTTTCACATGGGGTTGGAGTGCAAAAACAAAGTTTTTTAAAAATGGGGTGCAAAGTTCAATTTGGATAATAAAATGAGGTGCAAACTCAAATTACCCCCATGATATACTCGGTAACTTATTGTGTTTTAATAACACAGGAACTCAATGCAAAAAAATTGATTAGAAAATCAAAGTGTGCCTAGTAGGATAGTATTACGTAAGCCTTTCCGTGACATTGTATAATGGTAAAAGATATTCCGTAATTCCTTTCCCATATAAAAGACATTAATAATGGCATTAATATTACTATTTAGCTTTCTAATGACACAAATATTACTGCATTCCATTAATTCCAAAAAAGTGACCTAATTCAAAATTATACCCGTTTTTAATTAAACCCGACTACCCCCTTGCCAACTCACCGCAACTCTTTTTTTCTTCTCACCGCAACTCACCGCAACTCGACGACTACTTCTCCGACCGACTACCTTTCTTCTTCTACATCAATCTCTCTAACCATTCTCGATTTGTATTCAGGCGCGATCCAAATCTGTTAAGGTAATTCCGGCATCGAGTTTCATATTTGTGCTTTAATATCTCCATTGTCGATTAGTGAGTATTTGTTGATTTTTCTAAGTAGAAACAAATCGTTTTTTCTCGTTTTTCCTTTTTCTTCTTCGTACGTTCTTTGTATTTACGAGTAGTTTAAGTTTTTGAAATAGTTCATGCCTACACTTCATTCAGAGTAGTCCAGTATTTAATTTTTCATATCCATCTCTTTCAATTCTTGCCACTATCAAGGTATATATATGCTTAATGAATTCCATTAGTACAATACTGATTAGGTTATTCTGGATTATTTAATGATGACTAAGGTTAGGTTATGTGCATTTCAACTCACTTCCTTTAAAACATTTTGTGATGTTGTATGTTCATTTTGCTTTCTGTTTTGGATACATTTTTGCAGACATGCTGACAGTGATTTCACTTCGCCCCTCAATCCAACCCCATCACGACGATCATCTAGTCGTTTATCCTTGTCACACAGGGCAAAACCAGTTAGTTATTTTGTTTCTGTTCCTTATTGAGTTGCTTCTATTTTTATCCAAATATTATCTATGAAGACGTAAAGAATAGGAGGGTTAATAACTTTTCTAGGCTTTATGGGTCAATAAATCTAGTGAGGTCTAAACTACTTCCTGACCAGCTTGAGATGTTTAAGACTTCAGTATTTGGAAAGTTTTTAGAAGCCAAGGATATGTCTTGTTGTGGACAGCTAGTACATTTCCTTATAGGCAACTTAGTTGAGATTGAAAACAACAACAATGCTCTGTCTTTTGAAATCCGAGATAGACTCCTAACATTTTCTCAATCTGATTTCATTGAAATTACGGGTCTCCGGTTCAGTGATAATGTCCCTACTTTAGAATCGAAGGTAGGTGATAGAGGAGTTATATGGAAAAAATATTTTCCTCAGTCTAGAAAAAGGTCAAACGTAAGGACAGTAAGACAATATTCCAGTGTATTCAGAGGGGAACAGAACCAACTGATGACATTATTAAGCTCTCCCTTCTTTTTATTTTATCCCATGCCTTTTTAGCCACTGAAGGTCAAGTGTCTCTTAATAACACTTATGTCAACCTTGTTGATGATCTTGATGCTTTTAACTCTTATCCATGGGGAACCATCATTTGGAATGATATGTTTAGTTACTTTACTGCTGCTCCTAAAAGCTTGTCATCAAATCCTTCTCATTATAATATCAATGGTTGTGTTGTCGCCTTACAAGTTTGGGCTTTTGAGTCATTTCATGTACTCAAAGAACTAGGTGTAGCTCAAATGGTAGACCCTAGTGCTGTCCCTAGGATCCTAAGATGGGCTTCAAATTGTAAGGTTACCAGTGACACCTTGAAGGAGTGTATTTTCAACAACAAAGATGTGGGTTTTTCGCTTATCTGTCTTTGTAATCCTTTTTCATGCTTGTCCATATTCTCACTTTTCAATATGTGCATTTTCAGTTTAATTTCAGTCCAATTTCACATTCAAGCAGTGTCGATCCTTCAGATACTGCTCCCAAACGGCATTTGAGGAAGAAATCTTCAAAACAAACCCAAACAACCATTCCATCTCCCTCTGTCGTTGCTCATACATCTAGAGCAATGACACCAGAAAACCCCCACCCTCATATTGATGATATAAGTGACCATGCGACTGTTTCAAATTCCAGAAACTGTTCTCATAAAGCAACCCGTCAGAAATTGGAAGCCAGAATTTCTTTCCTTGAAGAACAAGTGCAAAGCTTACGAAGTGAAGTTGCTGGATTTGATGAAAAATTTAAAGAACAACAACAATTGATTCATGACTTTGAGAGCTATTGTCGGATATTCACGAAAACGTGTGCCATCTGCTGGCGTAGGATCTCCCAAAACTTCAGAGAAGAATCAGTGTTATCCTGGTGAGGATGTTATGCACCATGACTCAGGCCTTGAGGCTGCTGCTGCAATCCAGAATGATGATGCTGGATCAAGTGCTACACTAAATGGTGATGCACCAGAAGCAAGTTGGGCACAAATATTCAGTGTTGCCTTTGACCTTTATGATCCCAAAGTAAGTTCATACTTTAAAACTTGTCTACTTCTATCCACACTTTACATTTCTTACTCATCATTACATATTTTTCTAATCGTTCAACCACCCAAACTGCCTGTTATTGCTCCAGTTATATCTACTCTAAATGATTCTGGTGATTTATGTTAGGAAATTGATGTAACGTACCTCGAAAGTACGAAAGCGGAAGTTTAAAATCTTCCCTGATTATGACAAAATCCTTGACCTTTAGTATCCACGTGATTTCTCCTTTCCGAAAGAACGGTTAGATTTCCCTAAGAGAAAGGCTAGGAAATCTCTTCGTAGGGAAATAAACTGATAATACTGAATCTTAAAACTCGTATGTAATTATGAAGGGGGGATGTATTTATACTAGTTCTAAACTAGTTTCCCAATCACAATGAAAGTCTTTCTCATTAATGAGTTTTAGTCCAACTAGGACTAATACTCATAATTAATTAAATAAAGATATAATAATAAAATACATGGTACGTACATACTAAATGGGAATGGGGAATTCACAACCTCATTCCCTTGATGTACATATATTATTATTTTATTTGCATTTTCTCGAATCCATTTTAATTCCAAATTGTACTCAAGAAAATACTAACTTTATTTAATTATAAATACATCTTAATTAAGTATAATAAATCTAATTTATCACACATAATTTATTATATCAAATAGAACTCTCCTTCAATATCACGAATTAAATATGTTTAATCTAATTATTATTTAATCCATTTTCAGTATTACGAATTAAATATTACTTAATCCAATTCATATTCAATTCCCTCTAACAATGCAATCGGAAGGTATAACCACTTGTTGTGTGACCCATAGGGCCTTATATATTAAGCACTAATCAAATTAAGGTCTTAGTAGAATCCCTAGACGATTTACCAGACAAACTTAATATATAAGGACGTTTGCGAGGACTATTCAAACTCCCTGTAATATAGAGCTCATAGTGATAAGGTCCTTTCATTCAACGAACATTCAACTAAGTCTAGAACATGATATTGTGTCTATTCCAATAACTTAGTTTCTGTCTCTCAATCCTTCTAGATGATCCATAACGATCATATTCGATATCCAAAACGAATATATCTTTGCATTGGCCAATGAATTTATGATCCATCTAGATATGAGAAGTAGAATGTTCTCTCTTAATCTATTATGAGGAATGAATCCTTTCTTGGTTCAACTACTACTCCATGTGCTTCGTGATGCACCCAACACATGTCGTATCTACCCCGATTGGAGTGCAAGCGTTGGTCATGGTCAAAGTACATCACTCCGCACATGTAGTACGTATTGACCTCAAGTCGGAGGACTATTACACTACTCTATACGCCGATAATCCCATAGACACATGAATAGAACTTATCAAATGGTTTCTCGGTGGGTATGCCAATATTCTCTAAAATATCTATGTGACCATCATGAATTACAGGAACTCATAGTCGTGAGATCAACTATACTTTCTAAAAGTATGATGCAGTCCACATACCAATCTTATCGCATATCATCAATATCCCATTCTTGATGATCATTGATTGGGGCTTTTTTAGGACCTTATGCTATATCATATAAGCTCCCACTTACTTATTGACAACATAAGTCCAAGGGAACACAATTATGAATAAGATATTGACAATCGAAATACTTAATCATCAATGTGTAATACCGTATATATCAAATATATAAAACTGAATGTGATCAAGTACATATATCTCTAAAAAGTGATTGTCGCTAGGACATATATACTAACAATTTATTCCCTAAACAAAATGAGGTCTCACTTCCTGCAGTTGAATCCTCTATGCCACGAACTCTTTCATCCATTCCTTAGGTTTTTGCATTTGTTTATATTACACACTTATAAGCTACTCTTTTCTAACTTGTTCATATTTTTTATTTTATTGTACAGGTAGCCCTTCCTCACAATGACGGTGTTATTGAAACTGAAGATGTGCAGACACACCATGCTAGACCAAAACGAAATGCTCGTTCACTTTCCCGATATACTCCGGGAACTGATGCCATAAGAAAAGGGAAAAAGCATCGAACTGTCCAAGTTACTTGTCCCTTCAGTCAGGTCATTCGCCTTCTTCAAGACAGAATCTGAACGTGCAAAGTTCATTGATATAATGATGGAAGGTGTTGTCAGAGGACACCAATCATACTCTAGGCCGGTCAAGTACACACCTTAACATGATGTTGCTGTTTCACTTGTTCTCGAACCGAGTTTGAAAGCTAAAAATAAATCATGGATTTATCGAATATACCAATCAGGTCAATGGCTTGATGCTACGGTATGTTTCTATATGAGTATTAAAAATGAAATGCTTTCATAGTTACATTAGTGAGATATCAGTTTTTGAAATCTTTCTTTTTAATATTTCAGCATCTAGACACTATAAATTTTTACTTACGGGTCAAAGCAGCTGTGTATAAGTACCCCCAGAAATTCTCAACTACTGAAACATACTTTCTTTCATACTTGAATGAGCGTTATGATTCTTACAAGAATGGTAAACCTCATCTATCTGCAATTGCCAAGGACATGTATTTGAAAGACACTCTAGCGGGAGATGACTCTCAGTTCACTACTAGATTTTTACTCATTTGCTACTCCTTATTAGCTGCGGTCATAATTGAAACCGCAGCAATAACTCGAAAAATGAACTTAATTATATTGCTTCGGTTAGTAGTGAACCGCAGAAAATAGTACACATTTTTTGAGTTATTTGTTGTGGTAAGGGAAAACCGCAGCAAATAGTTCATATTTATAGGAGTTATGTGCTTCGGTCATATAGAAATCGCCGCAATTACTTAAAATTTTCAAATTAGTAGCTGCGGAGGAGCAGAACCGCAACAATCAAGTATGAGACGGAACAAAAGTAGGGCTTCATCTCCTCTTTTAGCGCTATCCAACCCTGTCATCTTAGTCCTCCCACTCACACCGCCTCAGTCTCGGGACCCCCTCCCATGAGCACAGCCGCCTCACGCCTTCGCCCAGCACAACCGCCTCATACCTCTGCCAGCAAAGCCGCCTCACGCCTCCACAAAAACCCTAACTAGTTGATCATATCCGCTGCAGCGAACGACGATTGACTGCACCTGGCCGATGGAGGTGGAAGGTGGCTTCTCCTTTTGTGGCTGGTTGAGCGGATATTGGCCGATGACGAGTTTAGGGATGGACGGCGATATGTGACGAGGATGACCAGGGGCGGAACTAGGCGCTCCTGAAGCTTTCATCCTTTTCCGTCAACCTGCGGTAAAATTGCTCTGCTTGCTTCCTCTGTTGCTGAACTATGTAATATCCTCTTTGTTTTAAAATTTTATTTAAACAGATCTTTACGTTAGGTAAGTCATTTGTTATTTTCATATGTTGAAGTTTTTAATACCTTGAGGCTGAGTTTGTTTGTCAACTGAAATTTTATAAATTCGATTGGACAATGGAATTCTATACATTTGAATACTTGATTTATAAACTGATGAAAAGGGATTATGTTGTTTGCTGAAAGGTGTAGTAATCCATGAAGTATATGACTTTTTGGTATGTTGTGCCTTTTAATACATGGTATAATGTTTTCAGCTTTTCAGATTTGTTTTGGTTTCAGAGATTGATGGAATGAAATTTGTGTTTCAGGCAGGTGCTCTAATGCTTGCATATAATGGTATATGCTGCATTGATGAGTTTGACAAGATGGATGTTAGAGATCAGGTGATTCAATTTTGAGGATTTATTTTTCTTTTCATCTTTAATTAACATCTAATGATTAAAATATGTGCCACTACTTAGGTTGCCATTCATGAAGCAATGGAGCAGCAAACAATAAGCACTACAAAAGCTGGTATTCAAGCAACAGTAAATGCTCGAACATCAACTTGAGCTGCTGCCAACCCCACTGGAGGTTGGTATGACAAGAGCAAACCTTTTGTAAATGTTCTAGTTACACCACTTCTTAAAAGCATATATCATTGATAGCTGACACGCCCTTACACCTTATCATTCCATATTTGTATGGTTAACTCATTTTCTAAGAAGCTTCAACAATTCCTTACTAGTTACTATCAGGCTATCATCTTATTCATTAGTCTTGCTAAGGGACATTAGGTAGGAGGGGAAATTTCTATTTACTTTATCATGCTCAACATAGTGTAACATTTGATTTTGTGGGCTAGTGCAATCTTGAATCTGCCAACGAACATTGGTTCACCAAATAGATACTGTACATTTGTGCATATACTTTCACATCACCAACAATATCAGCTGAGGACATGTTAGTAGTACATGCAATTTCTACTCTTCTCAATACTCTGTAGTTATGGTTCAATATATCATAGTTCGAAGGAAAAGCTTAAATTCTCCTTTATTAGACTCTTAGAATCTGCATGAACTCTGAATGGTTTATTTCTATAGATAACATGTGATCTAAAACATTTCAATCATCTATCACTTTAGAAACATTTTATTTATTAAGATATAGATTAGGCCTCTTAAAAGCAGGTGCATTTGGCTTAGATTTAAGACTTATATATCAGAACCGATCGACATGACCTAAACCTACTAAAACATGCCAAATCGGACACATACTGACCCAAAATAACCGAACCGAAACCAAATCAACCAAAACCAAGTCGACTAAACTGAACCCACTAACACTCCTACTGCTGTAGAGACATATAGTGTACACTTGTATAGGACTTGTATCTTGGGAATCTTAGAAATGGAGTCTGGTTTTACATCATCAACTTGGTCCCAGACAGATATAAGTCTCTGAGGTTAGTGAAGTTTCCACGCTTCTCTGCAGATTCACTCTCAAGTATTGTAGGGTAAGATTAAGAGACCTTGAGCTTGCATAGGTGTCACGTCCGGTTACATATATACCTGTCATGCGTAGCTACTAGGCTATTCATGGACAAAACATTTGGTGATGCCAAATTTAAAGAAATAGTCACTTTATATTCGATAGACAAATTTGGCTGGGTGATATGCTAAAATAACAGAGTAAAGGTGGGCCTTCGCTAAAGTCGGTCTCTAATCAGGTAGTACGGATGTGTAGCAAGCACTGAAATTGAAGTATAACATACTGCATTTCTTTCTTCACTGTACTGCTACAAAACAAACTTCTTTTATCTGGATTTTAAGACTGCAAAATTGAAATATTTCTTACTGCATTTCTTTCTTCATTCTCACGTTGATTGGGGCATCTTCTTGACGGAGCAGGTGAACGGTTGAGCCCTTGGGTGCAGTGGGATGCTTGACCATTCACATTGTCATATCCATTCACATTGATAGGTACCTTTTTGTGTGCTTTGATATTTAGTAGATTAATTAATAATACATCATTGCTCACTACATCATTGTTTGCCTTTTTGCCACTTAGATAATTTTTATGATACATATGTGTTTCTCTAATTATGTGTTTTTAATATTTTAGGTTTCTTGGAGTACCGAAAGAGATCAATCTTTGTTGAGAGATGAAGTGTGTGAAGCTTGCGATGCATTGGTGATACAAGTGTGTGATAATTTATTATAAACTACTACGTATTAGTTTTTATAAACTTTAAAAGATGAGGATTTCTATTGTATGCATAGTGAACTTTGGTGATGTATACCTTAGTTCTTTTAGAATTATGGTTTTGGTTTGTGATGTAAGATGCTCTTGTTGTAATTTGAATGTTTTTTATTTTATAAATAGTATATGTTTTGGTTTGAAACACCATGTTTGTAAACTTGGCCATTTGGGAAGTAGAACAAAACAAAAATAAATATTCCAATTTTAGCTTTTTTTTTTGAATACTTTTTTGCTGCAAAAAAAATTAAAAAATTATACTATTTGCTGCGGTTCTGAACCGCAGCAATAAGTCAAAAAATTGAATATTTTAAAAAGCTATTTGCTGCGGTTCTGAACCGCAGCAATAAGTCAAAATTCATTTTTTAAAATAGCTATTTGCTGCGGTTCTGAACCGCACCAAATACGTTTTCCTACAATTTGCTGCTCCGCCAATTGGTGCGGTTCACAACCGCAGCAAATAGCAAAAAATGATCGCAGCAAATAGCTATTTTTCTAGTAGTGGTTCCTGCGCCCATGGCTAGAGTCTGACTACATCTATTGCACTATTAGCATACAATCAAAGCATTGGATTCTCATTGTTCTTGATACTAACAATAGACGTGCTAATTCTCATCAAAGCATGGTTACAGAAATGCGTGGACTGATTCACTATCTTCCGATTGTTCTTTCCTACTTCAAAGGTTGTGGCAACAAAGTTAATATTAAAGCTGTGAAGTCATTTAGCCTTCAGATGGTTCATGGTGTGCCACAACAACAAAATGGGTATCAATCATTTTATTATAAACTAAAATCTTATTCCCTATATATGATGAACTGCTGCCAGTTAGTGATAAATATAGTATGTCATTACATTATTTTATACTGAAAGTGACATATACTCTACATGTCACTAATAACTTTATGTCACTAATATATACCCTGTATTTCTTAATTGCCTTTTAGCAGGGGTGATTGTGGGTTTTTAGTGATGAAGCTAGCAGAGGTTCTTCAGATGGACATGGATATGAAGCTGGTATGCCCTGATAAGATCTCAGATTATCGAGCAAAGTGGGCATACAACCTCTACATTCACGGCTCAGCGCATGGGAAGGCCATAGTTGTCCATTCACCGCCTGTATATATATATATATATATATATATATATATATATATATATATATATATATATATATATATATATATGTTTCCATTGAATGTAATTGACATTGAAATGTATTTTGTTATTGCTATCATCATACTTTTCTTTTTTGAATGTATGTTGAAGAACAAGAACAACACTGTCCTTATCTTTTGTCATGTTATGAAAATATTATGGTCATTATGCTTTTATCTTTTATGTTATCTTATTTAGTTTTATCGTTTAAAAAAGTATTACTCACAGTTCTATTGTTGGTCAAAACTAAAGTCATTTTCTTGTCACCTACTGCCATTCAAGGGCATTTCAGATTTTGTCACTATACACGTGGGACTGACTAGCCAAACACGTGAACTGAATTGCAACACCAGTTCTTTGTTATTATTACTTGCTCACATACAGGTCTGTTGGTACCACACACACCCACCAGCCCCAGATCCTTCTGTGTGATCCACAACAACCTGCAGTAAATCATCTGTGATCACTTTACATATGAAACTAAAAAACACCACATTATTCACAAAGTTCAATATACATATGAAACTAAAAAACACTACATTCATAACAAAGTTCAATATTTCAAATTCAAAAGTAGTACACTTTGCAAACAAAAACCAAATTATTAAATGTACTTTCTTAAACTTATATCAGTTTGCTGCTGGAAAGTGTACTTCTACCGACCACTTTGTCATTTGACAATTTTTAAAGGCATATCTTGACACAAACAGAATAGTGTTTCCTTTTCTAGCCAACTCCGTGTTTGGTTTATTTTAGAAGAGGGTAGGACAGGTGGGTGCGTGGGATGATGGAAGAGGCCGTGATCACTTTACATATGAAACTAAAAAAACACCAAATTAATCACAAAGTTCAATATACATATGAAACTAAAAAACACCACATTCATAACAAAGTTCAATATTTCAAATTCAAAAGCAGTACACTTTGCAAACAAAAAACCAAATTATTAAATGTACTTTCCTAAACTTATATCAGTTTGCTGCTGCAACTTTCTCTTATTGTTAAAAAAAGAATTAGACAAAGATGACTATCCTAAGTGACATGGTATTGGATTATTGCATGTCTTTTGGTTGTGTCCTTGTTGTTTGCATCTCCCGCACCTCTGTTTCTTCACAAATTCACCAGTAGTAGATGGTATTCTTCTAATCTTTGGTCTTCCAGTTGCACGTTTTTCATATATCGATGGGTTGATGACCCAATCTCGAATCTCGCTTGGAACATCAGCGTCATAGTATGAAACCAATGTATCTATGACTCCACTATATGCCTCCAACCACGAACTAGTCTTGTAATATGATGAAATGTAGTTGATGGATAGTCTACCCGGGGGTATATATCCGAAGGGATATTACGGGGAATAACTTAGAGAGAAGTCAGAGCAAGTAAGTAAAAGTAGAGAGAGAGTGTATTCAGTACGAATGCCGTTTTCAGCGTGGTTACAAATGAGGAAATGGGGTGCTATTTATAGTAGCAATAAATGCCGGACAGGGACACGTGTCAAGCGCTCATTGGCCGAGGGGTCACCTCAACTGGTTGGCGCTGGCAACCGCATGTGGCCGCATTTAATGCGCCT
Source organism: Cuscuta europaea (assembly GCA_945859875.1). NCBI lineage: Eukaryota > Viridiplantae > Streptophyta > Magnoliopsida > Solanales > Convolvulaceae > Cuscuta > Cuscuta europaea. Next base: position 9,419,957 of record CAMAPE010000018.1, read on the forward strand.
GTTGGATGGGACGTCTGTGCAGGGTACGGTGATCTGTACGCATGTGAGGCGGATATCTTGTCGAGTGAGATGCCTTCGGCTATAGAGCAGTAGCCGAGGGCTCTTCCATCCGATGGCACCCTGGTGCCGAGGGCTCACAATGCCGAGGGCTACTGTTTTCGCCGTTTTCTCCCAGTTTCTTATTTTGCTTGAGAAACCCGTTCTGTGAGAATTTGGAGCCTTCGGCCAGGGGGCCGAAGGCACCCCTGGCGCGTAGTGCGGACTGCCTGGTACTCTGGGCACTGTGATTTGGGCCTGTTGGGCCTTTTGGGCCTTTTGGGCCTTCGCTGGAGTAGTAGGAGTCTGTGGGCCGGGGGTTCCCGGGCCATATACTCCATCAGGAGTCCCTCACTCCTTTTGCCGAAAGGTACTTGAGGGAAAAGGAGTAATTTGTGCTTGCCCTTTGATGTTGTCCCGTCGTGATCTCTGAAGTTGGTGAGGAGTTGTTGCTTTTATGTCCCTGCCGAAGGCAGTCCCTCAGTTACCCACATGTCGGGACTTGAGGGCTTGCTTTGTTGTTTGTTGGAGTTTCTACATCTTTTTTAATTTAATGATTTTCCCGAGGGGGTCCTCCAGTCCCCCACTCCTTGAGGCACTTGTAAAGTGGTGAAAAGGAGTAGAGTAGTTGCGTTGCTGTTGTTGGCCGAAGGCTGTTGTTTTTTCGTTTCATTTTGGGGGGATGCCTCGTTAAAAACCTCATTAGGAAAAACCCTTTGGGAAAAAATCCTAATGAGGGAAAAAGAGTGCACCGAATTCCCCCAATGATGAATCGAAAATGTCAAACCTTGGTATAAAGTGGAGAATGACGGGAATGCCGAAGGCTCCCTCTTCTGAGGGCTCCTGTGTTGATTAGCCGAAGGCTTGCTGTTGATGTCCTGGTGGCGCCGAAGGGGAGCCCCTCAATTCGGGGATCGAGGGCCTGCTGGATGAGGGCGACAATGAAGTTGTTTCCGGGGGGTCCACTGTTTGTTGATTAGTTGGTGATGAAGATACCCGAGGGCTCCCATTACCTGTGTGCCATGGGCCATCCGTCAATGAGGCACTCCCCGGGGGCTACCCGGTTTTGCAGTGTTGAGGGGGAATCCCCGAGGGGGCCCCTGATATGAAGCCTCAGGTTTCTGAAGGAGTGATCCCGAAGGCGGATGTTATGTGCTGTGCGGGGCACAACCCGGGGGCACTTCTGAGTGAGTGTACCCGGAGGCTATCCTTGATGAAGAGTAGTGAAGTAGAAAACCCGGGGGCTTCAAGAATATAGCCGTTGGAAATATAGCCGTTGGAATATGTAACGACAGGATATAGCCGTTGGGGGGTGGCACACGTGGCGTGTGATGGCTGGCCGTTCGTGGGCGGCGTCACCGGTTGGGTGAAACGACGGTGTGTAATGATGACGGTCCGTCCGGAGGCTCGGTTTCCGGGCCCAAGCCCGGATTCCGGCGCCTATAAATACCCCAAGGCCAGAGCCATTTTCCCTTGTGCGATCATTTATCTTAGCGAAGCTCTGCCCAAAATTCTAGTGAGAGAAACTCAGGCCTTCGGCAAAACTTCTGCTTTCAAGGTCAGTGCCCGCTTTCCCTTCACTTCTTAGCTACCTGTACTGTGCCCTTAGGTTAGGAGATAGAAAATTTAGAAAACACTAGCGTCTACGAGCCTTCGAACTAGAGTCAGCATGTCGTCCCAGAGTGATTCTCAAGATATCTTGGGGGCGCCCTCGGTGGAGGATGAAGTCCTCTCGGACGTGGAGTCCTCAAGTGCAGAGTCCTCGGTGGGACAGGATGCCGTCATTGCCCTGGAGTTGCAGAAAGCCCTCGTAGCTGAGGCGGAGGCCGAGGGCTTTGAGCAAGAATGTGAGGACGAAGAGTTGGCCATCGCCTGGCAAGCAGCTGAAGAGGAGGCACAAAGAGAAAGCGAGAGGGTCATTGTTGCTGTGCTCCCCCCTCGGGGTGCCGGGGAGGCCAACACCTCTCGGCCGCTGAATGCGGTCCCCCTCCGGGTGGCCCCCGGAAAGAAGAAGGCCAAGGCCGCTGTTCCCAAGAAGAAGGGCAGCGTAGCGGATCAAGGGAAGCCCCTCGATATGCCCGAGGGGTACTCCTATCTCAACACCGCCGCATTGGAGATCAAGTCGAAGGTTGATGCGGCGGACATCTATGTCACCCAGCTTCACGTGGGCCCCTCGGCCATCGTGGTGACACCGGGTCCGGATGACGTTCTCTCCCGGGCTCCCGATGGCTGCATTGCGGTGCATGTCCTCTCAGTATCCATGGGGCTCCGCTTCCCCCTTCCTCCGGGAGTATCTCCGGTTCGTCGGTCTGGTTCCCTGCCAGCTGACCCCGAACAGCCATTCTTATATCACTGGCTTCCTTCAGCTCTGTAAGTCCCGGGGGGTGACGCCTAGCCTGGACCTGTTCTTCCAGAGTTTCAACCTGTGCCGGGGGGGGGGGGGGGGGGGGGGGGCACGCGAATGCCGAAGGATTCGCCAATCTGCAGCAGGTGTCCGTGTTCAAACTCTTCACTGAGGCGCCCTCCTCGAACAAGGGGTGGAAGGACCGGTGGTGCTATGTGAAGCTAGCCGAGAGCCCCTTCCCGAGGGAGCTGCGTGACCGCTTCAGGAGGCACGAGAAGAGGAGGAGCGCCGCCCTCGAGAAAGATGGCAGGATCCTGGCCATGATCCCGGAGGGCCGGGACAAGAATATCTCCATCAAGGATTGCACCAAAGAAGCAGATCTCTACACCCTCGGGTTCCGGCGGGTACCGGTTCCTGGGGGAAACTGATGAGAAGTTCCCAGTGTTTGAGGGAGCCTCCGGAGGTAGTAGCTGAGGGCATTCTCACCCTCATATCTTAGCACGTTTGTTCACTTGTTTTGTTAATTCTTTATGCCACTTAGTAGTGACCCCTCGATCCTAACCCCTCATTTTTTTTGCAGGTGTTCCAGTAAGTATGATGAACGTCAAAGGCCTCGCCCGATTCAAGAACAAACCGGCCAAGGATCCGAAGGGGCCGGACGCTGGTGGCCAAAAGCCCGTCGGTGCGCCTCCCAAAAAGCCCGAGGGCGATGCTGCTGCGGCTAAGAGAAAGCCGTCGGCAAAGGAGCCCCCTCAAGCCCCCAAAAAGTTAAAGAAGGGGGATGCCGCGAAGGATGACCCCCCGGTGGTGATTGTAGATGACCCTCCGGAGATGCCGACGGCGCAGGCGCCGAGGGGGGTCCGGGAGCCATCTCTCGAGGTCCTCACGCTCTCCCTTCCGGCTGGCACGACCGTGTTGAATGGCACGGCTGACCCGAGGGCGCTCCTGAGAGGTATAACCCTCGATATCGACAGGGCAGCTCTCGGGGCCGATGATGATCAAGCCCTTGAAGACAGGATCCTCCGGTCTTCCCTCACGGTGAGTTCACTGTAGTTTGTCTTTCTGTTTCCCACTTTGAGCTAAGAAATCACGTTCGGCCCTGACAACCCGCTTATCTTTGCAGACTTGCGTTGCCCTCGGGGAGCAGTTCCGACGGCTGGAGGAATGGCGCCTCCACAAAGCTGGGCAAGACGCCAAGATGAAGGAGCTGATCCTTAGGGACTCCCAGGCCACGAAGCTGATGGCCCAGCTTGAGGAGGACCTCCGGCTTGCGAGGGCGGAGGCCGGGAGGCTCAGGGAGGAGAAGGCAGAAGCTGAGGCGGCCGCTGCGGAGGCCGCTGCGGAGAGCAGCCGAGGAGGCCGAGGCCATCAAGGCAAAGGCTGTCGCCACAGCCCGGGAGGAGGCCATCTCCGGGTTCCTGGATGGGGGGTGGAAGACCGAGGGGCACAAGGCATGGTTGTCTTCGGTTGTTGAGGCCTCGGTTGATGAATGGTCCGAGGGCCCGGGGGAGGAGTGGATGGCCCGGAAGGGTAAGCAGTATTATGATGGGGGTGAGTTCTTCACTCAAGCCCTCATCTACCGGAGGATGGCCCGCCATCTGAAGGTTGAGCCGAAGGACTTTGACCCGGCGGCGTACGGGCTCCCCCCCTGCAACCAGATATCCGCGTTCCTCTTCCCCCCGATGTCGAGAGGCCAGACCTGGAGGACTCTGAGCTCATGAAGGAAGCCGAGGGCGACGAACCTGAGGCCGACACAGAAGTCACCTCGAAGCCATCGGGGGAGGCGGCCCCCGGGAGTAACATGATTTGATATGTATTTTGTATCATGTAAACATGTATTTGTAATGATGACATTATTCATCCTTCGGCTTCGGCCTGCTTGTAACATTTATTCGTATTACACTTGCCCTCTGTTTGTTGATGATTGAATGATTGCCTTCGGGCTTTGTATATATGAATTGTTTTTCTCCAATTCCTTTCTTCTTGAATGTATGCCTCCGTTTTCCTTGAGTGTATGCCTTTGGTATTTTTGAATGTATGTCTAGGACTTAGAATATTTTTCGATTGTAGCTTGCCCTTGGAAGCCTTCGGTAGTTGGGCACCCTCTGCTGGATATGCAACCGAGGGTTCAGCATCAATTAGGACTTAGAGAATTTTTCTAAGTGTAGCACACCATAGGGCCTTCGGGTGTTTGCAGTAACCCAAATCCTAGGACTTAGAAAAATTTCTAAGTGTAGATTTCCCCTTGAGAGCCTTCGGGATATGGCGTCCCTTCCTGATGTGTGAATGTTGGACCGAGGGCCCAATGCACAGGACTTAGATATTTCTTGCAAGTGTAGTATGTCATGTAGCCTTCGGCTACTGTGGAGCCCCAACTGAAATATTGAATAGGCCGGGGGCCAATTCTTTAGGACTTAGAAAATTTCCTTGAGTGTTGATTCCTTGTGTACTGTAGCCCTCGATTGATAGGTGGCCTTCGGCAATTAGGTCCCTTGAGATGAGGGTGAAATATGTAGGACTCAGAAAATCTTCTAAGTGTAGAGTTTCCCTTGGGAGCCTTCGGGAGGTGGCATCCCTCCATGATGTATGAGTAGCTGACCGGGGGGGAAAATATGCAGGACATAGAAAATATTCTAAGTGTAAAATCTCCCTTGGGAGCCTTCGGGGATGGCATCCCTCCTTGATGTATGAGTAGTTGACCGGGGAAAAGCATGTAGGACTTAGAAAATATTCTAAGTGTAAAATCTCCCTTGGGAGCCTTCGGGAGATGGCATCCCTCCTTGATGTATGAGTAGTTGACCGGGGAAAAGCATGTAGGACTTAGAAAATATTCTAAGTGTGGATTTTCCCTTGGGAGCCTTCGGGAGATGGCATCCCTCCTTGATGTATGAGTAGTTGACCGGGGAAAAGCATGTAGGACTTAGAAAATATTCTAAGTGTGGATTTTCCCTTGGGAGCCTTCGGGAGATGGCATCCCTCCTTGATGTATGGCCTTCGACTGTTATATTCCTCTAGCTGCAATACTGACTGAGCCGGGGGCCCATCTTTAGGACATAAAATCTTTTTTGTTTGCAAGTGTTGTTGTATCGCATAGCCTTCGGTTATTGTATTCCCCTGGCTGTAATGTTGATTGAGCCGGGGGCCCAATTTTAGGACTTGGAATTTTTTCAAGTGTTGTTTCTTTGTGTAGCCTTCGGGTGATAGGTGCCATCTGACTCTGCATTACTTTGCGAGATGCCTGGGGGCTACTAATTTAGGACTTAGAATATTTTCTAAGCGTAAATTGGTGTTGAGCTTCCGGGTGTAGATCCCTTGTGTTGTATGAGTCTCTGGTCGAGGGCCAAATATGTGTGGAATCCTGTTGTTGTGAAGAGTGCCAACGATGAGTGTGTGCCCTCGGCATAATTTTTAAAAGGTGTAGATTTCGACCCTTGCTGAAGCCTTCGGTGCCTGTGTGACCGGAGGTGACCAGGCAGTGGACTTAGCCGTTTCCTGATGATATTTGTTTGAGTGGCATCCTTCGGGAAATAGGAGCCTTCAATTACCGGAGGTGTCCCCGTGGGGAGCCCTCGGGATGTTGTGATCTGTTGGAGTGTACTCTTTGATTTCTCGCTGAGTCTACTCCCCTTCACCCTTTTTTTTTTGGGTTGGTGGTGAAGGGAAGGCATCAAGAAACTTGGTTTCTTGGTAAGGCTGGGCCTATTAGGAGACCATCAAAATACACCAATGGCTCTCCTCCCTCGGGTTAACCTTCCGAGTTCCGAGGGGATCGAGGGACGTTTCCTGGGCACAAGATATGGTGGTCCGTAACCTGCCTCCCCTTGGGGGATGGCGCGGAAAGCGCCTCATTTTTGAAAGTCGTCCCCTCGGCGCTAGACATAGTCCGTGGCCTGCCACACCCTTGGGGTGGTGGCGCGGGGAGCGTTTCGGTTTGGAAGTCGAATCCTGGTCATTTCTCATGCATGTCATACCCTGGGGGTAGTGACGCGGATAGCGTTCCGTTTTTGAAAGTCGAATCCTGGGCATTTCTCATGCCTGTCATACCCTGGGGGTAGTGACGCGGAAAGCGTTTCAAGGAAGGGTTTTCATTTGCACACTAGTTGCAAATGGCCGGGGGCACTACGTGCCGCCGGCAACGATGGTGGCGCCTTCGGTATATGCGTCCTCGTGGGGTACGACTTTTAGAAACAACACTTGGTGTTAGTTTCGATGTGTAGCCCCCGGTACTTGGTACCGAGGGGTCTTCTGTAGGAACACTTGGTGTTCTCTTTTGTCGTAGTTGATGTAGGCGTCTACCCTCGGTACTTGGTACCGAAGGGTCTTCAAATGAAACACTTGGTGTTTCCCAACAGATGTTTGGAAGTTGATAGGAGAGCATATCCCTGGCACTGGGTGCCGAGGGGTCTTCTTTGAAACATTTTGGTTTTTTTTCTTCGTTTCGATGTTTGATGATGGAGGTGTACCCTCGGCACTGGGTGCCGAAGGGTCTTCTGTAGGAACACTTGGTGTTCTCATTTTTTCTTTTTTTTTTATGATGAAGGTGGGAATGTACCCTCGGCACTGGGTGCCGAAGGGAAATGAAACACATGGCGTTCCTTGTTGTTGGTGATAGGAGTTCCCTCCCTCGGCACTGGGTGCCGAGGGGTCTTGACTGAAAACACGTGGTGTTTTCACTGTTTGTTGTAGGTGTTGATGGTGTCCGCCCTCGGCACTTGGTGCCGGAGGGGGTTCTTCTCGTGGTGAGGCCTGGGGCCTGTAGTCAGTATGAGGGATTGATGTCTTGAATGTATCTTCATTCTTCGAAATTGGAGGCCCTGGGCCATAGGATAGTACATTCACTAGTTATGAGGGCTTGGCCGCTCTTACATTATTGATAAAATTTAACTAAATGGTGTACATTCCAGTGCCTAGGGACTTCTTTCCCATTGGGGCGTTTGAGCTTGTAGGTCCCGGGTTTGATGATGGCTGCTATGATGTAGGGGCCTTCGAATTTTGGTGCCATTTTTCCTCCCTCGGTTGGTTGGCTGGCTTCCCTCCTCCGGAGGACATAGTCCCCCACTTGAAACTCTCGGGTGCGAACTCTGGCGTCGATGTAGCTTTTAATCTGCCTTCGGTAGTTTTCTGCCCGGATGAAGGCCTGCTCCCGGCGTTCTGAAATGAGGTGGAGGTCGAGGGCCATGTTGCTGTCGTTGACCTCGGGGTCATATTGGATCACCCTTCGGGTGGGAAGGGTGACTTCCGTAGGAGCTTTGGCCTCAAAACCGTAGCAGAGGGAGAAGGGTGTTTCACCTGTTGCTCGCCGAGGGGTGGTGCGATAGGCCCAAAGGATGTTGTGGAGTTCTTCCACCCAGCCACCACCCTCGGCCTCCAGCTTCTTTTTGAGGCCCTCGAGCAAGGTCCGGTTGGCGTTCTCTACCTGCCCGTTGCCTTGAGGGTAGACAATGGAGGAGAAGGTGTGTTTGATGCCCCATGCCTCCAGAAGGGCACATAAGGGGGCTGCCTCAAATTGTGTCCCATTGTCGGAGATGATCTGCTGGGGGACGCCAAACCTTGTGAGGATGTTCTTGAGGACGAAGTGACGGCACTTCGCCTCTGTGATGCTGGCGAGGGGTTCAGCCTCCACCCACTTGGTAAAATAGTCGACGGCCACAATGATGTATCTGTTGTTGGAGGTACCCCTCGGCAGAGGGCCCACAAGGTCTATCCCCCATCGAGAAAATGGGACAGAGGTGCTGATGGGGGCATAGTTGACCGCTGGCCTGCCGGGAGCTTTCTGGAAATGTTGACATGCGGTGCACCTCCGGGCAAGGTCAGCACAGTCCCTGGCCATGGTTGGCCAGAAGTAGCCCTGGAGAATGAGCCTTCGGGACATGGAGAAGGGTCCCTGGTGAGCTGAGCAAGTGCCACTGTGCACTTCCTCCATTGCGACCTCGGCTTCATCTGGATGAAGGCACCGAAGTAGCGTGCCATTGTAAGATCATTTGTAGAGCCTTCCATCTTCGATGGTGTAGCTAGGAGCCCTCAGCTTTGTCAGTTTAGCGCGGGCCTCATTCTCGGGTAGCTGCCCTGTGGAGATGAAGGCGGTGATATCTGAGATCCAATCCTCCTGACGTTGTTGTATGTTCATAACGGGGCTTGCATGGATGCTTGAGAGGCTGAGTTCCTCGATCTTGGCAATTTTGGAGATGTGCTCGGGGGAGTCGGCCGAGAGCTTAGATAATATGTCAGCCTCGGAGTTCTGAGCCCTCGGTATTTGAGTGAGAGAGTGTGCCTCAAATACCTTAAGCAACTCCTTGGCCGCTTCCTTGTACTGTTTCATTCTCCCCTCCTTGGCCTCATATTCTTCGGAGATTTGGCCAACGACCAACTTGGAGTCGCATTTGATGTGGATCTGCCGAGCCCTCATGTTGGCAGCCAGCCGAAGGCCACATAGGAGGGCCTCATATTCGGCCTCATTGTTGGAGACCTTGAAGGAGAAACGGATTGCATAGTAGGCCCTGAAGCCCTCGGGAGTAATGAGGACTACCCCTCCCCCGCATGCTTTGGTCGCGGAGGAGCCGTCAGTGTAGAGGGTCCACCAGTCGTCCGAGGTAGCCGAGGGCTCCCCGTCCGTGGCTGCCCTTGCGGTACACTCCGTCACAAAGTCCGCCAGGGCTTGGCCCTTGATGGCGGGCCTTGGGCGGATGTCAATGTTGTACTGGATCAAGAAGATAGCCCATTTCACCATGCGGGAGGAGCTGGTGGGGCTCCTCATGAGGGCGCCGAGGGGTTGATGGGTGAGGACCTGAACCGGGTGAGCCTGAAAGTAGTGGCCCAACTTCTTGACAGTCCAAACGATGGCCAACACCGTTTTTTCCACAGGGGAGTACCTGAGCTCGGCCTCCCTTAGGGTCTTGCTAACGTAGAAGATGGCATGTTAGATGTCGTCTTCCTCCCGGATGAGCACAGAGCTGATGGCCGCCGGGCTAACCCCAAGGTAGAGGTAGAGGGTCTCCCCTACCTTGGGTTTGGAGAGCACAGGAGGTGAAGATAGATATCGTTTGAGCTCGTCGAAAGCCCCCTGGCATTCTGGAGTCCATAGAAAGCCAGCCGTCTTCCTCATGATCTGGAAGAAGGGTATAGACTTCTCCGCCGATTTAGATAGAAAGCGGTTGAGGGCTGCCAGGCGGCCCGTCAACCGTTGAACTTCCTTCACATTGCGTGGGGGCTCCATGTTGATGATGGCCTGGATTTTCTCGGGATTGGCCTCAATACCCCTGCGGCTCACCATGTAACCCAAGAACTTGCCCCCTTGGACGCCGAAGGTGCACTTCTTCGGGTTTAGCCGAAGGTTGAATTTTTGCATGATGGCGAAGATTTCCCGGAGGTCGTCAGCATGACTGGAAGATTGTTTGCTCTTGACGATCATGTCGTCAACATAGGCCTCCATGGTGCGCCCTAGGACGGCTTGAAAGAACCGGGCCACCATCCGGGTGTAAGTGGCCCCCGAGTTCTTTAGGCCGAAGGCCATCACTAGGTAGCAGAAGATGCCCTCGGGAGTTATGAAGGCAGTTTTTTCGGCGTCCTCCTCGTGCATGAAAATTTGATGGTACCCTCGGAAGGCATCGAGGAAGGACATGATCTCACACCCTGCGGTCTCATCCACCAATTGATCAATTTTTGGTAGAGGGAATGGATCCATAGGGCATGCTTTGTTGAGATCGGTGTAGTCCACGCACATGCGGAAGGTAGGGGGCTTCTGTGCGAGGACTACATTCGCCAGCCATGAGGGATATTTCACCTCCTTGATGTGCTTAATGGAGAGGAGCATGGCGACCTCCTTCTTCACAAATTCCCTTCTCTCAGCGGAGAGGGGTCTTCTTCGTTGTTGCACTGCCTTTGCCGAAGGGTCCACCGAGAGGCGGTGGGTGATGACCCTTCGGCTGATTCCCGGCATGTCCTCCGGCCCCCATGCAAAGACAGTGGAGTAGGCGCGGAGGGCGTCGGTGATACCGGTCTTCAAATCTTCAAGGAGCTGGGCTCCAATCTTCACGACTCTCTCCGGCTGGGCCGGATCGAGCGCAAAGTCTTCCACGTCCTCGGTCGGTTCAGCCCTCGGCCTTCTTTCCTCTTGGTCGACGGCTCCGGTGATGGTTTCAACACGGAATTCCGTCTTGCTTACCTTCTTAGTGACCTGAAGATAGCAGGCGCGGGCAATTTTTTGGTTCCCCCGGGAGTAGCCAATGCCCCCCTCGGCGGGAAACTTGAGGCAGAGGTGCCTCATGGAGATGATGGCTTCGAGGTCCTCAAGGGCTGGCCGACCGAGGATGATGTTGTGGGCGCAGTCAATGTTGACGAAGACGAACTCCACCTCGAGCTGGGCTCTATGGAGCCCGTCGCCGAAGATCACCGGGAGGGTTATCACCCCCTCGGAATCAATAGTATCTCCGGTGAAGCCGGCAAGAGGGGTCTTAATGGGCCGAAGGGACCCCCTCTCCAGATGCAGCTCTCTGAAGGTGCTGAGGTACATTACATTGACGGAGCTGCCCGTGTCAATGTAAGTTCGGTGAATAATGGTGTCGTTTATCTCCGTCCGAATCACCAAGGCATCCCTGTGAGGAGAAGAAGTAGGAGGGAGATCTGCGTTGGTAAAGGTGATGGGTTCCTCCCTCAGTCGCTTTACCGGGGGCATATGAGTGACTTCCCCCACGTAAAGCGATTGAGCCCACTTCTTTCGTTGGCTGGTGGAATCGCCCCCTGTATTGCCACTGATGATCATGAGGATGTGGCGTTTCTTCTCCTGGTAGTGGGGGTACTCCTCCTCCTCTTCTTCCAAGTTTCCGATCTCCCTCTTCTTGCCGAGGGGGATGGTGTTCGGATTTATCCAGGCATTTACCTTCGTATGGTGCCCTCGGGGAGGTCCCTGATGAGAAGGTCCCTCCTGCCGAGGGCTCTGGACAAACTGGGACAGGTGCCTCGCCTGTATTAATCTCTCGATGGCCGTCTTCAGCTGATGGCAGTCATCGGTCCTGTGCCCCTGGTGCCGATGGAAGCGACAGTAGGGGAACTGAGGGTTGATAGCGTGTACCTCCGGGGGTGCGCGAGAGTCGCGCTCAACGAGGCCCCTCTCCTCGGCAAAATCGAGGATGATGCTGACGGGGTGCGTCAATGGTGTCCGAGGGCGGTCCAGGAGAATGGGCTGGGCCCAAGTCTTAGGGTTGCTCTTATAACCTCCCCCGGGCTTGGCTTGGCCTTGCCGAGGGCGGTCATCAGAGGGTCCCGAGGCCTTGGGGTGATTTGGAGGAGCCCCCGGCCCTCGGTTATGCTTGTTGTCAGCCCTCGGGGGCTGCTGGTCCGGATGTTGGTGATACTTCTCCACCTCCTCGGCCTCAGCATATCGGTCCCCCCGCTGCAAAGCCCTTATGTAGTCGCGGGGGGGTTCAATGATGAGGCTCCTTGAAAAGTTACCGGTGCGGAGGACGGTTTGTAGGAGGGCCAGGAGGGTCCCGTCATCAGCACTGTCGACCTTGTCAGCCTCCGTCCTCCAGCGCTCCAGGAAATCCCGAAGGGTCTCATCCTTCTTCTGGCGTATTGTTAGGAGGTGGGAGAAGTGCTTCCTTGTGCGACGCCTCCCGGCGAATTGTGTCAAGAATCGTTGGGCGAGTTCTTGCCACGAATCAATGCAGCCCTCGGGCAGCCTGTTGAACCATTCGTATGCCGGTCCCTCTAAGGTGGAGAGGAACCAACGACACAAATATTCGTCTGACGCCCCCACCATCATCATGCTGTTCTGGTACTTGCTGTAATGTTCCTGGGGGTCCGTTTTCCCGTTGTAGGGCTGTATGTGTTGCCCTCGGTATTTTTCCGGGATCCGGGCCGCCAATACCCTTGGGGTAAATGGCGTCCGAGTCCGGAGCTGGATGACGGGTTCCCCGGAGCCCTCGGCCACCCTCTTCTGTAACTCCTCCATTTTGGCCATCATGGCCTCGTATTTGGGATCTGAATGAGGGGTGGAGGTGGTGGCATGAGCTTTGTTGGACTCCATCTCGTCAAGCCGGCGTTGGAGGGCCGCAATAATCTCGTCCCGGGGATCCTTCGGGAGGGTCTCCGCCCCCTGCGAACGAACCCGGGCCGAGTGGGCCTGGTTGATTTGGTGGCGAGCATCATCGGCATGAAGGGGTGCCTTGCCTTTGTCCCGAGGGGGACGCTCCTCGTCTGCCCTCGTCCTGGGGCCTTTGGAGTGCTTTCCCCCCGAGGCGGTCTTGGACCCCTCGGCGGTCTGGCCCTCCTCCGAGCCGGTTGAGGGCGGAAGTACGGGGCCTTTCCCTGTTGTCATTATGGCGGTCCCGGGACTGAACTTCCTGGGAGGACGTTTCTTAGGCCACCACCCCTTCGTCGTTTCTCACCCGAGGGGTGGGATTTCCGAAGGGGTGTGGCAGAGGGGGAAGTATGATATTTTCCCCGATCTGAGGGTGAGCTGGAGCCAGGGTGCCGAAGGCACCCGGGTTATGGGTGAGCGTCTGGATGAAGGCGGAGAGCGCCGATTGCACGTCGATGGTGAGAACCGGAGGGCTGACTTGGTCATCGCTCCGGTTTTTCTTCTTGGCCTCGATGCCGAGGCGGGCATCGGGGGCATTTTGTTGGATCTGGAGGCGTAGGTCGACAGCCGCCTGTTCCAGCCCAGCGATGACACCGCCCTCGGGAGCCCTGTGAGAGGCTTCGGGGGCGTTGACGTCGCCGAGGGCCAGGTTCTTGTCTTCTACGTTCTTTGAGTTGGCACGTGTTGTCCTCACCATTTTGATAGGGGGCTAGTGTTTTGTGTTTGGTCGAGGGGGAGGGTTTCTTACTCGATTGTTCGACCTCTCAATGAGAGCACCAAATGATGGATAGTCTACCCGGGGGTATATATCCGAAGGGTTATTACGGGGAATAACTTAGAGAGAAGTCAGAGCAAGTAAGTAAAAGTAGAGAGAGAGTGTATTCAGTACGAATGCCGTTTTCAGCGTGGTTACAAATGAGGAAATGGGGTGCTATTTATAGTAGCAATAAATGTCGGACAGGGACACGTGTCAAGCGCTCATTGGCCGAGGGGTCACCTCAACTGGTTGGCGCTGGCAACCGCATGTGGCCGCATTTAATGCGGCTGTTGGATGGGACGTCTGTGCAGGGTACGGTGATCTGTACGCATGTGAGGCGGATATCTTGTCGAGTGAGATGCCTTCGGCTATAGAGCAGTAGCCGAGGGCTCTTCCACCCGATGGCACCCTGGTGCCGAGGGCTCACAATGTCGAGGGCTACTGTTTTCGCCGTTTTCTCCCAGTTTCTTATTTTGCTTGAGAAACCCGTTCTGTGAGAATTTGGAGCCTTCGGCCAGGGGGCCGAAGGCACCCCTGGCGCGTAGTGCGGACTGCCTGGTACTCTGGGCGCTGTGATTTGGGCCTGTTGGGCCTTTTGGGCCTTCGCTGGAGTAGTAGGAGTCTGTGGGCCGGGGGTTCTCGGGCCATATACTCCATCAGTAGTCATAACAACTTAACCCCGGTCTTGCTCTTATTGACGCGACATCATGAACACATACAAAGTCCTCTAGTTGGAACTCTCTACAAGTGCACCATTTTCCCAAAGATCAACAACATATGTCCTGCATGCTTTGTCAATGACCTCAAATTTGAAAGAAGTGACAAGCCTTACCTACAATTTGTTAGTTACATTACATAATCTATTTTATTTGCTTAAAAGTTGTTGCATTTCACTATTTAAAGGCTGTTACTTAAAAAAATAGAACTTACTATCATCCCGACAGAATCATTTAGTAACTTCACTAGCACATCTTCTGCTTTATTTGATAGTGGTGTTGTGTTGGCGGCGTCTTCTTCTCTTCTTGCGCTGAACCATTCTTGCAACTTTGTTCTTAAAAATCCAATCAAAATTGATATCGGATATTCCCTGGCAAGTTACATTCAATGCATTAAGAGACTCTGCGTTATTAGAAGTGTCATTATCGAGTACCTCTTGGATGTCGTCTGACTTCTTGACCATTTCTTGTCACCAATTTTAGCTAGATACTGGCGAATTCTAGGATCCTCAGAATAAAGTAACTTCATGTAATACTCACAAATTGGTGTTGTTGGTGCCCTTTCCACAGAATTGAAAAACCTAGTGACATTACGCTTTTCCCCCCAAACTTTGAAGTTATATTGCCAAGTATGTGTTGGACACAATATCCATGCTCAACACCCGGATAAACCTCTCTTGCAGCACTGATTAGTCCCTCATTCCTGTCTGATATGATGCACATATCATCCCGTTGTCCAATGGACTCCTTCAATTTAGTAAAGAACCACCTCCATGACTCTTTGTTCTCACGACCACACACTCCAAATGCAATTGGGAGTATTTGGCGGTTCACATCAAGTGCACAGGCTGTCAGAATTGTTCCTTGAAACTTCGATTTCAAGAATGAACCATCAACACTGATAATTGGCCTGCAAGCTGCCCAGCCTTGTCTGCACGCTCCTAATGACATAAATAATGTCTTGAAATTACTTTCAAAGTCAGTTTCTAGTGATAGAATAGATCCCGGGTTTTTTGGTCTAGCATGTAACACAAGCTTGGCAACCTTCTATAAGAATCCCTATCCGTTCCGCATATCTCAATCAAAGCCTTCTCTTTCCCTCTCCACGATTTTTTGTAATTTACGTTCACACCTAACTGTAAACTCAGATCTGATATTATCGCTTTGGGTGGATATGGTTTTCTTGATGCATCAAGATATTGGTGTTTAATTAACTTCCCAATAATCATTGCAGTTGCCTATCTATTCCCACTCAATCTGCTATCAATTGAGCATTTGTGCACATCATCAAACCTGCAACCACAATGAAATAAAAGCACATAATTTATTTCAGTAACAATAATAAAAATATATAAAGAAGTTGGCAAACAATTACAAATTCCAATACCAATTACAGTAAACTACTTAGTCAAATATAAGGAACTATGTACCTTTTTACTTCAAAACAACTAGTTTTCTCTATTCTGACCCCGCACACTGCCCACTTGTAACCTTCTCCAAAGCACACAACATGAAGAACATCAGGATGCGAGGTCTTGGTCTTGAATTGGAATTTGTTGTGTAATGCATATAGTTGCAAAGTCTCATTGAAATGTTGCTTTGTAGGATAAATGCCATTAAGTCTTAATGTTGTGTCCATTCCTTCCATTTGTTCACCACTCAGCCATTTTAGTAGCGACATATCAACAACTACACATTGGTCAAATGTCCTCACAAATGTTTCAGCACTATTGGTATTGTTGATGACAGAAACATCTTCATTTTCAATTTCCATTGCACTGCTCTCAGAAATCACATTTGTTTCGTTTTGGTTGTTTATTTGAACACACAATGGGTACTTTCTCACTTTATTACGTTCTGTACTTTTCAGATGTAGATAAAAGCGTAGACTATTGTCACTATCAATCAAAGTTGGATCATACGCTTCATCTATTTGATATGATATGCTATCAATATCCACACCCTGATCAATATGTAAAGTGTTCTATAGTGCATGAATCGTTTCACTATATGATGCCATTTCATTCAAGAGAAGTCCATGTGTTGATTTTGAGACAAACTTCTTATCAGATTTCCATCTTCCGTCAAACAGTACTGTCACCATTATTTCTTCCATCTTATTATGAAAAGGAGTTAAGGCCTTCTCCCTAATATATTTAATTACTTTTGTCACTGCACATTATGTAACCATAAAGCATGTAACTCAATCAAGTAACTACTCAAATTGTAACTGGCAAATCAAATCTAATCAGTGTAACTGGTTATTCTCAAACACACATCCAGATACAGTTACATTGGTAACAATTTCAATGTATAAAATGTAACTAATACACTTGTAACTCAATCAATGTAATTACTGAACTTGTAACCGGAAGACCAATTATAACAGTTACACTGGTTATTCTCAAACACAAATCCAAATTGAGTTACATGGGTAACAAATTTACTATATAAAATGTAACTAACAGACATGTAACTCAATCAAGTAACTACTGAACTTGTAAATGGCAGATCAATTGTAACCAGTGTAACTGGTTATTCTCAATCACAAATCCAGATACAGTTACATATGTCAATAACGACCAACAAATGCAACAATACATACCTAATTACAAACTACAATGCTTGGAGTCTAAGAAAATCATGTCACTTGCATATCAGTGTAACTGGCAGATTGAATACATAATCAAAACAAAATAATGCGAAGTTCATCCAAATAAACATGATTTATTTCATAGATCTGATAAAAAACAATCTTCTAACGATGTAAATATATTTTGCGATTCAAACGAATAAACATACCGATTCAGCTAAACTTGATTTCCGATGCTTTCTTCATTCGTTTCGGTTTGAAGTGAACAGTAGATTTGGAAGCGGTTGATTCTCTCAACCTTTTCTAATAACAAACCAGTAATGTGTATAATACCACGTGTATTTCTAAAAGCCGGAAGATATTTACTGTTGTAAGTTTCCATTTTTATCACTACTAGGTAAGTTTTTTGTTTATTTTCAATTGGACTCACTTTTTTGGAATTGAGCCTTCGTTTAGTAATATTGGTGTCCATTTCCTTTTTTTTTAATTATGAAAAACCATGTTACTACAAACTGAAATGAAACAAAATAGCATTATGACTAGCAACATAATAAAATAAAATTCTAAACTATTCCTCATCACCATTCTCGAACCTCAATATTTTTGGTGAGCCGACTCATCCCAACTAGCATGTTTCCTGTTTTCGAGTCAAACAACTCAATTTCTATCTTTGATAGCCTTATTCTTAAGACGTTTTCGCTTCTGATTAGCTTTGCCTTCATTCCTTGCGATAGTCACTCCCACCACACCTAGCCCTTCCTGCATAACCAACATGCTCCGCCTGGTGTCGTCATGCATTTGGCTGGTATATGGAGCCCCCTTCTCCTTGCCATTCCCTGCTCTCTTCCTTCTCCACTCTTCGCCCTCCTGCAACTAGGGTCGGTCGGGGTGGACCGGTCACCATACTGGACATGAATTGGCCCGATTTCCGGATGTATCGAGACTTGTTAGAAGACCAATTTTCCGGTCCTAGTGGAAGACCAGGACTGATACCCTCAATTTGTAATTTTAACTAGTTTTATTTGTTGTTGTTTGGGAAATTACACACTTTTGGTGTAATACTTTACTTTTCCTAGTTACTTGTAATTTGTATAGATTAGGGATTTTCTAAGCTTAAACTAGGTAAAGATCATCAAAAGGATCCTGAAAAGGTCAAGGAAAGTGCAAGGGAACAAGAGAAAGTGAAAATTTGGTAAAATAGTCAAAAACCCGACCGGGTTTGACTTGACCCGAAGATCAAATCTGATTTGGAGGCAATTAAACGTGCAGAGCGAAGATTTGGCAAAGATTTGTCTTTTACTCGATCGGGTAAATCAAAAACCCGATCGGGTAGATGTGACTAATGAAGATTCCGGGCAATTACTCAGGAAACCCGATCGGGTTTCTTAAAAACCCGGTCGGGTAAATGACCCTGCCACCTCCAAACACCTATAAATACACCCCTTTTCCTTCCCATTTGATTACCAATTCACATATACTCTTAAGCTCAGTTTAGAATAGCATTTCTTTATATTTTCTAGCATGTTTAGTCTCCAAATGAGGAGCTAAACTTCCAGTTCTTGGTTTTGCTCTTGAAGCTTGTTGATTATTAAAGTTGTGAGTTACTTTCTTAACTTCTCTCCTTGAATATTAATTCTTCCCTTAATCTATCTCTATATTAATGTTGGGGAGTGTTGCTAAGATGACAATTAGCCAACATCTCAATATTAATTATTACTAGAAACGATCAACGAACCGATGGTTAATCGTTGATGGTTTCGCAAGTAAGTAACTTTGGTTTATTAATGCACGGTCGTGGTTAATAAACTTAAGAGGGATTAATTTTGTTGGTTAAACCGAAACCGTTGTGTTGAGGATATCAATCTCAATTGATTTCATCAAGGAGTTAGAAAGATTAAATGCTACTATTAAATAGGTATAAGGCGTTATTCTATATTTGATTAATAGTAAGGGTTATTAATGAACGGTCGTTGTTAATAGGAATTTTATCAATTCAGGGCCCGAAAGATAGATTAATTATCAATTCAGGACCCGATCGCGAAAGATGAAACATATCGGTATAGGACCCGAATGATGGAAAACTATCAATTGAGGACCTAACGTTTCATAGGTTTTGATTTATTTAATTTTTTTATTAATTCCATTACTAATTTTTGATAAACTTTTCTTCACAAAAGTTTATTAGTTTAAAAAAATGGAATAATATTTAAAATTTTTTAATAAAAAAATTATGACAACTTAGGTCCTAGATTAATAGTTTTCAATCATTCAGGTCCTAAATTGATAGTTTTTCATCATTCGGATCTTATATCGATGCATTTTATCTTTCAGGTCCTGAATTGATAATTAATCTATCTTTCGTGTCCTGAATTGATAAAATTTCTTGTTAATAACTACCCTCGATGAATTGGAGATACTCCTCGATTGAGTATTCGAGAGGGGATAAGTTATAGATATAACAAGGATCGACTAAATATATCAACAAGTGGAAAGTAGCAAAGCCAAGTTCTTTTTATCTTTGAATTAAATCACATATAAGTTGTTCATCTTAGTTTTTAATTAAATTAAATCATTCAAACCCAAAACCCCCCTTTAATTACTAGTTTCATTTATAAGAGAATTATTCCTTTCCCTGTGGATACGAACTCTACTTCACTATACTACGTATAAGTGTTAGTATTGAGTATTATTTTGACGCACTATGACAAAGTGCTCGTCAAATTTGGAGCCGTTGCCGGGGAAAGACAATTATCTTTCTTTTTATTTCCGAAAAATAAAAAAAATAAAAATATAAAAACAAAAATTTACTTTTCTCTTTTCTGAGCTTACATTAGTATATGGATACCAACACATCATCCCCAGAGAGTCAAATTTCCGTCTTGGCTTCTCTTATCAAGGAGTTTATCTTATGCTCAAAAGCTCAAGATGCCAAGACCTGCAACATTTGCATGTCTCACAGGCATCTTACGGATTTTTTCCCAAAGCTCCAAGAAGAATACCTTGAACAAATTGATGATGTTGGTTTTCAAAGGAAAATACCTCACATGAGGTATGATCCATTCTCCAACATGTCTACGGAGGACATGGTTCGGGCTCTTACTACCAACATGACCACCATGCAAAACAACATGGTTCAATTTCAAAATGAGACCAAGTCTTGCATTTTAAACTTGGAAACTCAAGTGAGTCAAATAGCTGAAGCCGTGAGTAGGCTTGAAACAAGGGATTCAGAAAAATTTCCCTTTCAGACAGAAGATGATCCTCAACAGGAAACTTTTGCAATCACATTGACGAATGAGAAGGAATTGCAAGAGGAGACTCAAAATCCAGAAGAAGAAGAAGAAGAAGAAGAAGAAGAAGAAGAAGAAGAAGAAAAGGTCACGAAGCTCCAAATGGTCAAAGAAGAAGACAAGTCGAGCTTCAAATTCAAATTTTTATCCTTGTCATTCTTTGATGTACCTCCACCATTTTTGGAAGCTTTGAGGGAAACTCGTAAGTTTGAAAAGAACACTGACATTTCTGAAATGTTTATCAAAATTGGGGGATCAAAAAACTTTTCATTGACCACGCTAAACGATAAATTCTTCCCCTCACTCTCACCACACGAGTCAATGAAAATCTGGATATTTGATCCTGGAAATATTTTCAAAGTAAAGGATCAGAGAATTCAGCATTTCAATGAAAGTCTTAGGAGTGAAAATGTGAAGAAGATAAAGTATCACGATCCAAGCTTGAATGACTGAACACAATGATGACGTCGAGCCACGATGTTAAATAAGGCGCTTCTTGGGAGGCAACCCATGCAAGGTACGTAATTATTTTTTCATTTCTTACATTATGTTTGAGTATTGTGAGAGAGTGCATATTTAACTTTTCAAAGAAAAAAGTTTTCATGAGGCCTGGAGAAAAACTCGGTCGGGTAAACCTGATACCCGGTCGGGTAATAGGCTTAAAAATCATGCCCGAGCAAGAAATCAGCCGGGTAAACACTAAAAAACTGAAAATAACGTTTTACCCGATCGGGTCTACCAAAAACCCGACTGGGTAAACTGAGAATTTTGCCACTGCCAGGCCTGGGAACAAAAACCCTATCGGGTTTATGGGTTTTTAACCCAATCTTATCGCGAAATCAGTTCGAACCAAGCCCCATCTTCCCCAACTTTAACACTAATCTTCCCCAAGACCCATAGCCACGAAATTCCCTCTTCCAAATCATCCCAACCCATCACAAAAAAATCCCTTAACCCCCCCCCCCCCAAAAAAAACAAAATCTCCTCATCTCCGTCATCACTCTCATATCATCAAAACCCAATATCCCTCCCCCAATCCCTAAACTTGAAAAACTAGCTCAAACCTCCTCAAAATCCCAATTTCTCAAGAATAAAAATACTCATGACTACCAAGGTGAGGATGAAAGCAGGGAGCACTAGGGACAATGCTCGAAGTAAGTAGGGGGAAGTCACTCATTTAGTATATACTCATTTTTTACCTTATAACTTGCATTATTTTCTTCAAAAAAAAAACAAAAAAAAAACAAAAAAAAACAAAAAAAAAAGAGAATAAATAAATAAAAGAAAAATGCTAGTTAGGCTGAAAACCCAAAAACTGCGCAATCTAAACAAAAGTGGCTAAAATGAGTGAGTTGGGAGAAAACGGAAAATAAAAAGAGAGGCTATGATGAAAACCTGAAAAGGCTCCTAGGCAGAATGAGAGAATGAGAGTAAATTTTATCTGAGATTATACTGAAACTCATTTCATTTGGGAGTTTTTGGGATACAATCAATGAAAAGAACATTTGTTGTTGAAGATCATGAAGACCCTCTTTTCTTTGTATTTTGAGGATGGATGAACAAACTGAACGTTTTATTCTTTTGAAATTATCTGTTCAATGGATTGTGAGCTGTTATGTGGACTTTTACTCGAGGACGAGTAATGAACTAAGTAGGGGGGAGTTTGATAGTATAAAATTGTTATTGTTTATGTTTGTAATTTTAACTAGTTTTATTTGTTGTTGTTTGGGAAATTACACACTTTTGGTGTAATACTTTTATTTTTCCCAGTTACTTGTAATTTGTATAGATTAGGGATTTTCTGAGCTTAAACTAGGTAAAGATCATCAAAAGGATCCAGGAAAGGTCAAAGAAAGTGCAAGGGAACAAGAGAAAGTGAAAATTTGGGAAAATACTCAAAAACCCGACCGGGTTTGACTTGAGCCAAAGATAAAATCTGATTTGGAGGCAATTAAACGTGCAGGGCAAAGATTTGGCAAAGATATGTCTTTTACCCGATCGGGTAAATAAAAAACCCGATCGGGTAGATGTGACTAATGAAGATTCCAGGCAATTACTCAGGAAACCCGATCGGGTTTCTGAAAAACCCGGTCGAGTAAATGACCTTGCCACCTCCAAACACCTATAAATACACCCGTTTTCCTTCCCATTTGATTACCAATTCACATATACTCTTAAGTTCAGTTTAGAATAGCATTTCTTTATATTTCTCTAGCATTTTTAGTCTCCAAATGAGGAGCTAAACTTCCATTTCTTGGTTTTGCTCTTGAAGCTTGTTGATTATTAAAGTTGTGAGTTATTTTCTTAATTTCTCTCCTAGAATATTAATTATTCCTTAATCTATCTCTATATTAATGTTGGGAGTGTTTCTAAGATGAAAATTAGTCAACATCTCAATATTAATTATTACTAGAAACGATCAATGAACTGATGGTTAATCGTTGATGGTTTCGCAAGTAAGTAACTTTGGTTTATTAATGCACGGTCGTGTTTAATAAACTTAAGAGGGATTAATTTTGTTGGTTAAACCGAAACCGTTGTGTTGAGGTTATCAATCTCAATTGATTTCATCAAGGAGTTAGAAAGATTAAATGCTACTATTAAATCGGTATAAGGCGTTGTTCTATATTTGATTAATAGTAAGGGTTATTAATGAACGGTCGTTGTTAATAACTACCCTCGATGAATTGGAGATACACCTCGATTGAGTATTCGAGAGGGGATAAGTTATAGACATAACAAGGATCGACTAAATATATCAACAAGTGGAAAGTAGCAAAGTCAAGTTCTTTTTATCTTTGAATTAAATCACATATAGGTTGTTCATCTTAGTTTTTAATTAAATTAAATCATTCAAATCCAAAACCTCCCTTTAATTACTAGTTTCATTTAAAAGAGAATTATTCTTTTCCCTGTGGATATGAACTCTACTTCACTATACTACGTATAAGTGTTAGTATTGAATATTATTTTGTCGCACTAGGACAAAGTGCTTGTCAACCAACGTTTGCTATATTATCAACAATGGCGAAACAAGTTCTATTCATGTTGGTTTCAATAGTTGCGATTGAACAAAGGTTCAGTAGCGCCGAAAATGTCCTTACCGATTACAAATACAATTGAGCGCTCAATCACTTGAAACATTTGGTTCTTGAATGATTGACTAAAGGCTAGACGTTGTACTCAAGAACGGAATATCGCACCAGTACGTCATTTCGTGGAGGAAACAACAACAGAAGTGGGAAGTGGAAGCTCGGGCGAATTGAGTTCATTTAGATCATTACTTTTTTCCTATTTCATTGTATAATAAAAAAATAAGAAAACTATGTTTGCTTTTATTCCTTATCATTATAAAAGGAATGCATACCCAACTTCAATAAAGTGCAATTCATTAAATTTTAAAAGGATGTGTATTTATTTAAACTTGTTACATAATATTTTTTTTAATTCATACCAAATGTTAGCACATATTTTTTTGCATTTTTACACTTTGAACAAATGATTTTTATTAAAAAAGGGGGACCAGACGGGAATCATAACATGGACCGCCCGATTGAGCAGACGTTTGGCAGCTCTCAGCCGCTTCATGTGCAAACTGGCCGATCTGGTGATACCCTTCTTCCAAATCATGAAGAAGACAAACTCGTTCGAGTGGACCGCTGAACGTCATGTTGCCTTTGAAGACTTCAAGGTGTACCTCTCCTCACCACTTGTCCTCACCAAGGCGGACCCAGGGGAACACCTTTACATGTACCCTGAAGTAGTCGATCTTCCTGTCAGTTCGGTGATGCTGAAGGAATCTAATGGGGTTCAGTGGCCTATCTATTTTTTGAGCAAGGCACTGAACGGCCCGGAAATGAGGTACACTTTGATGGAGAAGACCATCTTTGCTCTGATCACGGAAATCAAGCGCCTGACACCATATTTCCGAGCCCAGTCAGTCACGGTCTTTATAACCAAGCTGCTTGCCACCATCCCCAGGAACCCCACGATAAGCGAGCGTATCACCAAGTGGTCTCTCTTGATCGTGCAATATGAAGTTGAGTTCAAACTAAGGCCAGCGATCAAGGAGGAGGCACCAGCTGATTTCATTGTCGAGTGTACTGCTCGTACGGAAGAGGACACCCTGGGCGGCTCGGACTTTGACAATTGGTGGGAGACGTACACAGACGTTCGCCTGAGGGTTTCAAGTTGTACTATTCCCTCTTGTTGTTGTTGTTGTTGCTAGTGCTGCTCCTGCTCCTGCTCATGCTGCTACTCCTGCTGGTGTTGTTACTCCTCCTCGTCCTCCTCCTCACAGAATAGGGAAATTATGTGATCTAGAGACCACCTGAGCATACCACATTGTCACTGCTTCCCTGTTCTGGGAAAGCTGTTGGCGGAGATGTGGGGAGTTCTGTTGGATCTGCTGGCGGAGATCCACAGCAGTAGAGGCAACTTGTTTGCCTCTTGCATCCCTCCGCACACAAGAGGTGGCGATTGTCTCCATAGAGACCTTCGGTTGAGCCACTACAGTCGCTGCTCGCCTGTTTCTGGGTGTAGTCACTGATCATCTCTTAATGAAAAAACCAAATGATGGAAATCCGACGGGAAAAGGGTCAAAAATGACACTAAGGTTTTTAATGAAGTTCGGATTAGACACTAAAGTTTAAAATGGACCAAATGAACACAAATTTTATCTTTTTGGTACATTTTTAGCCACTCTTTAATAGCTCCGTTAAACGAACCTTCCAGTCGTTAACACCCATTCCATCTGATTAAACAACACAGCCCCTCAATGTATGAAAACTAAGTTGATATGGGTAGAGAAGGAAACGATCTCGTCTTTGGCTATAAGAGGGACGATAGGTATTTAGTTGTGCTTGCATTACAAAAAATAAGACACCTTTCATTTCAATTTAGGCGGAAAAGAAAAATTAGAAACTTCATTTCAACTCATATGGAGAAATTGCCAATTAACGATGTCCGAGAGATAAACTTGTGTCCTTAAAAAGAAATCAGAGAGCTGTTATAGTCTAATAGACGACACTTCGTCTTCACGCACCGAGCTTTCCGTCGCTCTTCAGGAACTTCTTTGAGAATGGGAAATCAAACGCAGAGCTATTGGCTGTGAAAGACTAGAAAAGCTCTAACCCTTGTCACTTTTATTAATGTACCTCAGATGAGATAGATGGCCAAACAATATCCCATATTACTATGGTTTCCTCTTCTTATGTCTGGACACTTCAATAAGCATAATCAATTAGGGTTGTTCAATACTTGGGATAGAATGTATTGGGAGTTTGTAATCGTAGAGATGTGATAACGGAGAAGAAACCAAATAACGGAGCACTGAAAGGGTGGCCAAAAATGTACCAAAAAGTTAAAATTTGTGTTCATTTGGTCCATTTTCAACTTTAGTGTCTAATCCGAACTTCATTAAAAACCTTAGTGTCATTTTTGGCCCTTTTCCCAAATCCAACCCTAGTAGTAGCCAGAAAACCGAAAAAGAGAGGTTGAAAAGTGCTAAGTATGAATTGAGTAGAAAATTTGGCAGAGTAACAGTAAACTTCAGCGCAAGAATTCAGATTCTTTCCACATGGTGGAAGGTGATATTTATAATGTAAAGAAATACTTGGTGCCCAAGTATAAAAGTTGTTATTCTAATATCGTGGCAACACGTGTAATGCTTGGCCATCAAGTAAAATATGCTAGTCTAATTATATGATGACACATGTAAAGCTTGATTGGCAAGAGAATGGACACAACTGGCTTATTGGTATGGTACATAACTAATTTGATTCCCTTGTATCGGACACACACGTCAGCCACACATATATATTCTGGATCCCTTAGTGAATAACTACTTGGGTGAAGTCAACCCTAGACAACTGTCATTTTGATTGCGTGGTCGTGGCCATGTGTGGAATTTCAGTACTCAAATTTGTTAAGTCCATAAGTTCCCCGAGGCCACGGGCTCAATGGAGTTTGGACTCTGAGACAATGTATTAATTTAAGAGGGTGGCCTCATTTTGCCTACATGGAACTCGAGTACTAGAAATAGCCAAGTCCACGATGTTCCTTGAGGCCAAGGGCTCTACGGAACTTGGGCTCGGAGACAGTGCACTTACTTAAGAAGAGGGTGGCCTCAGTTTGCTCAATTAATGCCCTGTTTTTGTTCTTCGAGTTTGTGGGGTGCTTAATTGACTTCCAGTTCAGTCATAACGTCGACTTTGGCGTTGACCCCAGTAGGTAGCGAACTCGGGATCGACTGCAGTTTTGAACTTATCACAATGATGTGAGGAGGAAAAACGAGGAAAAGTGTAGAGGATTAAGGTAATGACCTCATAACAACTTTAATTTTTCTGTACTCATTAGCTATCATATGACATATATCATATGAGGAGCCCATAGGATTGTTCTACATGTTTAGAAGAGTAGAATGAGGTTGTGTTAAGTATTTAGTTTTGTTGATGACTAAACCTCTCACAGGAACATGGAATGGAACTATCCTATGGTCCAAACAAACATTTATGATTATCTAACCATGCAGGTGAACCATAGGATAGAACTCTCATCTATCCAAAGGATAGACACTATGTTTAGTTTTATGAATATAATTAGCATGAATGATGAATGCGTACATGATAAATCTATGCTCTAATATTCTTGATACTACATGGCTTAATTGAAATCTCTTTCCATGCGTGTTTAATCACTCACGTAAATGAGTTGACTGATATGACTTGATTGCTTATGGAAAGAATCATTACTTTTACTATACAAGAATCTTGCGGATTGTAGCCTAATTGAATATGCTAAGAAAATGTTTCCTTAAACACACATGTGCGAAGATCTTTGCTAGTTAAATATTAAATGAAAATCCTTCTTAAGGAAAGGGTCCGTTGCATGGTTCAATACGTTAAGAATGTTTAATGTTGCATGATTGAATGATTGACCGTGCATAGTGATGGTTAATAAGTAAAATCTTTTAATATATGCTATATTAAACAAGGTTATTAGTTGTCACCTATACATGATACTCTTCCTTACTTATGCGAATATTTAAGAGTATATCTTTGCAAAATGTAAGCCATGAAAGGAAAGCAGTTCAAAATATCAAGGCAAGACCCAAAATTAGAAGGACAACTATTCAAGAATGCTCAAACGGCCTGCTTCAAGACATCTATATATATATATATATATATATATATATATATATATATATATATATATATATATATACATATATATATATATATATATAGGCCGGAAGATCAAGAGAAAGTGTGTGCTTGACCGAGCAATTACAGAGAGAAACACTTACAAAGAAATATCAAGTCCAAGGCACCTGAACCTGCTCACGAAGTTCTAGATATAGTTTCATCTCCCTTCTTTATCTTGTAATTGAATTTCGATGAAAATCTAAAGTGTAGCTTCCTCGGGTTGGGGTCGTGTGTGTGAGAGCTTTGTTGTAAAGCTGAGAGGCTCTCTACCCGCAAGGTAGAGATGCATAACTCTTCCTAGAGAGGTTAGAGTTGGGGTGGCTCAAGGGTAGATTAGGAGAATTTACCTTGTAACCACAAAAGGCTTTTTAGTGAAGTTGTTTAAAATTCCTCCGAGGGAGGTCGAGGTTTTTTAATCCCTTTGAGCCAAGGGATTTTTCCTCGTTAAATTCTTGTGCACTTTACTATTTCTCAATTCCCTGAACCCCGCACTAAAACTGTGCGAAAAACTGGCACGGTTCCACACACACACAATTCACCCCCCCCCCCCCCTCTTGTGTTGCTAACCGTTTCATCAATTGGTATCAGATCCGGTCTTCACCACAGAAAGGGTAAAACCTTGGGAAGAGATCCGGCAATATGAATACGGTTGAACGATTGGAAGAAGGTTACTCGACTCAACGACCACCGTCGTTTAATGGCAAATTTTACCAATTCCGAAAGAGTCGAATGGAGAACTTCATCAAGGCTAAGAACTACCAGGTATGGAATGTAATTGAGGCAGGTGATAACATCATCACTAAGGTGGATGCCGAAGGTAAGGTTGTCCCTAAACCCAAATCTGAATTTACTTTTGATGATTATCGCAAACTTGAGCATAATGCCGAAGCATTGAAATATTTGATTTGTGGACTTGGTCCGGCTGAGCACAACCGGGTTCTTGGATGCAAATCCGCAAAACAAATGTGGGATTTACTCAAGGTTACGCATGAAGGTACCTCGCGTGTAAAAAGATCCAAAATTGACATATTTATGCGTAATTACGAATTGTTCGTGATGAAACCTAAAGAGTCAATTAGGGATATGATTACACGCTTTATTAATATTATAAATGAGCTTTCAGCACTTGGAAAAGATATTACTGTGAAAGATCAAGTGAGAAAAGTTATGAGAAGCTTGCCCTCCACATGGAAGCCTAAAATTACGGCTATAGAAGAAGCTAAATATCTTTCTACCATGACGCTAGAAGACTTGACCGGTTCACTCATGACATATGAGTTAGGCCTACAAGAAGAACAAGATGCCGAAAATGTGAGGAAGCAGTGAGGAATAGCTCTCAAGGTTCAAGAAGAAGAAGAAGAATCCGAAAATGAATTGGAAGACGAAATGAGCATGTTTGCCAAGAAATTCGGGAAGATGTACCAGAAATTCAAAGGCAACCGGAATAAGCAAGGTAAAAAGGGTTTTCAATCTTTTAATAACCAAGGTTGTTTCGTTTGTGGTTCCTTTGAGCACAGGGCAAAAGATTGTCCCCAAAAGAAAAATGACAGAACCTATGACAAGAACAAGACCAGTTCCCACCGGAGGTCCTGTGAAGGTAAAGGGTTCAACAGAGACCTCAAGAAGGCGATGATGGCAGCTTGGGGAGACTCATCCGATGATGATGAGGAAGAAGGTGAAAAGAGTTCCAATCATGCAGGGTTGTGTCTTGTGGGTAATTCCGACGAGGAATCCGACCAAGAGAGTTTCGAGGTAAATTTGGAAAACTTTCTATCTAAGTTTGATTCTTTGCCTAAAACCAAAGTTCAGATTTTTTTTAAAAGGCTAACTATCGAGCTTAACCAAAACCTTTCTGAAAATGAGAATCTAAAATCACAAATCACTGAGCTTGAATCTAAACTCGAGGAAACCACACGAGCAAAGCTAAGGCTTGAAACTAAAGTGAGAGAGTTAATAGATGAGAAGCTTAAATACAGTGAAGTGGTTTTAGAACAAGACAATATTATTTGTTCTTTGAAGCTCGATAGCATGAACCAACAAATTGATCAAAGTGAGAAACTTCTTTCGAAAATTCCGAACATTGGTGTGCTGATTGAGCACCTTAATCGCCTTGAGGCTGAGAGACAAGATTTCAAAAATAAGCTGGAATACCAGCCGTATAGTACTAAAGAAAGAACCAGGTCTAGACCCTATTCTAGAACTGAACCTTCTCGGTACAAATCATTGCTGTGGGAAAAATTGGAAAGTCGCCTGACCATGCAATAGACAATGTTTTTCTAGTCGAGGGTTTAAAGTTTAATTTGCTTAGTATTTCTCAATTTTGTGATCGAGGTAACAGTGTAGTTTTTGATCATAATGTATGTCACATTGTTAATAACGAATCACAGCAAGTCATACTAGAAGGCAAAAGACTCGAAAATACCTATAAGGTTGATCTTGATCTATTGTCAAGCATAAGTCTAACTTGCCTAATCGTTATTGACAATGATCCCCTACTTTGGCATAAAAGGCTTGGACACGCTAGTTTTTCATTAATGAATAAACTCAAAAATAATGATTTGGTAGTCGGGCTGTCCAAAATAAAATATTCACTTGATCATATTTGCTCCGCTTGTGCCACCGAAAAACAATCTCGATCATCTTTTAAAACAAAGAATTTGGTGAGCACAAACAAGCCCATTGAACTAATTCATATGGATTTGTGTGGTCCAATGTCAGTACAAAGTCGGGGAAATAAGGGATATGTTTTAGTTATTGTTGATGACTTTTCACGATATACTTGGACTATCTTTCTTGCAAGCAAGAAAGATACATTTAATGAGTTTGTTATTTTTGTAAGGAAAGATGAGCATCAAACAGGGCTACAATTAATTAAGATCCGATCGGATCATGGAACTAAGTTTGACAACTCACTTTTTGATGCATTCTGCAAGGAACGAGGCATAGACCACAATTTTTCTGCCCCTAGAACTCCCCAACAAAACGGGGTTGTAGAACGCAAAAATAGAACATTGGAGGACATGAC